>CM046955.1:165707410-166907410 GCA_025698515.1 Gossypium sturtianum
AAATTCATTCAGATCAAGAATTCCAACCAAAAGTTTAATGTTTCCATTCAAACCTTCGACGAATCATTTACACATGGTTATTTCTGTTGAAACACATTCTCGCGCATACTGGCTCAATCTCACAAATTCCCGTTCATATTTCGTAACTGACATACGACCCTGTTTCAGCTCTAGAAACTCTTTTTGTTTTTGATCTATAAATCGTTGACTAATGTATTTCTTTCAGAATTCAGCTTGAAAGAAATCCTAGGTGATTCGTTCTCTCGGAACCACAATTAGCAATGTTTTCCACCAATTATACGCTGTATCTCTCAACAGTGAAACAACACATTTTAGGCATTCATCAGGTGTACATGATAATTCATCAAACACTCTTACGGTATTCTCAAGCCAGAATTCAACTCGCTCTGCATCATCATTAACTGTGGCTCTGAACTCTTCAGTCCTGTACTTTCGAATTTTATCCACTGGAGGTTTATTCAATCGGATCAGATCTGAAACTTATGGCGCTACAGGAACTTGTGGGGTGGAGGTTGTTGAGCAGCCGAATTCGTTCGAACGAACTCCTTAAACCACTCACTCATGATTTGGAAGAAGGCTTACTTTGCCTCTCCCTCGTGACTACTAACTATCGGCCTAGATCCAGTCGGCGCTGTCCCTTGAGCGGGAGTAGGCGCATTACTTTCGACATCGTCAGCTACTGCTCGATTGGGGCCCATTTACTATACGAAAATACATTTGTAGCTCTCAGAAATCATCACACTATCGCAATTATATATATATGGCATGTATAGCTATACTCTCACATGCTACGTTAGTCCTAGAATCGACTAAACCGTAGCTCTGATACCAATAAAATGTAACACCCCTAACCCATATCCGTCGCCAGAATAGGGTTAAGAGGTATTACTGATCAAATCATAACATTTAACCTTCATAGTTCATACAACATTAAATCATAATCAATCAATGTTATTAAGTCCCTTAATAAGGTCTACGAGACCTTAAACATGCATTGGAAAGGGGTCGGGACTAAACTGAGCATATACAAAATTTTTCCAAAAACTTATCATTTTTCAAAGCTGCAGAGGTCACATGCCCGTGTGGGTAGGCCGTGTGCCTCACACGGCCTCGGACACACCTGTGTGTCCGAGCCGTGACAAAACAAGGCATACCTACTAATTTGTCCACACGGGCAAAGACACGCCCGTGTGCCTAATCCGTGGTCAACACTGACTTATTTCACACGGCCAGTCACACACCCGTGTGTCTAGCCCGCGTGCGAGTCTGACTTGTTTCAATTTGCAAACTTATGAGACACGGTCGAGCCACACGCCCGTATGCTCAACCGTGTGGGCAAATATAGGCCATTTGCAAGGCCAATTTGCCACCCACACTTTGTGTCACACCTACAAGCATCAATCCATATAAATTCACACCTCAAATGACATCTAAAACATATCAATTTATGCACCAATTAATCTCCAACTATATCATTTATTTCCACACTCAATTCCAATTCAAACATATCAATCCAAAGTATCAAATTTACATCATAATCATATAATCCATACATCATTTAATTCTTACCAATTCATAGCATGAAACATACTACCTCCATCCACTAAAACATATCATAAAGGTCATTCACACAAAGTCACATAAACACATTATAACCATCATTCTCTCATAACCAAAACATATACGAAGATCATTCATCTGTCAAGCCATATCACATGGCAATATATATACATCTCAAACATACCATGATCACTAGCCTATACATGCCATATACCAAATATTTAACTTCCAAAAGTACCAAAATAGATAGCCAATAGTGTGATTGAGTCGGTGACGATCCCCAGATCCGAGCTAGCTTTAATGACACTGTAAAACAGAGAAATACTTCACACAGAAAGCTTTAAAGCTTAGTAAGTTCGTCATATAATACATTTAACTCAACAATTCAAGTTCAACATATAAAATTAACTATCATATAGTGTGATCCACAACAATCCACAATCTCATCCATAGTCAATACTCACATAATCATTCATTTATCTCATAAACAATAACATCAACCACATATGTTCCGTACATACATGCGCCAACACTTAGTTAACGATCACTTTTGCTACTCAATACACTACACCACATTTCGTTCAATATTCATTAATCGTTCGATATACTCGCACACTTAGTACCAATTCCTTAGCCGAAGCTTTAGTAACATCGCACACTTAGTGCCTTTACATTTAGCCAAATTTAACTCGGTATCGCACACATAGTGCCAATCAATATAGTCGATGCTTTCTTTATCTCGCACACACAGTGCCGTTCATCACAATATCAATTCTATTTCGCACACTTAGTGCCACATCTTTTCAAACCCATCATTCACGTCAATAATTCAACAGCCACATTTCCATTCATTGCAGCATATGTGAACATAAATTTAAAAATTCGTATTATAAACGAACTTACCTCGGACGTAAAAACACGATACAAGTCGATTAATCGAGCATCTTGTCTTTGCCTCGATCTCGATCCAAATCTCTCTTTTCTTGATCTATATAATATTAAACTCAACTCATTCATTCACCAATTCATTCAATTTAATCCAAACACACATATTTAGGGCATTTTACAAATTAGCCCTCACATTTTCACTTTTTGACATTTTAGTCCCTATTTCATAAAATCATCAAATACACATAATTTCCATTTACCCATGCTTAGCCGAATTTTTCCCTAGCTCATACAAGCCCACATATTTCACTTATTTCACATTTAGTACCTCATTTTCACAATTTAACCCAAAATAACCAATTTCACCAAAAATTCAAAAACAAAATATGTTAACCCAACATTAAACTTTCATATTTCACCAACTATCAACACAAAGCTCACATATTCATCAATGGCACATCTCAAAATCATTATCAAATTCTAAAATTAAGACATGGGCTTGATAAAACACAAAGCAACAATTACAAAAACGTAAAAATCATAAAAAACCGATCAAAAATCATACCTCAATTAACCAAGCTTAGTGCCGAACCCTAGAACTCTTTTTCTTTAGTAAATTTCGGCAAGAACAAGAAGAATGAAGCATTATTTTGGCTTTGTTTAATTAATCATTAACTTATTTATCAATTTACCAATCTAACCTTAATGTTTCCATTTAAAATTCCACTAACTTTAGGCATTTTTGTCCAACCAATCTATTAATGGTTTAATAACAACATAAGGACTTCTCATTTAAGAAGCCATGCCAATTAAGCACTTTAACAACTAGCACACAGCTTTTGCATTTTATACGATTAAATCATTTTTCACAAATCGGCACACAAACGATAAAATTTTCATACATAAATTTCACACATGCTTAATCACATACTGTAAACACCAAAAATAATATTAAAATATTTTTCTGACCTCGAATTTGTGGTCTCGAAACCACTATTCCGACTAGGGTTTAAACCGGGCTGTTACACTTGATGCATACTAAAAAAGTCAAAATTTCAACATTCAACGCATACTTTGATCTTTATTTTTTGGGGGGGGGGGGTAGGTTAGTAGGCAGAATTGCAAAACGCACCCTCAATGTTTCAGGGTTTTTTCATATCAGCTCTTAATGTTTTTTTTTGTTGCAATCTTAGATATCAACATTTTCTCTGACGTGGCATGACATGTCAATGTTGGTGTGACTTTTTTGTTGTAATATTTTTAAATTTTCTTTTTATAAATTTAAGCTTTTTTAAAAATTTTTGAAAATTTTATATAAGATTTTTATTTTTTTTTAAATTTAATTTTTTGAATTTATATAAATATTTATTGCTTTTTTAAAGTTTCTATTTATTTTGATTTTTTTAAATAAATTTAACCTAACATGCCACATAAATCATGTCATCAACTAAGAACTAATTTATCATTGCTTCTAAAAAGTACTTTTGCGACAAAAATACTTTTAAAATAAAAATATTGCTAAACAAGATATTTTTAAACTTTTCAAAAATATTTTTAACATATGTTTTAACTAAAAGCAAAAACAGAAAATTTTAAAATTTGCTCAAAAGTGCTTTTTGGCCAAAAAGTGTCATGCCATGTGGCACAAAAATGTTGACCATTGACTTACGGTTTCGTCAATTTTAACCTTACTTAAAACCTTTTGCAACGTTGCAGGTGACATTGCAACAAAAGAAAATGTAAGGGCTAATGTGAAAAAACCCCGAAACATTGAGAGTGATTTTGCAATTACGCCTCTTAATTATAAAGAATTCTGCAAAAACTAACGACATTCATTGTGAATTTGTGGTTGTTATAAATTCATACAACATTATTATTATTATTATTATAGATTCTATGTTTGGTTACTATTAATAAATGGGGTGCTTTTAAATCATATTTTTAATTTGAAATACATTTACTCAAATAATTGAAAATTTGAATGTCTTCAGAAAATATAAATAAAAACTCATTTAAATTTCAAAAATCATGCATTGTGTAAAAAAATTTCAAAAATCATTTTGAAAACCACATGTTATCAGAAAAGAAACATGGAAATAAAATTATTTTTTAATTTTAATTTCCTTTTATATATTTTAATACACTGACAATATATATTTTTTATTCTATAAATAGTCTTAAAAAATTGCCTTATGTCTTTTAAAATATTTATTTTTAAAATATTTTATTATATTCTATAGGACACTTGTAAACCTCCAATCATACTTATGAAATCTAAAAACCCATCTGATAGTATACCAAATATTTTCTCATAAATACAATGTCACATAATTCAAAATTTCATTTCCCCTATCCATAGTGATTTTCGCTATATCTTTTTCCCATTAGATATTATTTGATAAATTAAAAAATTAAACATTAAGTACTAAATTAAGTGCAAAATATAATTATATTATTTGAAAAATCTTGAATTTTTTTTTAAAATTAATCCTAAAAAATATTCAAAATGATGTTGTAATGAACTTAAATTTAATAAAATAAATTTAATAGCCTTAACAATTGGACCTAAAATTTAAAATTTGAGAAGTAGATAGATTAAATTCCTAGAAATAAAAGTAAAGAGATTAAATTCCAATTTTGTTAAGAGTATAGGGACCTATCACATAATTTTTCTAATAAAAATTAAGGCTTAATATATAATCTGGTACTTAAGTTTGACACTTTTTTCTAATGTAATACATGTGTTATTTTTGGTCAAATGTGATATATGCATATGACAAAAGTTATACATTTTGGTACCACCTCAAGCAAATAATATTAACTTTTTAGTTTTTAATTCGTGTTTTAAAGTTGATTTAATGAAAAATTCATAATTAGCTAACAATATTCATTAAATTGACCATAAAACTTGAATTCAAATAATTTCATCCAATTGTAGTTGATAAATTAAATGAAAATTTAAATAAATTCACAATTAATACTAAAATTATTATTTTAACAAAATCATAAAAAAATCAAATATAATAATATCAGCAATAACTTTCGTCAAATTAACTTTAAAATTAGAATTAAATGTTAAAAAAAGTAACATAATTACTTTGAAGTATTAAAATATATAACTTTAACAAATACATCCGACCAAAGAACAATTATTAAGCTAAAAATAATAATACTTGAATAAAAAACATAAAAAAAATGAAAAATAAATTGATAGTAATGAATGAGCAAACAAATAAAAATAAAAATAAAAATTGGGGTGATATTAGCCTTAGGGGAGTCGAAAATAAATAGAAAAAGTTGAGATTTTCAACGTTTATTTACTCAATGCACCCAACCCTTTCTCACCACGTCCTCCTTTTCTCACTATTTTCTCTTCCTTCCTTTCCCTCTTAAGTTTTCTGAACGAAAGCCAAAGAGACAAAAACAAATTTACTTGAAAAGCAAAGTCTTTCTCTCATTCAAATCTTTCAACAATCGCATTTTGTTTTTGTTTTTTTCCTGATGTTTGTGTCTTTTGATCTGTAAAAATCCTTAAGGAGAAGAAGAATCTTTGATTGTCCGCTTTCTTTGCTTTCTTTGATGAATTCAAGGCAATAAGTTGAGGACTTGCCACTAAAGCAAACCATGCTCATTGCTTTCTTTCATCATCTTTTTTCGCTCCCTCTACTTGTCATGTTTAAAACTTTCCATCGTTTTAAAAATCAAAACAAAGATCCTCAAATCTTTATTCTTTGCTCAAAATTCCTATGAGATCCTCTGCCATTATTTCTAGTATATTTGGTTTGCAAATTCTTTAAAGTCTTTACATTGGGTCATCAAGTTTGAGATTTTGAGGCGAAATTCTTGCGAGAATCATATATATATATATAACTTACAATGTCATGGCAACCACACCAAAACGTGGAGGGGAAAGGTAAAAGGGTGTGTAAGATTAGGAAACGAGGTTGCTCATCATCTTCATCGTCATCGTTGATCCAAAAATACAGATTCAAGCGTGCAATTTTGGTGCAAAAAAGAGCTGGATCAACCACCCCTGTTCCTACATGGATAACGGCTACAACCAAGTCACCGTCTTTAGCAATCCCAAGTGTTGAATTTCCCTCCAAAGGTTCACCAAAGAATGTTTCTAAAACCAAAGAAGGCTCAGTTTCCGCTAGAAAACTTGCCGCCACTTTGTGGGAGAGTAATAAAATCCCTTCCCCACAAGCTATGGAAGATTTGGAGAAGAAAGATAGGAGGAGAAAACCGCCCATAGTTGCCAAAATGCCTCATAGTTTGCCGCCCAGTTTGTCTGATCCCTCTTATACTCCTATTTCAGAGGTGGGATTCTTTTGCTTTTTCTAAATTTCAAGATTTCGATGACCTTTGCCCCCTAAAAATCCTTACTGAAAGTTTTGAATTTTACAGAAAATGGACCGACCCAGAATCAAAGCTCATAAGAGGAGATCTTCAGTTGTTTCTCCAAAGCTTCAATTAACTGATTTGGACTCTGTTGGCAATGCCAGTCTAATGGAGGTGATGGAACAATTTTGAAAATCTTTTTCCTTTGCGCTTAATTTTTAGTCCCCCTTTTCTCTTTCAGTGAGGGATTCTTAGGTGTCATTTTCAGCAACTACATGTCCTTTTTTATTTTTCTTCCCCTCTAAATGGGTCTTTCTTCAATATTTGTTGCTGGGAATTCATATTTTAGAACTGGGTAAAATTTTAATAAAACCTTGATAATGACATCTGCAAAGAAATACCCACCATTTCATTTTCAACAAGGTATTTGTATTAGATGTGGTTCTTAAGGTTTTTGAATTGCTAACCAACAGTCAGTTTTTCACTTGAGAATTTACTGCTTTAAACGTGGAGTCGAATCCCTAATGTTGCAGATTGAAGCTCATTCTAGAGGTAATGGTCATGACGGATGCATAACTGGGATCGGAACTCGTTTAAAGGATGTTCGAAATAGCCTTGCCACTTCGAAAGAACTCTTGAAAGTTTTGAATCATGTATGCGGACTCGAAGAGCGAAACTCATCCAGCATGTCCCTTATATCTGCCCTACGTGCTGAACTTGATCGAGCTCGCGTCGAAGTTGATCAGTTGATCCGTGAGCGACGATCTAATTGTGATGAAACAGAGTACCTAATGAGGTGTTTTGCAGAAGAAAAAGCAGCCTGGAAGAGAAAGGAGCGCGAGAGAATCCGTGATGCCATAGCATGCGTAGCGGAAGAGCTCGAGGTGGAGAAGAAACTCCGGAGGCAAACAGAGAGATTGAACAAGAAGCTCGGAAAAGAATTGGCAGATACAAATGCATCTCTGTCAAAGGCAACGAAAGAGCTCAAGAGTGAGAAGAGGGCAAAGGAAATATTGGAGCAAGTCTGTGATGAGTTAGCTAAAGGTATGGGAGAAGATCGAGCAACAGCTGAAGAACTGAAAAGAGAGACAGCTAAAGTGAGGGAAGAAGTGGAGAAGGAACGGGAAATGCTTCATTTTGCCGATGTTTTACGAGAGGAGCGAGTTCAGATGAAGCTTTCGGAGGCTAAACATCATTTCGAGGAGAAGAATGCTGTTGTCGAGAAGTTGAGAAATGAACTCGAGACATACCTAGGAACCAAAATCGATGGAGAAAACGGCATTGGTTCCCCGAATCTGCAGAGGATAAAAGAGCTCGAAGCTTATTTGAAGAATATCAATTTTGGGAACTGTCAAGCAGCCAAGAAAGATGTGGATAAAGGTGAAGTTATGGTGAATGGAGAAGAATGTGAAGCTGATGATTCAGCTGATAGTGATCTTCACTCCATTGAATTAAACATGGACAACAATGACAAGAGCTACAAGTGGAGTTATGCTTGCGGAAATCGTGTTGAAGGTGAATCAAAGAGGATTCCTACCATCAGAAAAGAAAATAAGGGTACGAAATCTCGATCAGAAAAACTTTCATGGGGAAGTATTTGCTTAGAAAGAGGAAGTTCAGACTCTGCAGACTGGGATTATGAAGATGAAATAAAAAGATATAAATCAGTGAAGAGTCTTAGAGATCACATATTATCTAGCAACAAAATAGCACCCATTGGAGGCTTTTCGAGTCCGACCCGGCAATGGAGCCAATCCATGCATTTCCAGGAGCCTTGCAGCAATGGTTCAACGGTGTTGAAGGGTGATGATTTGAAGCAACCTAAGGTAGTAAGCACCCGAGGTGAAGGCCGAACTTCAATAAGCTAAGAAAAGAGGCAGCTTTGTTATTATTATTTTTCATCATTAGCTTTGTTAACTACTTTGTTTATGTTCATCAATTGCCAAGCTTCCAGAAAACCAGACTGTAGATAGACTTTCAAGACTCTATGAATTTGATATAATTTATGGATACAAATTAGTGCTACGAGTTCACAGTTTGGCAAAATCTTAATTTTAATTTTGGTTCAAATTCCGACTCTCAAAGTCCAACAACGATGACCAAACCACGACTCAATTATGAAATAATGACGACTCAAATGAGAACTTATTTAGACAGAATAAGTTAATGATTGAGACAGGATTAAGACTAACCATTATATAATACTCCAAGAAATTGACAGAAAAAGAAAAGAAAAGAAAGAATACTGGATGTTTTATTTGTCAATTATTTCCAACATGTTAGTTGGTATTCTATATAAAATACATACCAAGTCGACATCATCCATGTGAGTTAATCCCCATCAAATAGTGTTGATTTGAATGTCTTCCCAACATACATTTTGACAAGAAATCCAACAGCTCACATGGGTTGTATCATAACTCAACTCCAGGCCGGCCTTAAGGATGTTATTCTTGCAAGTCTCATCTTGAATTATTAGAACAACATGCATTTGCTGAACATCATTGAAGTGATGCTCATTCCATGCTAACCCATCCAAAGGTTGTTTAATAAACAAGGCTCAACCTATATTCATTTAAACAAGGGTCAATTCTTGTATAACTATAACAGTCCATTGGCTGGAACTTAAAAAAAAATGGTGCTTTTAATAAACAAATTTCTCAACGTCTCTCACTCCTCTCTTTCATCCACCATAACTGTTTTTTCATCTTTTTTTTCTTCGTTGACAACCGTGCTGTTTCGTGTTCATTTCATTGTTGCCTGCCATTTCTTCGCTGCCATTCCTAACCCTTCACTTACGTTCGTGGGAACCAACATCTTACGATTTCTCATATCTAATTACAGTTTGAACTTTTCTCACATTTTCTTTCTTTCTTTTTTTCTTTTTCATTTTAATTAATAAAACAGTTCAAAACCATAAATTCCAAGAACATCCTTCCTGGCAGTTTATGGAAATTTAGCCTTAAAAGGTGCACTCTTTTTTTCAGGGAAGGCAAATCTTCCCTCTCTTCGTTAACCGGATTAATTAGTTCCAAGTCACTAACATAGTTTTTCAATTAATGACGTGTTCTAATCCGATGGAGGAAATAATCTCTTTTCTATCTTCCAATAACAATCATTGATTTAAACAAATCTCACTTAAATAGACATCCAACTCTTCAAAACTAGTGAAAAATTCATATTAATATATGAATAAAATAAAATCAATCAAAATACATATTTCTAAAATTAAGGAAAAAAGCATTATTATGTCCATTATTGTTTTAAAGGGAAATGTTGAAAAATTTTAAATATGTAATATTTAAACTCATTTGACCAAATGTTGAACCAATTCAACTATTAAACCTATAAAAATCCGTTACCACATAAATCACTTTTTTTTTAAAGAAAAATATTCAACCAATTAAAAAATATATATTATTTTCTTATATTGCAAGAAAATATATAATATTGAACCAATTAAATTAATCAACCAATTAAAACATGTAATGTTTAAATTAAATTTGTTTAAATATTAAATAAATTAAATTTAAAACCAATTAAAAATATATTTTTCAAAACCAATAGAAATGTGTATATAATAAGATTTGAATTTGTACCAATTTAATTAGTAAAATTTTAAATTTATCACTCAACCAAAATTTTATTTTAATGTTTTTTAAACATTATATTTCAATATGCACAATTTATTATCTCCATTTGTATATATGTATAATGTTATTAATTGAGTTGGTGTTACATGTCAATTTGACATAAACTCACAATTGATTACAACATCATGATAAATAATTGTACTGGATTTAGTATTGATAATTTGATCAATTTTATATATTATTACGATTAATTAGTTTCAAACCATAGGCTTCATTGTTTATTGCATGTTATTTTTAAGCACATACTTATGTTTAAATTTATGATTTTAAACAAAAGTTATTCACATAAATGGAACATGTGAGGCATGGGATCGGGATTGATTGTTGTTGTGCATTATATGGACATGATTCAAAAGACATTCTACACGCTATAAAAGATTGTTTTGTGGTAAAGAAAGTTTGGGGACACATAATTCCATTGGAGAGAAAAGGTTGGTTTTTTTTATAGTAGCTTAAACAAATGGCTCGAAACTAGTCTACAGAATCAACATAGTTTGGTGTTGAGTGATGTGGAGTGGCATAGTCTTTTCGGCTTTATTGCGTGGCGCATTTGGAAGAACAAGAATTCCTTTGTTTTTCAAGGTAAGCAATGGAGTGCGAGTGAGGTTGTCAAAGTTTCATTTAGTTGGGTTAAACAGTATGTTTCCTTTCATAAGGAAGGATCGATCAAGTGGCAACAAGTTAGAACTGTAATCCTTTGGATGAATAATTGGGTTCAGTTAAATACTGACGGTGCTATTAAGGTGGATTTTGATAATGCTGCTTTAAGAGGAGTCTTGCGTGATCAAGGAAGAAAGTGGATTTTAGGATAAAATTGGTGCTTGGGAAAGTGCTCAGTTTTTTATGCTGAACGATGGGGAACTTTGGATGGTTAGAATATTATGCTGGGTGAGAATTTTGAGCAAATTTTGATTCAGACCGATAGCATGGAAGTAGCGAAGGCTATTGAAGACTGTTCCATGACATCCTCAATCGCTGTACTGATCAAGTAGATTCATTAGATGTTGAAGAAGGTTGGAGATTGATTTTCACAATATGTTTCTAGAGAAAGTAATAAGGATGTGAATTGCATAGCTAAAATGACTTTTTATAGAGAGAAAAATTTGGTAATATTGAAAAACTTCCAAAGGGAATCTCTTGATTCTTAAGTTAATGTAATTTTCTGTTACTTTTTTAAAAAAAAATATAACTTCTACAAGCATACGCGTGTAATATAAATTTTTAATTTATATTATTTATTTAAAATTTTAAAAAATAAAATTAAGATTACAATTTAATCCATACAACTCACAAAATTTCTAGATCCTCAACTGTTTCATTTCAATCAAAATAAAAATTAAGACAACACCATCAATCTTGAAATTTCTTTTATTATTTTAGTTTAAGTTATTCAATTTTAATAATAAAATTGATATTAAATACAGTCACGTTTTACGAGGGTGGCAAGTAGGCAGGTTTTAGGAACCGAAATGTGACAGTTGACTATATCAATGGCGAGTAATTTCTGCAAAACTGTTTTTGGGGACAGCTTGGATCCTGCCGATATCCAGCCTACACACCCATTTCTACTTCTTGCTAACCAACCCTTCTTAAGTTACACTATGTTATGAAGAATCTTTTAACTTCGGGCATATAAAAAATAATTCAATCCTTTTCATCACACTACTTACTACTTAATTGTTAAGGATTGTGTGAGCAGTAAATGAGAATCTCATTTACTGCTTTATTTGCTGTTATCATTATTATATATATATATATTTTTATATTTAAAATTCGTAATTATTCTTTTCTTTAAATTTTTATATAAAAATTTCAATATATTATCTATTTTTCCCATTTAATTTCGTAACTTATATATATGATTCTTATATTAAAAATAATGAAATTTAGTAAAAATTAAACTTTTTTTTAATGGAGATTTAAAATAAAAAACATTATATAAAGGCGGAAAAAGTAATGGAAATTGAATGAGTCCAAAACCACGTGGGATGTCATGTGACGACCGCCGTCCGTACCAACTGTCGAACGTGGCTTTCACTTCGGCCCCAAGTTTCACATTTGCTACAATCAGACATCTCTCTCACTTCCATCCCACCACACTCAGACAGACCCTTAAACCCTCCAAACCCCCCAAAAAGGCAAAGGCAAAGCACAGACAGCACACCACCTCTCCGAACTTACCCTTTATTTTTCATTGAAAGCCGAAAGTTATCCAAACCAAAAGCAAAAAAAAAAGCAAAAGAAACCCAAAAACAACAACGTCCTACTCAACTCAACAGGACTTACAAGAACAAGTCCAAGAAACAATACCTTTTTTAAAAAAAAAAAAATTGCTCCATTTAATGTTTTAACGTAAACGCCAAACACAGAAGTAAAAAAAGAAAGGGAGGAGAAGGATAAGTTAGTATAGGTAGGGTGATGGCAGGTGAAGGAGTCTCAAGAGAAACCCAGATGTCTATAGAAGCTTCTTCAATGTTTCCAGGGTTTAGATTTTCACCGACTGATGTTGAATTGATTTCTTACTACTTGACAAAGAAGCTGGAGGGCTATGAGAAGTGTGTTGAGGTCATTCCTGAGATTGAAATTTGTAGATATGAGCCTTGGGACTTACCAGGTTTGCTTCCTTACTTCACACAACTTTAGAATCACACACATATTGCAGTCTTACAGATTCCTGCTCTTCTTTGCCCCTTGCGGTGAAGCTTGTATGTTGATGAAGATGTTTGAAAACTGCAGTACTCTAATACTGTTAATTTTGCTTTTTAAAGCTATTTCCTTCTGTAGAAACCCAGACATGAGTTGAGCTGATACTGAAAAACTTATGCGGTTGTCATTTTGCTGCTTTTCTCTTTCTTTTAAAACATAATGCAAAACAAGGAAAAGTGTAAACCTATAATTTGTAGTTGAGTTAATTTGTCTTTTCAATTAGGAACAGAGTAAAAACAAAAGAGAGACAGAGAGAGAGGAAGTGATGAATAGGAAATTGAACATTGATGCCAAATTAGCAATGCTACTGTTTCTGGTTTTTAAGTTTTTAGTTCTTTAGAAAATATGGCTTTGCATAAGTTTAATGAAACCTATAGGGTAGAAAGTAGTGTGGAAACAATTTAGCCCTGGCGTTGAAACCTGTGTTTTGACTTTTGAGAGGTTTACCTAATGAATTGAGTGCTTTCTGTGAATATATCCTTATCTTCCTAGCAGTTGAAAATCACTGTTTTCAAAATTAGAATTCAAGGTGGCCCAAGTTGTCATCTAATTTAGATCATGTGTGGCCGTAAAATTTGAGAGAGTTTTATTGATGCCTCACCAATATTATGATGTATGAGTCTGTTGTAAACTTGTATTGTTTCTCATATCCTGTTTTACTTCATGTAGTGAAGTTCAAACTTTTCCTTTTAGTTATGCACAGTCTACTTTTTTTCTTCGTTAATGTTTGGATTGATTGATGTACTGAAATTTCTCAAATTACTTCCATTAATTGATTAAAACACAAATAAAATTGATGTAGCAGGAAGAATGGAACCTTAATTTGCGCTTCGATATAGAGATTGGTTAATTGCAAAGAAGGCTAGCAGCTGTTAAGTGTAGGATGTTTTCTACTTTTGTCTGGAGAATGGTATCTTAATTACCTAATTTTAGGTAAAATGTCTTCATTGGGTTACGTATTTGGATATCTAAGATGCCCACTATCCGGCTGTGTTTCTGTTGTGCAATTACACAATTAGCATCTGGATTGTCTTTTGCATGCTGCAGATAATTGTTTACATTCCGGTAGAGTTCTTTTATTTCCAGATTTCTTTTTTCCTTAGGTTGTTGTCACTAATTTCTGGTAGTTTTTCTCTATCCAGACAAATCTGTCATAAAGTCGGATAACGAGTGGTTCTTCTTCTGTGCTCGTGGGAGGAAGTATCCAAACGGTTCACAAAGTAGACGCGCAACTGAACAGGGTTACTGGAAAGCCACAGGGAAAGAACGTAATGTCAAGTCGGGTTCTAACGTGATTGGTACGAAAAGAACTCTAGTGTTCCACACAGGTCGTGCACCAAAAGGGGAAAGAACAGAATGGATCATGCATGAATATTGCATGAATGGGAAGTCCCAGGTGATTTATCTTCAGAATTATTAGATGTATGATGGTTCCAATCTAAGGGTATTTACTCAAGATGTTGCATTTTTGTTCTATCTTTTCATATATTTGAAAGACCCTATGCTCATGTTTGGATTTGTCAGACATAGATGTGAGTACTTAAGAGAAAATGACGAGTTAAATGAACAAACATAGTTACAAGGCATAAACAAAAATTGCTAGTATATGTTTTAGAAGCTGTAGAACCTATCCTACTGAAGCATTTTTTCTTCCCGAATACAGCAAAATTTACTAGCTGTTTCGAATAGGAAACTGTGCGAATAGACTAGTCGGATAATCTAATAACAAGAAAGGGTAATTAACTCGAAGACAATGGTTGGCACTAGTATCAGGGAGAAATATGTCGCAAGTTCATATTTGTAGTCAAGCAATATGCTTATATCTATGCAGTTAATGATGCATGCAGTTCTGGGTTGATTTCGATTGCTATTATGGGGTTTTTGATGGAAAGATATTTAGTCATCAATTGATCTTGAAATTATTTGTGACATTTGCTTTGTGAATTTGTAGGATTCCCTAGTTGTTTGCCGCCTCAGGAAGAATAGTGAGTTTCGTCTGAATAACACATCAAGCCGGGCTCCTCGGAATGCACCGCAGTTGTCACCTATGCATGACAGCAACTGTGCTACCTCAAATGGTGGTGCTGACCAGACTGGCACTTACAAAGGGGACAAAGCCTATTTGAAGAAGGGTACTAGTAGTTACGATTCTCATTCTATTGAGCAATTCGATTCCGCATCCGAATCCGAGCAAAAACTTTCCAATGAAGTCGGACCAACAGACTCTTCTACACCTCAGAAGGTTTGTTCATAAGAAGTTATCCTGGTACCACATAGTATTCATGCATATGAACTCAATTTCGTACTTTTGATTGTGGAAACCCCCCGGGATTCTGATATGTTTTTGCTTAAAATTCCAGGATTCCGATGCTGAAGAAGATTACTTTGCTGAGATACTGAAAGATGATATAATCAAGCTTGATGAAACGCCCTTGTCAGCTAGACCAGATATCTCGCCTAGGATTGCGAGCAGTTCAGACGCGGGTCAGAGGAGACGTGAGCAGCCAAGGAAAGAGAATGAACCCCATGTATCCCATTTACAGGGCACGGCAAACCGGAGAATCAAATTGAGGAAGCCTAAAGCAGCAGACTATGTGGTGGCTGCAAAAGCATCGACAGAGTTAGAACGGGGTGTTGGGGAGATGTCAATTGAGAAACTAACATCTCCCAAGTCTGGGGACTCACCAAAATGGTTGTTATCTTCGTTTTCACCGTCGACTGCCAATCTCCGCTTCATTTATGCAACTTTTGTCATCCTTACTTTGGTGGCTTTGTTTCTTACAGTTTTATTAGGAGGGTTCCAAGCCTGTAAAAAGCTTCAGATATATGCTACTTTGTTGAACAACTTGTGACATTGAATCTTATGCATCATCTAATATTTCCTCCATCTTTTATGTTCTAAAAGGTTCAATTTTGACACATAATTCGATTACGGAGATTTAATTTTGCAGATACATATTTTTTTTAAAAATATATATATAAACTGGATAAAAATCCCCTGTCCCTATGTGTGTCCCTCCAATCATGATTCGACATGTGGATTATATTAATATTTTATTGTAAGTTGCCTACAAATTTGAAGAGCAAACGAGGATGGTGCGATTTCTTTCTCTTCGCCAAAAAAATTATTTTCAAACTTCTTTTTCTGGGTTTGATTCGTCATCCAAAAATCAAGAATCATCCTGTTCCCAACAATGTTCAAGTTTTGGTATTTTTCTTTTTTCTGTAATCTGATCTCTTTTGACAGAGAAATAATTGTTGACTTGTTTTGGTATTGCTCATTTGAAAGCTCACCATGTTTGTTCATAGTTCAAAAAGATGGAGAACTGATTGACTTTTTAATTCATACTTGAAATTCATCAAGGCCTAATAGAAAAAAGGAAGACTATTCTCTATATGCAGATAGCTTCATTCTCAAACATTTCCAACAGTGTAGACACAGTTCTTGAGAGTAATACTCTTGACTTGTCCATCAATTTATACCACTATGTTTTATGCAACTTCAGGATTTTGTAATATGTGATATTTATGAGCTCAAACAACAATGAGTTCTAGGTACAGTTGAAAGGAGAGCTCACGGCTTATTGAGGTGTTGAATGAAATGGATGGGGTGAGAAAGGTTTTTTGATTTGATGGTTGTAAACCTAAAGTATTTAGTTACAATGGATTTTTACAAAAATTTATAGGACAAATGAAGTACTAAAACTCTAATGAAATAACTCAAAAGGGACTCCTTCCTGACACTGCTACTTATGGTGAGCGGCTCTCGAATGTACAACAACTCTTTGTTGTGGCCAAATTACAAATTCAACAATTTACTCAATTTTGTTAGATGGCTTACGCACACAGAGCTGGTATCCTGTCGAGATAAAGTTTACATTTTGCTTGTAGTAAATGTTATCTGCTATGATAACAGAAAAACTCGGACACTTTTGTGAAGAACCTTGGGAAATGTTATTAGAGATGATGAACAAAGACAGGAAAAGCAAAGAATCAAAGTAACAGAAACAGGTCTACTCATATTATTGAAAATAGAGTCATAAAAAGATGAGTCTGGTATTCATACAAGAAGACTTGTCAATCCTATTTGAAGCTCCAACAAACTCATGGTTTTATTTGCACTTTGGTCCCCCTAAAATTATAAAAATTCGATTTAATCCTTTACAAATTATAAAGATATAAACTATAAAAAATTAAAATTTCATCCGACTCCCTCTAAAAAATTGTTCTGGCTTCGCCCCTGAAGATCAATGCATTTCAAATATGTCTATTACTTCTCCATCTTCTTGAAATATGAACAAACATCTGGAGCCTACAAATCAGTAATCTAAAAATTTAATGAAAAGAGATTTAAACCTATCTATCTAAACAGTAATCAAAAGAGATCAGATTAAATCTAAAAACTTTTTGCCTCATAAATTACTCTTCAATTTTTTCGGACAATTTTGCATATTGAATCTTAGTTACATTATTGTCAATGCAGCAGGAGGTGGGTTTCAACGCATAATCCTTCTATTTATAGTTGAGAAGGGGCTATCAGTAATGTTAGACATTTTTTCAAAAAAAATAAAAATAAATAAATATAATCAAAATCTATAATGATTAATAATTAATGAAATATTAATATAATCCACATGTAAAACCATGATTGGAGCGGCACACACAATGGCACAAATAAGGGGCAATGGATTTTCATCCAATATAGACATACTTCAATGGAGTTCTTTTATATGATTTTTTTAAATAAAGTAATAAAAAATTAAATATCTATGGATTGATTTTGAATTTGAGACTTAATGAAAGTTTATTTATGTGTAGCTTGTAAATTCAATTGTTAAATTTTCTTTTATAAATATTATTTTGATATTAAAATTTTCTTTTCACCTCCATAATTAGTTTGCCGAAATCTAATAATTAATTAAAAGTATGTAAAGGTGGGCCTGAGAGATTTGGCCCAAATTTAGTGTTTTCTATTAGGTTAAAATTTGTTATTAGTCCTTATACTTTGATAAAATTAGAGATTTAGTCTTTGTACTTAAAAAAGGTTAAAAATTAAGTTCAATTTTTAATTAAAAAATCTCATTTCAATCTCCTTTATCAATTCAAGCCACCTACGCTGTCTCAAATTCAAATCTTTCCGTGTCATTAAATATTTCAAGCTTTTATGATCAGTATAAATATGACATTTCTCACCGTACAGGTAATGCCGCCATATCTTGAGTATAAAATACAATAGCGGCTAATTCAAGATCATGTACCGGGTAATTTCTTTCATGTGGTTTAAGTTGTCTTGAAGCATAGGCTATTACTTTACCTTCTTGCATCAAGACACAACCTAAACCATTGAATGAGGCATCACTGTAAATAACAAATTCCTTACCCGGTTCAGGCTGCACTAATATTGGTGCTTTCGTTAATAGATCTTTCAATCGGTTGAAACTCTGCTGACATTCATCAGTCCACTCAAACTTTACATCTTTCTGCAATAATCGAGTCATCGGAGAAGCTATCATAGAGAATCCTTGTACAAATCTCCGATAATAACCAATAAACCCAAGAAACTTCTAACTTCGGATACATTCTTGGTGGACTCCAATTGACAATAGTGAGATTTTACTTGGATCTACCACTGATGCCTTCAGCGGATACAATATGTCCAAGAAAACCCACTTCTCGAAGCCAAAATTCACATTTCTTCGAATTTAGCATATAAGCGCTTCTCTCGCAGAAATTTGCAACACAATTCTCAAATGTTCGCATGTTCTTCTTCATGTCGAGAATAAACCAAAATATCAACAATGAATACTACCACAAATGCTGTCTAAATGCGGTGCGAATATCCGATTCATCGGATCCATAAATCTGCGCAGTGCATTAGTCATTAAACGGCATAACCGAAAACTCATAATGCCCATACACAGTTCTGAAAGTCGTCTTTGGCACATCGACTCTTTTACCCGTAGTGGTAATAACTGATCGGAGATCAATCTTCGAGAATCTTGTGGCACCTTTCAACCGATCAAATAAATCATCAATGCAGGGCAACGGTACTTATTTTTTTTGATTACCTTATTGAACTGCGCCGATAGTTAATACACAATCTCAAAGACCCGTCTTTCTTTTTCACAAACAAACCGGAGCACCCCAAGGTGAATGAGTCGGTCGGACAAAACCCACATCAACAAGTTCTTGCAATCGTGTCTTTAATTCCTTTAATTTCAGCAGGAGCCATCCGATGCGGAGCTATGGAAATCGGAGTAGTTCCCTTTAATCAAATCTATAGAAAATTCCACTTCTCTTTCTGTGGCAACCACGTAAATTCCTCTGAAACACATCGGAAAATTCGCATACCACCGCACTTTGCAGATCTTTGACTCGAGATACCTTGGTGTCGAGTACATAAGCAAGAAAAGCATCATACCCCTTTTTAACATACCTCGAGCGAGCAATAATCGAAATCACATCGGATAATCTCTCTGTGCGATCAGTTTAACCCGAGTAATTCGCCATTCGACACTTCAACACAATATATTTACATTTACTGATTTACTCTTCGCATCATCTTTGAGTTAACCAATCCATGCCCAATATCACATCAAACTCATCAAATGACAGTAACATCAAATCGGCCAGAAAAACAATAACCTCTTACCATCGGTGGACAATTTTTACAAATTTTATCCACCAAAACAGATTAGCCTGGGGTTTGAGACTTTAACCACAAATTCGAGTAGGTTCAATAGATAAATATTTAACACATGCAAGCTTTATACATATATATGAATCGTAGAACCGTGGATCAATTAATGCAATAATATCGGTGTCAAGTAAAGAAAATGTACCGATAATAACATCGGTCTTTGAGGCATCTTCTCCGCACGAATGGCATATGTCCTAGCAGTGCTTGTGTCTCGATCCCACTGCGGTATCTTTTGTAGCTCTCTCGGCTACCACCGACATTACCGGATGGTCGAGATGGTCTACCCCTCGAAACTGGATTACTCGGCTTTGATATCTGTTCAGCTTCTTTTTCTCCCCTTTCTAGACAATCTCTGAGGAAATGGTCAAAAGAACCACATTGGTAACAAGCCCCGTTCTTAAATCGACATTCACCAAAATGAGCTTTATTACAATATTGGCATCTCGGCTTAGGGGTACCAACACTGCCAACACTGGTCACTGATGGAGTGGAAGGTCTTGGATTATTGCATTGAGAACCTCGCTCTCTACCCGAATACCCAGTGGCTGAGGTAGAACGATCCTGGTACTTTTTCAATTTCTTTGGAGCAGAAAATTGGGATTTTCCCATTGGTCTTTTACTAAAAATTCGAGCTTCCCTCTCAGCCTGTTTCTTTTCTTTGCTCAATTCTTCTGCTTTATAAGCTCGCTCTGCCAATGTAGCAAACTCTCGAATTTCAAGAATTCTGATCAATAGCTTAATGTTTTCATTCAACCCTTCTTCGAATCGTTTGCACATTTCCGCTTCTGACTGTACCCATTCTCGAGCATATTTACTCAACTGAACAAAGTCCCTTTCATACTCGAATCTGAGATCTATTGCCTGTTTCACTCAGAAATTCTTTTCTTTTACGATCAAGGAATCTCTGATGATATATTTCTTTTTGAACTCGATGCGAAAGAATTCCCATGTAATTTCTTCTTTCTAACAAGCTGAAGCTTTAGTATTCCACCAATGGTAAGTTGTGTCTTTTAGCGATGAGACGGCACATTTCAAACATTCTTCGGTGTGCAAGATAAATCCTCCAAAACCCGAGTAGTATTCTCTAATCAAAATTCAGCCCGTTCGGGATCATCATCAATCTATTTCTCAAAATTCTTACCCCCATATTTTCAGATTTTATCAACCGAGCTTTCCTTTTTCTCGACAGATTCGATGCACTGCACTCTGTGGAATATCGGGAACCGGTGGAGGAACAGGAAGGGGAGCTTGAGTTTGCTGCACTATAGGGTTAGTTCTTATGTATTGAGTAAACCATTCATTCATCATTTGAAAGAAGGCTATTTTTGCCTCCTCCCCTTGACCCTCCATGCACGCCTTCTATCGCTAGTTTCTTCTCTTTGCAATCGGCGGGAGCATGACTCCCACTTCCTCGATTGAGCTCGGTCGGATGACATTACTATAAGAAAAACATAATTTAAATGGTCGGGAGATATCACACTATCAATAATAATTTAAATGGCATGTCTGACTTTTCGAACTGGTATGGGCATTATGAGTTTACGTTTATGCCGTTTGGGGTGACTAATGCACTGCAGTATTTATGGATCTGATGAATCGGATATTCAGACCGTACTTAGACAGATTTGTGGTAGTATTCATTGATGATATTTTGGTTTATTCTCGAGATGAAGAAGAACATGCAGAACATTTGAGAATTGTGTTGCAAATTCTGCGAGAGAAGCGATTATATGCTAAATTCGATAAATGTGAATTTTGGCTTGAGAAGTGGGTTTTCTTGGACATATTGTATCCGCTGAAGGCATCAAGGTAGATCCAAGTAAAATCTCAATATTGTCAATTGGAGTCCAGAAGAATGTATCTGAAGTTAGAAGTTTCTTGGGTTTAGCTGGTTATTATCGGAGATTTGTACAAGGATTCTCTATGATAGCTTCTCCGATGACTTGATTATTGCATAAAGATGTAAAGTTTGAGAGGACTGATGAATGTCAGTAGAGTTTCAACCGATTGAAAGATTTATTAACGAAAGCACCGATGATTCGTGCGGCTGAACCAAGGTAAAGAATTTGTTATTTACATGATGCCTCATTAAATGGTTTAGGTTGTGTCTTGATGCAAGAAGGTAAAGTAATAGCCTATGCTTCAAGACAACTTAAACCACATGAAAGAAATTACACGGTACATGATCTTGAATTAGCCGCTATTGTATTTTTCTTATTTGAAGATATGGCGGCATTGCACTGTCACGGTGAGAAATGTCATATTTATACTGATCATAAAAGCTTGAAATATTTAATGACACAGAAAGATTTGAATTTGAGACAGCGCAGGTGGCTTGAACTGATAAAGGACAATGATTTGATTATCGATTACCATCCGGGTAAGGCTAATGTTGTAGCTGATGCTTTAAGTCAAAAATCTCTGTTTGCTTTACGAGCTATGAATACCCGGTTGTCACTGACTGATGATGATTCAATCATAGCTGAATTGAAAGCTAAACCGACATTTTTATAGCAAATATGTGAAGCTCAGAAGAATGATGAGAAGTTACATGTTAAACGGGCACAGTGTGAGTCAGGTATCGATTCTGAATTTCATGTTGGGATTGATGGTTGTATTTTATTCAGAGGTAGGGTATGTGTACCTCGAATTCGGAGCTCATCTGAAGGTTCTACACGAGGCTCACAATGGTACTACTATGTCCGTACATCCGGGAGTAATAAAATGTATAATGATCTCGAAAAGATGTCTCACTGGCCAAGAATGAAACGTGATATCTCTGAGTTTGTATCAAGGTGTTTAATATGTCAAAGTTAAAGTGAACATCGTGTACCTTCAGGTTACTTGACCAATTACTATACCTAGGAATAGAAATGGGAAAGAATCACTATGGATTTTGTATCGGGGTTACCATTGTCTCCGGAAAAAGGATGCTATTTGGGTGATTGTTGACCGATTGACAAAGTCAGCGCACTTTATTCCGGTATGTATGGATTATTCTTTAGATAAACTGGCTGAACTGTACATATCTGAGATTATCAGGCTACATGGAGTGCCTGTCTCCATTATATCGGATAGAGATCCCCGATTTACGTCTCGTTTTGGGATAAATTGCAAGAAGCTTTGGGTACTCGGTTGTATTTGATCTTGCATTTCATCCTCGACGGATGACCAATCTGAGCGTGTAATTCAGGTATTGGAAGATATGCTCCGATGTTGTATACTAGAGTTTGAAGGTAATTGGGAGAGGTATCTACCTTTGATTGAATTTACTTACAATAACAGTTATCAGTCCAGTATTAAAATGGCTCCGTATGAAGCTTTGTATGGTAGAAAATGTAGAACACCGTTATATTGGATGAGCTTAGTGAAAAGAAGATACATGGGGTTGATTTAATCCGGAAATGAAAGAAAAAGTAAAGGTTATTCGGGATAGTTTAAAAGCAGCTTCCGATCGCCAAAAATCATATGCCGATCTTAAACGAAAAGAGATTAAATTTTAGGTCGGTGACAAGGTATTCCTGAAAGTGTCTCCTTGGAAGAAAGTTCTCCGATTCGGTCGAAAAGGTAAATTGAGTCCAAGATTTATCGGGCCATATGAGATCATAGAAAGAATTGGACCGGTCGCTTATCAATTGGCATTACCACCGGAACTTGATAGAATCCATAATGTTTTTCATGTTTCTATGCTACGACGATATCGGTCAGATCCTTCACATGTTATTTCTTCGACAGAAGTGGAGATTCAACCGAATATGACTTACAGTGAAGAACCGGTCAAGATATTGACACGAGAAACAAAGGAGCTTAGAAATAAAAAGATAAATTTAGTGAAAGTATTATGGCAAAAGCATGGGATTGAGGAAGCGACATGGGAACCAGAGGAGACAATGAGGAAACAATATCCAAACCTCTTTACTGGTAAGATTTTCGAGGACGAAAATCCTTAAAAGGGGGGGAGAGTTGTAATGGCCTAATATTTAAGGTTATCGGAACAATGGTTTCGTAACCATAAATCCGATTTAAAGAGAAATTTATTTCAATATATTTGCATGTATATTTATATGATAGGAAAATCGTATTAAAATATCGATAGAAAATTTTACCGATTTAGTGGTTAGTTAGAAAAAGGAATTATTGAAGGAATTGGGTAAAAACAAGGTATCGAGACCTTGATCTCATAAAATTGAGTAGGAAATATTTTTATAAATATTTATAAAATGTTAGTAATGTGGTATTAAAATTTCGTTAGAAAATTTTAACGTTTGGGTATGTAATTAAATCAAAAGGACTAAATTGTAACAAATGCAAAATTATGAAAAATGATTAAATAGTTTAAATGATAAAAGAAAGAGGGCTTAAAAGGAAAATAGACCCAAGGTATATTTGGGCTGGACGGCAAGGGCATGAAATCAACAAGAAAATAAGGAGAATTAAGGGCAAAATTGGAATATTGCAAAATTTACTTAATAAAACTAGGACTAAAGTGGAATTATCTAGATTTCTCTTCATTTTTCTTCACTCTCATCAGCCAAAAACGCCATAGGAGGGTTTTCTAAGCTGGTATATCATAATTTTTGCACCAAGTAAGTTAATCCTTGCCTATTTCTTGTAATTTTTGTGTTTTTAAGACTTTTACAACTATGTCCTACTATTAAATTCATTAG
Source organism: Gossypium sturtianum (assembly GCA_025698515.1). Classification (NCBI taxonomy): domain Eukaryota; kingdom Viridiplantae; phylum Streptophyta; class Magnoliopsida; order Malvales; family Malvaceae; genus Gossypium; species Gossypium sturtianum. Next base: position 165,731,947 of record CM046955.1, read on the forward strand.
TCTTTGATTTCATGGATGAAATTGAAAGCTACCATGGTTGGGTGCTGTAAGTTTATGATGAAATAGAATGAAATTGAAGCTTTAATTTTTTTATGAGATGATTTTATTAGGTAATTCCAATAGAAATTGATTTTTAGGACCTAAATTGTGAAAATGTTTGGAATTAAAGTCTATTACTGAAATTATGATTCCCAAAGGTTATAAAGTAGTTTAAAATGATAGAATAAAGTTTTAATTGAGAAAAATCAGCTCAATTGAGAAGTTAATTGAGCAGGGACGAAATTATCATTTATTGAAAGCTTAGGGGAAAAATGGTAATAAACAGTTTGCACTAAAACAGTTTTGGACAGCAGCAGTAGACTAAATTTTAAAAATCACCATAAATTGTAGAAATTGAATTAGAAGATGAACAAAATATGAAATTAAATCTTATTGAGTCTAGTTTCTCATAAAAGAAACGGTGTAAGAAATAGATATGTAAATCATGAGATATAATGAATTTTGTGAGACAAGGTCAGAATGAATTCGGGTTCCCCTGTTTTGACTTTAGAAAATCATAAAAAATTGGATAAAAATAATAAGGGGCTTAAATTTATATTTTTAGAATCCTTAATGAGTCTATTTTCAATAAAAATAAACAGAAACATCATCTGAATCCTGTATGAAGAGATAATTAATTTTTAGTGAAGAAGGGTCAGAACTGTCAAACAGCAGAACATGGGTGACTTTAAAGAATAAACTGTACTTATTGGCTAAACCAAAAATTCTGAAAATTATATGGGAAGAATATATTTTAGTCTAGTTTCAGGGAAAATTAGCGGATCTTAATTTGGAGTTCTGTAGCTCAAGATAAAAATAATTTAGTGACGATAACTCAAGTAGACAGCTTTGAATGAACTATAAATAATAATAGAATTGTAGTGAATGCTACATGTGAATATGAAATGTATTGAATTGATGATTGAATTTATTTATTTAGATCCGGAAAACCCAAATACGAAGCTAGATCGAGGAAAGGAAAAAGTCCCAGATTAGTAGATTTTGCATACGAACTAGTATCGAGGTAAGTTCATGTAACTTGAATTATTTTCTTAAATGCTTGAAATGGATGTTATTGATGTGAATATAATTTGAATGTTCATTGTATGAAGATTGATGAAACATTGATATATTTGATAAAAGGGGAAGAAATCCCGTTGAATGAAAGGAAAATTCGATGGATCTCTGAAAAGGAATTGACGGTAAAAGGATCTAGCCCGGACGGGTGATCCTATCCCGATATAGCCCTCCCGAAGAATATGTGGAAAATGGATTTAGCCCGGACGGGTAATCCGAATTAGGGTCTGAATTTAGCCTCGACTGTAATTCAGATCCAAGCTCATTAGAGTAATTGTCATTGCAGGGATTTAGCTTTGGACTGGTAATCCCGACAATACTCTATGAGTTTATATTACTGAGGATTTAGCTCGGATTAGTAATCCCATTGTAAGGATGAGGTTCGCGGAGTGTGCTCTCTGAAATGGAAATGTGCGCACATGAACATGAATTGACGGACGAAATTTGTACACTAAAGTGTACCCCTGAAAATCCATCGAAATTCCGAGAAATTCAACGGGACAAATATGGAAAAATAACAAAGAAATGGAAATCATGGTATTGATGAGCTCATCAATCATGGTATATATATTATTGATACATGGAAATTATTGGACTAACTTGAATGTTGAGTTTGTGTATGTTAGGGTAATAATGCATTGAATGGATATATGAATGTTTATTGCATTGTATTGAAAATATTAGGTAAGTATAATTCCTGTTACATGGGCTTACTAAGCACAATGTGCTTACCCTGTTTCTTTTTCCCTTGTTTTGTAGTGTTAAGAGCTCGGAGGTCGGATTCAGTCGGAGACTCATCACACTATCAACCTCAAGATTTCGGTATATAAAGAAACTTTATTTTGGAAATCAATGGCATGTATAAGCTAATAAAGTAAATGTTAATATAAAATGAATGTAAGGTCAGCCATTGGTATGGCTAACAAATCTTGGTTTTGGTATGTGTTGAGGTTATCTTATAAATATGCATGAATCTATTTTGAAAATATGTTGAATTGGATTGGTTGATGTGGAATGGTCTCGGTTTAAAATTTGCAGGGAAGGCTAGATATCTATAAAAAGGTTATATTGAATAAAAAAAAATTATTTGTAAACTCCGGTAATGCCTCGTACCCTATTCCGACTACGAATACGGGTAGGGGGGTTACAAGGCCTAAAACCATTAAAACCCAAACCACTACCCAAATTTTAGCCCAATAACAATCAAGCCCAAAAACTAAAAACATTTCAAAAAACCCTAAGAGCTTCCAAAATTTTCTTGGCGCCGCAGACGATTGGGCTACCTTGCGTCGCCTCATCTTCCCTCATGCGTGCCTCCACGCGCGCGACCGTTCATATCCCCGTATGCCCCACGCGCGCCTCCACGTAGCCTCCGTACCGCCCGATTACGCCCCTCGTGACGTGCCCGTCCACGCCTCCGTCTGCGGCCTTGCACTGCAAAAACAAGGGCAAAAGGACGACAACAACAAATAACAGTAGAGAAAAACAAAAAGAACAGTTGTATTTTTCATTTTGATTTTTCCGATTTCGGCTTTAAAAAGCCTGAAACAAACCATTGTAAGGAGGAGACTACACAATTTTACACATACTATTTTTAAGCAGAATACACAGAAAAAAATAAAAGACAGTAGCCATCAAAGGTGATTAACCCCTTTATTTCGTCTGTGTTCTCACTTATTAGTTCCATTTTTGATTTTTTTTTATATTTGAAATAAAAAAGGGAAAGGGGAAGGAGAATACCTGTTTTAGGCGGCGGCGTCGGAGCTTCGTCTCCTTCGCCGAAATTGAGGCTTGAACGGGGATTTTTGGCCGTGAAGGTGGTGATACCTTTGAATATTCGCAGAAAAAAAAGGAGCCAGACTTGGCCTTCACTCGACGCCATCACCGATTACTGTGGTGTATGGTCATCGGATGGCCTTCTGATATTGCTTTTTGGAGTCGGCTGATTAAAAATGGGGGCTAGGGTTTTCAAAAGAGGGACGATAGCTTTGTTTTAATGTGATTCTGGGGGATAATATTGTTTAAAAAAAAACGGTGTCGTTTGGGTTTATGTCAATAGCCCAAAACGGTGCCGTATAGGCCACCACCCGACGATCTGATTTCCTTGAGACCCGCGTGTTTTCATTGTGAATGGGTAATTTGCGCGCGTGGTCCCTTCCCTCTATGCTGATGTATGATTGAACCATGTTTGCATTTATTTTGTTCTTTAATTTTTCCCCTAAAGTTTGCGCGTTATTTCAGATTAATCCATGTTAAAATGCTGCGTTTTGGGAATTGGGTTTCTTTCTGTTTTGATCCCTAACTGTTTTCGCGCATATTAATTCAGTCATTAAATCTGTTTAAATTTTTATAAAATAGCCTTATAATTTTATTCCTATTTCGATTTAACCCTGTTAATATATTATTATTTTACACATGCGTATATACATTATTGACTTTATATAAATTTGTTTACATTTTTAAGATTATTTATATATATAGTTTTTTGTTTCTTTTTATTTATATATATTTTCTTATTTTCTTAATTTCGCACTCAAATTTTGTACGACGTTCCAATCTCGTCCGCTTTTAAACGTCACGTTTAATAAAACTGGAATATTCACACTTTTAGTCCTCGTATATTAGGGTGTCTTTTATTTTGTTTTTTTTACTGAATTTATAAAATTTTTAATTAGACATTGGATTTTGAATGTGTTTCAATTAAACCTGTCATTTTTTTAAACTTACACTTTCATATTTAACATATTTGTAGTTTTCTTTATTATTATTCTTTTTATCGACTCATTTAGTTATTTTTATAAATGCACTTTTTGATTCAAAATTGGTAGAATATTCTTAATACATTTGTTAATTCATTATCATTTCATATATATTTTTTAACACATGTATATTTTTATATTTTTCGTTAATCCTTAAAAATTTTATTGTATTAAAACATGTTTAAAATTAGATGTATTTATTTCCAATATGTTACACTTGTATGTGTTTTATTTTTTAATTTATTTTCCTCGTCATTGATTCAATAATTGATTATTGTTATTATGAATGTTTTAATTCTCATTTTATATTTATTTACTATTTGCGATTTAATTGTGTTGTATTTCGCTAGTAAATAATTGCTCCGCATTACATATTAATATGCTATCACATTTTATTTTAACACCATTTAGATTTTAAAATTATTTTACTCAAGGTCCAAAACAAGACAATATTTGTGCGTTTGAAAATTCGAAGAAATCGTGCCCAATCGTGCTGGGTGTGGTTTTTTTGTTTGACCAAATAAACGAATATCCTTTCAAATTTCATCCATATTTTCAAAGTAAGGCAATATTTGTGCGTTTGGAAATTCGAAGAAATCGTGCCCAATCGTGCTGGGTTGTGGTTTTTGTTTGTCCAAATAACCAAATACCCTTTCAAAATTTCAATACATGTGCTTGGAAAATTTTGGGGATGATCTCGAATTCGAGGACTCAGATTGTCGTGTCCAATCGTGCTGGATGTGATACTTTATTCCTTCGGAACAAGGGAATCTCAATATTCAATCAAGTTATTTAAAATTATGAAAAAAAAAGGAACAGAATTTCAAAATCATTTCAAACTTTTCAACATTAAGACATCAATTAATCAATTTGGTACCAATTTTGGGCGTTGCGAGGGTGCTAATCCTTCCTCACACGTAACCGACTCCCGAACCTGTTTTCTTCTGGAAATTCGTAGACCAAAATTTATTTTATAGGTGACCTGATCACACCTAAACAAAAAGGATTGGTGGCGACTCTATATTTTTCAAAGTCGATTCCCGTTTTTCCAAATTCGATAAAAAATGGTTTCGACACTAACGATGATAATAATTGAACTAGGATTTTTAAATTGAAAATTTAACAGAATTGATTTTTTAACTTTTTTTGAAGTATAGGATCGAATCTCAAATTCTTACAAGTACAGGGACTAACATTATATATTAACCTTTCTATTATTTTGTTTCTATTTTTATATGGGTAAATCATATCATATTTCAGTTAAATAACAAAAAAAAACGAATTATGTAATTTGAGTGCTAAAATTACAAATTTTTTTATTTTAAGTGCTTAAAATAAAAATTTTGATAGTTGAATGGCTATATGTGTAGTTTACCCAATTTATCTTAATATTAGTGCTTTACAATAGTGATATAAGAAACACTAAAATTAACGGAAACTTTTTTCGTTATTTATGGAACTCTAATTTTGCGCAATTAACAGTTGCTTTATTCTTTACTAGGAAAAAGGAAAATCAAACTCAAAAAGAAGAAAAAAAAAAAATGTGTTGATCCTTCATATATAACTTAAACTTCCGCAGGAGGAATCGTGTATGTGCTGATCCATCATGGATTTAGGGTTTTCTTATCCTCTTTTCTCACTTCTTTTTCTTTTTCAATTAGTCGCGTATTTTCATCGACGATACTAAAATTAGGTTTCTCTTTTTGTTGTTAAGGAAATTCAGGAAAAGCGAAATGCCGTTTACTGAGAAGGTTTCTTTTTTTTTTATGCTACTTGGAGTTTCTTATAAATGATTACTTTTCACTTCCCTTAGCTAATATGGATGATAGAAAAAATAGAAGTGGAATTTCTTCTTTTGCTTGTGTTGTCCTGTCCTTAAATTTCCCAGCAACCAAGCAGAAAGTTGAGGTTTTGAGCTGAAATTGACCGTTAAGAGTTGCTTTTTAGGTAATTTTTAGGTGTTAGGGTTTAGTTTATTATGAAATTACTGCGTATTCTATATGAATATCCATCTCATGATTTATCAAGTGCTTAGATTGAACAAACTATAGATCGTTGAATTTTCGGTATTCCCACTGTCACCTAATTGAAGGGGTGTTTATGATATGGTTTTAACGAAATCTGAATGTGAGTTTTTCTTCTCCTTTAATTATTACAGGTTTTATAGGGAGTTACATGGCGATTTCAAGACCCATGTTACTTGTTTTCCTATTGCTTATACTCATAATGACCTCCCAGTTTGAGTGGAGACATCAAATTGTCGACTTTGACATGACCCCTAGTGTTACTCTGAAGCAGCAACAAATTTCCAGAAGGGAAGAAGCTGTGAAGGAAAAGGTAACAAGTTCTTACATTTTTCTAGTTCGTAAGTGAAATTTTGAACTTTATGTGTTGTTGATAGAAAACAGTTGAATAATGACATTAGTTGCTTTCAAATGTACACATTTTATATTGGTGTAATATATGTGTAGTTTTTACTATATGCTTAATTCCAAAACCTTTTTTCTGTATTCATTTTCTTATCAGCTTGCTGATGTTGGTTTATTCTAGTGTAGGAGGTTAGTTCTTGTAAAATATAAAGTTTTTCCATCCCTATTTAGCAATTTCTTTTCTACAACATTGCACTTTGTTTCTTTGAGTTTTATCTTTATATTCAGGATTTATGTTCAAGATCATATGATCCATTATATCCAGACAGTTTACCGATACTTCTTGTTAATGGGCTTTAACAGCTATTATAGTAAATAAATTGTTGGAAATATTGCTGATGCTCCTTGTTTTCCTGCTGAGGTTTACATCTTTTCCTCAAGAGAACCTGTTATGTTTAGTGATTAACCTGGCATTTTACACAGGTTTTACCTTCAAAGCTCGACATAGTTGTCGTGGGAAGCTTTTCATTGAGGAAAAGCCATAAATGTGACATAGCACGTTCCATTTCTGTTGATAAAATGATTCTTGCTTTTACCTATTGTCGCATCTGTTGGATAGTCTTGATTTTATTTTGAAACTAATTATGGTGTTCTAGTCCCACATATTCACTTATCCATGAATGAGCATTGCTATTTCCTTTACAATATGCTACTGGGAAAAGGCTATTCTACTTGTGATTAACTTCTATTCTTTCACTTGTTGCAGATCATCTTATCACAAGAGAAGAACATTCAGAGACTTCAGGAACTTGTGCGGAGCCTTCAGCAGCAACTTTTGCAGTGCAAGGGCAATAACAAGACAAATGACACTATAAGCCATTTAACTGAACATGTTCTTGAGCTCGAGAGGCAGCAAATCTTGGAGGACTAGACTATGATATCTCAAAACATATGTTGCGATTGCGGTGTGTTGGTGTTTGTAAAATGCTTGATTACTCATGCAAGTGCAAGTTTGAAGTTGTAAGTTATATGGCTTCTTTCAACCCCTCTTATCCTATCCACCTCTTTTAAAATGAAGCAGTGAAGCTTTGAACAATATAGATTGTCCATCGTAATTTTTAAATGACTACAGTTCTTTGACTTACCTGCTTTGACGCTAACTAATCATCTGGTGTTATTACATGTTGGAAATTAGGGGAATTTGCATAAGATGTAGTTCCAAACTTAGAACTCTGAACTTAACAGAGAATGGATGTGATTCTTTATGATGCTATGAGCAATTTTCTTAGGGTGTTCCAAATTTATTTTGTCCATTTGCATGAAGCATGATTATAATGCATCTAATCTAATCATTCTCATAAACTCTCATTCAACTATGTAACAATCTGGATGAAGATTAAGAGGACCAAAAATGTGCATTAATTGATTTCTCTATTGTATATTTTGGTCATTTTATTTTATTATATAAACGAAATAGATTAACAATGATGACCGGATTGCTATTGGTGCATGATAGTAATGCTTGTGACTTTGTTAGCTAAAATTTAATACATTCACATGGAATTTAAACACTGTTTCTTCGTCATATTCAAATGGGGAGGCTTTCAAACATTGCTTATTTTGGTAGACTAATCAACCCGTGGATGGATAGCTATATATCAATTCATGATAGCAGCTTATCTCAAACAAATCTACCCTCTTCTTCTTTTTTTTTTTTAAAGAAAGAAAAATTGCATTCAGAACACAGGAAAATCATAAGCCACATTTTCATTCAATCAACCTACATTAATGATAATTAATTTCAAGTTTTGAATGTTCAAAGCTAGTCAAAATTCTAATTGGTCCATATTCTTCTCTATTGAAATTAAATATTAACATGGAAAATATGAATCTATAGCAGGCAATTGAAAATTAAAAGAATGAAGAGAAAAGAAAAATCCTTCAGATAAATTAATGTAGATTTTTTTTTTTTTTGGATTAATTAAAGGGCTTTACATTGGTACGTAAATATATATAGAGGATCAAGTGTTCCAAAGTTTGAGTTCAATTAAATTTCATCACATTAAATTAATATGTAAAAAAATAAACTATATTTTTGCTCTTTTTATTATTATTATGAAGAATATTTGTACATTTTTTTTGCATATATATATATATATATATATACATATATTATTTAGTGGGTTTACACAATTCGGGAGCATCATTATGAATAACATCAATATTTTTGGAGCTTTACCTAACAATTTTAATTCACCTAATGAAATAAATTAAATGTATATAATTTGAAGGGAGATGACTAAATTCCAGTTAAAAGTTTTAGACTAAGGTTTTAAGAAATGGTAGAATTTCGTGATTGCCACATCTTTTTCAACTAATATTACATTTATAAATGTGGTAATCATAGGAAATTTGATCTCAGCAAACCTACCAAGTTAAGTATATATTATCGTTAAAAAAATAATGATGAGTAAGTCAAGATCCGATTGAAGAAAATTGAGGTATTAAATCTATATTCTAAAATGTAAATCAAATTGAGATCAAAATATGAAGAAATAGAAAAAATGAATTCTTTTAATATTTTTCAATCAGAGTTAAAATTTGGTTGACGGGGACATCAATTCAATAAAAAAACTTAAATAGTGGGATAGAGATTAATATTATTTTAAAAAAGAAATAATTATGATGATCTGTAAAAATTAAAGCATGAAATTAGAGTAGTAGTATGTTTGTTTAATCCAGCAGCTGAAATTGAAGTTGGAAATGGTGATAAAGGCATCGCAAAATCAATATAAAGTTGGAAATTATTATTGCAATGAAAATTACTGAAACCAGCTCCTCCGGTCCTTATTTAAGGCAATATTTAGTGTCTCCCCACCAAACATCTCTGCCCTTTTTCTATTTTTAAAATGTTTTTTTCTTTATTAATTTAATTCATGGAACCAATTCACAATCTTCATCACCCAACTATTCTATATTTTTTTCACCTTTTAACTCTCTGTTACTTCCTATAATCATCTTTAGATTTAGTATTTTACTATTCAGTTTGCATTTATTGAAATTTTTTAATATAAAAAATATCTTCATAATCATATTTATTATTTTTAAATAAATAATAATAATTTCATTCCTTAACCCTGTACCAACTTAGTCGTAAACTTAAATTGGTATATGATAAATTTTAAACTATTCATTTCAATCTTCTTGTTGCACCATTTAAGTTGCAAATTTGTCTCTAACTATTCGAAAGTTTTTCAGTTAAATCATTAAATTATTTGAAATTTTTTATCTAAGTTATTGGATTGTCAAGTTTTTTTTCTTCTTCTTTTAACTTAGGGTAGCAGACCTCAAGCGACGATTTGATGACTGGTATAGTAGATCAATACCAATCAACGAGCAAAAGAACATACCTTAAATCCAAATCAATCTAACGGTAAATGTCAGAAATCAAAGAAGAAAATTGTTTAAATTTTAATTCGTATATTCGTGGAATTCAAAGCTTTTTCATGAAAATAAAAAAAGAGTTGTGTAAGATAGGAGAAGAATAACTTTTGATTGGTGTAAATGGTACGAATAAAAATGACTATACGATAACGATTTTAACAACCCAAAAATTTAAAACAAAATTAAATAATTCAATAACTTTATAAAATTAAATGACAAAAAGATAAATTTACTAATAATTTACTTTTTTTTTTTATTTCTTATTTTGTAACATATTCATCTTTTATTTAGGTTTTAAACTCTCCTACCCACGAAGAAAATAAGAAATAAAGAAAATCAAATCTGATGTCTGGCTATCGTCATCCCCGAAAATCATTGCATATGTAAAGGTCTAAACTCTATAACTAAAGAGCGGTCCCAAAATCAATCTGCTCGACAAACCCAAACTTCATTTAAAAAATTGATGTTATATTATTGGACTAGTTTCCAGGGAATCCAAATCCCAACCTTCATTTTCTTTCACTTCCCCTATCCCATATTTTTAGCTGAATCCATCCCTGTTTCTAAACCCTTCAATTTGTTATCTACAATTTTCCAAAAGGTGAATTTATATTTATGCTTTGTTCCGTTTTTTCTCCATTTCCTTTTTCTTTCTAATTTTCAGACGACTATTTCATTGATTTCTCAACTGATAGTGTTTCTTTTCTTTCTTTTTTTTTTTTGGATGCGAACAATTATCAAACAGGTAAAATACACGATTATAATTGTAGGAGATTGAAAACATAATGAGTCGAAGAATCAACACTCCAAAAGTGGAATTAAAGCTCGAGTTATCACCACCTAGGTCGGCTAACCAACCAGTTATTGTGTCGCCAAACACATCCGTTTCTTCGTCACCCGGAAGCTCATGTGTGTCTTCGGAGCCGACCGATGACTCGACGACGACGATGCCATATCCCAGTAGCCCTGAAGGAATGTCGATGGTGCTGGTGGGATGTCCTCGATGTCTCATGTATGTTATGCTATCGGAAGTGGATCCTAAGTGCCCCAAATGCAAGAGCACCGTCTTCCTTGATCTTTTTAGCCAACACAACGCCAAAAAGGCAAGCAACTGAAATGAAAAAAAAGGTAGGTCTACAATTCCTCTATATTTATCTAGGTTTTTTCTTTCTTTCTTTCCATAGAACAGGCTATTTTTGTTTACTTGTTTGCTTAGTTTAATTTAAGGTTTTATAATAAAATCATATCTGTATTTTATTTTTGAGGACCAAGTACAGTTTGTTGCATATTTTATTCAACCTCTGCCCTAACTGGAGCGTGCTTCAGTTTTTTAGCCAATGTCTCTAACTTTTACCATCTGAATTCAAATTCCACCAACAATTCTACTTATGTACTTGAATAATCAAAATTACTTTGACCAATGCAACTTATTAGCCATAAAACGGTGGGCAGTCCAGCTACATTTTTGCAATCCTCTTTAAAGTCAATGATATTTTTTCTTCGAATTTGCACAACATATTCTCACTGTCTCATAGATATATAATTTTAAAAATTACTGTCATTTCTATAGATGCATTTATCCTGATTCACCCCACCCCACTTCAATCTAATTTTTACTAGTTATTTTTAATTTTTTTAATCTTTTTAAAATCAAATAAATATTTAAATATAATTCTTAAAAATATTTAAACATAAAATATATGATTTTTCTGTATTACATTTTTTCCTTTTACTAGTTTATATATATAAAAACAAAAGGATAATTTTATATAGTGGAATGAGGCAAGTCATTACCAAAGCCATTCCATACCCAATGTCCAAAAGAAAAAATTCACCCGACTCTGCCCTGCATCTACTTTTTAAATAAAAAAATCCGCTCCATCCAGAGTGGACTAGTTCGAAATCCACAGGAGGTTTAGATTTTGTCATCCTTACGTGCGATATACATATTTTTTAAATTATGGTAATAATATATATCTAAAATATTTTCATTCAGATGAGTTTGTGGTATAATGAAAATAAATCTGTTGAAATGAAGTTTTAAATGACATCTAAAAATGTGAAAGTTTAGTTAAAATTGAATTAATCGATCAAATCAAATTAAGTTAGTTAATCATTCAATCATTAAAATTAATTCAGTTAGAAATCGAAATTTTAAAATTCCAATTATCAATTAGTTTAGCTAAAAAATAATTAATTAACTAAATTAGTCACTTAACCAAAACTGTTAATAATAAATATTATATATGTACAGAAGCTCAATGGAACAAAAAAGAAGAAGCTTAAATCCAATTTATATGTGAGAGTGCATATGACACTTAAAACTAAAAAACCTTTTAACATTTATCATTTTAGTTTGGTTAAATTGAAAATCGATGAAAGTAATCGAACCGAACTTAATTCGATTAAGGGAATTATTTTTATAAAGAAGTTCAATTTAATTACTCGTATTAACATTAGGTCTTAAGTTTGACCTTTATATATCATAATCCCTACCTTATTAAAAAATATATATTTTAATTTTTATTTTTATTTTCGTTACCATTGAAATCCAAGGTTAAAAAAGTAAAATTATGTTATTTTTAAATTTTAATTAAATAACAATTTTTATCTTTCCCTCATCCTCTTTTTCTCTCTCGCAATTACTAACCTTCCTTATGTTTCTCTCTTAATTTCATCAATTAATCTTAGGAAATTCCTTTTAATTGTTATATGTTGTTATTTAATATATTTAATGATTAGATTATTAATTGGGACTGTGTTTTTTTTTTATTAGTTTAGTTATTTTATTTATAGTAAATAAATTCATATATTAGAGAAATAATAAATTATTTGAATGATAGTTTATTTGTATGTTAATTATCCATTTATTGTTTTATTACTTTTTATGCTAATTATTTGTACATTAATATTTTCAATTTAACAAAAGTTAGAGTTTCGAAAAATGGCAATGACGCTGGCTGCTACAATTAGATGGATCAATTTATACACAATTTAACTATAAGAGCCACTATTGAAAATTGAAAACCAAAACACATTAAAATTGGTGAATGACTACTCCCACAGTCATGACCGTGGTATTATTTATCATTTTTAAGTCCAACTGTGAAGAAAAATCATATATTTTTTGGTTGAACAAGGAAGAAAACATCGTACGGGCATTCAAAATGGGCTTAAATACATCCAAATATCAATGCATCAACCAGGTTCCATTAAAACAATTGAAGTAACGTAATGATTACTATTCCTACTAAAAGAAAATTGTGCCTCAAATATCGAAGTACAAACAAAATCACGTTAGAGTGCCTCTAAAATATTTTGCTACAATTGAGTGGCATGGCTGAATATATCGAATTGTGGGACCATAATATTTTTATACCTAGACACTGTCTCCTCATAAATAAATAAATAACAGCAGCGAATGCATTTATCAACACCATGCCAGAATGCAAGGCCTACTATTGCGTACCCAATAAATATAAGCGACCTATTTCACTTTAAAAAATTATTCACTTAATTGAACATATCACAATGTGATAAGAAAACAAAGCAATGGACCTCTGGTTCCAAGATATCTCATATATTAACTATTTCTTGGTGTATGATTTTCTTTTAATTTAGAAAATACAATGGTTGGATAACAATTTGACACTACATTGAAATTTACTCAGCAATTTTTGTAATCTTTAAAGGAAAATTTTCTGGTAAAATCCAAACAACATCCATAACTTTTTATATTGATATAAAGTTGGAAAATCTGACATCACTACTACCTTAATCTTCCTATTGAAAAACTTAATCTGAAAAAACACATTATTTTCCTTACTCTTGACAGAGTGATTGGAATCCTTTACTTCCCAACTAAAACAAAAATTAAACTACTAATACATGCTGAAAATTTAAATGATATTTGAATCTAACCTTCTATTTTCAGCATGAAATTCATCCAAACCAGCAGCAATCTTGTTGATTATATTCCTTCTAATGAACCCAAACGAAGCATGGATTTAAGATTTCATCTCGTCCCCAATGTGTCAACAACACCGATTTCCCTTGGAATTTGATTCAAGTGGCTGCAAATAAACTAAAATTTCTTTTATGTTGGTCAACGGAATCTCGGGTGCTTGAACCGTTAATCTTTTTGGGTAAGGGTTGGAATTTTTCAACCTTCGACAACTAAACTCTCTCGATATATTACTCGGCGGAATCAATAAATCTTTCAATGATGTGTACGAAATAAGTGACTTTTTCCTCGATGGAATCAATAAATCTTTCAACGATGTGTATGACGAAACGAATGATTTTTTTCTAGATCGAATCAATGAATTTTTTGATGATTTGTATAAAATAAATGACAACCCTAAATCAAAAGGAAGACACATACTGTAATTTGATTTCTTCCTTAAAATGCTATTGGATTAGGATTTTGCTTTTCTAGCTCTTTACTCCCAAACCGATTTAGATTGAAACTTTTTAAAGTGAATGCTGTGAAACTTGATGATTATTATAGTGATAATTAAGAGAAAATTCAATAAAATCTTTTTATGATTTTAAGTATATTCATAAGAGATTTTCTAGATGACGTCTATCGGTTAAAGACTCTGAATTCCAGTGTTTTAAATTTCCTTGTAATCTGATAAAATCTTTTAATTTAGGAATATAAAATATTTTAATTCATTATGTGTATAAAAAAATTTCAATTAATTAATTATGTATATCTATTGGGAGTACTGCAATTTTATGTAATTTAATTTCTTTAAATAGTAATTATTTATTAATGCTTATATATATAAATAATTACTTTTAATAATTTTTTTTTTCCAAATTACGTCCTCTAACAAATAAAAACACATTTTATTAAATCGGTTTAACGAAATGAAAAACAGAATTATAGAATTTAACTTTTAAAATAATGTAACAAATTCATTAAAAAAAGCTTAAGTTAATTAACCAATTGGATCTCACTTTGTTAGTTGTAACAGTAAGAATCCAAAGTTTTTTTTTTTTTTTCAAAAAAAGAAGAGTAATTACAAAATAATTCTTCATATAAATATATTTATTTTTTGATTAATAATATATTATGGTACAGTCAGCAAATCCCATAGCTTTATAGAAAATTACACTAATCCCTAAAAATACTTATGAGATTAATATTTAAAAAAAAAGTTCATTCCAAAATAATGTTTAAAATTGTCTTCAATTGTTGTAATATTAAATTATATTTTAATAAATAAAAAATTAAATATTTTAAACTTATATTTAATTCGATAATATATTAACTCTGAAGTGAATTAATTAAGTTGTTTTTTTATCTAAAATAAAGTAATTCTAAGTATTTAAAACTTCAATAAAACATTAAATGATATTTGTTTAAACAATAAAGGATAACTCTATTGAAATTAATCCTTATTTGATTTTTTTAATAATCTAAAAAGATTAAATTGATATATTTAATAATGAAGCGGTTAATTTAATCCTATAATTATAATAGAGTGACCTTTCATATATATTCACCTTTTAAATAGGTAAGAACACCGTTCCAATCCCTCTCAATTTTGATATCGAAAAATTTAGTTTATGTTAAAAAAAGTTGAAGCAATTTAATCCCTCTTAAATTAAAAAATGAGCAACCATAGATAATTAATTACACATTAATGCTTTCCACCAATTGTTTTGATTGATATAATAACAACTTTCCCCTTAATATTTTTATATATTGGGTAAATGTTGTAAACTAAATTTATTAAATTAAAACTAAATTGATAGAATGTGTAAATTTTGAGGGCTAAACAATTGATGAAACATATTAACATTGTAATTAATTGTCCTTACTTTCGAAATTGGTATAGATTAAATTGCTCTAACTTTTTTCTAGAGGGACTAATTTAGTCAATATCAGAATTGATAGGAGCAGGTTCTTTTACCCTTTTAAATATTATATAGGTAGATTAAGAAATAAAACTCCCGGCTAACTTTAGGATCCAAAGTTGCCCCGTCTCAGCAGAAAAAGCCGGCGGCAAAGCCGCTGCTCCCCCGCCCTCTCGGTTTCCGGCGACGACGTGGAGAGATATTTCCCGGCAAGCTAGGAAGAACAAATCACTCAAGGATGTGAGATTCACCTGACTTCCTTTTTCCCCCTATTTCATTAGAGCTATATCTATAACTTAACTGACTTTTGTATCTTTTACTTTCTCTTCAAAGATTGAGGAGCAACATAAGAAAGCGCTAGAGGAAGACCCGTTGGTGTTTGATTACGATGGAGTTTAGATGAGATGACAAAGAAGGTTGTTTGTCCCCGCATTCAAGATCGCGAGGAGCGAAAGGTAATTTTTCTAACAAATTTGAAATTTCCCTCTAGTTTCTAGGATTATTCGATTGTAATAACCTTAATTATTACTTTTATTTACTTGACTTTTTATGTAAATCTTTATACCAACATAACAGACATAAATTTGTACAATTAATTGCTTAAAATATAATGTAGGATTAATCACTGATGAGAACGCTTGCTACTATTGCAGCCAAAATATTTTCATAATTTAGTTAAAAAAGTGGAGCAACGAAAGTGGGAGCAGGAGATAGTGTATGAGAGGAAGCTTGTGAAAGAGAGAAGTAAAGAGGATCACCTTTATGCAGACAAAGATAAGTTTGTGACCAGTGCCTACAAGAAAAAACTTGCTGAGCAGGCTAAATGGATGGAAGAGGAGCGCTTACCTCAACTTCGAGAGGAGAAATATGATGTAAGTTGAGCCTTTCCTTCAGCTTCATCTAATGTTACTTGTCACTTCTAGATCTGGGTACTGAATTGTTAACAAATTTGGCGGTGTGTAGCATAACTGTTGTAGTTCTAGATCTGTTGATTCATGTGTATTGCATTAATAAGTTATTTTAGGTGCTTTTGCTAATGGGCGTATTTCTTTGAAACAGAAGCTTCAGGACTAGTTTTTTTCTTTTTTGGCATCTTATTTTCACAGTAGTTTCCAATGATCTAGAAAAGTTCTACCAGATGATATTTTGACACCAATTGATAAGCTAAATAATTGCTGAAGTGATAAACTGTTTTAAATCTCATTTTCCTCTTGTAAGTGATAAACTGTTTAAATCTCATTTTCCTCTTATAAGTGATAAACTGTTTAAATCTCATTTTCCTCTTATAAGTGATAAACTGTTTAAATCTCATTTTCCTCTTATAAGTGATATACTGTTTTACATCTCATTTTCCTCTCATAAGCATCCTGAGCAAGTGCCCGACTGTTCTGAGAGTTACAGGTTTGAAGCTTATTCCTTACTATGGAACAAATATAGCTTTAATTTGGTTTTTCTTTTCCAGATCATATAATGGTGTTTACTCTGACTTTGCTAGGGTAATATCATTTTTAGGAAATTGTTTTTCTCTTGTAGTTAGTGCAACTTGAATGTTAATTAATCAGACAGGTGTCCTACTGTCCATATGTTTAGTGAGTGTGAATTGCAATATTTACTGGAATTCATGGTTTAGATTCTTTGTTCTTCCTTTATGATCAAGAAAGGTGAATTCAGGTTTCTTTACAGGTCTAGTGTTCTTGAACAATTCTAGCTATGTGATGCTTTCCTTTTACTTCTCTGTCATATTGTTTCTCCATACATCCATGACTACGAAGAAAATAGATTCCCTCATGCCAGCATTTACCTCATTCTATCCTCGCATTTCAAGTGTTCCTCTTTCAATGCATGTCAAAATCTGAAACCTTTTATAGTACTTACCACACTTTAGATGTTATTTTGTTTGCCTACTTGTGTGTTTAATTTTATCATTCATATATTTGTTACATCTTGCTAGTATCACTGTTTACCTTGGTTCAACTCCAATCTAACTGTTTTAATCTTCACCTTTTTACCTCTTACATGCCAGTGCTGCTTTTCTATCATACATTACCATAAATTCATCTGGTAAAATATTAGAGCCTTTATTCATTCAAATTGCTTTCTTTGCTAGGGCCATCGAATTAGTTAGGTTGAAAAACTTTTTCCATTATTGTATATATTTTTATGCTGGTATATTTTTTTGTAACATTGAACTCAAAAGGTGAAAACATTAATTGATGGTTAAAGAGTGAATTTCAAGACTTTCTTTAGACACGTTTAACTTATTTTGTTAATCTAGAACAAGCAAAAATGCAGTCAGCATTAGCTTAAAGGGTTAATGTCTTTTTTTTTTTTTTTAATTTTTAACTTGAAGTTCATGAGTGAAAATGTTGTTCATGTGCATCCACCGGTTAGAATGCTAATTCTTTAAAGGATAATAAAGTTCGCAGTTTTCACAGCTGACTCAATGAAAGAAATCAAAGCTTGATCCACATGATTTACATTTTGGCCCTTGTGTCTGTGTATAAATAATAATTAAAAGAGTGTTTGCCATTAAAAGAGTGTTTGTTCTTCGGCATCAATGATTTTTGTGATATTCATTTTTCTTGGTTCTAGTTGTGGTTGCTTTGGTACAGCTCCTCGATTACTGATGTTTTAACTTGCCTGATGGATGGTCATTTTGTTGTTTTAAAGGTTACCAGGAAGAGGTACTTGAGTGATTTTTACTTCAACCTTGGTAAAAATGGTTGCATTTGGGGCATATGAGGGCGTGCAAAGGAAACCAGAAATTAATACTGAATTAAGGAAGAGTGAGAAGAAAGATGAGAAAGAGATAGATGTGTCCAACAGTGTTGAGCCGTTGCCTGACTCAAATGCTCTGGAGTCTTCTAGGATGACTGATTGGAACCAGGATGAAACAAGTTGTCCACAAAACCATGAGTCCCGCTTCCAAGATTCTAGGCCAAATATTACTATTGATACACTTCCGGACACAGCAGTGCAAGAAAGCCCTTTGGAGAAACAAATATCAGTTGATCAACCCAAGCGTGACCATCAAAAAAGAGGTGAAGATGCAGTTACTGCAGGTAGAGAACGTTTTCTACCACGCAAGAGGGCTAAACAGCAATGATCTGGTTAGTTACCTCTCTCCAAAGATGGATTTACAAGCAGTCAAATTACATTGGGAAGAGACTAAAATCCCAAGACTTCAATCCTTGTTGCTGCTGTTTGTATATTACATATTTAGAAACAAGTTCAAGAAAGCTTCCCATTTTATCTAATTCCTTCTTATACAAAGTGAAAATTGCATTGTAAACGTCAAAGTTGGAATTTTGGCGTAATTTAAGGTGATTATATCAACTAATTGGGTTGGTGCCATCTTAATTTTAGTTAGGAAAAAAGAAGATTTTAATTTATGACAAGGCTCCAAGTTGAGGCTTATTTGGGGGATAGTGGCTAGATTTTGCGATTTGTGTATTTACAGGTGGTTTGTTAACGATTTAATTATGGTATTTAAAATTTAAAGTAATGGTATATATTATGATAACATAACATGTTCTTCTTAATTATAGTCATATTAGTGTCGTGTAAATATTTCGTCTTATATTTAAGGAAGTGACAAATATAAGTTCCCTGTCTGGATTTCGTTCTATAACCACGTGCTTGGGTTGCACACAATATGTGTACATGTATTTCTATACACAGAGGTCGAGAGTGAATAAAAAGACAGCTAAAGCCAGCGTGACATTCTTCACAAGATTGTTCCGAGCTTTCAATTTCGCTATCACTTGCCGCAGCACATGCACCCATGATATTCAATGCACTGTTCTTCCACGGTTCCTATTTCATCAAACTCTCGCACATAGTTGAGCCAAAATTTAACACCCAAACCTAACGCCATCAAGCTTTCTTATATTATTAAAAGCCATCTCATCTCATCTCTCCCTCCAATAAAAGAATCTTCAACAATAATCTCTCTTTTTTGCTGCCAAAAAAGAAAAAAACAAGTAAACCATGTCTTCTCGTGTCCTCTGCTTCGTATCTCTTTTGCTCTGTATTTTCCCCGCCATTGCCTTTGCTTTGCATTTACCCCTAACACTCACACATTTCGATGCCAATGACCCATCTCGAGATCCGTACCAGATCCTCAGCTACCTTGCCTCTTCCTCTTTAGCCAGAGCCCATCACCTCAAAAACCCCCAAATCACCGCCACTGCCACCAGAAACGCCACCGCCACCACCCCACTCTTTTCCCACAGCTATGGAGGCTACTCCATTTCTCTCAGCTTTGGCACTCCACCTCAAATCCTCCCTTTCGTCATGGACACCGGCAGTGACTTGGTTTGGTTCCCTTGTACCCATCGCTATGTCTGCAAAAACTGCTCCTTTTCTCCTTCCTCCGACCAAAACGTTACTATCCCCTCCTTCATCCCTAAACTATCTTCATCTTCCAGACTCGTCGGCTGCCGAAACCCCAAGTGTTCATGGGTCCACCACACCAACAAAACCCAATGCGATGAATGCCGAAACAGCCTCACCCCCCAAAACTGCACTCAAGCATGTCCCCCTTACTTCCTCCTCTATGGCTCGGGAACCACTGCCGGGGTTGCATTATCGGAAACCCTGAATCTCGGTGATAGAACTGTGTCCAATTTCTTAGTCGGATGCTCCATTTTCTCTTCCCGACAACCCGCCGGCATTGCCGGCTTCGGCCGTGGCCTTCCTTCTTTGCCCACTCAACTTAAGCTACACAAATTCTCTTACTGTCTCATCTCTCGCCGCTTCGATGACTCTCCTAGTAGCAGCACTTTGATACTTGATAGCACCTCCGATTTGGATCGGAAAACCAATGGTTTAATCTACACACCGTTTATTAAAAACCCCATTGTCCGTGGCAAAGAAGCTTTCCAAGTTTATTACTACGTTGGTTTAAGGAAGATAACAGTAGGTGGGCGCCGCGTTAAGGTTCCCCGCAAGTTTCTCTCGCCTGGAAAAAATGGTAATGGTGGCACCATCGTGGATTCTGGTTCGACTTTCACGTTCATGGCTCGTGAGATATTCGAGCCCTTAGCTGTAGAATTTGTGAAGCAAGTTAAGAACTACAGTAGAGCTCGTGATGTTGAGGTATTAACAGGGTTGAGACCTTGTTTCGATGTGAAGGATATGGGGAAACCGGTGGAGTTACCCGAGTTGAGGTTGCATTTTAAAGGCGGCGCTGAGATAGCACTGCCGCTGGAGAATTATTTCGCGGTGGTTGGAGAAGGGGTGGCGTGCTTGACGGTGGTGACAGATGGCGGTGTCGGTGGAGGAAAGGCTGTAGTGGGGCATAGCGGACCAGCTATAGTATTGGGGAGTTTTCAGATGCAGAATTATTACGTGGAATATGATTTGAGGAACCAAAGATTAGGGTTAAAACCACAGTTATGTATATAGTAAAACAAATCATCTATATGTTCCATATTTGATCTTTAAATGTATTTTCTTTTTCTTTCTTTCTTTTTTCAATTTTTGGGAATGGCGGTGGTGGGAAGTAAGACTAAGAGAATAATTGTTTGTTTCTTGGGAAAATGGGGGAAGAAAATTAGAGTTGGGGAATATTTTACATTTCAACTATGTTCTTTTGTCATTTTTTACTTATCTTCATATCATGATAATGTTGAGAGTGTAGGATACATGATAGCTAATTATTGTAAGTGGTTCATTTTTAAATAAAGGCACTTTGATGTTGAAATGATTCATAGTCTGTGTTGGGTCCGATTCATCATTTTTCATTCATTACTTTTTCTAACATACTAATTATTACGGGTAAAATACAAACAAACAAAAAAAAAACCCTCTTTTTATAAAAAAAAAAATTAGATTTTTATAAACATTTTCAACTAGAAGTATTTTTCATAACGGCTTCTCCACTTAATCCCTACTAATGACTACTTTTTTTTCTTATATAAACCCCTAATACCATTCATTTTTCCATTCAATCTTAACTCATCTCTCTCTCTCTTTCGCATTCTCAAATTTCTTTTAAATTTCTTTCAATTCCCTCTTAATTTCTCATTCAATTTTTATTTCTCTCTCAACTCTTTTTTTTATTAAAATTGTATTAAGATTTTTTAAATTATTTTATTACAAATTATTTCGTATTTATTGAAATTAATAATGACAACATCTCTAATTCATTTGGATGACAAATACATTTCGGTCGATCAATTGCAAATAATAAGAATTTTTTTATTACATTTAATTTAATTTAATTTTAATATTTTCTTATTATACTAAAATTTAATATTTTGTATTTTTTATATATAGTCGGAAGATCGAATTTTGGAGACATATATTCGTAATCTACCTGCTTCTCCATTGTCCTTAATTGAACCATACTTGAGAGATGCGGGATTTTTGCAGGTGGCCCTTTTGGTAAGGGGTGTAAATTGAACCCCACACTTGTAAGCGCGTTGGTGGAAAGGTGGAGACCCGAGACACACATTCCATCTTCTATGCGGCGAGTGTACTATCACACTCGAGAACGTGCAGTTACAACTCGGGTTACTGGTGGATGGGCCGATAGTGATTGGTCAGTTGTCGCACTAGATTGGAGTGATGTATACGAGCAACTTTTAGGGAGAGTTCCTGTAACACCCCTACCCGTATTCGTAGTCGAAATAGGGTACGAGGCATTACTGGAGTTTACAAATAATTTTTTTTTCAATATAACCCTTTTATAGATATCTAGTCTTCCCTACAAATTTTAAACCGAGACCATTCCACAATAACCAATCCAATTCAACATATTTTCAAAATAGATTCATGCATATTTATAAGATAACCTCAACACATACCAAAACCAAGATTTGTTAGCTATACCAATGGCTGACCTTACATTCATTTCATATTAACATTTACTTTATTAGCTTATACATGCCATTGATTTCCAAAATAAAGTTTCTTTATATACCGAAATCTTGGGGTTGATAGTGTGATGTGTCTCCGACTGAATCCGACCTCCGAGCTCTTAACACTACAAAACAGGGGAAAAAGAAATAGGGTAAGTACTTTGTGCTTAGTAAGCTCATGTAACAGGAATTATACTTACCTAATATTTTCAATACAATGCAATAAACATTCATATATCCATTCAATGCATTATTACCCTAACATATACAAACTCAACATTCAAGTTAGTCCAATAATTTCCATGTATCAATAATATATATACCATGATTGATGAGCTCATCAATACCATGATTTCCATTTCTTTGTTATTTTTCCATATTTGTCCCGTTGAATTTCTCAGAATTTCGATGGATTTTCAGAGGTACATTTTAGTGTACAAATTCCGGTCTGTCAATTCATGTTCATGTGCGCACATTTCTATTTCAGAGAGCACACTCCCGTGAACCTCATCCTTACAGCGGGATTACCAGTCCAGGCTAAATCCCCTGTAATATAAACTCATAGAGTATTGTCGGGATTACCACCCAGCTAAATCCTCGCAACGACAATTACTCTAATGAGCTTAGATCTGAATTACCAGTCCAGCTAAATTGGACCCTAATTCGGATTACCCGTCCGGGCTAAATCCATTTTCCACATATTCTTCTGGGAGGGCTATATCGAGATAGGATCACCCGTCCAGGCTAGATCCTTTTTACCGTCAATTCATTTTCAGAGATCCATCGAATTTTCCTTTCATTCAACCGGGAGTTCTTCCCCTTTTTATCAAATATATCAATGTTTCATCAATCTTCATACAATGAACATTCAAATTATATTCACATCAATAACATCCATTTTAAGCATTTAAGAATATAATTCAAGTTACATGAACTTACCTCGATACTAGTTCGTATGCAAAATCTACTAATCTGGGACTTTTTCCTTTCCTCGATCTAGCTTCGTATTTGAGTTTTCCGGATCTAAATAAATAAATTCAATCATCAATTCAATACATTTCATGTTCACATGTAGCATTCACTACAATTCTATTATTATTTATAGTTCATCAAAGCTGTCTACTTGAGTTATCGTCACTAAATTATTTTTATCTTGAGCTACAGAACTCCAAATTAAGATCCGCTAATTTTCCCTGAAACCAGAGTCACGTATATTCTTACCATAAAATTTTCATAATTTTTGGTTTATCCAATAAGTACATTTTATTCTTTAAAGTCACCCCTATTCTGCTGTCTGACAGTTCTGACCCTTCTTTACTAAAAATTAATTATCTGTTCATACAGGATTCGAATGATGTTTCCGTTTGTTTCTCTTGAAAATTGACTCATTAAGGACTCTAAAAATATAAATTTAAGCCCCTAATCATTTTTATTAAATTTTTTATGATTTTTCAAAGTCAAAACAGGGGAACCCGAATTCATTCTGCCCTTGTCTCACAAAATTCATTATATCTCATGATTTACATATCTATTGCTTACACCGTTTCTTCTATGAGAAACTAGACTCAATAAGCTTTAATTTCATATTTTGTTCATCTTCTAATTCGATTTCTACAATTTATGGTGATTTTTCAAAGTTAGTCTACTGCTGCTGTCCAAAACTGTTTTAGTGCAAACTGTTTATTACCATTTTTCCTCTAAGCTTTTAATAAATAATAATTTCGTCCCTACTCAATTAGCCTCTCAATTGAGCTGATTTTTCTCAATTAACACTTTATTCTATCACTTTAAATTACTTTATAACCTTTAGGAATCATAATTTCAGTAATAGACTTTAATTCCAAACATTTTTACAATTAGGTCCTAAAAATCAATTTCTATTGAAATTACCTAATAAAATCATCTCATAAATAAATTAAAGCTACAATTTCATTCTATTTCATCATAAACTTACAGCACTCAACCATGGTGACTTTCAATTTCATCCATGAAATCAAAGACTAATGAATTTAATAGTAGGACCTAGTTATAAAAGTCTTAAAAACACAAAAATTACAAGAAATAGGCAAGGATTAACTTACTTGGTGCAAAAATTATGAAATACCAGCTTAGAAAACCCTCCTATGGCGTTTTTGGCTGATGAGAATGAAGAAAAATGAAGATATTTCTAGATATCCCAAATTAGTCCTACTTTTATTTAGTAAATTTTGTTATTTTCCCATTTTGCCCTTATTTCAGTACTTCTCCAGATTTTTCTCAGCTTATGCCGCCTAAAATATCTCCTTTGGGCTTATTTTCTCTTTAGATCCCTCCTCATTTGACAATTGAGCTATTTAATCCTTCTAGTAACTTTTACACCCTTTTCAATTTAGTCATTTTCAATTAATTACCTACCCAAACGTTAAAATTTTCTAACGAAATTTTAATACCACATTACTAAAATTTTATAAATATTTATAAAAATATTTCCTACTCAATTTTATGAGATTAAGGTCTCGATACCTTGTTTTTACCCAATTCCTTCAATAATTCCTTTTTTTCTAACTAACCACTAAATCGGTAAAATTTTCTATCGATATTTTAATACGATTTTCCTATCATATAAATATTCATGCAAATATATTGAAATAAATTTCTCTTTAAATCGGATTTATGGTTACGAAACCATTGTTCCGATAACCTTAAATTTAGGCCATTACAGTTCCAGACACGATTTATGGAGCCAGGATAGATATGAATTGGTTGAAAAGAAATTTTGGTGGGCTCAATGCGGAATTGAGTGAAATTGAAAAATAACAACACGTTCGAGCGTACATCATTATGATCATCGGGGGTCTCCTAATGTCCAATAAATCATGAAATCTTGTCCATTTAAGGTGGTTGCTAAAACTGATCGAGGGTTTCCCTACCAATATTCTAAAAACGCTTCCAGTTGGAAGCACTTTTCTTTTTTCGGCCTAATCTTGTAATTTTTCAAAAATATCGGCCCAATTTGATCATTTTTCTTAAAATCGGTATTTTTGATAATTTTACTCAATTATTACATTTTATAAAAATAATCTTAAAATTAATTAATTACGAAAATAACCTTAAAATATATATATATATATATATATATATGAAAATGACTCATTTGCTACTATGGAAGCCAGTGCCTGACCAATCGATGGCATCACCCCATTTCCCTTTAATCATTACACAATTATCATTTAAAAAAAAGATTTTTTTTTGTGTCACCAGTGTATTTTTTTAAAAAAATTCTATCAGTGATAAAAAAAGGAAAAAAAACTGTGTCACCGCCGTGTCAAACGGTATCGATGGTTGTCAGTGAATTTTTTTAATGGGTGTTGTTGATGTGTCAAGCGACACCAGTGATTTTGTTTAAAAAATATAATTTTCTAGTTGTTGCCGCCATGCTATCAAGCGACACCGGGGGCAGAATGTCAAGAAAAAAATAATGGGTGTGGCCAGTGTGTCAGGCGACACCAGTGTTTTTTTTTTGGGAAAAAAATAGCTGTGCAGAGACTGGAAAAAATTATTAGCGATGTCGCCATTGTGTCATGTGGCACTGGTGGTCCCGCCACCCAAAGTATATAAACCCAGCTCAGCCAAAAGACTGTATCTGTCGATGTTTTGGATTTTGTTGAAATTTTTGGTTTTATTTAAGAGAGAAAGAAAAGAAGAAGAAGAAGAAGAAGAAGAAGAAGAAGAAGAAGAAGAGGGAAGATATGTGTTTAGTAGGAAGGGAAAAAATAAAGAAGAAGAAAAATTTGTGCAAGTTTTTTAAAAATCAAATTGGAGTTTATAATGTAAGTTTGTAAGTATTTGTATGTAATTATATTTATTTTAGTAGGAGCTACTATTTTTTTTTAAAATAAAAGCTATTGATGATGAAGGCGAGGATGAGGGTGAAAATGTACACGCCCCTTCGATTGAGAACTCAAGTCGTGGCATTGTCATATGCAATGACCTTGGGACCCATATATTGAGTGTAGATCTCGATGCGGCGCATCCATCCAAGTTCCTTGATTACCAGATATAATACCTTCTCACTGGTTGGTTATAGATTCTGAATTGGAAAAGTTGTATGTAGGCCAGCAATTCGTGAAGGAGGAGAATTGTGTAGTTTCCGTCAAGCGATATAGCATAAAGGTGTCGGTGGACTAAAAAGTCATTAAATCTACATCGACATTATATGTTGGGGAGTGTTGAAGGTTTGCAGAAGAATGCAATTGGCGGATACGAGCTGCATTTATTCAAAGGTCACAACTGTGGGAAATTCGAAGATTTGAAGGGTCTCATACCTTCACTACTGCACATATGATGCAAGACTATAACAAACTTGATGCGAAAACAATTTGTAACTGCATCATGCCGCTAGTAAAAGACATGACAACCATTCCTGTATTGGTCCTCATTGTCGACATGCAAGGTCGGTTTCAGTATAGAGTGTCGTACAAGAAAGCATGGTGGGCTAAACCGATGACCAATGAGCAGTTGTACGGAGATTGTGGTGCGTAGTACAATAAATTTTAAGAGTGGTTAGCCGCGATGCAGAAGTACGTGCCAGGTACTGTGGTTAACTTGCAAACGTTGCCTTCTTCCTGTCTAGACGACGAACTACAACCCAAGAGAAGAATTTTCCACCGCTTGTTGATGTTCCAATGCCTAATGGGTGCTGCTAGGCGGCACTGGACTGACACCCTATTGCCGACGTGACCGAACGGTCACGAACTCCCCCCACCCTTTATTTTTTCCTTTCAGTTTTTTTCGGTTCTTTTTTTTTCATTTTTTTTCTACTCTCAGCGTTTTTCTTAAACCGTTTTTTTCCCACCGTGAATACCCGTTAAAATATTTTTCTCCTATTAATAAAATTTTAACTTGATATTAGTAATAGTGAAAAAGTTTTTAACTTTATAGTAGTGATAATGTTATTTTACTGGACAGTCGGGACTGTTATTCCATATATTTTGATACGAAAATAATTTTTTGTGCATAACAACGATCATTCTTTTTTTGAATGATTCGGAAAGTTTTTTTTTATAATTATTGTAATTCTAATTACATAAATAATGAATCAAAATATGATGATCCCTATTATCATTTTAACTTGTATGATAGTGATACTAAGTACAGTTGATATAATTACATAACCAAGTAGCGGCCACGGGTTCCCCATATTTTCCTCTCTTTTTGTTTAGTTTTTTTTTCAATTGTTTTTTTTCTCACTCTACCCTTCCTTTCATGCACCGCTATAATAATTACAACTGTTATCGTCTCGAGTCACATTTCAGCTTGTTTTTATCGTTACTGTCATTTCCCTCGCCGTCGATCTTTTTGCCCCCACCTCCACTTATGTTTTGGACAATAAGATTAAAAATACTACTTTGATGGAGAAAAAAACTTAATTAAACTCATCTTTTCCATATGATTATGCTCTCAAACTTATATGAGGTTTATAAAGCATCATCTTCTGGTGATATTAAACTTGATCACATAACTATTGTCAATTGGTGAGGCTTTTCTTGCGCAAGTTTGAACACGTGACTGCATAACAAAATTTGAACATGTGATTGCATAACCACGATCAATTGGTAGTCTAAGTTGCAATGTGGCATCTTCTAAGGTGATGATGCACTTTCCACACGGCAAATGAAATGTGTAGGTCTTTCAGCGCCACCGCATCACCGTGAACTCAAACATATATTAAAACTATCACAATTTCTCCCTAAAACACCAACATAAATAAATCTTTCTCCCTCAATTTGAAACACCGAACACCAAAAAGAATCTTTTTTTTTTTTTTTCTGTTTTCCCCACTTCTATTTGAAGACTAAATTTTTTTTTTCCACTTTTATCTCCTACTACTAGTCACAAATCTTTCTTCCTTTTTTTCTCCCCTTCAACAAAAAAACTAAACACTTCAACATATACAGATTTTGCACCGGAGATGGGGTATATATAGTAGGCGGTGCCGCTTGACCGCATGGCAACACAAAAAAAAAATTATTTTTTTCATTGACAGAATTTTTTTTTTTTAAGAAAGAAATTTGACTGATGCCACCTGACAGACCGACGACACCAATTAAAAAATATTTTTTTCTTTTTTTTTCTCCACCATGAATATCCATATTTTTCACAAGTATTACAAAAAAAAAATATACAGGTGTTGTCTGACACAATGTCAACACCAATTTTTTTTTTAAAAAAACAAATGATAGATTGAGTAATGATTAAAGGGAAAAAGGGGACGGTGCCGCCGGTTGATCAGACAATACTAACTTTCACTATAACAAACAAGTCATTTTCATATATAATTTTTCTTCCAAGTAATTTTCATAATTAATTAAAATTTTAAAGTTATTGATAGAAAAAGAGCCTCATTTTACATGTGTAAGATTTAGAGTTTACATAATTTTTTTAATAAAAATTGAAATGTTGGGAAAAAATGATTGAAATTTTATGTAAGAATGGACTGCTTCAACTCTTTATTGCATTTTTGAAGAAATACTTGTCCATTTTGGGGGTATTGGGGCACACTGTATTGCATTTTTGTTTTACTAAAAGAAACAAAGCATAAACTTTTATGTTTTATATATTTTGGCAAAATTTGACTCCTTTTTTCTTCAAAAACCTTTCGTTTTTTTGGGTGTTTGTTTTGTTTCTAAAAGCAAACAAAACCCGAAAAGGGACTTAACGTTCAATAATTGCTGCTGCACTCCAATTTTGCAAATCATAATAATATATTAATAACAGTCACTTGTACCATAATCTGTTTCGAAATTTGTCAATTTTTTTTTTAATTTTCGTCACTTTTAATTTTTAATCATCAAATATTAGTTAAATTAATTTTTTTACGAGAACTTGTTAAAAATTTTAAGGAAATTAGGAATTTGTGCTAAAACTTTAAAAATTCAATCAATTTTTTCATAAAAAAATAATTGAATAAAATTTGAAGGTTGAAGTTCAAATTGATAAAAAAAGAAAGAATTAAAGTTAAATTGATAAAAATAAAATAAAAAGAAGAGATAAAGTTGTGATTGTACCTTTATAATATCTAGAATTGATAGGATTTGTGGTTGTATTAATATAACAAAAATATATAAGTAATATTAACATATTATTTTTAAAAAAAAATTTAAAACTAGGTCAGATAAAAGAGAAAAAGGATAGGATTCCAAACCTATAAAATGTCAAATTTAAGAATGATTAGATTAAGCAAATAAAGTGAAGTTAGCTTAAACTATAAGCAGTTGAGGTGGAAGGAAACGTTAGCCATTGTATCTGTTGTTTGGTCTCCAGCTTCCCTAATTATTTATGGTTTCTAGCTCATCACTTTCATATATAACGGGAAAAGAAGTAGAGGATGAATTAGGTCTTACTTAATTCCTTATGATAATTGTTTTTTGGAACACAAGAGGATTAAAAACATGTTAATAGGATTAATAAATGTCATGTTGAAGTTCTTTATTTGCTTGAAACAAGGGTTAAGGAGACTAATGCATTGGCTATCTTGGGGAAACATTTCAGTGGCTGGAATTATTTGGATTATTTCAAAGAATCATATTGTTTCGGATGGATTTGTGACTACTAGTCAAAAGTATTTTTTTGTAGATTGGAGTTTCAAAATTCTGACTTCTTTCTTACTGCAAGTAGTGATAGTGTGGAAAGGAGGGTTTACTGCTGTGAATGCTCTTGTTTGGCTGATTAAGCCTTTCAAATTTCTGGGTTAAGCATAGTGATTTTATGAGTATTGTTGCTGAGTCTTGGCATGATGAGGTTGATGGTGTTCCTATGATGAAATTATTTCTTAAGCTGAAGAGGTTAAAAAGGAGTTTAAAGGCTTTGAATTCTGAGGCTTTTGGAGATATTTCTGATCGGGTGCGAAAAAAGAGGGCTGAGCTTGAAGAGTTACAAATTGCTAGCTTAAGGTGTGATTATAACCTCGACTGTCAGAGGCAAATTGAAAGAGTGCAAGCTGAGGTGAAAGGGTTGCAGGATGCTAAAGAGAGATTTTATCGGCAAAAGGCAAGAGTCCAGTGGCTGCAGGAAGGGGACCACAGCACTAAGTTTTTCCATAAACCATAATGCTGTTGCAGTTACAAAGAACAAGCATACTATCCGTGCTTTGGTTGATGATAAGGGTGCCAAGTTGGACACGCCGGAACAAATTGAGGTTGAGCTTATTCAGTTTTATCAAAATCTGCTTGGTTGTGCTGATGCTAAGGTTGTGGGTTGTACGGATCTGCTTCTTAGTGATTTGTTCAGAGGAAGCACAAAATGATATGGTTCGGTCTGTTACGAGGGATGAAATTAAACAAGCTATCTTTGATCAAGGTAATGACGGGACCTGATGGTTACACAGCCTTTTTCTTCAAGGCAGCTTGGAATATCGTGGCAGATGATTTTGTTGATGCTGTGAAGTTTTTCTTTATTTCTTCAAAGCTGTTGGGAGCTTTTAATGCAACTACTGTTACCCTTATTCCTAACTGTGCTAATCCTAGCCATATCAAGGAATATAGGCCTATCTCCTGTTGTTCTGTTGTTTATAAATGCATCTCTAAGATTTTGGTTCGGAGGATCACTCCATATCTCTCTGCTATTATTTCTAGTAGTCAGTGCATTTGTTAAAGGTAGGAGGCATATTTCTCCTAGGTGCGCCATCAAAGTGGACTTGCAAAAAGCTTTTGATTTAGTGAGTTGGTCTTTTCTTCTTGCTATATTAAGGAACATGGGTTTTCCCGGTCAATTTGTTCAGTGGATTTCAGCTTGTAGTATTACTCCCAGGTTTTCTATTTCCGTAAATGGAGGCATTGTTGGGTTTTTTAGAGGTGCTAGGGGAATAAAACAGGTAGATCCTCTTTCTCCCTACCTTTTTGTTATCGTTATATATATTCTTTCAAAACTGTTGAATAGGGCAGCGATGCAAGGAGTTTTCAAGTTCCATCTTACTCATCTTTAATTTGCTGATGATGGGCACAGTTGATTCAGTTATTGGTATTTGGTGCATCCTTCAAGAGTTGTACTATTTTTCTAGTTTGCAACTTAATGTTTCTAAGACTCAGATCTTTGTTGCCGGTATGGCTAAGGATGATCTGGTAACCGTGCAAAGGGTCACTGGTTTTAAGTTGGGAAGGCTGCTTGTAAGGTAGTTGGGTGTGCCCCTGGTTTCTAGGAAGTTGTCTATTAATGATTGTGGTTCTCTTTTGGAGGAAATTCAGGCAAGAGTCAAGGGTTGGGCTACTCTACATCTTAGCTATGTCCGTCGGTAGCAGCTTATCTAACGGTCTTTGTAAATATATCATCTTACGTATCATTTTCTACAGTGAGTTTTACTTTTTATATATACAAGAGAATGTAAGGAGTAAGAAACTTAAATGGAAAATGAGAAAAATCCAACTATTTCCTGATTAAAGATTTCAACAGCCATCATGAAAGGAAATTATGATCCATTGAACAAAAGAATCATTTAATAATTATACTTCCTTGTGGAATATTTTATACCCTGCAGCGAAGGCACATTTGTTGATGATTTGATGGAAATACATCCATTATGGTAAAAAAGAATAAAATTATTAAATCAAGGGTGATCCTATTATTCGAGAGTATATAGGAATATGTAAGATCAAGTGGATGGTTAAATTTCTAATTAGGCCTTTTTAAGTGCTGGTGATGTCAAAATGGTCATAATTGCCAACCCAATACTGACAGATCCTGCAATTGCGCCGTTGCATTTGCTACAATGAAGGAGTGGGATGATAAGTTAAATCCAAAAATTTTATGTTGCTTAATTAACTTAATAATATATAAAACATGATTAAAAATGTTGGGGGATTTATTTATGGGTCCAGCCCAGCACCCTAGATTCGCCTAAGCTGCTAGGATTAGCTCATTTGTGAAATTGCATCTTTTATGACTTATAAATCTCACCCTTTCCTTTCTCATCATTAATCTAATCTGATATTATATTTGGAGATTCTGCAGAAAATTCCTGTTTCTAATTTATCTTTTGCACTGCTCATGCATGTGCTGATCTTCTTCACAGTTTTGAACCAAATAATTCATCATTCCTCAACGACACTGAAAACAGGCTTTGTTTGGACTGGGCTTTGCTTTGGTTATCATCGGTCAATTGTTTGGGCTTAGCTCAACTATGTCTAGTTTAAAACCAACCCACATCTCCAATTTCAAAACTCACTGCTTTAATTTACTTGTAATTTGGGAATAATAATAAATTTTATTCTTGAATTTTTACGGATATCAATTTTTATTAATCATTATATAAATAAATAAACCTATTCTAAGATAGATATGGTGTGCATGGCTCGTTCCGAATTCCCGCTTGAAAAATGAAAAAATTTAAGAAAAAATATGGGTTTAGACAAAAAAAAAAGAAAAGAGAAGCTTATTTAGAAAACGGATCGAGCCTCAGGTAAAATTTTTTGCCGGACCTGAATTTGCAAAAGAAAAGCTATTGCTTTGCTGCTATTTCTCCACTGTTTTGTTGTCATTTCATTATTATGTTGCTACTATTTTGTTGTTATTGTTTAAATATTATATAACTCTTATTTTATTGTTAATTTTGCTACTATTTTAGAGGCATTTGCTTGTTAAGTTGCATCTGTCTTAGTGCTATTTAAGTATTAAAATTTTTTTAAAATTTATTTTCAATTTGTTGGGAAACATTTATTTTAATATTTTTAGTGTTTTTTTATGTATTATATATTTTTTAAATTTTTTATATAAAAAATTAAAAAAATTTAATACGAGCTGGGTTAGACCTAAATTTAGTATTCATAATTGAAGTCAGGCTTAATAAAAATTTAAACTCATTTTTCGGATCGGAGTCATGTAGAGGTGACAAATTTAGATTGATTCTGAGTTAACCCAAATTCATATGAAAGTATCCAAAGTGGAAGTGGGTCCAATGGTGAGGAAAATATAAAATGATAAAGTGCATGGTGAGATTAAAGGCCATTTACGCTACTTACTTTCCAACCGAATTAGTTATGTCATGCATTTACTATTTCACCATTTTTGTTTTCTTGTCGGGAGGGCTCATTTTGGTTGAAACGTGATATCATACTTTGAAAAACTTACCATCAAACTTTAAAATAGAATAATATAAGTGAGGAAATTGTATGAAGACGCACACAATTCAACTGATTTTCATTAGCCTTCTCTAAGACGTGGGTTCCTTTAAGAGTCATGTAAAAGTATGTAATTTTATTATTATTATTTGTGAGCAGCAAACTTGAACAGTCATTGCAGAGGTGTAGATAGGGTTGGGATACAACTTTATCTACAATCTACATCACTCTCTGCAAAGCAATTTTAACATAAAACCCATACCTTTTCTTGTGCACAACGTAGCATCTATTATGGGGATTTTCTTATATTTTGCTACCATAATAGGAATTTGAATCCTCAATCTTATCTTTTCCTTCTAAACAAAGCTAATAATTGATTTATTGTTGGCCCAATTTTGGTGAATCATTCTTATGTCTCAAGAGAATCTTTGTTTCATTTCTAATAGTTTCATTTACATTACCAAAAAGGTTTTACGAAAAAGAGTTAAATCCCATCATTGTATAGAAATGAATCTATGAATAACCGTATAATTAATTTAAGCTATTAAAATTTAATTTTGTTGAATATATATAAAGCAAGGTAGATGTGGTAAAGACTAGTTCCAACTATACCGAACTCCAATAATTCCAAAGATATGTAAGCAGGTGAAGTAATCGACCCTTTTTTACAAAGCAAAGGTCAACTTTATTAAAGTGTTAGAAAAAGGAAACTACATTTAGTTCTCCCTACTCTCTCTCTCTCTCTCTCTCTCTTTTGAGGCTTAGATCTTTCCGGAAAAAACAATTCCCATGATTTCACTGAGAGTGGTGACCCATCAGCTTTATTAATTGCATCTAACATGTACATATTGACAAAAATTTTACACAATATTTTCATGGAACCTCCAATTGGTCCTTAACCATAAGCTCAACTAATTACCCCCAAAGTGATTCTAATTAAGGAACTAAGTTACCCAATTTTTACTTGAGTTGATTTATGCGCTTGCATGGAACATGACAATAAAATAGTAATATTGCAGTTTTTAAATTTTAAAAATGGATTGACATATAAGAATCAAAGAAACAAAGCACACAAATCTTCTCCTTCATAAATTTTCCAAGAAATTTCGTCTTAGCAAAACTACTGAATATATAATATAATATAATATAATTATTATATTTAAAAAACCAAGTCATAAAGACACAAGTATTTTTTTGGGATGGAAAAATAATATAAACTTAGTTAAGAGAAACGTCAACAGTGCAGGTTTGCACAAGTTGATACTTCATAGCCGAACCGACTTGGATCGCCTTAGTTCGATCCGTAAAGGAAATATAAGCCGGACAATTGGCGTTGATTTGATACCGACCCGAAATCCAAGTCCCCACCTTCCATTTCAGTTGCCCGTAAACCTTGATGTTCAGCAACACCATGCCGGTATTCATGTCCTGGCTCAACCCTTCCTCCAGAAACGGAGCCACTGGCACTGCATTCCCGTACAAAAATGGGGACCAAACAGTGACGTCGAGATGCCCCTGGTATGTTCTGGGTACCAGTGTGGGTAAAGTTATCTGCTGGTTATGGTAAGATGCGAAGATGTCGAGTTTTTGGTAGTAAATGCCGATCCTGTCGTTGGGGTTTCGGGAAGATAATGTGATTTGCATGTTGGAAGTGAGCATGTTCGGAGCTGTGAGGTTGAAAGCGTAGATGGTGACATCTTGGAGGATGAACCGAGGCTTGTCGGGGTGGAGAATGGCCCATACGAGGAAAATAACTATGCCCACAACGACGAATACCCCAACAATGGCTACCGTTATGCGCTTGGCTAGCTGTTCCTCGTCATCGTGGTGGCCGCAGTCCTTGGCCGACATGGTGGTGCACAGATGCTGCTTTTGGTGGAGATGACAAGGTCTCTAGCTCAGAAAGTACAAAGAGATGGGAAAGGTTTAGGGGGTGATAGCAAGAGAAAAAAAAAAAATTGAGACATGACTTAAGATATATATAGAGATATGTGCATGTGTAAGGTTTCGATTTTTAGCTTGTAAATGAAAAAATATATAGAAAGTATTAGAAATTCGGACTTGATTTAAAAATGATCATAGTTGACTATAACAATTTAATATTTATATGTATAATCATATTTAACTGTATTATTAAAAATAAATGCCAATAATTTTATTTTTATTAAAGTATTATCATCTAATTCCTTCGGGAGAAATGATTGTATGAAACAGTAACGTCATGTCATCTGTATCCCTTTCCAATAGTTTTATGTCATATCAGTATTTTCATCCTGAATTTCAGGATTTTTATTCCGAAAAAAATCAAATCCAAATTAATTTCCTGAAATTCAGGATGAAAATACTGATGTGGCATAAAACTATTGAAAAGGGATACAGATGACATAGCGTCATTGTTTCATACAATCCTTTCCCTTCATTCGGTACTTAAATTGATGTGGAAATGTAGTTGATGTATGCTTATGATTGGGTATTGGATGATGTTAAATGGGAGATGGTGAGTGGTGCATAATGAGTGTTTGTTTGGTGCATTCCTGCTGGGAAAGTCCACTTTTTGTAAGCAAAAACAATATTAAATTGGATGCTTATTATATTTATCTTACTACACTATACTTGCCTCCCAATTTTGGTCAAGTCTAAGGGTGGGTTTGGATGGGTGGTGCGTTTACTTGCGGTTAGTGTAAAAATAGCGGTGGCGGTGAGATTAGATACTGTAGCGTGAGACAAAAAATAAGCT
This sequence comes from Gossypium sturtianum, assembly GCA_025698515.1. NCBI lineage: Eukaryota > Viridiplantae > Streptophyta > Magnoliopsida > Malvales > Malvaceae > Gossypium > Gossypium sturtianum. Next base: position 165,768,196 of record CM046955.1, read on the forward strand.
AAACGCACCGCACTGCACTCAATCGCCCATCCAAACGCACCCTAACTCTTCTTTGAAACCAATAAGTGATGCTAAGAAAAGAAACAGTACAATTATGGAGAACCCAAAGAAATGGTTGACATGTGAAGCAAAGGTTGAACATATATAATTATTACATGAATTCCTTCTTATGAATAGATATAGTTTCTTTTTAAAGAAACCCTGAATTGAATTTCTTTTTCTACGAGGAGAATAGAAGTGTCCATGGGTTGTATCATTTCATTTGTTCTTTTAAAATTCTTCTCCAAGAATTAGATTCTATTAAAATATATTTTGTATCAATATTTTTACAATTAAGTTTAAATAAAATTATTCTCAACTTGAATATATAGTACTTTTAGTTTCTTTTTAAACTTGTTTTTATTTTATTTTTAGCCTCTAACTTTCAAAAATTTTATTCTTGCCCCTCAATATCGTATTCTTGACTTCGTCCCTAGTTTTTGAGTACTTATTATGCTTAATATGGACCTGCCATGCTACAGTAATAACATTAAATTCAATGCAATAATTGATAGAAATTTATTCATTATTCATTGTATATTTACATACAAAAAAATTTAAAAGCTACTTTTAGGATATTCATAAGCAAAATATTGAGCATATAGAAAAAAGAACACATGTATGTATTTAAACTGTGAAATTTTAATAATAAATATGAAATTATTCTAAAAAACCCTCTGAAATTATGAATAAATATTAAGGTAGTTTATATACTATAAATGTTAAAAAGAATAGAGGATTAGGTTCAATTATTATTATATGTATATTCTTCTATTTTTTTATAAAATAATATAATTTATTTTTTAAATAAAAATTATCCAATTAAATTGATATCTATTTGACTCATGACACTAATCAACACCAACTTAATCAAGTGTTTAATATATAATGTGGATCATTTGTTAATTTTATAAAATTAAATTAAGATTAATTATATTTGATGGAATGATAGTATTTTACATTACTAACGAATTAGATACTATTACTTAGCTAAAAAAATCAAAAATAAATATACATAAGTTTAACTTTAAATGAGATTACATTGTTTATTGCATTTTTAATATATATTAATTATGAATCAAATATAAATCAATGATTAATATGGGGAAAATCCCAAAATTGTTAGAATATGGTGGTTGAAAAGAAGGATAAATAGTTTTATAAGTTAAAAAAAAAAAAAAAAAAAGTGGAAAATCTTTTGTTTTGCCTTGACGTCAAAGGGAAACATGTAGGCCAATAGGTAACAATATGAAAATATGGTTCCCAAGTATCCTTTGTGCAAACAATATAATTAATCCATCAATTTTAATATAAATCTCTAACCTACTTGAAAAACGAAAGTGTTTGGGGAAAAATATAAATTTGAAAATGGGTTTGGGTAAAAAATCGAGGCCCATGTTCTAAATAAGTTCAGTCTCAAGTAATGTTTTTTTGGTCCAGACCGAATTTGCAAAAAAAAAAAAAAAAATGTTGCTTTTTGTTGTTTTTTTGTCACTGCTATTATATTCATACTATTTTGTTGTTATTATTTGGATATTATATACCTCTTGTTTTATTTTTAATTTTATCACTATTTTAGAGGTATTTACTTGCTAGTTGCATAAAAAATATTTATTTTAATATTTTTAGTATATTTAATGTATTATATTTTTTAAATTTATTTTTATATAAAAATAATAATCTAAAAAAAATTAATACCTGAGAACTGAGTCAAACTCGAATTTTAACATATTTATTCGAGTCGAATTTAGACAAGAATCTAAATAAAAAAAATGAGTGTAGAAAATGATTGAGACCCGAGTGGCGATGATGCCCACTATCTTAAATATGATTTTCTTTTCCAATGCATTACTTTGCTTTATTTGGTATTTTATTCCCATTCGTGAAAAGTAGAAAAGAAGGTGCAATGCAATGCTTTTTCATAGGCAATAAAATACAAGAATATGGGTTGGGTAGTATGTGTGGCTTTCAGCTCTTACTACCACAAAAGACTGAAAGAGTAGGTTCTTTCTTTTCCTTGATGCTGTTATTCCCTTTTGGCATCAATAATTTTATATGCAATCTGTTTTTGGATAAGTTTAGATTATAACAGAGATTGGAATCCAATAATAAAATTAATTATCTAAAAACTATTATAAGATGCATGAGATTATACATCAATTCTTTTCGACTTAAAGAGGAAGGTAGATGATGGAAAAGCAAAAAGGATTAGAGAATAAGGGATCCATGAAATAGAAAGTAATCTTTTAGAAAGAAAAGGCTGGAAAACTCACTCTACATATATAATGGGAAATTAAAATGAAAAAAGGAAAAAATATAATAAAAAATTTGATAGTTTATTTTATTTAAGTTTTTAGAGGTGTCTTGTTATTTTGTTTGTATTTTATGTATTTTTATGAAAAAATATCAATAAAAAAATAAAAATTGTTAGCATTATATAAAAAATAAAATATTAAAAGAGGGAATATCAAATCATATTTGGCACAAAAAAGTGATTGAAGATTATTTTAATTGATAATAAAATAAATATAATATTATGATATTATCTTTTAAATGTTTTTATAAATTGTTTATACTAAGTGAAGCAATCACTCTTTAAAATTGTTTCTTGTCATGTACTATTATTATAATTATTGCATCTTGTTTTACCATATTTTTTTTTTATTTTTTTTAAATTAACATTATAGAGTTTACTTAACAATAATTAAAAATATGTTATTTAAAAGTTAATTAAAAATTACATGCACAAAATCACATACAACACACGCGACATTAGAAATTAATAGTAAATAAATTTATCCACAATAATTTGTAGATAATATATGTAATATTTATTATTTAAAATTTTCAAACTAACTAGAAAAGCTATCTATTTAGATTGCTTTTTAACTTAAAAGACTAATTTAATTTAAAAAATACTTTTAAAACACAACAGTAAACACCATTTTAGAAACAAGGTTGATATGATTGGAGCCCCATTGGGTTTCATAGATTGAGTTGTAGTCTTGGACTATGCTTGGGCTGCTTCATCGGCAAGCCGTCTAGGACCAATATATATTTTACTCATAATTATTTACCGGCTTTTTAAGTCCCTATACCAGGACATTAATATATGTATTTATTTTTACCAGGACGACAGTGATATTAAGTTAAAAAAAAAATTCGTAAATAATAATATTTGTGTATGTTTATTTTTCATTCTATAATGAATTAAGATTTGTTTAAATTTGAATGATTAAAAATGTTGTAGTCAAATGTGTGGGGTGACATGCAAATAGTTTTATGATTGAGGACATACATTAAAGTAGGATTTTTGTGTTTAAATAAAATTAAGGTGATAAAAGTCAAGATTATGATATCATCATAGTTTGAAACTCTGAATTTAGAACTGCCTATAAAATGGGGAGGGAAGAATGTTTTATTTACACAACGAAAGGAAGGAAATTAAGGAATCAAAATCCAAATTAATGATGCCCAAAATGAAGGCATTTCTTATAGCTTGCATTCTCTTGCTTTTCAGTCTTGCTATTTTCACTGCACCTGCCTCAGCTCGACCACTAGTTGCCCTAAGTAAGATCAAATTGCTTACTAATTAATTTATAGAGATTTTTTATCCTTTTAAAATTGCATCTTCATCCTTGTGTTTTGTGATATTTTGTTAGTGAATTCCCTTAAAATTGCATCTTTAATATATTACTTATAGTAATCTTTTTATATTAAGTATTTGGTTTTCGTGTTGATGCAAAAGGATATCTAAATATATTCAATTTGTAAGTTTTGGGTAAAGATTATATTTGAATAAGTGATTAATTTAAATGGTACATGTGTCTGGGTGTTAAAACAAAGTGGGGTTTGAGTGATGCAGGAAAGGATAGCAGCCCAAAGCCAAGGCCAGGGCCGAGTCCAAAGTGTAGCATTGTAAATCGTAAACGCATTTGCGTTTGACATCAACGATGATCCAACAACTCATGCGGAAAAGAAGGGAGTCCTCATCTCGATCGTACCCACTACATATGCATGGGGTTTTAATCAAATGATATGTTTGGAGTATTTTGTAATTTACAGTGATAATAATATTTGAGGATGGGTTGCCTTTATTATTTTAGGCATTAAAACAGCCTGGGTTTGATGTTTGATGCAGGTGAGGTTTTTGGTTTTTGGCTAAGCAAACATTTTATTATTAGAATAAAGGGTGGAAATAAACAAGGTGAAAAGTCAAAAGACCTGAACAGTGAGCAGAAATTCCCTATGGCCTCTCATCCACGAGGAAACTACTATGAAAGCATCCAAGTCCAGTCTATAAAAGCAGTCTCTTTCATATTTCTTTCTCCCAAAATTGGATTGCTAACAAAACTGAATTGCAATGAAATAGATTTGTTCCCAAGGATAAAAAAACGTTTTCAACTTTAACAGATGTTTGGGTCAATTTAAAACAGATTATCGCTAGAATAAAAAACATGATTAAATCCAAACTCATGTAAATTTAATTTATTAAAATTATGCAAATGAATAGAGTTAATTAATAGACGACCATCACAGAAACATCTTCGACAACGATTTTATAACAAAGGTGGGTAGGATGTTTTGTTAAAATCATTATTTTCGATTCTCTTCATTATTGATATTTATCATAATTGATGTTTTATATTTGAATTGATTATAACCTATCTGTTTTTTCTTTTCATAGAACATGAGTTTGATGATCAAATTAATAAAATTTATAATTATAAAAGATTAAAATTTATTAAAATATTTAGAATCAGGATAAAATTTATAAATTCTTAAAATCAAATGTGTTATTATATAATTAAAAAATACCACATCATCATTTAATAAATAATTACCAAAATATAACAATGAAATTGAAAGTTTATGTAATTTGATAATCAAAATAAAAACACCCTGGGCTGGACCTAACTTAGCCTACTCCTTTCTACCCTTCAATAATGTTTATTTTTTTAAGATTTTAGTTTCAGAATATTACATCTCTTTTTTCTACCGTTGAATAAAATTTGACTGACAGTAATTGCGGATTGCGGTGTCGTATCGTATGGGTTCAGATAACTAATAAAAACCATAACCAACAATTGCAGTCTATATAGCATATCCATAACATGTGTCTAGGAAGAAGTTTACTTGGTTCGTATTTTCAACTATGTACAACAACAGCAGCAATAAAATGCACTCAAAGAATTACAGAATTGAAGTGAAAACACAGCATCTGATTTGTTCTTTTCAGAAATACATGTGGGGAGTGGTGAAAGGAGATATGAATGGTTAATTAAGAAGCCAACACTTACAATTTACGACATCAATGTGAATAAACCAGGCAATAAAAGCTTACCCAGGAACAGTAATTCATGAAACAGCCCTGCCATTTATTAGAGTGCGTTTAATTGCAATTGATCCGGCCGCCAACCTTGATATGTAAAAGGAAAGAAAAAAGAATGATTCATGAACTCCGTCGACAGTCCTCAATCATCATCCCTTTCATACTCTTGGCCAACCATATGGCTGTCTCCCTTGGGGACACCTTGTCTTTCCCAAATGGCTTCAAAACAACTGACAGCTCTTCCAGTCTGTTATTTTGCAGTAACTCTGCAGACAATTCTAGAAGTCCTTCAAGTGCCTCTGCCCTTTGCCTATCACACTTGACATCCAATGTTTCTTTTTCTGCTGTCTCCTCTTCCTTCACCACCTCTGTTGAACCAGATTCTGGAGATGAGGAATTGGAGTTCCTAACATCTTCTTCCTTAACACCGCCATAACCTGAAACAATTGATTTTGAACTTGGTGACTTAAGGGTCACTGGACTAGTCATGTTTCTCATGTTCAATTCATCTTTCACTACATTTATGAAATTCCCAACATCCACACCCGGTTCCGCTTTTTCCATCCCCGGTTGCTCACTGCCAACACGGTAGCTACTATGCCTTATAACATGTATAACATCATCGAAAACCGGAGGAGAGGTCACTGCTGGTTTTTCAATTGTTGGGTTGTGCTCATTTGTTCTTTTCTCTGGCTGTATGTTCTTTTGGGTAGAAGAAATTGGTTGGGAACTGCAAGGCATATTTCCTGCAACTGATGAGACAAGTTCCATCACAGTGAACTTGTCATCGCTGCTGGATGCAGAAGAAAGATTTGAATGGTGCATCATATCAAGTCTGCTACTAGGTCCGTTTGACACAGTTTCGTCCTTAATACTTGACCTGATAATGGGGAAATCTTCTTCAATAGTTGGCCCCCTTACAGGGGTATCCCTGCTACTTGACCTGCTTATCGGGGTATCATCCCAGCTGCTTAATATGCTTATAGGGGGATCATCACCGCTACTCGGCCTCCTTATTGAGGTGTTACCCCTACTACTTGTGTCGCTTATAAGGAGACCATCCCTTCTATTTACTCCGCTTAAAGGAGAATCGTTGATATAACTTGTCTGAATTAATGAAGCATCATGCCTGCTAATTGTCCAGCTTGAAGTGGAATCATCTTTATGAACATATATTTCTTCTGAAACCGCGCCTGGAAGGTCCACAGGGGCATTCAGACTCACTTTTGCATCAACTGAAGTAAAATGAAAAAGATCCTTGGTTGGACCAGACTCTTCAGTTGAAGACATGGTTGATTTATGGTCATACCCATGGCTTTCTCTCAAAAGAACTTCAGGCTTGTCTGATTTCAGAGCAGGTGAGCTGTATGGTGGATATGATTCCAAGCTCTTCATGTCGGTGATTGCCTCGTGATCATGCACCTGTTCTGTCATGTCGATGAAAGGGGCTGTTGCATCATCACATACCTCAAATGCTTGAATTGAGATTGAAGATGAGGCAGAATTGCTGCTATCTGTTTGCGCCCCCTTGGTACCTGCCATTAGAGCTATCTCAGCCTCTGGTTTTACACCCCTAGAAGCATTTTCAATGCGACCATTAAGCATTTGACAAGGAATAACCTCACACTCCTTGTTTATCTCACTATATCCTAACTTTGGTCCGTTACTTGCCCCATTAGAAACATCACTTTCAGCATGTTTTATTCTTCCAGTAATAGGTGATCTTCTTGCAACATTGGAAGGAGGAGTTGTTTGCCTAGGCTTAGAAGGTAGTACATCTTCAGCAACATGCGTCCCAGGCGCAGGCTGAGGAATCCCTTCATGTCTAGGTTTGGCCTTTGGGGAGGATTCAATTAAAGGTAACTGGATAGCAGAATCTTGAAAAATAAGCGAGGATATTGATAACATAATAGATTTAAATAGGAACACTTACTGGAAGCAGCCATACCTGGTGCTTCAAATGGTGTGATCCTGGTATCCTTTTTGCAGAATCTAATGGCAATTTTGTTGAAGCAACAGTTGGTGTATCTGCATTAGACTTTGAACTCGGACTGGGAGCAGGGGGTTTGAGAACTTTGGGTGGTGCCTCTACATTATTTCTTTGAGTCAATCCACCTGCAGATTTTGTACGGCTGCCTCTCATTGGGGAACCACTTCCTCTTACTTTCCCTTCTTTCAAAGCCATCATTATACTTCTGATGGTTTTTGGTTGCTTTGATTGAACGTTAGATCCCTGTTCCATACAAGAAGGTTTCGTCATTCCTTTTTCATCAAGTTTGCCTGTGGAAACAATGGGGCTATTCTCTTCTTTACTTGACAGGTGCTGCTCAGTGCTTCCTTCTTCATCATTAGAAATTGAATCTCTGTCGGTGGCCTTACTATTGCTATTTGAAACCATTGTGGCAGTGTTTCTGTCACTTGAAAGTAAACTATCTTTATCACTGCATGAGCTATTACTGCTCTGACTCTCGGCCATATTTTTCCTATTATCACGAGATTCACGACCAGTGGAAATATGCTTATCCAAGGAGCAATTTGTTGAAGGATAGCTGAAGGATGAACGATACTGATCAACATACGGCTGCAAATAAGGGTGCTTCAAAAGCTCTGATGCCTAATCAAGATGAAAATTCAAACTGTTACTTCGAAGTGTTGCAGATGTAGAATTCTTAGACCTTTTTTTTTTGAAAAAGCATTCTTAGACTTTAAACAAAAAACTCTTACACTTGGTCGGTGCTCTGGATTCTTTCTTAGCATGCCCTTGATAAGTGTTTTCCTGTGTGTGTAACATTAAACAAATTAACTATCATGTACTGAGGATTTAGAGACCTTAACTTTGTCCAAACATGGTATATGAAAGAATAATTAAAAGCAAAAGAAAAACCGACAAGGATATAAGAGCATTAGTAGAGCATAAAAAATTATGCGGAATACTTAGGTCATCATGCACACAAACAATGGTGAACTCTAAAATGCACATTAAGACTTACAAGGATGGAGAGTAACAAGAAGGCAAAGGGCCAATAGAGGAGCGATTTATCTTGCTTATCAACCCTGCCATGTCCTAGAACAAGAAGTTTGATAAAAGTAATTCAAATTAAAATTGTATCATTTACGTGGTTAGTGGAAGCATAAAATTAGCAGTTGCAGAAAACCTCTCAAATGAGAGGACATTACTTTAAACCAGTCAAGTAGACAACCATAAGCACTTTAAAGCACTGTTTAAAAGAGAGGAGCATTGAATTCATGAAAACTGTTTTTTTTTTTACTAATTCCTGGAAACTGTTATGAACCTAGCACAGGATTACTGCTTGTTCCTAATTAAGATAAACAACAGATACAAAGTTTTGCTACATTTGTTAATGGTAAATATTCCACAACAAGATAAAAGGGAGAAACTAGAACTCTTACAATTTTCTTGTTTTAATATAATATCAAATGAAATACACGCTACTTGCCAAAATGGATATAATTACATCTAAAAGAAGGGTTAATGTAAACCCATTCCAGAATACAAGAAACAGATTCGACCAAAAGAAATGTGAGAACTCTTACAAATGCTTTAAAAGCAGGGCGATGAGCAGCCATCTCATACATACAGCACCCTGTTCAACAAGAAGCGGTTAAAAAAGAAAAAGATTTACCCATGACAAACACATATTTAGGAAAAGACATACCCAGAGACCAAATATCAGACTTGAAACCATAAGGAATATCTGCGAGCAGTTCAGGACACATGTAATAGGGAGTTCCAACTACCTGAGCCATGTATAAAACAACTATTAAATTGCACTGAAACTACAAATAATTAGCATATTCTTATATAAGGAAAAATAAATAAACAAATGAAAGAAAATGATATCAAATGTATATAAATTTTGTCTTCACTGAAAATGGTCCAAGTATGGTTGGTCGTCAATAAAAGGGCTTAAGTACGCCTGGTTGTAGACTAGTGGTCATTGTCATGACCCCCACAATTGGAGGTTGAAGATGCAAGTTTCAACTCCCTCCTCCCCACTGGCTTTTGTCCAAACGTTCCGAGTATCAGGTATTGGGGGTTGAGGAGTACAAATCTAACTCTAAAGATACTGTTCATCTTCGTACACTTACTAATATGGCATATCCTTTTGCAGTTTTTAGCTTCTTTTTTTTTATGTTACTAATGCAAGGTGATGTCATCTAAGCTATCGATGTAGTGATGTCAAACCCTAGACATTCCTCCCCAACCCACTATCAATAATAATAATACTTGCCATTCAAAAGTACATCTATCCAACCGTCAGATATAAGCTTGGTAACTGGAAGTTGCATACATGTATTCTCAATTTTTCAGCAACTGAAACATCAATCCCAGAATTAACAACTGATTTTTTTGTAATTTTTTATTTTTTAATAACTCAAAAAAGCAAGTGATTGAAACTCTGAGTTAACACCTTAAGATCCAAAGTTTGAGTCTTACTATTGACATCTCCTCCCCTTAAATTGTAATGTAAGCTAAAAAGAATAATCATTTTTTTTTCATTTTAATTCTTTCCTTGAAGAAAAAAGTGATTATCTATGTTCATTTTGTTGTTCTGATTATAATGATCATCTTGCAAGCTGTGGCATACCAAATTATATTAATTTCTGATTCTATCAGTTCCTCAACAATTGGAGCATTTTATGAATTAGATAGTTTATTAGTACCATGGTTCGATGCAAGATTTTTGCTATAGAACGTATGGGAAAATTGAGGTATCAGCAAACAGAAAATAAATATTAACAAAGCTCTACTTTTAAGCTTAGTAGCATAAGCTTAAATGCTTAATATAGAAAAATGAACCCAAAAATCTGTTCCATCCTTGGAGGTGGATGAAAAAGATTAAAAACAAAAAGCATATAAAAAATTTATTTTATTACATGGTACATACCGAGGAAGCCAAATCATCTGCCTTCAGAGTCTTGGCAAGTCCAAAATCCCCTAAACCAGTACAGACCAGGGATAAAATTGTTGATAACAATATGAAATTAGGTAGGATATCTAATATAGCTCAAGGATGAAACGTGAGAGAGGGAACCTGTAAAAAACAATAAGAAAAGGGAAAAGACGAACTCACCAAGGCGGACATCTTGATCTTTGGTAAGAAAAATATTGGAACACTGAAAAATATAGTGCCAAAGTCAGCCCATACATCATTATGATACCAGAAAGGCTAGTCTAAATTTAAAACAATACCTTTAGGTCGCGATGCAAAACAAAATTTGAATGCAGATATTCAACAGCCAGAAGAAGCTGCGCAAACCACTTGCAGAGTTTCTGCACAACGTTTGCAGTCATGGGTGTTAACTTGCAAGTCATAACTCACGAAGAAAATAACTTGTAAAATCAACAAGGCACTAGATTACCTCCTCGGGGAAATAGACCCCATTAGATTTTTTCATCAATTCAGCACTGTTAAAAAGGAACAACAAAAGGAACAATATTGACACATTTCAAAAATTGCTGATATTGAAGAACAAAAAGCTCTGAACCAAAGTTCACCATACAAGCTAGGACACTCACATATCTCCACCTTCACAGTATCCAGTAACAATGCAAACATAGCAACCCTGCATTACAGTAAAAAAACTCAAAATCAACATAAAAAAAGCCAGTCACAAATTAAAAAAACTATTAAGTAAAAGTAGATTTTGACTCGAGATTCCTAACAAAAAAAAGTAGTATCCTATGATCGTATCTTACTTTCTCAACCCAAGCTTCCTTAAATTCAACAATGTAAGGATGCTGGACTCGTGATATAAGTGCCATCTACATTCCACAAAAGTCAAACAAAGTTATAAACTGGAAAACGTAAACTTTCTAACATTACAGATTGAACTAGTTAAACAAATTAAACTAACTTCTTGATGTGCCGATCTCCTGCAACGCTCCGTTTGCCTCGCCAATCTGATCTTCTTCAGTACATACCTGGAAATTATAGAAAAACAAAATTTAACGCATTATTAAAAATCCAGAAAGTGAAAAATTAGAAAATTACTTCTTATTCTCGGATTTGTGGTGAACGAGAATGGCAGCGCCGAAAGCACCACGGCCGATCTGTTCCATGATCTCGTAATGATCCATTCGAGACTCCATTGCTTTTAACTCTTTACTTGTTCTTTTTCTTTTTCCAAATCAAAATAACAAACAAAAAGAGCAATCAAGACGAAATAAAGAAACGAAAATCATGATTCTTCAAAGACATCGAAATCTTCTCCTCCATTTTCCAGTGCTATTTAGTTCTCTGAAGCTTTCTCCTTCACTTCACTTCTATTCTATAGCAGGAAACAAGAGGAGAACAAATTTGAAGCTGTTTTTTTCAGTTAGGAATTTTGTAGAGTAAGAGAAAGGTGGTTAAGTAACTAAGCAAGATAGTTAACCAAAGGAACAGCTTAATTAACTCTCTCATTAGTTAATTATTTATTTTGGGAAAGTGGGCTGAGAGGTGGAGCTTATGGGATTGATTTGGAATCCTTTGAATTTAATAAACATTAAAGTTTTGTAATATACCTAACCTAAATAAAAATAAGATAAACTATACATATACCCATCCAATTATAATTTTTTTTTATTTTAGGCACTTTAAAATAAAAATTTTACCATTTAAGTACCCACATTACATAATTCAGTTATTTTGGTCATTTCATTAGAATCACAATCACCAAGTTGATGTGGCAGTTAAAAAATTTGATATAATAACAATTTTAGCCCTCAGTTTTTACATATTATATCAATTTTATCATAATTTTAAAAAGTTAACTTTCAAAATTTACAAATATTTTTAATTTGATCTTAATTTTTAAAAATTCAAAAAATATATATAAATAAATAAATATTTTTTTTAAAATATAATAATAAATTTAAAATTTTATATTAATATTAATATTAAATATTAAATAAAAATAAGTATATTAATATTTAAAAAAAAAAAAAAACTCCCCAACCCCATCCCTCTCCCCCACCGGACCTCCCCCACCCCGGTCCCTCCACCCACAGCTATTGCTTTCTCAATACATTCATCAATCTTCGTAGCGAAAGGTCTTCACCCTCAAAGTCATGTGGCGAGGAGTGGGGAAGAGTTTTTTTTTTTTTTTTTAATATTAATATTAATATTAATTTAAATTTAAATTTAAATTTATTATTATATTTTTTGAAAATATTTATGTAGTTTTATATATTTCATTGAACTTTTTAGAATTAGAATTAAATTGAGAATATTTATAAATTTGAGAGTTAAATTTTTAAAATCATGACTAAATTGATATAATTGTAAAAGTTGAGGTCTAAATTATATCGATTTTTTTAACTGCTATGTCAACTTGTCCTTTGTGATTTTAATGGGAGTGACCAAAATGACCAAACTATGTAACGTGGATACTTAAATTGAAATTTTCTTATTTTGTGTGCCTAAAATAAAAAAAATTATAATTGAGTAATTATTTGTGTAATTTACCCATAGAATAACATTTTCTGTTTTGCTTATATATTATATTTATTTTATTTTGTTAGTGGATTTTAATGGGAGGCGGGAGCAATTAATGTAGTTGGCATTGAAGGCCCACAACTGAAGTGCACAAAGTTTTAATGTTTTCGGCTTCTTCCTTTTTTCCTTACAGACAAAAATGAAAAAAAAAATTGTTGGGATTTCTTAAAGCAAGAAAAATGACGTTTACGTTTTTAAAATTATTTGTATTCAATTTCATCGTTTTTTTTATGGATATATAATTTATATGGCTCATAACATATAACAGTGAGAATTTGTAAAATGTGAATAATGAGAATTAAAATGATTTTAATTATTATATCAAAATAAATAGTTCAAAATAAACACCTAATACTTAAATTGATTAATCTTAATAACTTTAATCTCTTATTTTTCTTTCTAATTTTTTAAAAAAATATAAAAGTAAAGATTATAAAAAGAATTTATCCTAAGACTTCGATTACATGGTGAAAAAGAAGAAGGGAAAGATTAAATATTGCTAGTTTTATTTTAATACGGTATAAATACAAAATCTAAACTTTAAAACTATTTATTTTTTATCTAATGATTAAAATTAATTTTAATTTTTATTATTCTCATTTTAAAAATTCTTACTATAATTGTTATCCCATAATACCGTATTATCAAATTGATGATAAACAATACATGAACACCATAAATTTAATTAATAAAGTGTATATTACATTTATGTTTACACTATAAAAAATTATCCTGAACTCAAATAATTAATCTTAAAATAATATAATTAAAAAAATAACAGCAAAAAGTTACATCATCCAAAATAGTTGAGAAATCCAAAGCAATGATTAGTGTATTATATAAGTTAGCAGGAGATAAGAGTGACTTGCAAAACCTTATTTTAAATAAATAAAAGAATAATGGTAAGCTTTTAATGTTATATATCATTATGGAAAGATGGAGCGTTGTTTTGTTTGAGCAGGATGCAGCTTTTCCCCTCCCTCTGTGTAAGAGTACTAACATGCACCGGTTCTTAGGAGAATAAATTTCCTACCTTGAAATCAATGTTAAATAATACTGACATGGATGTCTTAGATGGCGCCTTGCCATTGGCCCAGTTTGTCTCCCACGCTCCGCTCCTGCCAGGTCTGGATTATTCCCCACCTTGCTCTTCGCTAACATGCGCACATGCTGCTACGGGAAATGACGCATACATCTTGGGTCGTGTCTTTCCCGTCTGACCCCACCACCTTTCTTTTCTTTTTGGCGACTGTGTGTGGACGATACATATGTTTTCTTTTGAATTCTGATTTAATCTTATACTAATATTCAATTAAAAAAAATCTAAAAAGTCATTTTAAAAATTAATAAATATTGCTTGGAAAGTATTTATATATTTTAAAAAATTATAATAACCTTCCTTTTAAAAAAAAAAACTCCCTCTGAAACACTACTTTAAAAAAAATATTGTTTACATATAATCTTTAATTTTAAAGATAAATATGTTTTTTTTATAAAAAAATTATTAATTATATTATAATAAAAATAAATAGGGTCCCAAATGGTTTATTAAATAGATTTTAAACGATTCACGAATTAGTTTATTTTTAATTAAATATAAATAAACTTGCTTAATTATCCAACATAAATAAATAGAAATCAAATTGTTATAATTGTTTGTTAAAAGCTCTTCTCATTTAATTTCCTATAAATATATATGAATCAAGTAACATATTATTTCTGAATTATGTTACAAAATTACTATACGAATTGACTTTCATAAAAGGACTCCAATTATAGTGAACAAACTTTTGCTCCCTATTAAAGTGGTTGTCTTTATTCTTGCTATGATCACATTTTATTATTAACTTAGCTATAAACAAAAGAGGAGCTAAGTACGATACTTTATTGCCAATAATGATTTGTAGACCAAAACTAATGAACGTATTTAGCTGTCTTTGTTCAGTTGATTTATTGATTTTTACTTCGCTAGTTGTCTTATTAAGTTAGCAACTAATTGCGATTTGCGAGCACTTAAATAAAATAAATACAAATGGTTGGGTCAAAATTAAATGTGATATTCTACATATAAATTATTTTTGCTCATGAAAATGAAATTTATTTTATAGTTACTTGTTTGCTTTTTTGAAGAATGATGAGAAGATTAGTCACGATTATACTTATAGGTAGTGGATACTTGATTATTAGTAGTAAAGCCATGTTGAAGGTTGTGGGATCAATTAAACCTCAAAAACACAGTGCTTATGATTTTTTTTTTTAAAATTTTATTATATAATTGATGTATTAATTCAGAAAAAATTGATCCTACCAAATTTTTTGAAAAAAAATATTTTATATAAAAATAAATGAATCTCTCCCTAGTCACTATAATTCAAAAGCCTCCTTTTTTTTTTTTTTCCTTCTAAAACTTGTCATCTTTTTGTCTAATTTTTTTTTATTCTCTTACTCTCTAGAATTTTTACAAAATAAATGTTAAACCCTTCAATACTTTCATGTTGGTCTCCCATTTTGGTAACAACTCTTTCTTTTCTTTTCATGCTTTATTGAAAATTAGGATTATGACTTCTAGTATGATAGATTAGGATTTTTATGCAAGATTTAGTTTTTTTTTTATTAAATAATTTTTGGATTGTTGATTTTGTATTAAATTCCTAACATAGTGATGGGGTAATAATTTTTAGAGGTTAATTAATACAAATCCTCCAAAGAAATTAGGATTGATTAAAAATTTAATATTTTTATTTTGAAATTATTGTTGCTAGTGTGCTTATTGTCTTGTGATTGAAAATTTGATATATTAGTTGTGAAAGAAAATTACTAGCAGTATGTTTGACTTTATGGAACATTTATGTGTTTAAGGTTTAGATATATTTGTTTTAAATATTTAACAAAAATGTAAAAAATATTTTTTTTAAAAATCCATATAAACATTTTAAAATTTTAAAAAAAAATTCACCCTACAATCTAAATTTATTATAATGAATGTAACATGTGCATTAACTATACAATGCAGTATTCATTATATTACTTTAATATATTTATAAAATATGTTATATTGGTATCATATTATTTTTAAGAAGATAGGATATTGGATATTTATCTGAAAATTTCCAATTTACAAAATTTAACCAATGAAATGTCTTCTTGGAGTTGAGATTTATTACTAAGTGTTATTTTAAAGGGAACAAATTTAACTATGATTTCAAAATCCATATTTCTATTTGAGTCGTGTAATGATGGTTATTGATTTTAAAGTGAAACTCTTGTTTGGCACTATTGGAGAAACAGGGAAGATTTTGTTATGAATTAAAGAGGGGGAAAATCTAAAAAGAGGTTAATACAATGCATAAGTTTCAGTTGAGGTCTAATCCTATGGTTAGTCCCACAGATCACATGAAATTGGGATATGTCACCAACAACATAATTAAATTTAAGAAATGGAATTATTGCTGGTAATAAAACAGTAAAAGTGAAAAAGGCAAAAAAGGAAAGGATCTAAGTGGGGAATTAGTCTCTTGGATACCATAACCACACCATTGCCATTGGGGGAAATAAAAGGCTTGCCTAAAAGCAAGGGAAAATACCCCCAAAAAGAAGCCAATGGTTAATATAATATTTACTTCTCCTCATCAATGTACCAAAACTTACCCCTAAATCAAATTATTGGTAGTAGGGTCGTCTCTTCAACAAACATCCCAACTATTAGAGTTTGAAGGTTTTCTACTATTTAAATTGCATTCTTATTTTTCTATTAAAAAAATAGATAAATTATTTTTTATATGTCAGATAAAAAAACAAAACAAGTCTTTCTGTCAAAATTTTCATCGATTTCTATTATTAAAAATTAGTTCTTATAAGTCAGAATTAGGTATACGTGACATACCACGTATCATTATCTGATTATTCTATTAACTACTCCAAATTTTAACAGTACAAATGAATAATTTTTTTAATAAATAATACCAATTTACTTTGATTTTTATATTAACAGGCATGTAATCTGTTAGTAGTTTTAGTTGCAGTTATCAATGGTAAACTCTAATAATAGTAATAATAATAATAATAATGAGATTTTGGTTTTTTGTTAGGAAGGATTTGGGGAGTAGAGGGCATTGACAGAGAAAGTGAGGACAGGCAGCCTTAAAGGGCTAAAACCCAAAGGGAAGCATGTTACTGTTAAAGATTGTGTGCGATATTATAAACGTGGGTTGAGTGGTCCAATTTGCCTAAAAATAAAACTGTTTCGCTGCTGGCTGAACTCACTTTCACATGCTATTCTTCAACAATTATAACTCCTTGGATTTATTAATCCTACTCTCTTTTTTTAAAATGATTTTTCCTTTTAATTTTTTATTCTAAAAAAAAAAAGAGAGACTAAATTATTGTGTTCCCTCAAGAATTACTTTAGAGTGAAACAAAAAACTCATTTGCAAAAGACAACCATTTATTTTACTAAAATAATAATAATACACTACTATTCAAAAGAAAACAGAGAAAAAACAGAGTAGGGTTCATTCAAACAACTGGAATTAAATCATTGGCTGAGAAGACAACAGATTAAAATAAAAGAAAACAGAGAATAAAAAGAGTTGGGGTTTAGTTGGATCTAACATCAAGAATCGATTCAATTCATGTGCTTCACTATTACTCTAAAACTAGACCTTAAACCTTAATTAAAATTGTTGAAAACCTCACATTTAATTTTGTTATAAGAATAAATGTTTTGATGACTTGGTGCTATGAATATATATAATGTCAATAAATCATTGTCATATCACCCATTCAAAGTCACCCCAAATTCATTATGAGTTTCTTCTTTCTTTTAATCTTTGGATTGAAAATTATTGAAACTCGGTTGAGGTATTTCCTAAATTTAAAAGAGTCCTTTTTTGGAGAATTCCCCATGATTAAATAAAAAAAAAAATTAAAGATTTTTTGTATTATGTTTCAATATTTTTTAAGTGATGTTTTATGTCATATTTTGATTCATTTAATATTTTATATAATTTATTACAATAAGCCCTAAGTAAGTTTCAATGTTTATGTTTATTTGTTTTTAAATAATTTAATTAAAATTAAATTGAATAAGAGATGTTATTGTATAGGGTTGAGTGTATAATAATAAAAAAGTTTATGACATGATTTTACTTTCTTGGTGTCGTATAAAAATAGATAAAAGGCGCTTGAATTTGTTGGCAAAGTCAAAATGCTTGGGTGATAATTTACAGTTGATACTAGAAGAGCCGATATATTCATATCAAATTCCCACTGAAGGTCAGGGACCAGCATACAATGCCATTAAACAGCAAGGATAATGCAGCAAATTACATAAGATTAGCAGAAAGTAAGAATTTCAGTACTGTCGCAAGTTATAAAACATTTAAAGAAAACCCTCCATGTTCAAAAAGAGTGTCATATGAAAGTTGTTTTAAGAAAATTTTCACTCCATGAATGAATCGCCCCCAGTGGTCGGTCAAGCCGGAGATGAAACATTAAAAGGGTCAGATTGGAACCACCGAAATCCACAAACTGTATGTTAGTCATGGCGAGCAAAGCTAGGGCTCGCTCTCAACATATCTAAACCCGAAAACCAGCCAATAAGCTGGTTCACTGTAAGCTACTGGCTGTTCCGGTTGCAGGTATTGAGGCAGCTTGGGGAAATGATTGCTGAACCATCATATTGTTGCTATTCAAACCATTGGCCAATGATGCACTGCCCTTTACCGTTTGCTCCAAAAGGCGAACAAGCGACATAAATATCTCCACCCTCGTAACATCCCTGTTTGCCTGCACACCAAACTATCTATTTTAAAGAAATATCTTACTGCAAGGTGGAAACAAATCATTATGAAGAAAATACACATCAAAATTCTTCATTATTGGTGTGCGTACAGACTAAACTCTAAATGCATTGTTTTTCTTTCCTGATCAACGGCATATGCATGAACTTA
Organism: Gossypium sturtianum; assembly: GCA_025698515.1. Taxonomy (NCBI): domain Eukaryota; kingdom Viridiplantae; phylum Streptophyta; class Magnoliopsida; order Malvales; family Malvaceae; genus Gossypium; species Gossypium sturtianum. Next base: position 165,787,020 of record CM046955.1, read on the forward strand.
AACTATAGAATAAGATTTTCAACTAATGCCTAAAATTCAGTAGCTTTTGGATACCTCCACCGCAAAACGCGCCCATATCTTGTCATTCCTAGTTTCCATAACTCCCTTCAAGATGGTCAATCCCATTCCCCGGATTAAGTCCGCTATTTCCAGAAAGAAACCCTGTTCCTCACAAAGCATCTGTCACAGGACATAAATGCAGTCACGCGGATGGAGCAAGAAAAAGGTACATCATGTGTAAGTCAACTTCAGATACAAGTATAAGACTTGCTACCTCCACAAGCATTTGACGAGGTGGATTCAGATCCTCAACTATAATAGGGCAGATCATTGATCGTGACCCGACCTCAAATGCCCATGTTGTTCCTCCCTTGAAGTTCTCCTTAATCTGCAAACTCAAACAAGAGTAACATCTTAGCGTTAAACCGATTATAGTCAAACATTTGTGCAAAATGTCACTGTGATATCTATTCTACTCAACACTTGCTTTGGATAAATGGTCAAACAAGTTTTGCTAATATTTCGACTTTTGCCATAAGCAATCGAACTTGATCTATTGACTACTTAAAGGCTTGGATAATAGAGAAACTAGGCTACAAGCAAAGATAAAATCCATACCTTAGACTCGCCCATGTGTTTTAGCTTGTCTGCATGCTTTGTTACACTTTGCATGAAAAGCATGTGCTTGATTGTCTTTTCTAGCAAAGCATCTATGCTACACTGTTAAATCACATTAAAGGGAGGTCATTAACAAAATTATTTACGACACTAAAGCATATTAAAGAAGGATGTAGGTATGTCAATAGTTTAAAGATGCACTACTTTGGCTCCATTCGGTACAATTTCTCTCAACTCTTTCACTCGATCTTGTATCATCTGCCGATCTTTGGGCCTCGGTCTAGGGTTTTCTCCAGGTTTTAGCCTTTTGCGATTCGGTTTGCTTGTTTCATCATTCCTCTTTGAATATGCAGTCGAGAGACTGCTATTGTGCCTTGTAGTATGACCCAGCTCAACCAATGAACTGATTTGAGACCCATAAAGAGAAGTAGTTTGAGAACAAGTCCCAGCATCATCCTTGCTACAGCCAGATCGATAAGAACCGGATGGAGGAGTTCCCCCTTTTAACGACGACTTAGGAAGGCCGCCATGTAACTCCCTTTCCACTTGATTGAAAATATTAACCCGGCCAAAGGTTGGAGAACTGAATTGAACCGAGGAGTTACTGAAATTAGTCAATGTTGTCCTGCACGACTCATCATCATCTAATATCTGCTTTGCAGTGGATTGTGCACTAGAAACCACAGCATCCAAAAGATGATCCGTAACCACCGAAGAATGAGTGCCCCGGTCTGTTATCCCTTCGTTAGCTGTAAAAGTATCAGAATACACATTGTGCATATCCCTAAACACCCAAGTATCCTTTTCTATATTTTGCATCTTAGAATCTGGTCCTTGAGCAAGCGCATTATTCAATTTCCCATCGAGTAGTTTACTCTTTAAATCAGCCCCCAACACATCAAACAAGTCATCCCCTGATGGCGGCTTGATACATGCATCTTCGTACTTAGAATTCGGTGATCTTGTACTGAAACTTTTACTTGGGAGTTGCTCGCTAAAAGTTAAGCCATCATCAAAGGGAAGCAATGGAATATTAGGTGCTTGAAACAAATCATTATCCTTACTTTCTTTGTTCGAAACCACATCAGCTCGACTACACTTAGAATCCTCAGAATCATGCCCCTGATTAGAAACTCCTGAAAACATGGCAATGCTAGATAATTGATTGGCTGGGATGGATAAAGTAACATCTTCTACTTTCTCCAAGCTTGGGACAATGTCCGGGATTGGTTTTGGTTTATTTTGACTATTAGATGTACTAGTGCTGTTGGTAACATGATTTTGCAGACCAGTACCCGACACAATCAGTTTCTCCATTGATTTTAAGTTGCTATGACTGGCAGCTGATTGACCAATTACAGGCTGACAATTGAACTCGGACTGCGAGTTGCAAAAAGAAACATGAGGGTTCAGCCACAAAGTCTGGTTTTCTTGAATCTGTTTTGTGGGGAAGGATGATTCACCAATAATCCCCGAAGCCTGAGATGAATTGCTTTGTTGGTTGCAGCCTTCAGTAACTAAAATCGAGGAATTCGTTGACCAATAAATTCCAGCTGAATCCATTGAAACGGGCTTTTCCAAAGAAATGGGGATCCCAATATTCTCAACACATTCACTTGTTCCACAACTGTCGGAGAAAAGAGATCCAGGGATGCATCCCAAACACAGAATTAAGCTCTTTACCTCGTTCACAAATCCCATATTCTCCATAATCTGGAAGGACAGGTAAAATTACTTAAACTTATAGGCGGCTAACATATTTTTGGCTTAATAAAATCAAACATAGATTAGTACTTACAGTTGTGGAAGACCCAAGCTGAAGAACACCATGAGGAAAAACAGGAATAACTGCAACGGTCTGCAATGGAAGAAAGTTCAATAATAAAGCAAGGAGATAATAAGCAAATAACAAGCAAGAGCAGAAGTTATCAAACCTGCATGCCGGCAGAAAACTGGAGATGCAACTCATTTAGGACCTAGAAGCATCCACAAAAATTTAAGTTATGCAAAGTTTGTCAGGTTTAATATTTGGTGCATATGTTAACTAGGATGTTCATTAAACTAGTACATGCAGAATCATGCAGTCGTCACATAAGGCAACAATCCTCATTTCTTCTTAATCAAGATAGAACTCTCTGTTGTGGCCATTTTTCAGAGGCTAAATTTGTAGTACCTCTGGGGGTTGAGAATCTGTCATGTAACTGTTTGCAAGAATCCACTGATGATTCCCGGTAAATGCAGCACGGCCGACTAACCTGAAAAACAACAGTAAAAAGTGCCTCACGTAATTGCAAAAAACAAGGAAATTGACTTTAATATAATATATTAATCTGCAAATTGGAAAATGGAGAGAAGTGTACCCTTGGCCGACTATAACAATGCGATTATTCATCATTTTGCTAATCAGCAAACCAACTTTGTCCCATGGTTGGCAACCGAGCTGAGAGGAAGTGTCTGAACCACAGCATTCGCCCCACTCTCGAAACGGCAATTCAGGGTTCTGAAGTCCTGACAATGTAGATTCATAGTAATATTCCTCCCAAATTAGTAACCTGAAAAAGTGTAAAATACACAATCATCATTAAACTCTTAATACAGACACTCCATTAGGCAAATAATGCCAATAAGTTCAACCATAAACCCCACACCATGCTTTTGGTTGTTGATATTCAAAGGAGATGACAAAAGAAAATAAATGCAGATAGTTCATTAATTTCCGATAAATCTCGTCCTATTGGGGGCAATAAGTAAGTTTCTAGCATTGTTTTTTTCTCACTAAATTTTCTCCAGAAGCCAAACAGACCATGACAAAAAAAGCAACTAATGGAGATTATAGTCAGGCACTAATAGAAATAGAAATTTTGCCATATTTGAAACAGGTAAAAATATGGCCACAGAATCCAAACAAATGATAGCAAAATATTGAATCATTGGAATTTTCAGCAATAGACAGGTCCAATAAAAAAGGGTTTCTTGTGATCTTGTCAAACTTAATTACAAATCTACTTTTTCATTAAGAATCTTTACGACAAAACAGAAAAATCCAAAGCATGAAGTTCCAAAAACAAAAAAGCAGCTTCAGATTACGAATTAATATATATATTACAAGATGAGTGGAACCAATCAAACTTTAACATGTCTAAAAACAAGTTTGGCACCTCAAGACCAAAGGAAGTACTACCCCAAGATAAAGATTTTCATCTATGCTGGATTTCATCTGTTTGGTTGCCAAGAAAATCGTTAAGAAAAAGTTCAGTTTTTTTTTTACCCATCATGAGAAAAAAGAAAGTACTTTACAATTGGTTTAAAAAGCTCAGAATAAAGATACAGGCATGAGTCAGATTAAGTAAAACTTCACATAAGTATTAGAGTAATAGGCCAAAGCAAAAACATGCACAGCATTATAGAAAAATACCAACTTTCTCTTCTTTTTCCTTCATTTTTCTCCACAACCAAACAGACCCAAGAGAAAAAAAAAGACAAGAAAGAAGGAAAACTTACTTAGTATTCCGGCAGCCGATTTTCCAAAAGACAGCATAAGACCACTGAGTCACCCCACAGAGCGACTTCAAAGCTTCTTTCAACAAACCACTCATTTTTTTTTTCTTACTTCTCAAAATATACGGATATTTGCAGGCAATGCAACCAACAAAAAACGAGTGAAGATTCAGTCTTTATAATATCTCACATTCATAAAAAAAGAAAGAAAATAAAGCTAGCTTCCTCTGCAAGAGCCTCGCCCAGCTTGCTTGGTTCTCAACCCACCACTTCTTGTTCTTTCTGGATCCAAATTCCCTGCTATCATCCTCCTGCAACCCCTCCCCATCAACCTTTTGTTTGTGTTTAAGAAAAACTAGAAAAGAACAAAGCAAAAAATGAGTAGAGCTTTTTTGTTGTTGGTGTTGGTGTGGTTCCTAGATGATTCCACAAGCTTCAAGCTTGAAGATAGCTAAAATTTGCTCCATTCTTTTACACTGCCAAAAGAAACAACAAAAGAATAGACAGAATCAAAGAAGTAGTTGAAAGAGAATTTGGGATTTCTTTCGTTGTTTTCTTCTTTAATGAAGTAATGTCGCTGTTTTGAGTTGAAACTTGGATGTGCTTTTGGTTTCCCAGTTTTGTGAGTGTTCACTTTCAGGTTTTATTTCTCTTCTCTCCTGATAAAGTGCAGAAGGGGGGATGGTTTGTACAAATTGGCTGTGAGTTAGCTGAAATTACTGTACATACCCAAAAAGGGATAAGTTTTGATTACCTTAGTACTCTTATTTAAGAATTTAATTGATACGTTGTGAATTGTACTCTATTTGTCATAATATTTTGATGTTATTTTTTTTATATTTTAATTTTTATATTTTTATATATTTGTGATAATATTTAATTAAAATATTATAAATTTAAGATTTTTTTTATAAAATAAGTTATTAAAATAGTTAATTTTATTTGCTTCAGATTACATTTTAGTCATTTACATTATAGTTTTGTTATGAAATTATTACTCTGCCGTTAAAATTTGTTACCTCCCAAATGATAATCTAACGTGACAGTTAAAATAGATTTTAAATGCTAACGTGGATATGCAACTAATATGAGAAAAGTTGATTTTTTTATGAAAATAGAATACAAAATTTTACCATAAAATTCAATATTATCCAATTTAAAAAGAAGCAAAAGTTGGATTTTATTCAAAAAAAAAATTGTTACAATTTATGAAAATTGTGGTTGCCCACAATACACAAATAAACAAAGATGAAGCATATTCTTTTTGTCTGTCATATATACAGAAAAATATGAAAATATGGATCACCATTTTGCAAAAAAAAAAAAAAAATCATAATATCTAAACTCAAAACTCAGGTAAAGAACAAAAAAAACTCATTACATATTGTAATTTATGCTTTGACCCTCTATTAAATCGATCATTTGTACATCCATTTTGAATAAAAAATTCAACCAATTGGTGAAGCACTCAATTTGATTTCTACTATTTCGATTCAACAAAAATGACTATAAAAATGGATGATTTTTTCAATCAAAATGGAAATGAAAACTAAAATAAAAATGAGACTAATGGTTCTTTTTTTTTAGGTTCAAGGATTAATATGATCCATTAGTTTTAATTATTTCAAGAAATCAAATTAACATTTTCTTTTAATCAATTTAGAAAATTCAATTAATCAACTTTATTTAATTAAAAAAATAAAATAATTTGCTTGATTGGACATCCATGTTGGCATTTAAAACTCATTTTAACTATCACGCCGGACTATTATTTGGGAGGTAAGTGATCATATCGTAACAAAATAAAAAATATGTGACTAAAACGTAGCATTTAAAAAAAAAATAACTAATTTAATTATATTGGGCAGAGATGGTGAGAAATTTGAGTAAAACTGAATAGCAAATGTAATTAAGAAGGGTAAATAATTATAAGCAATAACCCTAAAAGTTATAATTAAGCGTTGTGTTGAGCCCATAACCATTCACATTAACCTAAAAATTAAAAAAGAAATAGCATTGGGAAACCAAAACGCTGGATTCAATGGCCTTCACATTCTCTTGAAAATATAACTTATCATTATTATTACACTCAAGGTCAAGGTGGCATCAACGCCTACCCTCTACTCTCCAATTACTTCTTTTCTAATGTTTTCTTTCTATAATCCATGTTTTCATCCACTTAAAACATATTAAACTTCTCGTTGCTTTAACTGACCGGCATCAGTCATATTTTGAATACTGTTTTCTCTTGCTTCTTGGGAGTCCTTTCCACAGTTTAATTATTTAATCAAATCCAATATCTTAGAAAATTAATTACAAAATTTCTTTCAGTTTTATATTCCTTTTTTTGTTGTTGTTTTCTGTTTTGTTCTACTTCTCTCTTTATAAAAAGACCCTTTTGTTTTTTTTAATGTTTTGTTTGCCTGACATGCCAGTTATTGTCTTTAACTTTTCCTTTAAAAATTAATTTTTTTTTTTCAAAAATTTACTCCTTGAGTTGTGTACTTTTAATGCTTCTATTCTATACTGTTGCTTTTTTTTTTTTAAAAATGTTTAATTAAAATATTGAGTACTACTACTTAATTAATAATCAGAACATTGGTGGGTAGGTAGGTTTTGATTGTTGGACCAGTTGGGAAGAAATGCTTGGCCGAACAAGACTTCAATTTCCCCATCTCGTGATGATTTCTCAACCCTTTGATTAACAACCCAATTTCCTGATCCTAAAGCATCAATGGCTGCGATTGATTATGTTGAAATGGGGGGGGATGCCATAAAAATAAAATAAAGCACTTAGTTGGAAACACGTGAGACTGCTTCTTTTTGTGCTTTCTTATTTTTCTTTTCATAAATATTTTATTAAATAATAAAATAAATTATTACTGTAAGTAATTATTTTAGAGTTGTGTTGTTTTTTTTTTAATATTCGACACACACACACAAATGATCAAAGTATATTTGTGGTTTGATTAATTAATTTCACCTAATCTGTCAGGGTTCTTTTTTGCTTTGTATAGGTTAGTGATTTATGTGGGGAAATGGATTAAAAAGATTCCAATTCAGAAGGCATAATATTGTTCACCTTGGTGGTAGTAAAATATACATATATTTTTTTTACTCAGAAAACTCCTTTCTTTCTGCTTCTTTAAACCATTGGTTCATGTTTGAGCAGAGGGAAGAGTATGATTTACTCAATCAAACATTAAAAATAAATCAAGAAAATTCACCCCTACAGTGTGATGATAGCAAGTCAAATAAAATCAATGAAATGATAACTTTTAACTTATCATTCAGTAGGGGCCACTTGCATAATAAAGTTGGGCCTAAAGAAAAACTACGTTTCAAACAGGAAATTCCCATCACAAGTCGACCAAATATGGGGCTCCAATGTTGCCCAGAGTAAAGAGATTGAAGTCTAGGCCTTATATTATTGGGCTCTGTTTTGTTTATTGGATTTGGATAGGCAAGACCATATCTTAGATCTGACCAACCAAATGAAATTACCGTTATTGCAATAACTAAAAAGATGCGGATTCAAACATGGTTAAGTATATATTATTCTTCCAATTTTGATAATACAAATTATATACATGACACTTAATCACTCTTTTTAAAAAATTATTTTACTCTTTTAAATCTCATGTTAATGTCTATGTTAAAGTGCATATAATTTCTTCTACATCAATAAAAAAATTAAGATAAAACCCTAAAATTTAAAATATTCTTACTTTAATATTAGAATCAAGGACTTGTATGAGTAAAAATCACAGGTTAAGTGCTTATTTAACTACAAAAATAATTTAATGGTTTGTTTAAATAAAATGTAGTAGTTTAAGGTTTTTTAGTATATTGTCCAAATTTATATACACATGAAATATACTAAAAATTCTACCACGCGTGTATGCGTGTGGAAATCACACATCTAGAACATAGGTGTATGTTTAAAATTAACATATAAATTTGGTGAGAGAAAACATTTATGTTAAAAGTTAATGTTTTTTTAAGTTTACTTAAGAATTATTATTGATGTAGTGGTAAAGAAATTGTTTATAAATTCATTAAACATGAATTCAATCTCTAGACATGTTAAATTTCATTATTTTATTTGAAAACTATATAAAAGTATGAAAAGATAAAAATGTCATCAAAATAATAATAGTAGTCATTTAATAAAATGGTATATTAATCATTTTTTAACCAATTGATACACAGTTAACCTATGACACCTATTCAACCAAGGGTTTTATTAATAGTATAAATACCTATTAAATTTTTGATAATACCAATTATTAAATTTTATATAAAAGAAAAACATTTACAAAGCATGAAGATATACGAATATGAGCACAATCCATATAAAATTGGTAATGGAAAACATGACAGCAATTTATATCACTTAAAAATTACTTAAAACCTAATTTACGTGAGTTTGGATGGTTAGTGTAAAAATAGCAGTAATTATGAGATTAGATATTGTAATAATATTATAGCGAAAAATAAAAAATAAATTAAGTGCACCGCACTGTATCCAATTATCTATCTAAATCTACCCATAGATAAGTACGATGTAGGTTAATAGAGTTAAATCCCCAAAACATTGTTTTCTAAAAGAAATTGTAGAAGAAAGTAGAGAATTGAAGAACACAAATAAAAAGGGAAATGAATAAAGAAGTCCTTGGAGTATAAGTGAGACAATTGAGACAACCGATGACTTTGTGTCACTTTCATAAACTGGTCCTAAAGAATTTTATTATCTTGTGGAGCAGTTTTGAGAGCTTTGATGGTATGGAATTAATTAAGTAATGCAGGAGCGAAGAAGACCCCAAAATTTAGGAGAATAAATAATTATATGTTGTATCTAAAATTTTGTTTGTACTTTGCGAAACATCAACAAACCTCCTAAGCCAATATAGAAAGTACAAATGCAACAATCCCAATACTTATTTAATTATCAACTCTTTTTTCTATTCATCTTCACGATGAATGGTCATAAAATCTAAAAATAACTCAGGGAGCTTAAGAATTAAGATGTACGTTGGCCAAGTGGCCTTTAAAACTTGATTAGTTTATAGATGACATGACATAACTCTCATGCTATTGTCCAGGCCACATCCCTTTCACCCTTTTTGTATTTTTGGGGTCCAATCACCCCTTTCTCTGTTTATCCACAGCCTGGTATCTATGGATGGATGGATGGAAGGAAGGAATTTATAATATGTATTAAATTTTATATGTTTATAAAATAAAAAAATGTAAAATATTTACATGAGGTAAAACTTTACATCCCTTCTTAGCTTTGTTTATGATTGGTATTTTAACAATTTAACTGTTGAATTTCATATTTTATTCATATAAATTATACATGTTAAGTTTAAAGTAAATATTTTTTTATTTATTTGTTTTATGCAAAAAAAAGTTTTTAATCATTAAATATATATTAATATAGATAACATTTTAAATCTATTTGATAGAGATATTGGATTGATTTGAAATTTTACATGCATAACGAGTATAACTATATTTATACATTCAACGGTTAAAACATTAAAATATCAATCGTAAAAAAATTATAAAAATTATATCAGTTTTTCATAGGTGTAAGTAGTTGATAGATATATTGTTGTTATACTCAAAAAAGAAAAAAGAAAAGAAAATATATTATTGGTGGTGTTACACATCAGTGACCACCAACCCGAGTCTTAAATAGGATTCGGGTCACCTACCCCTAACCCAGATAGATCCCACCAGATGATTGATTGAGAAGCGAACCGCGAGAGGACAATAAGGGGAGTTCATGGACCCAACTCGCATGGCAAGCACGTAGAAGGCCACGGTCTCAGTGCGCATGCGTTCAAGGAGCTCGTAGAAGGGGGACCACACACACCACAGGCAACCCAGGGTGAAACACGTGTCCAGCAGGCTTAAAGTCAGCATGGAATGTCAGTGTTTAAATTTACAAGTTCATGAACCTGTTTCTTGACTAAGTCATTACTTGACTTTGTTTTGTCTTTAAAGGGCAAAGGAAAAGATCTAAAGTGTTCACTGTTCAGCATCGACTCCTTTCTTATCAAAATCAAATTGTGGGATTAATGTTATATTCTGAAGAACAATACTTTTATGCATGGATCCCAACTATTATGCTTCAGTTCAAGGATTTAATTCATGTATACTGATTAAACCAATTCAAAAATGGGGATGCTTCAATCAAAGGATTTAATCATTTTAGTCTTACTTAATATGAAGGAATTAATACAAATGTAATTCTCACCATACAAACTATGTTTGAGAATAGAAATGATGAAAAAGCTTTGATTGAAGCTTTCATGTAAGTTTACTGATTTACCCATTTACCAATAATAACATAGAACATATGTTAGTAAAAAATAAATAAATAAATTTCTTCCCTTTCAATCTTTTTCACATACAAAATATCAAAAGTTCAAAAGTAATAAGATAAGGGTTTTTATTATTATTATCGTAGTCATTTCTGATTAGCAGTATAAAGCAACATGGCTTGGGGCACCAGACATGTTCCATGATTTGAAATTCGCAAACAGGAAATACTTTCTATTATAGAGAACTATAGGAAATTGTGGGAAAAAAAACATGCATAGATACATCGAGAAGGTCATCGTAATTACTATGTGTATTATCGTATAAAGGGAATTCAAATTAAGTTTAGCTATGATGTACCTTGGTTATATCTTATTATAATCTCTGCACTAGTTCATCAGTACGTAGGTACTTTTTGACTCCCTTGTATACCTGTTGAACCCAAATAGTAGTTGCAATTAAACAACATTTTTGTAGTTCATCAGTTATGTTTGTTGTTGAGTGTGATTGTGACAATTAAATTCCAAATTTACCCCAAATAAATTCCGACAGTCCAGAAATATGTAAAATAATATCAATTTCTACCCCAAAATATATATACTCACGATAACTAAATGAAAATCTTCCCCTCTAACTTTGAAATTTGAGCCTGATTGTCGCTTAATTAGTTGAAAAGCGACCAAAATATAATAAAAGTATTCGCCTTTTTCAGGGGGCCATTAGAAAAGACATTGGAACCACAGCAAACGTGATTGGGTTTTCAATTTTAATTATTAAATTAAAATTAACCCACCTTTGCTAATTTAATCACCTACAATAATCTAATTACTATTACCGAACAGTGCAATTTATTGAGTTTGAATTCCTACCACTACAAACAATTTAAGAAGTTTGGGATTTATGAATTCTAAAATATTCAAAATTTTGAAATTTTATTGCAACCATTACAAATTAGTATCTTCTTTATTTATTTATTGGTGCATAGAAATTAAATGTTTTTTAAAGGAGTTGTAAATACAAGTAAAATCACAATTACAAATTATTGATATACAATATCAATGGAGATAGAAGAGAAGAGAGGGTGGAATCGAAGAAACCGATTCACCCATTATAGGGTTGAGAATCGAAAAAAATAGAGGGATTTAGATAGAGGCGGTAAAGGATTTAGTGTATTAGGGTTTTGAGAAAGCAGCGGAATCCTCCTACTATGTTGATCATTGGGGTTGGAAATTTATAGGTATATGAGGGTTTTTATCCAATTATGCCATTTATTGTGTCCTAAATGATCCAATAAAGGGTTCAACCGGATCTAAATTGAGGTAGGAACATACTATGTTAATTACCTGGCGCACGCAATTATCTTCCATTTTCTTTTTCATCTTTTAGATATGATTTGAGAATTAAGACAATGATTTTCAATCCAAACCCATTTGATGAAGTGTGATTTACTATTTGAGTAATAAAATAACATTTTTAATATTTAAATATCTATATAATAAAATAAAATTTTCAAACAAATAAACCAGGCCAAATGTAACTATAAATAAGCTATCTTTTTGGATGAATTTGACGTACACGTTTTTTTAGTTACAATTTAATAAATCATATAATTACAATCAAATTTAATTAGTTACATGAACAAATAAAATTATAATTACAATCGATTAGAAGTGTTTATGGGTTAAGTTTGGGTTTGTGCATGATACTAATGCACTTTATATTTATCTACGCTCAGTCCGACCCGAAACATGAACCTAAATTTTTGTCTAAACTCATCTATATTTGTAAATGGTTAACTCAATCTCATTTTAGGCTCACCTGTATTTTTTTAAATAAATATACAATTTTAATTTAATATTTAATAATTTTATATATTTTTATTTAATTTTATATATATTTTATTTATTAATTTTTTTATATAGTCACCTTAATTTTATATACTGCTATAGATTTAATTTTATGTGTTATAAATTATATAATATATAAAAATAATATAACATAACATAACATAAAACATTACTAACTTAAAAATAGGTTAGGCTGGACTCGAGCCTTGAATGTTCAAACCTAAGCCTAGCCCATATTGTAAAGTAGCCTAATTTCTTTTGCTAAACTCATTTTTCGGGTCGAATATTTTTACCTAAATCCTCTCAAATTTCGAGTGGACATTCGAGTTTAAACGGATAACTTAACCCATAGACAGGTCTACGATTAATACATTCATATAATTACAATCAAAATCAATCATTATAATACACAAATAAATGAATTCACCGTTAAAATACAATTGTATTTAAACCAAGTATATATATAAATAATAACTGTATAAACCATATTTAAACGTGTAGAGATTCAAACCTAAAATTGAAATCTTCAAAATCTCAAACTTTACGATTAAATCATTATCTTAATTACGAATCTAGCGTACGCGTTTGCTTCCCATCCCTTGGTACACTTCCACAGATTTACAAGGTGTCACCATAAAATGCATAAGACTATACCTCCATCATCAAACACCTCATAGGTTGCCACGTGTCCAAATAGCGCAGCCGACACGGTTCCGTCAAGAATATTATTATTTTATTATAAATCTCTCCATCTATCTATCCACAATAGAAAAAACTATTGTACTGGGAAGACCCACAAGTTCCGAATTGGGTAATCCATTACATTTTTTGGACACGTGGGGTCCTCTAATTGATGGTGCTTTGGACTCCTCTCATTGGGAGAATACCAGAATCTTTAGCGTGGGTCCACACTTAGGCGAGCGTGCTCTCGATTAGACGCGTGTAGATGACGCTGTTTTTTAAGCATTTATCAAAAAGATTGTGGGCTCCATATGTGGAGAAAATGTGATCAGATGCCGACGCCTGTGCAAGATGATTATCGTACGGTGACTGGACCCGCATTTTTTGGCCTTTCTTTAACTTTCGTGTGGAGGCCTGGAGGAGACTGCCACGTGGGTCCCACTGCTTAGTTTAGATGATTATTATTATTATTATTATTTGCTATATAAATAATAAGTTTGTTTGTATTACGTGGGTGTTTATAGATCATATATCCGTCTATTAACTCTAATCATTCAGGAAAGAAATCAAATTAATGTTGATAAGAGAGCAAAAAAGTTTTTTTCTTTTACCGACAAAAAATTAAACAAAACCAACAATTTTTTTTCTCACACTGCCAAAAATTTATTTATATATTTTTTTCAGACTCTTAAAATAAGAAGATAAATAAATTTTAACATGTTCTAATTTATATTTTCTTAAATTGAGATAAGATTTAGTCAATATAAAAAAAAATAAAAATTTCTTGTAACACTCAATAAATTATTTATTTTATGGTAAATTTAATTAAATATTATTTTATTAATTTAAAATATAGTATATTTTTAATTCACATGACATGTTTAACTAATTTGTTATAATTTAAAAACCTTGGATCTAATAAATGGTCATTAAAGATTTTTTCAAATACTAGTTTAGTATGAGTTTAAAACGTGTTATTCAATCCCCACTTCTATTACTGTATAAAATAATAAATATAAGTAGTTGAATGCAATGATTTAAAATTTCAAAACTATAATAGATGAAGTGAACATATAACTGCATATTTTAAACTAATTTCATCATTTAATCAGGGGCGAAGCCAGGGGGTTGGCATAGGCCTCGGCCCTCCTTAAAATATAAAATTACTAATTAGGCCCTTTAAATTTTTTAAAAATTTTAAATTAATAAAGATAAAATTACACTTTGACCCCCTAAAATTATAAAAATTCAATTTAATTCTTTACAAATTATAAAAATATAAACTATAAAAAATTAAAATTTCATCCGACTCCCCTAAAAAATTATTCTGGCTTCGCCCCTGCTTAGTCACAAAAAAATTAACAGTTTTCCTTTTTCTTCTTTCAATCGTATTTAAGGAGGGGATGAGTTGTGCTGAGGTTAAATCCTAATTTTGAGTGACTAACCTCGAAAATGGTCATTTGACTCTATTATTATATATAAGTACATTTGTTTTTAGGGTAATATATTGGAACATTTCCATTACACTGTAAATCGACGATGAAGCATCTGTGAAAGAAGTTGCTTTCATCAATGAAATCGTTCAAAATGTGAAGATTTAATGTGAAAATTCATAGATTAAATATTTGTGACTGAAGTTTAGATTTTTTTTTTCTGACAGAAATTTATAGCCTGCGTACCAAAATTCAAATATAAATCCATGAAAATGAAAAATGGAATGAGATGTTGCAAAATGAGGGGTGGAAGGGAAGTGCAAAATCAGGGGATTGGATTGATGACTTTGAATATATATATATATATATATATGTGTGTGTGTAAGGGAGGGGTTTAGGTTTAGGGTTTGGCATGGCAACCAGAACCTCAGCAGTGGAGAAATTAAAGTATGTATGATGAAATTGTCCAACATGCAAATGCAGATGCAAAAGCAAAAGCATCTCACTGCATTGGATGGATATCTCTATTTCTCTAATCTTCCTGTCACATCCATTTTTACATTATTATTATTACGCTATGTACTACGAGATTGACATCACTCTTAAATTATAATTTTCCCAAAATATAATATCTATTAAATTACTTTTCCTTTAAGTAATAAATTAAAGTGGGAACGTTCTTTATATATAGAGAGACTGATTAAAATTTTGATGTATAAAATAAGATTTTATAATAATGTATTTAAAAGGAGGTAGGGCATAAAGTCAAAAGAAATTGTGTGCCATCATAATGGACACAGTTCCATAACTTTAGTTATCTCTATCTTTTGCGATAAATAAATATTAAATCAGATGAATCAATTTTATAAAACAATAATATTTGAATAACTGAAGATAAAAATTTAAAAGAAATTTTAGTTGATAAAATTGATGAAAACCGAATGATAAAAAGCCCCATCCCTATCGAAATGAAAAATCATTTGTAACCTTGAATCAATTTTAATCTCTTCTCATTAGTCTTTTGATAAGATATGATTGTTAACTAATGATGGTATTAATGATGATTATTTAAAGTGAAAGCCCACTTGTCGTCCCGGTTTCAATATTAACCCCACTGCCTCTTATCTTCCTCATATCTTCATTCAAAATATTTCAAATAGGTCCGTCATTTTATCCCTTGCTCCTCCTATTACCTTAAATCTTATATTTCTATCCCTCGCATTCTTTTTTTTTTTTAATTCAAGAACAAGTGGATTTGAAATTAAGCTTCATCTCTCTCTTTATTGAGTTTTATTAAATTCTTTTTTTTTATTACTTTTCCTTATTCATTTTCAAATAACTTTTTAGTACCGTAGGGCCCAATTTTAGCCCGAAGCCCAATCCAGCCAATTAACCAAAATAAATTAAACCAACTCAAAATGATAATTAAAATGTTCAGTCCATTTACATTGGAGCCCAATTTTAAAACCCAAACCTAAGCCCAATAGCCTACTAGCCCACTAAGCCCAAAACAAAAAAACAAGTCAGAAACAAAAGAAACCATAGCCGTTGTCCCTGCGCCGCCAGCAGCCTCCCCGACGCCGCACGTCTCGCGTCTCCGTATCTTGCGCCGCTCTACGTCGCCACACCTGCGGAAAAGAAGAAACAGAAAAGGAGCATAGCAAAGAAAATGGATTGTATTTTATTTTATTGTTGTGATTTTAGGCTATAAAAATCGAAACAAAACATGTAAAAAAGGACTTACTTTTTTTCACGAATACGAATACAAGGAATCCCAAAAGATCAGTAAATAAGAAAGGTTCTATTTTTTATTTTTTTATTTTTTCCGAATCTGTTTTTCTTTTTTAGCCACTAGCCTTATCTTCCTGAGGTAGCAAGGGAGCAGGCTGAAGATTACAGTCTTATCTTCCTGATGTAGCAAGGGAGCAGACTAAAAAATTGTAGATCTTGTCCCCTCGAGATAGCAGTGGGGCAGATCGAAGATGGCAAATCTTATCTTTCCGATGTAGCAGGGGAGCAGATTTTAGCCACTAGCCTTATCTTCCTGAGGTAGCAAGGGAGCAGGCTGAAGATTATAGTCTTATCTTCCTGATGTAGCAAGGGAGCAGACTAAAAATTGTAGATCTTGTCCCCTCGAGATAGCAGTGGGGCAGATCGAAGATGGCGAATCTTATCTTTCCGATGTAGTAGGGGAGCAGATTTTAAGCCACCAGCCTTATCCCCCTAAGCAGTAGTGGAACAGGCTGAAGATTGCAGATCTTATCTCCCTAAGTAGTAGTGGAGCAGATCGAAGACCAGCCTTATCCCCCTAAGCAGTAGTGGAACAGGCTGAAGATTGCAAACCTTATTTCCCTAAGCAGTAGTGGAGCAGATCGAAGACCAGCCTTATCCCCCTAAGCAGTAGTAGAACCGACTGAAGATTACAGATCTTATCTCCTTAAGCAGTAGTGGAGCAGATCGAAGACCAGCCTTATCCCCCTAAGCAGTAGTGGAACAGGCTGAGGATTACAGATTCTATCTCCCTAAGCGGTAGTGGAGCAGATCGAAGACGGTGAGCCTTATCTCCCTGAGTAGCAGTGGAGCAGGCTGAAGATTACAGATCATATATCCCTAAGCAGTAGTGGAGCAGATTGAAACGGAAATTCCTATACCCCTGAAGATGCAGTGGATGGAATGAAGCTACTTAAAGAAAAGAAGCACTGAAAAAAGTCAAGATACAGCAAGACGGGGAAAAATTGGCCCTTTTAAAGTCTTTGCTCCACTCTCGTTCCACGACAACGAGCAAAGAGGGGCAACTATAAGGCCCAAATTTTTTCCCAGGCCCATACCCAAAAACAATAAACTAAAATCCAGAAATTAAAAAAACAGTCCATTTTTCAACTAGCCCAATAGCCTCAGACCCATTTACAACAGCAAGCCAACAAAGCCCAAAATTTTTTTAACGAACGAAACCCTAGCAGCCACATGCGCCGCAATCGCCAGCAGCCCCACCACGCATGCGCAACAAATACAGCACAGCAGACTAAAAAAATGGGATTGTATTCTGTTACGATTTTCGGCTATAAAAGCCACATAAAAACTATTGTAAACTACGATTGGAGGATATACGAGAGCAATACACGATTTTTTTTCACAGATATAGGAGAACACACTTACGTTTTTACGAATACGAATACAGAGAGTCATAAAGAGCAGCAAATGTTTAACATTTTTCTTTTTTTCTTTTTTTTCCTTTTCGGCATTTCTTTATTATAAAGATTTTCTTTTTTTTTTTTATTTTTTTAAACTATATATATAAATAATATTTAAAAAAATACCTGTTTTGAGCACAAGAGGATAAATAATATTTAAAAAAACGAAAAGGAGATGTTAAACTTCATGATGCTCAAGCACAAGAGGATACTCTGAAAAAAACTGTATTCGAGAGCCAAAGCGAAAAGGAGATGTTAAGAGCTCCAGTGGTAGAACTAGAGAAGGTATTGTGTCAAAGCCGTAACTCTGCGGTGAAGCTGGAGACAAGCCTAAGCAAGATTCAAGATTTGAAAGGAAATGTGGGAGAGCTCGAAATGGCGCTGCAAAATAGTGAACTCCGGGTGCAACTATTGGAGGCAGATAACGAGCGATGGGAAGAACAGTTTCAACGATCTCAAGACCAGGTCAGGGAAAGAGATTACGTCATGGGCGAAGCTAGGGCTCAGATACGAGAAGTGGCTGATCATTTACAAGCTTTAGCGGTTCAGGCTGATGTGTTAAGTGTGAAATATGAACTAGAGTCGGACCGGGGTCGAGAGCTAGCTTGGCTTCTTAAGAAAGTTAAAGCTTTGAGCATGAGAGTTAGGCCGTATATGTGATTTTATTTTATGTAAAGGATTTTGTTTTCTTATAAAGTTATTCTAAAAGAAATTGAAACAGA
The DNA here is from genome assembly GCA_025698515.1 of Gossypium sturtianum. Taxonomy (NCBI): domain Eukaryota; kingdom Viridiplantae; phylum Streptophyta; class Magnoliopsida; order Malvales; family Malvaceae; genus Gossypium; species Gossypium sturtianum. The sequence goes on from CM046955.1 coordinate 165,805,343, forward strand.
ATCGACACCTTTTATTTTTGCATTCATATCATGCATTTGCATTACATCACATCATATGCATTAAAATGTCATAAAAGAACCCTATTAACTAGAGATCGTATTATAGTTATCCTGGAACATCACTACCACACTCGAAGAAAAACGAAAGCCATGGATCAAAAGTTAGAGAGGTTAGAACAGATGCAGAAGGAGATGTAGGACCAACTGCAAACTCAGATGCAAGAGCAGTTGGCTAAGATCCAACCGGACATGAGGGATCAAATGCTGGAATCCCAGAGAAGCATGATGAGCCAGTTAACACAGTTGTTGACTGGAGGGCCTGATAAAGGAAAGAGCCATATGGTCGGTGCCGGAGACGATAATGAATACCCTGCTTATCCTCCAGGCTTTGCCCCGGTAAATTCCCAAATGCAACCACCAAGAGTGTCTGTTAACATCAAACCCCAGTATCAATCCGGTACCTCAGCCCCGGTAAATTTCCCAACAGGCTCGAGCTCTAACCCCGAAATAATTTGGCAAAACCAATGGTCCCAGACTTCGATGATGCAGCAGAAGGGGAAAAGGCAAGGGCGGAGCTCTCAAAACAGTTTGAAAATCAATGCAAATGGTTGGAGGAGAATTTCAAAGCATTGGAAAGCGCTGATTACCAATGCGAGGTGGATGCTAAGAATTTGAGTCTGGTCTCAGATCTGGTACTCCCTCTAAAGTTTAAGATGCCAGAGTTTGAAAAATACAACGGGACCAGCTGCTCTGAGGCCCATATTACAATGTTCTGTCGAAGAATGACGGGACATGTCAGCAACGACCAGTTGTTGATTCACTATTTCCAGGATAGTCTGACTGGAGCCGCGGCTAAATGGTACAATCAGTTGAGTCGTACTCAAGTCAAATCGTGGAAGGATTTAGCACAGGCCTTCATGAAGTATTATGGCCATGTGACTGATATAGCGTCTGACAGGATCATGTTGCAAAACATAGAGAAAAAGTCGGGCGAAAGTTTCAGGAAATACGCCCAGAGGTGGAGGGAAGTCCCTACATAGGTCCAACCGCCACTGCTGGAGAAAGAAACGACCATGCTTTTCATTAATACCCTGAAAGCACCTTTTATCAATCATATGTTGGGGAGCGCTACTAAGAGCTTCGCGGATATAGTGATGTCGGGCAAAATGATAGAAAACTCGATAAGGTGTGGAAAGATAGAGGCTGGGAAAAGCACGAGAAGATCAGCTCTGAAGAAAAGAGAAAATAAAGTAAGTAATATGAGCTCGGGTTATTCAAAACACGTTACTTTCAGTCAATCGAGAGCGGTAGCCGCGGGCCAGCAGGCCTCACCAAGGCAAGAGCCCAACACGAAGCAAAATATAGAGAGGTTCCAGTTTACTCCCATACCAATGACATATAGGGAGTTGTATAAAAATCTGTTCGATGCACACTGATCGGTGTGTCACAGTCTTAAAATTTATAATGAGAATGATCGAGCCTAAAAACTAACTATGACAACGATTGAGGCAAGTGTACCTATCGAACAGTAGTATAGCTTAGTGGCAAGACCAGATTGTCGAACCCAAAGGAACCGAAAGTATTAGTACTAACTTTCTTTTTATTATTTAGCCTTAAAATTGAAGTGAATCGGTTTAATCTAGAAAATTAACTAACTACTAAGCTAAAGACGATGAGACAAAAAGAATGAAATTAGAGAAATACTTGTGGGAAAAACTAATTGATTAAAACAATACCTAATGAAGAATCCACCTAGACTTCACTTGTTATCTAACTCTGAACCAGATGATTTATTCATTTGACTTGATCCGTAAGATTCCCTAATATATTAACCCCTCTCTCGAGGCGACTAACGTCTAACCCTAGGTTAATTAATTGAAATCTCTTTCTAATTAAAACCCCTAGAATCGCATTAACTCGATCTATGGACTCCCATATTAGGTTTCACCCTAATCCGACAAAATCTCGTCACCCTATCTCTAGGCGTGCGATCAACTCCGCTTAATTATGCTAGATCTACTCTTAGGCAGGGACTTTTGCTCCTCCACCTAAGCACATCAAACTTAAATTAATATCCCGAAAATATCAACACAAGAATTAAGAACACATAATTAAGAACAAATCAAATATTTATCATATAGTTGAACAAATGATAACAATATTCATCTTAGGTTTCATCCCCCTCAGGTATTTGAGGGTTTAGTTCATAATGATAATAGAATACATCTCAAAAGAAAAGATAAAACAAAACTTAAGAAAAACTCTAAAACCCCCTGAAGGAATTGAAGAGAGATCCTCCGTCTTGAGTATAACTCCGGCTTCTTGAGATGAATCAATTGACTTTCTTCAAGTAATTTCCACAATTCTAATCTTTCTGGCTCGGCTCATTGGCCTAGCTGGACGCCCCCCGAAAGTTGGCCTCTAGGGTGTTTATATAGGCTTTTGGAATGTGTTTCTTTACCCCTAAGTATCTAAATCTGAATGAAATTCCTCTTCTCCACGGTAGGGACACGCCCTTGGCACACGCCCGTGTGAATCGTGGCCAGGCCGTATCCAGGTCTGATTAAGGAGGCACGACCGTGTTGCTTGGGCCCAAGCCGTGTCGATTTCGTGATTTGGCCTATTTGGTCCGTTTTAAGCCTGTTTCTTGTTCTTTTCATCCTCCGGTGCTTTCCTGAGTATAAAACATGAAAACAAAGGATTAAGAGCACCAAATTACACAATTCAAGGCTTAAATCACCCAAAAGCATGCTAAATATGGGTTTAAAATATGTTACTATTTCGGTTTATCAAATACCCCACACTTTAGCTTTTGCTTGTCCTCAAGCAAAATTCTCAACTCATGATTAAAACGAACTTCCTTGATTCATAATATTCATCAATAATGTTTCATCATAATTCAAAGATAATTCATACATGGGTAATTCAACTCTAAGAGTCCTAAAGATTCAAACAATCCAAGTCATACATTTTGTAGCATGAAAACATAGGTGTTTCCCCTCATCTAAATAATTACCTCTGATTTAAAATTGACAAGGATTGACATCCTCACTAAAGATTCACTCAAATCACTCGAGGTGTTTAAGGTTCAAAAATTAAGCACTCATAAGTCGAACATGAAAAGGTCTTTAACAGGGTTGTAACGGGGCTTGGGTTAAGGTGTGGATATAGGCTGAATTAGAAGGTTAGAATCGAGATTGACCTGAGAAATTACCTAACCAGAAACAATGAACTGATAGTAAATAATTGCATCAATTGAGAACTTGTAATAATAATACTATTACTAATACGAGCTTCTTTTTCAACCATTGGGATTTAAACGTATAAGCTCACTTAATCACAGAACTAATAATGAATATACTTCGATTTCATTTTCCTTTTTTTAATGAATAAATCAGATATATATAATAATTGATGAATTTACTATCGAAATCAATAGGCAATCGATCAAATCAAATCTCGAGATAAGGGTAGTCAAAAGGAATGGTGATAACAAAAACAAAGGGTTTGGGGATAATATTAGTGGGTGAGTGAATAAAAAGGGTTGTTAGGATCAACGGGGTTCACTAGGGGTTAATAAAATGGGTAGGCTTTTTAGTAGAGTGAGTGGGTTAAAAGCTAGGTGCCTTCATCATCTCTGTATATCAAATCAAAGGTGTGGTCTCAGCATGTATAATCGATGCAAGTTCTAGAATAACAAATCAATGTTGACACACTCATAATCAATAAAGTGAGCAAGAAAAAGAATATATGCTCTATAAGGCTTAAAATCTAACAAAAATTATGGTACTTTGATGTCATTCTTGTAAATTTCAAACTCCAAAGTAATATTCAAATTCAGGTAGACAACCTAGAAAAATTTTTAGTTTTGAAAAATAGACTTATCATGCTTGATTCTCTAGTATCTTAAAGTATAAATCATCAATGCACAATTATCAATGACTTAATCCAAAACACATTAACAAAAATCATAAATCAAAGGAAATTTCATTCTAATCATAATATGATAAACTTACTTTAAGACAAGGCATAATTCAGGATTTGAGAATAATGCAAAAAGTTTGGCACTTTTAAGATTCACCCCCCCACACTTAAGATGTACATTGCCCTCAATGTATAAAGATAGATAGAAATTCATAAAAGATAGAGAGAGATGAAACTTCCTGAATTATGGATGAAATCCTTGGAGGATGTTCTATGACAAATGTGATGACTAGGTAAAAGTGATGTTTTCATTCCTTGAGTTGTATATTTAATCTAATTAATCTACGAAAGTCATCAATTAAATGTTTAGGGGAAAATAAATAATGAGAGTTGTTAGAGATACTCGAGGGTTAGAAAACCAGTTGATAAAAGAAATTAAACTATAAATAAAAGTTTTAAACATGAATTGCAAAAAGTATTAAAAATAAAAATAAAAAGAAAAATAAAAGATGAAAATGGAAAATAAAAAGGAAATAAAAGGACTCAAAGGTCCTCGTCGTCGGCTGGATCGCGAGGTGATGGCGGTGGTGAGATGCGAAAGTGGTGACAGATCTGCTGAAGGGTCGCCTTAATCCCGTCAAATCTTCGAGCGGTGTTATCGAATTGCTGCGTACAGTAGTGCTCGAACTGAGTGAGACGTGCAAAAATGTCTGAGAGGGAGGTAGCCGAATGAACTGGACGATGGCCTTGTTGTGGTGCTTCCTGTGGTGGGGGGACATCTTCAGTAATGTCCTCAGGGTCCCCCTCTTCAGTGGTAGGCGCTAGCCTATATTGGGGAGGATCGGTCCCACGTCGACGCTGAATCATCCTCATGTGCAGCATCGTCTGGATGCCCTGTGGGGCCGTCTGACCTATCAGTGTGAGGGAGGCGGATTGTGATGCAGTGTTGAGGAGACCGAAGTACCTCGCGAGCCGTGTTACATAAGGCCCCATAGAAATGATCCCCTTTCGGTGGCGCTCCGTTTGATGTTGAATAGCCAAAGCGATGAAGTATGCAAGGTCAAAGACGTAGCCATTTGCCATACACCAGAGGAAGTAGGCGTCATGCGTGTTAACGACCCCGGTGCTCTCTCGCCTTCCTGTCAATGTGTGGGCTAAGATGGCGTGTAGGTATCGTAAGGATGAGGCGAGGGCTGTCGCTTTGGAGCGACTGGGTCATAGGTGCCTGTGTTGGAGGCTATATTATACCAATATTGTGCAGGGGGGTTATGGATGTGGCGGCGGAGCTCCGCAAGATCATGTTCCCTTCTGAAGTCATTCGTTTAAAGACCTAAAGCGATTCCAAATTCAGGAATACTCATTTCCCGAACTAAGCCTCCTTGACGAAACTAAATACTGCCCGGGTCATCGTGTTGTGTCATTACTACCTGCAAATAGAAAGTAGAGCAAAGCTCTAATGTTAGTTCAAGGTAGGTGGGTTCGATTATACCGAAAAAACGTTCCCAAGGGTCAGTCGTCAGGAGTGCCCGAATATCATCAGTGAGTTGAACATGTTCCAGAGCGTCCCTGTAACACCCATAACCCGTATCCGTCGCCAGATTGGGGTTGCTAGGCATTACTGAACATAACACAAGTCACCACAAACAATTACTGCTCACATAGTCACATCCGAAAGCGATATAAACAAACATTAATATGCTTAAATAATATCATACATATCTTAAATCCCTTTAATCAAATTCACAAATAAACCATCGTAACAAATAACAATAGATACTATTCATTTGATCATTTAAGCCACATTAACCGAATATGCATATGTTTATAATGACTTCATAAAACTAGATAGAAATCACAAAATATAAACATACATATATGTGGTTGCATGGTACTTTGTTCAACCGTATTCAAATAAACCAAATAAATTCATCTCAACAAAGTATGCCTCAATTTATTTGTAAGAACACAACCGAACCTGAGTACCAAATATCCCTTTTCATTTACCGAAATACATAAAATGAACTTAATACACATGCGCAATTGTAACTATAACCGAATATGCCATTTCCAATTACCTAACCTATGATTTCATCTTTTGACCGAATATGTAAATTACATTATAATAATCTCTTCTCAATTCATGTTTCATTTAATCACTTCAATAGTAAATCTTCATCAATCCATAACCCAAACACATTCAAATATGTAATTGACCACTTTCCAATTTCAAACCTTATTGTTTCAAACCGCATAAATATGACCAACTAACAAATAATGAAATTTCCATCCATGATTTATTAAGACATGCACAATAGAACCACATTCGTCAACCACCTCAACATTTAGTTCAAGTCATATGAATATCCAACTCAAATAATATACTATAAGATATATTTCTAAGATGAGTTATTTACTTGATCAAATGCATGACATGAATAACATAAATCAACCATACTACTAACACAATCATAATTACACTATGAAATACACTTTTATGGTGATCAAATGCCATGGCCGAATACATTAAAGACCAAAATACCATAATTTAGCCATTTTCGCATGGCTATATATATATATACAAGAACAAAATCCATTGATTCAAAACATAGTCTGGCCTATACATGCCTTAAGTTCAAAATCCAAGTTTAAAGGTACCAAAATAAGTCGATAGTGTGGATGACTTCGTTGATGATCCCCGAGCTCGTAGCTTGACCAAAATCTATAAAACAGAGTGACAAGCACACAGAGTAAGCTAACTTAGCTTAGTAAGTCTTAAGCAATTAAAACGAATCAATTTAAACACTCAAACATTTTAAAACAATTACTTAATATCATATAATTTATAACTTAACATATTTGGTCAATTATTGCCGAACGCCAATACCTCATTTAACTTAATAATCATCACTATCTTGCCTTTAACAAACAAATTACCATTTCGGCATATGGTTCAAATATAAAATATCAACTCTTAACCATCTACTCATATTACATATGCATATAATTCAATAAAATCACATATATGTATACAAATAAGTAAATGCTCTGTACTTATTAATTTCGCATAAATAAATGTATATACACATGTCCATTTGACATCTCATATATTCAAATATCTAATATCAATGTAATAACAATGTGTCCACATAATCAAAAGCCCGAATACACATGAACATTAGTTTCATTCTAGCTTGATAGACTTCACATATATGCTTACCTATTTGATCGAACATGAAAACTCAATTAAATAACTCATGAGCACATACCTGTATGGCCGAATATAAACAAACTCGTATTATCATTGGTTTGCTCAGTAAACATATAACTAGGTAAGCTCATAAACCATAAGTCGATATTACATCACCGGTTTAAAACCTGCTAGGCATAAGCCTGAATTTCACACCTAAGACTTAAGCTCGCTAGACCCGAGTCCGATATTCATTCACCAAGAATAAGCTCCGCTGAGCATAAAGCCTAAAAGTTCACCACCCAAGGCTTGCTAGGCTCTAAGCCTGAATAATAATACTTTAGATTATCTCACATGAATCGTTTCATATATATCAAGCCTATTACTCATTCGAAATCATGGTAGGATCAATCAAATAGCATATAATAATCAAATAGCTTAACCAACTCAATTATTCACATAGTCAAATTCGGCTTTTGCATAATATAATTACAATGTTTCCATAATTCAGCATATAATAGGTTACATAAATAATTTACGACGTATATTTGCTCAAAGACTTACCTCGAATATCGTCGGACAACAAAAACCGGCTATTCGATAATTTTCGCTTTTCCCCGATCCAAGTCCGTTTTCCTTTGTTCTTGATCTAAACATGTTTAAATTAAGCTCATTCAAACACATTTCTATTCAATTTAGTCCTAAAACACATAAATGGGCAAATTACCATCTTGCCCCTAATATTTCACACTTTTACAATTTAGTCCTATTTGCACAAAACACAAAATACACAAAATTTGACTACACTACTCAAGGGCCGAATCTTCCCAGTGTCCATACAAGCCCACACATTTCATTTATTTTACATTTTAGTCCCTTAAAAAATTATTTTTGCAATTTAGTCCAAAATACTCAATTTAATCAAAATTTCCAACACAAAATTTAATAATCTAACACATATATTTTATTTAAAATCATCAACCATCACAAAACATAAGCATTCATCAATGGCCGAATATTAAAAATACATCAAAATTAGAAATTCTAACATGGGTCGGATGATATTCGAAGCAACGATCTCAAAAACGTAAAAATTATCAAAAACTGAACTCAATTACTAACCTTAATTTACCATGCAAGTGCCGAATGTTTTGAGAGCTTAAACTTCCTTCTTTTCTCTTCTGTTTCGGTTGAAGAAAGATGAACATGCTTGTGTTCTCTTTCTTTTTATGTTTTATTTATTATATGATTATAATATTATTATAATATATTATAACATAACATATAATTTAAGCATATAATTTCATTATGAAAATTGCATGTTGCCGTCCACTATCCCATTAAAATGGACAATTTTCAAAATAAGTCCTCCCTTATAAAAAGACACATTAATTTAACCACTCAATCAAGCAATAAGGCTACTTTTACCACTTATGCAATTTAGTCCTTTTTCATAAATCGAACACACAAACGGACAAATTAGCCTACGAAATTTTAACACATGCTCAAACATATATCATAGATGTCAAATATAATATTAAAATATTTTTCTAATTCGGATTCGTGGTCCCGAAACCACCGTTCCGATCAGGGTCAAAATCGGACTGTTACAGTCTCAGTCGATACATCGGCCTTGATTGAGAGGTCGTGCTCGTAGTATTTGAAACAGTTCGTCTTGGGTTCCAGGAGGAAACCGTAGGAATGGATGTCTCACTTCAGTCGATGCGCTGGCAGATGATGAACCGGGTCCCTTTCGATTTTTTGAACTCGGCACTGCGGTTTTCTTACTTCGGGACGATGACATTGTGTTCCTGGAAATAACACATATTCAATGGTTCAAGTAGAGGTTCTAGCCAAGAAATGTCTCATAATATTTAAGAATCCAACAATGAAAAGATGTAGCAAGGAAAATGTAATCTCAACAAGAACAGTCTAACATGTTGCATAAATTTTAATCAATGATTTAATTGACTAATCAATCTAATAGTGAATAAAACTAATCCTAAATATTAATAATAAACTCGATAGCAACTTAAAAATAATATTTTAATGATAACATAGTTCTAAAAAATGTAAAAATAGGGTTAACCGGTGTAATGAGTGGAGAGAAGTGGCGCAGTTGGGAGGAGTACGGTCGTGTAGGGGTGAGACACGGGCGTGTGCTGTAAATAATTTGGGAAACACGGCAGTGGGACACCTTGGAGCGGCCGTGTACTCTTCTTGCACGGGCGTGGACTGGTTTTTGATGGGTATGTGAAAGAGGGAGAGAGATAAAGGATAGGGGCAATCAAGGGTGGGATTTTCTTTGATGGTGGCCGGAGTAGGGTGGAAATTTTTTTTTTGAGGGAAACGGCTAGGGTTGGGGGTTTGGGGAAAATTTTGGGGGGAACGGGGACTATTTTTTTTAAATAGGGGAAGGGGGCACGAGCAGATGCCACGCCCGTGTCTCTTTTATTCAGCCCGTGTTTTTCGTATTTTTTAAATTTGGGCGCGTTTGAAGTGTTGCCCGCGCCCGTGTTTTTGTTCACACGCCCGTGCTTGGTTACTCCGTGTTCGCCACGGTTTGGATGCACGGGCGTGGTGCATGCCTGATCGCTGTGAATCAGAGCTTTAAAATTTATAAAAAGAATGATCGAACCTGGAAACTAACTCTGACAACGATTGAGGCAAGTGCACCTATCGAACAGTAGTATAGCTTAGGCAAGACCGGATTATCGAACCCAAAGGAACTAAAAGTACTAATACTAAGTTTCTTTTTATTATCTAGCCTAAAAATAAAGAGAGATTGTTTATCTAATCTAAATTAATTAACTATTAAACTAAAGACTCTAAGACAAAGAATAATGAATTTGGAAAATAACTTGGGAAAAACTCAGTTGATTTAGATGATACCCTAGGAAGAATCCACCTAGACTTCACTTGTTATCTAACACTGAACCATACGATTTATTCACTTAGTTTGATTCGTAAGACTCCCTAACGTATATTAAACCCTCTCTCGAGGCGAATAACGTCTAACCGTAGGTTAATTAGTGGAACTCTCGTTCTCTTATAATAACCCCCTAGAATAGTAGTAAATCGATCTATGGATTCCCATATTAGGTTTCACCCTAATCCGCAAAATCTCGTCACCCTATCTCTAGGCGTGCGATCAACTCTGCTTTAATTATGTTGGATCTACTCTTGGCGTGGTCTATTCCTCCTCCACCTAAGCACATTAAATTTGGATTAAGCTCACATAATTAAGAACAAACTAAGTATTTATCATATAATTCGAAAAACAATAACAAGATTCATCATAGGTTTCATCCCTCTTCTGTATCCAAGGGTTTAGTTCATAACAATAAAGGAAAACATCTCAAGAGAAAAGATAAAACAAAACATAAGAAATCCTTAAAACCCCAAGGAATTGAAGGAGAGATCCTCCGTCTTGAGTATAATTCGCTTCTTGAGATGGATCAACTGGCTATCCTCGAGTGAATCAGAATACCCCAACCCGTATCCGTCGCCAAAAACAGGTTACGAGGCATTACCAAAGAATACTGAGAACACTTTCGGATAATTTGAAATCATTATCTTTACACAAATAGTACACTTGAGATGTACAGTTCTATAATTATGAATAAACACATTTATCAAATATATTCCATGTTTTTATATATAACAATCTCATATTTCCATGTATCAAGTACCATCATTTCCTCGTATTTCAGACAAATACGTGTAACAATTCATAAACATACAACTCACTAACTCTTCCTGCCAATCACAATTTAAATTGAAAAGTCACTTATTGAGTCAAATTTCAATATTCACTAAAATCTATCGTATAAATTTGGATGTACGTATCCACCAATAGATTCCATGTACCGATATCATCATCTCAAATTTCCACATGCATTTACTTTCCACATTATGAACTCAAATAACATATACAAGACATACCAATGTATTTCAAGTACGTTTTCATAATATTTCATTTCGAATTCAGATTATTTCATATTAGAACTCTTCTCATTAACTCATTTGGAATACCAATTCATACGGATAATACACTCAAGGGTGTACAAATATATAATCACAAATGAACTCATTCATCAACCAAGTTCTATGTTCATGTCTCATCAACTCATATTTCCTTATATCACATAATTCTATGTAACACTTACCAAACTTTGTCAAATTAGTGAACTTCTTATGGAATTGGTCCGCACTCAGGTATGCACCGAATTTCACCGATAATCACCGATGCCATAACATAGCTATGGTCTTTTCACTAGAATGTCATAGCTCAGCCGTGGTCTTACATCTTTACTATCATTATGCCATGGTGAAACCATGGACTTATCCGTCCAATTTATCACTTTTCACTAGAATGCCATAGCTCAACTATGGTCTTACATCTTAAACACGTATCACACCGATGCCATATCCTAGATATGGTCTTACACCGAAATCACTTGTCACTTGTAGCGAAGCTACCACTACCCATCGATCGGTGCCGTGAGCTACCACTTTTCACCGATCGTGAGACGAGCTACCACTTTTCACTTAATCGTGTGGCCGGGCTACCACTTATCACTTTCACTTGTCCTTGATCGGATAAGTGTAGCCAAGCTATCACTTATCACTTTCACTTGTCCTTGATCAGATAAGTGTAGCCGGAAGCTATCACTTATCACTTTTTGCCATAGTTCAACTATGGTCTTTTCCAATCAATTCATCTTGTCATTGAACTGAAGTACTCAATTTGATCATTTATTCAATTCTCATGCTTTTACATTGTTCACGATTTTATCATCAATACATATGAAATAACACATCATGAAGTTCATAAAATTAACAAATGATCACTAAAATTAAGCCATATAAACTCACAAGTTCAATTTTTGTATTATAACGATAATCATAATTTCATAATAAATATTCCAAATAAAACATTATATCATTTCTAATTCAACATTTATCAATTATAATCGAGCATGTTATCAATTTATACACAAGTCGTTCATATATTATTTTTGCTCCTCCTCCTCCCATCCACATCCTTAATATAAACAACACACTTGTAAGTAACATTATTTATAATTTTCACTATTTACTTATGTGAATATTTAAGCTGTCCATCTGTGTCATTGTCACTAAATTATTTTTATCTTGAGCTAAAAAAACTCCAAATTAAGATCCGTTAATTTTCTTTGAAACTAGACTCATATGTCTTCTTACTATAATTTTTCCAGAATTTTTGGTGTGGCCAATTAGTACAGTTTATCAGTTAAGTTCTCCCCTGTTACAAAGTCTGACAGCTCTGACCTCTCTTCACTAAAAATCAATTATCTCATAGTACGATTTTCATATAGTGTTTTCGATTATTTCTAATGAAAATAGGCTCACTAAGGAATACAAACATATAAATTATAACTCATAATTAGTTTTTTATAATTTTTAGTGAATTTCTAAAGTAATAATAGGGGATCACGAAGTTATTCTAAACCAGTCTTACAAAAATTTAAATATCTCAATATGTAGACTTCATTTGCTTGCTCTGTTTCTTTTATATGAAAATAGACTCAACAAGCTTTAATTCTATATCTCATTAAACTTCTATTTCAATTTATACCATTTTTGGTGATTTTTCAAAGTTAGACAACTGCTGTTGTCCAAAACTGCTTTAGTGTAACATGTTGATTTCTATTTTGTCCCAAATTTCACAATTCATACAATTCAGTCCTTGCTCAATTCACCCCTCAATTGAGCTAATTTTCTCATTTAATACTTTTATCTATCATTTTAAACTACTTCATAACCTTTAAAAATCAGAATTTTAACACTAGGCCTTAATTTCTACTCTTTTACAATTAGGTCCTAAACCAATTTCCATCAATTTCACTTGATAAAATCATCATATAACAAAATTAAAGCTTCAATTCAATATTTATTCATCATATTCTTCCAGAAATAATCCACATCAACTTTAAAAATTAGCCATGGAATCAAAAACTAATGAATTAATAAGTTGGACCCAATTGTAAAAATTCCAAAAAAACATAGAAATTTTAAGGAGAAAGCAAGAATTAAACTTACATGAAGCTAGAGTATGAAAACCAGCTTGAACCCTCTTCCATGGCTGTTTTTCAGCTGATGAAAATGAAGAGAAATGAAGAAAATTCTAGATATTCCAATTTGGTCCCATTTTTATTTAGCTAATTTTGGCAATTTTCCAATTTTGCCCTTATTTCACCCATTTCCTGATTTTTCTCAGCTATTTCCGCCCAAAATATCTCCTTTGGGCTCATTTTCACTTTAGGTCCTTCCTCATTTGACAATTAAGCTATTTAAACCTTCTAGCAACTTTTACACCTTTTTCAATTTAGTCCTTTTTATTTAATTAATCAACTAAACGTCAAAATTTTCTAACGAAATTTTTATACTACCTTATTGACATTCTGTAAATATTCATAAAAATATTTATGACTCTGTTTATAACACCGAGATCTCGATACCTCTTTTTCTCGATTTCTTGACCAAATAAATCTTTATAAAACAAAATTTGTTATTTCAAAAATCTTTTAAAAGCTATATTTGGCTCGTAAATATTAAATAATATAATCTACGAGTTCATTTTTCAGATTTGGTGGTCTCGAACCACTATTTTTGATATCACTGAAATTTGGGCTATTACAGAATCCCCACAAATCTGCCTTCTCTGGCCTAGCACGACGCCCCTAGACGATGGCTTTGGGCTCCCCTTCTTAGGTCATACTTAGGGTGTACTTATAGGCTTTTGAAATACGTTTCTTTCTCCCTAAGTATACTTTCCCGAATGAAATTGCTCTTCTCCACGGCAGAGGCACGGCCATGGCACACGCCATTGTGAATCGTGGTCAAGTCGTGTTCGGATTTATTTAATGAGACACGACCGTGTGAGTCGGGGTTAGACCGTGTTCTAGATGATTGACTTGGCACGACCGTGTGGGTCCAAGTCTAGGCCGTGTCGATTTCCTCTTTGGTCCGTTTTGGTCTGTTTTGAGCCCGTTTCTCGTTCTTTTTATCCTTGGGTGCTTTCCTGAGTATAAGTCATGAAAAGAAAGGATTAAGAGCACCTTTTTACATAAATCAAGAGATAAATCATCCAAAATTATACTAAATGTGGGATTAAAATATGTTACTATTTCGGTTTATCAACGTCCGTGGCCCTTTAGTCAGTATCGACCACGGTCTAACCGCACGGGCGTGTGTCTTTTACCGTAGCTCGTGTTCTTTTGGACAGTTTCGACCAAGGCCGAGTCGCACGACCGTGGTGTATAATCAGAGCCCGTGTTTGTTTAGTTAAGATAGTCCACGGTCGCATCGTACGGCCGTGGCTCTATTGTCGCAGCCCGTGTTTGTTTAGTCAGGATAGACCACGGCCGCATCGCACGGCCGTGGCTCTGTTGTCGCAACCCGTGTTGGGAAAATTTTTCTTCTTCCTTTCGCATGACTACCTGCACGCCCGTTCTTCGTCCCATGGCGTCCCCACGGCCACAGGCACGCCCGCGTGTAAGGCCGTGTGGTTGGTAAATCTGCGCTTCATTGAATTGGTTAGTTTGGGGTTAGTTGCTAAAAGTCACAAATAAATTGTTAGGGAAGTTAGTGCTCGGGTTGCCTCCCGAGAAGCGTTCGTTTAAAGTATTAAGCTAGACTCACCCTGTTTTCATTTCTAAATGAAGGTTCACGGAGCTGAAGCTCCTCTCTTAATTCCTTGAAATCTTCACCATTATAAAGTTTTAGTCGGTGACCATTTACCTTGAATGTTCCCTGAGTTGGATGGGTTACCTCAACTGCATCTGCAGTAGGAAAAATGATTTTGATCATAAATGGGCCTGACCACCTTGATTTCAGCTTTCCAGGAAATAGTTTGAGCCTTGAATTATACAGAATGACTAAGTCTCCTACTTCGAATTGCTTTGATTGTTTTAAGAGAGCATTGAGACGTCTTTTTGTTGCCTCTTTATATAGTCGTGAGTTTTCATAGGCTTCAGCTCGCCATTCATCCAGCTCGTTCAACTGCATCATCCTCTTCTCACCTACGGTTTTAAGATCGTAATTCAAGAATTTTATAGCCCAGTAAGCTTTGTGTTCTAACTCAAATGGTAGATGACAACTTTTCCCGTAGACAAGTTTGTACGGGGACGTTCCTAAAGGGGTTTTAAAGGCTGTTCTATAGGCCCATAAAGCATCATCTACTTTTATTGCCCAATCTTTCCTGTTGGATTCAACTGTTTTTTCTAAGATTCGCTTAAGCTCTTGATTTGCCACTTCCACTTGCCCACTGGTTTGAGGATGATAAGGGGTAACTGTTCTGTGGTGTACTCCATATTTTTTTAAGACTTTATCAAATTGAGTATTGCAAAAGTGAGTACCCCTATCACTGATAATCGCTCTGGGTGTTCCAAAACGAGAGAAGAGTTTCTTAAGAAACTTTACTACAGCTCTAGCATCGTTAGTAGGTAAAGTTTGGGCTTCCACCCATTTGGACATGTAATCTACTGCTACTAAGATGTAATTATTTCCGAATGAACTAGGGAATGGACCCATAAAGTCAATACCCCATATGTCAAATATTTCACATGATAACATATATGTTTGGGGCATTTCATCGCGTTTAGAGATAGTACCTGTTCTTTGGCATTTATCACACGAAGCGACATACATGTTGGCGTCTTTAAACAGGGTTGGCCAATAAAATCCTGATTCGAGCGTTTTGTGTGCTGTCTTAATCCCGCTGTAATGTCCTCCTGAAGGTCCTGAATGGCAATGTTCTAGGATTTTGCCTGCTTCTGCCTTTGTAACGCATCTTCGAATTACTTGATCTGCACATATGCGGAAAAGAAAGGGGTCCTCCCAAAAATAGTTCTTTGCATCAGCAAAGAATCACTTCTTTTGATGATGTGTTAACCTTTTTGGTAGGATGTTTGCAGCTAAATAATTCGCAATATTTGCAAACCACGGTACCTCGGAGCTAGTTATAGAAAAGAGTTGTTCCTCGGGGAACGAGTCATTTATCTCGCTCTCGTCAAGTTCTTCGATATGTGGGTTTTTAAGCCTGGAGAGGTGATCTGCTACCAGATTTTAGCTCCCTTCTTATCCTGAATTTCCAAATCAAATTCCTGTAAGAGTAAGATCCATCGTACGAGTCGAGGTTTTGCATTCGGTTTAGTTAAAAGATAACTAAGAGCTGAATGGTCAGTGTAAACGATAACTTTAGATAATATCAGATACTGTCTAAATTTGTCAAATGCAAAAACTACAGCCAGCAATTCTTTCTCTGTGGTAGTATAGTTTTCTTGTGCAGGCGTCAATGTTCTCGCTAGCATAATAAATTGGTTGAAAATGTTTGTTTCTTCATTTGTCCCAAAATCGCACCTCTTTGCAAAATCACTCGCATCACACATTAGTTCAAAGGGTAGATTCCAATCAAAAGCAATTATAATCGGAGCATTTATTAGTTTATCTTTGAAGATATTAAATGCATCTAAACACTCTGATCAAAATTGAAAGGAACATCTTTTATAGTAATCTTGTTAAAGGCTTAGCTATTTTAGAGAAATCTTTAATGAATCTTCTATAAAATCCAAAGATGTCCTAAAAACTTCTAATAGCCTTAATCAACTAGGGGAGGTAATTTTTCTATGGTTTCAATCTTTGCTTTATATACCTCGATCCCTTTACTAGAAATTTTATGTCCTAACACGATCCCCTCTCTAACCATAAAATGACATTTCTCCCAATTTAAGTCAAGGTTTGTTTCCTTACATCTCATTAGAACTCGTTCTAAATTTTTAAGGCAAAGATGGAAAGAATTATCAATACCGAGAAGTCGCCCATAAATACCTCCATAATGTCTTCCACAAGTTCATCAAAGATGGCCAAAGATGCAACAATGAAAGGTAGCAGGAGCGTTACATAATCCAAAAGGCAATCTATGATAAGCAAACGTACCGTATGGACATGTGAATGTTGTCTTTTCTTGATCCTCAGGAGCTATTGGGATTTGGAAGTAGCCGGAGAGTTTGTCCAAGAAGCGATGGTACATATGCCTGCACAATCTTTCTAACATCCGATCAATAAAGGGCAAAGGGAAGTGATCTTTTCTCGGTGGCGGCGTTCACTTTCTATAGTCAATCTGACGCACTCTCTAACTCGTGACTTTTCTTGTAGGAATCGATTCATTCTTTTCGTTGGCTACGACACCATGCCTCCTTTCTTTGGAACTACCTGCACAGGACTTACCCAAGTACTGTCAGAAATAGGATAAATTATTCCTGCATCTAGAAGTTTAATTACCTCATCTTTAACAACTTTTTTCATATTGGGGTTTAAACGTCTTTGAGGTTGCACAAACGGTTTATACTCATCTTCCATTAAAATTTTGTGAGTGCAGAATGATGGGCTTATTCCTTTAATGTCAGACATTTTCCATGCTATGGCTCTTTTATGTTCCCTTAGTACCTTAAGTAACTCTTCTTTCTTTTTGGGTTCCAGCTCAAGAGTGATTCATCGGTAGTGTAGAATTATCCCCGAGGAATGCATATTCTAGATGTTTTGGCAACTGTTTTAATTCTAACTTTGATGGTTCATCAATGTAGGGTTTTTGTTTTGGTTCATCGTTAATTTCAATATCCTCTATTTTCGTCTGTCTAGGGGAGGATGTGTTAAGATTTAATTCATCGATATCGTCATCTATCCCCTCACCTTGTGTAAGATAGAGTTCCATCGTGTCATTGTGCATGATTTCCTGCAAAGACTCTTGAATAATGTGATCAGTGGTATCAACAAAGTAACAAGAATCATCTTGTTCTCTAGAATATCGCATAGCCTCATAAATTTGAAAATAATTTCCTCATCGCCTACCCTTAGCGCGAGTTTACCATTACCAACATCAATGACACTTCTAGCAGTTGGCTAAAAAGGTCGTCCCAAAATTAAAGGTACCTCTACGTCCCCATTCATGTCAAGTACAACAAAATCAACAGAAATATAAACTTATCAACTTTTACCGAATATCTTCAATAATTCCCTAGGATATTTAATAGATCCATCTACCTAACTGAATACTCATCCTAGTGGGGTTGGGTTCTCCTAGACCAAGTTGCTTAAACATTCTATAATGCATTAAATTAATACTAGCACCTAGATCAGCTAATGCTTTTTCTATGTTCAAACTACCAATTAAACAGGGAATAGTAAAGCTTCCTGGATCTTTTAACTTAGTTGGTAGCTTGTTTTGGATGATGGCTGAACATTCTTCATTAAATTCCAGTGTTGAAATTTCTTCGAACTTCCTCTTATTTGTAAGAAGCTCCTTTAAAAATTTTGCATATGTTGGCATCTGAGAAATAGCTTCAACAAAAGGTAAGTTAATATGCAATTATTTAAACAATTCAAGAAATTTACCATATTGTGCGTCTAAGCGGTCTTTTTTCAACTTTGTTGAATATGGAATCGGTGGTTTAATTCCCTCACGAACTGGAGTTGCATTTGCCTCCTCGGGTTCGTGTGATGTCTTTTTCTTCATTTCAATTAATTCCTTTCCACTTCTTAGCGTCACTGCTTTTACCTGCTCTTTGTCCCTAGGTAAAATTTTTGATCGTATTTTAGAAACTAACTTAGTAAGTTGTGCAATTTGATCCTTGATCTCCTGTGTCGATGCTTCTTGTTTTTCAAGTTTTGTTTCTATACTCTGGAAACGTGTTTCTGTGGCTGCCATGAATTTTGTCAGCATCTCCTCAAGGTTCGGCTTCTTTTCCTGTGGGTACTGCTGATAGTTCATTTGTTCGCCTTCTATGCTATGTCCGTAGGATGGGTACTCAGGATTCGCCACACCTCCACTTGTTTCGCACTGCATAACGGGTTGTACCTGCAAGGAATTACACAAACCATCAAACTTTTTAGTTAACACATCTATCTAATTCGATAGCATGGTTACTGCGTCGAGGTTGAAAACACTGGCAGCTTTCATGGGCTTTGTCCTCGTGACTTGCCACTGATAGTTATTTAGGGACATCTCTTCTATAAATTCGTAAGTCGCCTGTGTGTTTTATTATTCGTAGTTCCACCGGCTCACTGAATCGATCAACTACCTAGTTGAGGGTTCACACCGTTGTAAAAGTTTGGACCTGTAGCCACAAGGGTAATCCATGGTGTGGGCACCTTCTTAATAGATCTTTGTATCTCTCTCATGCATCGTAAAGTGTTTCTAAATCAATCTGCACAAAAGAAGAGATATCATTCCTTAATTTGGCCGCTTTTGGCTTGGTGGAAAATATTTTAATAAAAAAATTTGGTCATTTATTCCCATGTAGTAATTGATCCTCGGGAAGAGAATGCAACCACTGTTTAGCTTTATTCCTCAAAGAAAAGGGAAATAATCAAGTCGGATGGCATCATCGAAAACGCCATTAATTTTAAAAGTGTCGCAGAATTCGAGAAAATTCGCTAAGTGTGTGTTAGGATCCTCATCCCGCAAAACCATCAAATCGAACGAATCATTGTATCATTTGTATAGTGTTAGGTTTCAATTCGAAATTATTTGCAAAGAATAGTAGGTCTAACAATACTAGATTCAGTACCAACTAAACTAGGCTTAGCATAATCATACATAGTTCGAGGAGCCTGATTTTCGGCCATCTCTGGAGGTAGCAGATTATTTTTCAGTCATCTCTTCGGTGGTATTGATGATGTTTTCTTGCTCTTCTTCTGTGTATTGTAGACTTTGCCTAATTTCTCTCCGGTTTACATGGAGCAGCTTGCTTCTATCTCACTATCGTAAATTAAAGGTCTTGTCGGGTTCCTTCTAGTCATAAACTAGAGGTACCTACAAGGAGCAAAGACTAAAATTGAGAAAGATAAAAATAGAAAACAAAATAAGAGTAAAATTGCAGAAAATAAAAATGGCTAAAGTAATAAAAATTGAGTGTTCTTAATATTTCAAACATCCGACAAGAACGGGCCAAAAACTTGATCGGTGTGTCACGAGTCTTAAAATTTATAATGAGAATGATCGAGCCTAAAAACTAACTATGACAACGATTGAGGCAAGTGTACCTATCGAACAGTAGTATAGCTTAGTGGCAAGACCGGATTGTCGAACCCAAAGGAACCAAAAGTACTAATACTAACTTTCTTTTTATTATTTAGCCTTAAAATTGAAGTGAATCGGTCTAATCTAGAAAATTAAATAACTACTAAGCTAAAGACGATGAGACAAAAAGAATGAAATTAGGGAAATACTTGTGGGAAAAACCAATTGATTAAAACAATACCCAAGGAAAAATCCACCTAGACTTCACTTGTTATCTAACTCAACTGCATTTATTTATTCATTTGACTTGATCCGTAAGATTCCCTAATGTATATTAACCCCTCTCTCGAGGCGACTAACGTCTAACCCTAGGTTGATTAATTGAAATCTCTTTCTAATTAAAACCCCTAGAATCACATTAACTCGATCTATGGACTCTCATATTAGGTTTCACCCTAATCGAGTAAAATCTCGTCACCCTATCTCTAGGCGTGCGATCAACTCCGCTTAATTATGCTAGATCTACTCTTAGGCAGGGACTTTTGCTCCTCCATCTAAGCACATCAAACTTGAATTAATATCCCGAAAATATCTCCATGTATCGACAATGGAGCAGATTTAAGCTATTAGCCTTATCTTCCTGAGATAGCAATGGAGCAGGCTGAAATTACAAGTCTTATCTCCATATATCGGCAATGGAGCAGACTGAAGATTACTGATCTTATCTCCCTAAGCAGTAGTGGAGCAGATCAAAGGTGGCAAATCTTATCTCCATGTATCGGTAATGGAGCAGATTTAAACCACCTAGCCTTATCTTCCTGAGATTAGCAAGGGAGCGGGCTGAAAATTACAAGTCTTATCTCCAGGTATCGGCAATGGAGCAGACTGAAGATGGTAGATCTTGTCTCCTCGAGATAGCAGTGGGGCAGATTGAAGATGGCGAATCTTATCTCCATGTATCGGCAATGGAGGTGATTTAGGCCACTAGCCTTATCCCCCTAAGCAGTAGTGGAATCGGCTGAAAATTATAAGTCTTATCTCTATGTATCAGCAATGGAGCAGACTGAAGACTGTAGATCTTGTCTCTCTAAGCAGTAGTGGAGCATATCGAAGACGGCGAATCTTACATCCATATAGCAATGGGGCAGATTCAAGCCACCAGCCTTATCCCCCTAAGCAGTAGTGGAACAGGCTGAAAATTACAAGTCTTATCTCTATGTATCGGCAATGGAGCAGACTGAAGATTGTAGATCTTATCTCCCTAAGCAGTAGTGGAGCAGATCAAAAACGGTGAGCCTTATCTCCCTGAGCAGCAGTGGAGCAGGCTGAAGATTATAGACCATATCTCCCTAAGAAGTAGTGGAGCAGATTGAAACAAAAATTCCTATACCCCTGAAGATGCAGTGGGTTAAAGCGAGGCTACCTGAAGGAAGGAAGCATCAAGAAGCCAAGACTCAGCAAGACCAGGCAAAATTGGTCCTCTTAAAGTCTTTGCTCCATTCTCGTTACACGACAACGAGCAAAGAGCGGCAGCTGTAGGACCCAATTTTAGCCCAGAGCCAAATCCAGCCAATTAACCAAAATAAATTAAACCAACCCAAAATAATAATTAAAATGTTCAGTCCATTTACATTGGAGCCCAATTTTAAAACCCAAACCTAAGCCCAATAACCTACTAGCCCACTAAGCCCAAAACAAAAAAAAAAGTCAAAAACAAAAGAAACCCTAGCCGTTGTCCCTGCGCCGCCAGCAGCCTCCCCGACGCCGTACGTCTCGCATCTCCGTATCTTGCGCCGCTCCACGTCGCCACACTTGCGGAAAAAAAGAAACAGAAAAGGAGCATAGCAAAGAAAACGGATTGTATTTTATTTTATTGTTGTGATTTTAGGCTATAAAAACCGAAATAAAACATGTAAAAAAGGACTTACTTTTTTTCACGAATACGAATACAAGGAATCCCAAAAGATCAGCAAATAAGAAATGTTCTAATTTTTATTTTTATTTATTTTTTTTCAGAATCTGTTTCTCTTTTTTTTTTAAGTTTTTCTTTTCTTTTTTTTTTTTAAAATACATAAGGGTTTTAAAAGGAAATAAAAAAAAGAAAAAAATACATGTTTTTTGAACTCCGCGTAGCGTAAAGGCGGCTAAGACGATGGCGTGCATTTGCAGTGGTCGTCGCCGGAGGCCCTGCCGAAAATCGTCAGGGGGAGAGCTTTCGGAGAAGGCTTTTTGTTTTTTTTTTTTGAAACAGCAGAAAATGAAGTTTTTGGGCTAAAAAATGGTATTTATATACCTGTGAAATAGCGCCGTTTTGAGAATCATTTTCGGAGGCCAAAACGACGTCGTTTTGAGCCTCCGACCCGCGACCCGACCCATTAAGCTCAGGATCCGCGTGTTTTCTACGGAAGGGCTAATTGCACATTTAGCCTTTCCGTTTTTTTATTGTTTTACAATTAAGTTTATTTTATTTTTAAATTTTGCCCGATAATTTACTTCGGTTTTCAATTGGGTCCCCCCTGATGCAGCGTTTTGGAGGGAGGGAATATTTTTCCCTTTAGTCCCTCCATGTCATTCGCGCATTCAAATAGGTCCCTTTCACTTTTATTTTTTTTAAATTCGCCCCAAATATTTGTTTTAAGTTCAATTTAGTCCTTTATTTTGTTTTATTTTATTATTATTACTATTATTATTATTATTTAATATTTTTATTATTACTATTAATATTATTAGTATCATTATTTTAATATTATCTTTGTTACCGTTATTATTATTATAATTACTATTATTTTTTAATATCATTACTATTATTTTATTATTAATACTATTTTTATTTTTACTATTACCTTTATTATTATTTTTTTAATATATATTATTGATTTCATGTTATTTTGCGTATATTTTCTTCTAAATCTATTTATGTACATATATTCTTAAAATCTATTATATATAATTTTTCTTTGAAAGTCCTTATTTCATTATATAGTTTTGTTTATTTCAAACATTTTTATATATTATTACTTATATATATTTATAATAAGTTTTTTTCATTTCATGTACGTTGTTTATTTGGATTGATATGTATTATTTTTTGCATGTAGTATTAGTACCATGTATTTTTATTTCATGCTCGATATTATGCTTGCGTGGTTCTTATTATTACGTTATGGTTTGAACTCCAACGTTTTGGCCGATATTAGTCATTTCACTTTTATTCCAAACAAATCGAACAAATGC
This sequence comes from Gossypium sturtianum, assembly GCA_025698515.1. Classification (NCBI taxonomy): domain Eukaryota; kingdom Viridiplantae; phylum Streptophyta; class Magnoliopsida; order Malvales; family Malvaceae; genus Gossypium; species Gossypium sturtianum. The sequence goes on from CM046955.1 coordinate 165,828,751, forward strand.
ATTCTCAGTCAATTTCATAATCGCTTATTTGAGAGCTTTTGAAAACAATGCAATGTTTCGTGTTTGGAAGTTCGAGAAATTGTGCCCTAATGTTCTGGGTTTCGGTTTCTCGTTCGTCCAAATAACTAAATATCCTTTTAATTTCGGGTTTTGGGAAATTAATGGATGAGCTTAGTTTCAGGGGTTAAAATGTCGCACCCTAACGTACTGGATGTGATATTTTATCCTTTTGGAACAAAAGAGTCTTAATATTCCAAAACGGGTTATACAAACATTCTTTAAAAGGAATTGTATTTTAAAATATTTCAAATTCTCGACATAAAGACATTAAATAATCAATTAGGTACCAATTTTGGGCGTCACGAGTGTGCTAATCATTCCTCGTGCGTAACCGACTCCCGAACCCGTTTTTCTAAATTTCGTAGACCAAAACTATCGTTTTAATAAATCAAAAGGTTTTAACGATCAATCTTGAGGTGACCCGATCACACCCCAAAAAAGATTGGTGGCGACACCATTTTTATTTTTAAAGTCGATCCCGTTTTCCAAACAAAAAAATGGTTTCGACAAGTACATTGGTGGTAAAATTCTTTTGAACTCCACAAATCCTTCAATTATATTTTGAAAATTAAAATGAAAAAAGAAAGAAGAATGAATAAGCCACATGGAAAATCTAAAACTTGCTTGTAAAATTAAATATTTTCATCCCTTGTGTATCAAATAATTACATTTAAACGTCGATTGAGTCTTAACTTAATTGACATGGGCATTGTTGCCAATACAGGAGAACGTGGGTTCGAGTGCGTTGAAATGCATTATTCTCTTATAGGTTGGGGAAGGACTATAGATAATTTTAAGCATGTAAAAAAATAATTACCTTTTATTCTAACTTGCTTTTCTTTTTGTTAGTCGAAAATATAAAAATAAAAACTATAATAATATTTAAACCCTAATTCTAAACGACCATGATAAAGACAATAATTTAATTATTTTATTGGAGAATTTAATGCCTAGTTTAGTTATTTAATGTGTAACACAAAAAATATACATTATATGATGAGTATTAAAAAAATTAGTCATAATATGCAGAAGATTTAGTATAAATCACATAAGTATTAAATTAAGATATTTTCTAAAAAAGTTTAAAAAAAAAAAAAACCTTCAATCTGCTCAAAACAAATAATATGTGGCTAAAACTTATCAAGAGACTTTAGTTTGTAAAGATCAACTTCGGCTTGCTTGCTTAACTAATCTTATAATCCATATATTTAAATCATAGTTGTATATTTTTAGATGTTATAAACGTAATTAAAATAAGTAAAATTCTGTTGATTAAAAAAAACCCTGAAATTACATCCTTAAATAAATTCCAGATTTAGTCCATTTAATTTAATTTAGTCATCTTAATCCGATATTTTTTCAATCCTAATCAAGTTAAAATTTTAATCCTAATCAAATAACAGCAGCTAACTTTGACAAGTTAAAATTTTCTATTTCAAGTGTCGTAACCATTTTTTGGTAAAACAGTAAACGACGCGGTCGACTCGATTTTTTTGAAAAAAACGAAAGGGAAGGGAGTCGCCACCGATCTTTATTTGGGTGTGATCGGATCACCTTTGTTTTAATAAAACGTCTCAGTTTATTAAAACGATGCTTTTGGTCTACGAAAATTTGAGAAAAATGGGCTCGGAAGTCAATTACGTGCGAGGAAGGATTAGCACCCTCGACACGCCCGAAATCGGTACCAAACTAATTGATCGATGTCCTAATGTTGAAAACTTTGAAATGATTTGGAAATAGATACTTTTATTAAAATTTTGAAAGAATTAGAAGGGACGTTTAAGGCTCTCTTATTTTCGAAGAGATAAAGCATCATGTCCAGTAAGTTAGGGCGCAATACTTTAGACTCCCGAAACTAAGCTTGCCTTTTAAAACTTAGTTTTACATTTGAAGAGGATCTTCCGTCATTTGTGAAACGAGAAATCAGAACCCAGTGAGTTAGGGCTCGTTTTCTCGAAAATCCAAATTAGGAATATTGCCTCTATTTCAGAAGAAACTTATCTCGAAGTATCTAGATGTCAAGTCCAGTAAGTTAGGGCGCGACATTTCAAATTTTCGAGATTAAGTTTTTTTTTTTTTTAAATTGAGTTTTGTGATTTTAAAAGGGGTATTCCGTTGTTTAACTTAAACGAGAGAAACCGGAACCTAGTAAGTTAGGGCTCGATTCACTCGAATTGCTAATACGGAATATCGATTTTCATAAAACTGAGGCATCGAGACAAATTAGATTAAAAATGCAAAACAACACGATGTTATGTGTGAAAAGAATAATAAAAGGACACAAATATGTATAAGTAAGGATGATATATAATATATTGGAAGTATTACGATAGTAATGTGATAGTAGAAATAGCGATGAAATAATAATAATGAAAAATAACAATGATGATAATAATAATAATAATAATAATAATAATAATAACAATAATAATGGATAATAAATGAAGTAAAATAATAGTAATAATTTTTAGAGAAAAGAAAAATAAAATAAAATAATAGTAAAACATTTATATAAAAGAATACGTCAATATTGAAAATAAATATAAAAATAACATTACTAACTATTCAATATGATAGTAACAAGATATATGCATTATATAGAAATAATAATATGGTAATAAATAATAATAATATATGCGTATGGAGATAATAGTGATAATAATATACTAATAATAATAATATAATAATAATAGTAACAACATAGTAATGGTAATGAAATATATATACATAGGATATAGTAGTATAATATTGATAATACTAATAATAATACAATAGGGTAATAATAATTAAGATAAATAATAATAAATAATATGACAACAAATAAATGAGCAAATTAAATAAAAACAAAAATAGCAAAATTGTAAATAATCAAAATGGACTCCATTGCATTACAAATAAAAGTTCGGGTCAATTATTGAATAAAACGGGGTTTCGGGGTTAAATGATAAATAAAACGGTTTGGGGTCGATTTGTAAATAAACGGGCTTCGGGTCACGAAAGAACGCGTGAAAGATGTGGGACCAAAAGGTAATTTCTCCGTAAGTTAAACGCAGCGTTTGACGGGGACCGAAGTCGCAAACCGCGAAAAATTATTGGGCCAATGTTGCAATAATTAAAAGTTTGATTTTGAAAAAAACTAAAAATGCGGAAGGACCAATCGCGAATTTCCCCTTTGGCTTAAAAACACGCGGATCCCGAGGCGGGTCGTGTCGGATCGGGTCGGTTAGGGGTGAAACGACGCCGTTTTGGGCTTAAAGGCCACCCCAAAACGACGTCGTTTCAAAGGGGCTATATAAGGCCCTAAAATCGAAAAATCATTTTTGAGCCGCTTGTAAAAAAAAAAACGATCCCCTCTCCTCTTTTTTCTCTGCAGTCCGGCGAGGAGGGGGTTCCGGTGTCGCCCGGTTGCCTCCGTCTGTCATTGTGCGTCGCTTCTGCCCACCACGACGCGTGGCGGAAAAGGTAAAATGTATATATTTTTTTACTTTTAATCCTTCATATTTTATACATGCATGGATCAAGAAGAAACAGATTTAGAGATAAGGAAGAAAATAAAAATAAAAAAATACCTTAGGCTTCCTGCCAATTTTGGTACTTGGTTCTCTCGATTTTTGTCTCCCTTTGATATTCTAATTGCTATTCTTATTAATATTTTTATTTGAGATCTTTGAATGTGGCTTGACTCTTTTATTGATGAAAATCTCTCTGCTTTTGCATTGATTCCAAAAAAAAAAAAACCCCTCCCCTTCAAATGTTTAGAATCGGCTTTTATAGCCCTGTATTTTACAACTTGTTTCCGTTCTGTCCTGTCTTGTTTAATGCTTGCAGGACTTTGGGCGGTCTTTGGGCTGATGGACAAGACCGTGGCGTCGAGAGGCAAGTGGCCGCCGATGGTCGAAGATTAAGACCCTAGGTGCGGCGCACCTAGGGTTTGAAAATTCTGAAAAATTTGTTGGGTTATGGTTGTAATTGGGCCTGTTGGGTTTTAATTTTGGGTCTGGGTAGATTGTATTAGGCTTGGGTTAAAATGGGCTTGTAAGCCCGGGCAAAATTGGGGTTGTACATCAAGAATCTTATATGGAAAATATATTATCGTATATATAATATTATGTTAGCATACTATTTTCACATAATGATAAAAAAATAACCACGTTATTAATAATAAATTTTGAAATAATAAATTTAAATACTACCATTTAGATAAATATTAAAAACTCAATATTCAAATACTATAAAAATTAAAATTACAGATACTAAATCTAATAGCAAGAATTCTCCTTTAAAATATTATTTTGTAAATCTATAAAAAGTAATATTTAAAAAATAGTATTCATGTATTCTTATTATTTTTATATTAGCTTTTGTCGTATAATCGTGGATTCTTATCATGCAATTGATGAGTTAAGTGTGATGTGAAATATTGTTTTCATTTTAAGTTTATTTTTCGTTTGCTTTACGTGCTGATTTTTGGTAGCAGTCTTTTCTTCGTGGAAAAAAAAGGCGGTGTAGCAGCTGACTTATGAAACATCTGCCTAAATTTGGCTTTCACATTAAAGCGTATCCATATTATTACTAAAATTTTTAATTGAGTTTGTACCACGTGTTATTTGTACAATAACTTGATTTAAAAAATTACGAAAATATACTTTTGTAATTAAAATAATAATATTATTTAATAATATTTTAGTTTGTTCACTTTAAAAATAATATTTTAATTTGTTCACTTAAAAAAAATCAATTAAAATATGCATACGATGAGATTTGAACTTATACCAATTGCATTAATAAAATATTTAATTTATTATTCAACTAAAGCTTTATTTTAGTATTTTTATATATTTTAATTTATTATGCACACTCTATCACCCCTTAGTTGTATATATTAATAATTTATATTAATAACATATTTGATTGAGTTTGGTGTCATAAGTTAATTTAATACCGACTCAAGATTGATGACAACATCATAATAAATAATTTAATATTTTTTTATTTTAATAACGTATATATTTTATGTGTTATTATTAATTATTTCCAAACCATAAATTTTATTATTTATTGCATGTATTTTAAAAAAAAATATTTATATTTTAAATTTGTGGTTTCACGCATACACATATGCGTGTGATAAAAATATCTAGTATGTTTAGTTTACGTGTTTCTTAAATGTGTTTAAAATATTACTTTTTAAAATAAAAATTGTGTTAAAAATATTATGTAGTTATATATATTTAATATATAAGTTTTTTTATATATATAAATTCAATAGACAAATTTATTATGCCATCTCGTAATTTTCAAACAATAATTCCGTTTAAAATATTATAATTAGGGTAAACTAGTGAGGAAGAATAAATTTTCTTTTTATTTTATTCATTTGTAATATTTTTTAACTTCACTGAAAATAAATAAAATAATAATGATTGAAAATATTGAATCGTTCGTGTCAACTCACAATAGATTAAAACCCGAAATCAATTAATATTATTAAAGGCTGTCATTAGGTAGTTTACATTAATAATAATAAGAAGATTTTCTTCCTAAGAACTAACTGCTTCGGCAGTTTCTTCATTTTAAGAAAGAAAAGAAAATTAATAACTGGTTTTGTAGTTTAAAAAGGGTAAAAGGGCATCTTCTTTGATAGAGAAAAAATGGCAGTAGCATTTTTTACGTGATAGAAATGGTGTTGTAGCCATTATAATGGAAGTTGCCATTTTGTTCAATAATGGCATAAGGCCATTAAAGAAAAAGAAAATAATGGCATTTGATAATTTGAATAAAAATGGTTTTCTGTCATTGCTATTTATTTTTTAAATGGTTTTTAAATTTGATGATTAATACATTAACATATAAAAATAAATATTTTTTTCTTAGATAATGCAACATTCAAATGTTTCTATATTTTGAAGAAATTAAATTATGAAATTATAGATAATGTCCATCACGTGATTTTGTCTCTCATCAGTAAATTAAAATCGGTGTCATATCAAATGATTTTGTAAGTTGGTCACGTTTTAATTTCACATTTATTTTTGTTTAATAAATTATTAAACGTGATAATCTTCAATAATTTTTTTGTCAAATTAATATATTTAACATAAATAAAAAAAAGTTGTATTTACTTTATGATCCTTAGTTTCAGTATATAAATCAAAATATACTAATTAAATAATATTTTCTAGTGTTACCAAAAATATAAAATACAGAGGTAAGGTTGGGGCAGTAGACAAAACTTGGAACATCGAAGAGCAACTTGGTCAGCGGACCTATAGACAGAATCGAATGAAAAGTAAGTCAAAACCTTGACTCTACCTTGTTCTTAACTATATCTGTCCCAAGGGCCGCTGCCTCTTTCATCACAAAACCCCCATCATTATATCCTTCTTTCACCCACGAAATTAAATTTACAAAGGCACTACAATATTTCATCTTTTTTCTCTTTTCGGAAGAAAAGACAAGATTTCATCATTAAATTATTTGTTTATGCCTCATTGTTTTCTATTTAAAAAAATTAAATCAATTACAATTATCAAACAAATCCTTACGTGCTATGTGTACGTAATTCCTTTCTCCTACAATTTGAAGGTAATATAAGCTTGGACTGTACTAGTAAAGAAATTAATTTATCAAAATTTATATAAAATATAAAAAGACTTTAAATACAATTATGATGCATTGAAAAATGCAGAAACAAAACATGGATACCTGAATTATCAATAAATTAAACATGGTTACATTTAAGATTACAACATTAAACAATAAATTAAAATTTAGTACATTGATAATTATCAATTAATTGTTAACTAGTGTATTCAATATATACTTTTTGATGTTAACTAATTTATATTAGATGGGGAATATTATATGTACTCAATATTTTCTTATTGGTGGGTGTTTTGGAGAGTGGATATCATTGTGTGTTTCTCAACTGCTTTATCTTCTACCTCTTTGCATCCCATTGCTACCACACAAAATATATATATATATATATATATATCATAAAGGAAAGAAGAAATAAAAAGCAAATGCAAGACAACAAGATATTTGGAAAAAAAAACTTTTTTTAAAGAAAAAGCACCAAAGGTGTTGGTCACTATTATTAAGGGGGGAAAAAACATTCCATTGCAGTTTATGTAATTCGTAAAAGAAAAACACTTGCACGTCATTTTTTAATTTTTTTTCTAGTTAAATAAATAAAAAATATTTGAGCATAATGATATGTATAATTAAAAAAAATAACATAATATAATCTAATAATAAATTGCCCCCACTTTAATTTTTTATTCACCCTCAGTTGAATTTATTTCTGATCCTTCGTATTTTATAAAACTTATTATTATATATTTGAATATTTTAAAATTACAAATAGTTCATCTCTTGTCCTATCAATCGGACATTAACGTTTAAACAGGGTATTAAAGATAAGATTAAGAAAAAAGGAGGGGGGGCGACTGTGCAAAAAGCAAAAGCAATTTATCCAACAGTGAATTTATTTTCTTTTCTTATTTAAATCAACGCCAATGAGAGAGCACGAAAATCCTATAGTTTTGAAAGGAAAAAAAATTGAAAAAGAAAAAGAAATAAAGTGAGCATCATTTTTTTTCCTTCAGAGTCGCGAGTGTTGACAGCAATCACCTCTCTTTCTCTTCGTTTTTAGTTTATATTATCATATATTTATAATCATTTTAGTTGAGAAAAATTGGAAGGAAAAAAAAGAGCAAAGAATTTGAGTCAGACAAGATGGGCAAAAAACTATTAAAGGATTTTTCTTATACGATAGAGATTCAGACATAACGTGTCCGTATCTGCTGTTAGATGCAGTTGATCATCTCTCGTATGTACTTGGCCTGTCTCTCTGCAAAATTAGATCGGGGAATATATTGTGTACTTGGTCTCTGTCTCTGCAACAATCCATCTCTTTTCATGCCCTTTCTTTTTATTTTATTCTTTATCAGAAACCTGTTCTTTTCTTTGATTTCTTTTTTGTGTCTTCTCAATAATTTTCTTTTGTCTCCCTCTCTCTTTCTCTATCTAAATATAAACAACTTTCTCCGATATTTTACACGTTTAGCTTTTGTATTCACATCCTTCCTCCTCCTTCTTCACTTTCTTGAAACATACAATAGTTTTTTTTTCCTTTTTTCTTTTTTTAAAAGTAATTGCTATGTTATATTATAGAGTTTGGATTCATGAAATCCATACCGTGTTTGTTTGCTAATATATTTGTTGTGGGTTCTTACCCCCTTTTTTTTTCCAGGTCATGTTCAGAAAAGAAAGAACCATGACCTCATCAGAGTGTAATGAATTGAACATCGAAAGTAGTGGTTTCATTTGTTAACCTGAACTGAAGTCAAGCTGTTGTCTTTACGAAGTTCCTATACACTGCAACAAGTGAGGGTTTTTAAAAAATAATAATAATTTTGAGGTTTGAGATCAAGCATGGCGACGTACATTCATGGGAGCTCAGAATTCCAAGCTGCTCCTGCGGCGTCTGATGGGATGCAAACACTCTATCTCATGAACCCAAACTACGTACCTTATTCTGACACACACCAACCAGCGACTGCCACTAACATGTTCTTCTTGAACCCCGCCGGCAACTCGCTAAACCCCATAAGCTTGCCCCACGCGCCACCTTCTAACTACAACCACTTCCTCGGTCTGCCTCTCCCATCACCAACTCCATCCATCGGACCTTCCAATTCGGATGAACCCAACCGTCCACCACCCCTTGTCTCCGGCGTTCACCATAATTTATGGGGCTCAAGTATTGATCAACAGAATTCATCGCCTGGAAGTAGCAGCCATCCTCAGCTCGTGTCGGCAGTGGCTACGGCAGGTAACTCGGGTGGGCCCCTCGACGTTATTTCGCGGTTGGGGTTACGTCGGTCGGGGGTGTCACCGAGGCAAGGCTTGTCCCTGAGTCTATCATCCCAACAGGTGCCTTACAGGTCAAGTAACGTCGAAACAGTTATCCAAGGACAACCTGAAGTTGCTGTTCCACCAACCACGTCACTAGCTGCAGATGATATGAGGATATCTGGCAGTTCACCGTCGACGGTTTCTGTAGTTTCGAATGGGATTTCCGGGGTCCAAAGTGTAGTTTTGGGATCAAAATACCTGAGAGCAGTACAAGAGCTCCTCGATGAAGTTGTTAATGTGGGGAAAGGGATAAAGACTGACCCGTCTGGAGGGACCAAGGAGAAGCCAAAGGCGGCCAAAAGAGAACCGGTGGCTGCTGTGAACGGAGATGGTTCAAGTGCCGGTGAAAATGGGGTTGAACCCGGACCTGAGCTCACCACAGCACAAAGACAGGAACTTCAGATGAAGAAGGCAAAACTTGTGAACATGCTTGATGAGGTTTACTTTTATTTAAATTTAATTTATACATTTTGAAAGGGAAAAAAATGCGTTCTTTAATATCTCAGAATTCATCAGGGAAAGAATTGTCATTCTGCAACAGTATTACCTACCTCTAATGGAAATATATTTACCAAATATCATATTAATTTGATTAGTTCAAAATCTTACCGTGCTTAATATTCAACAGACAAGATATTGTTTGATATTATAAATGTGTATAGAATTTGGTTAGTTTGGGACCCTCTTAGACATGATCAAGCAGTCGAAAACATTAAGCCTGTCATCAAAACCTGTGGCCAGTGTTTTCTCTTTTGCTTTTATCCCATGGTTTCTATTGCTTCATTCAGTCTAGGCCTGCATGGTTGGCCTAGAGGTCAGCTGACTGCCACTAGACTGGGTCCATTACCTGCAAAATTTAAATTTCGGACAAACTGTGGTACCTCTAGTTGAAAATATTTGGGCACTTTAAAGGTGAATTTTCATGCAAATTTGTACCTTTTTTTTCTTGAAGGTGGAGCAAAGATACAGGCAGTACCATCATCAAATGCAAATGGTGGTCGCTTCATTCGAGCAGGCAGCTGGGTTGGGTGCTGCGAAATCATACACCGCCCTTGCTTTGCAGACAATTTCGAAGCAGTTCCGCTGTCTTAAAGATGCAATATCTTGTCAAATTAAAGCCACAAACAAGAGTTTAGGGGAAGAGGATTGCTTAGGTGTTAAAATGGAGGGTTCAAGACTAAGATATGTCGATAATCAGATTCGACAACAGCGGGCGCTGCAGCAGTTGGGAATGATCCAACACCATAATGCTTGGAGACCCCAAAGAGGATTGCCTGAACGAGCTGTTTGCGTTCTTCGTGCATGGCTTTTCGAGCATTTCCTTCATCCGTACGTACTTCTTTCTTTTAACCATAAATCCTCTTCTTAGACTATATCTACATTGATATTATCTCATTCGAAATGCGCCAACTTTCTGATTGCAGGTACCCTAAAGATTCAGACAAACACATGCTTGCTAAACAAACAGGGCTTACAAGAAGCCAGGTAAGCTGCTCTCTCTTTCAACTTCAATGCATTGTTCTTTATCTTGTATTCATAGGGAAGAAATGAAAGCTGATGTAGTTGGTACATAATTGGAATATAGGTGTCGAACTGGTTTATAAATGCTCGAGTTCGGCTCTGGAAGCCAATGGTTGAAGAAATGTACATGGAGGAAATCAAGGAACAACAGTGGAGCACTAATGGCAGTGAAGAGATCAATGCTAACAAAAATGAGCAGCAAATGGAGCCAGGGTCTAGCTCAGGTGGCCAGACTATGGATCAAGTTAAAGCTCAATCCAAGCCTAGAGCCGTCAGCCAGAATAACAATAATAGTATTACTTCCCATGCCGATCAATTTTCCAACTCCACAATCTCCACATCTCCCATGGGAGGGTCCCTTGTGCAACAAACATCATTCAATCTCATTGGGTCATCTGATCTCGACAGGAGCCCGAAAAAGCCAAGGAATGAGTTGCAGAATTCTGCTTTCGGCATCCTTCCAATGGAGATGGAGATGAAGCAAGGTGAAACGAGGGAAATCAACATGAGGTTCGGTGATGAAAGGCTATTCAAAGACCACAGTTACTCCTATTTAAGTGGGACTGTTTACAGTTCCATGCGAGAGGTTGGGAGGTTCAACCATGGGCAACAGTTGCCACCAGGATTTCCTGGAAACAGTGCCGTTTCCCTCACCCTTGGCCTTCCTTATTGTGAGAACCTCTCTCTCTCCGGGAATCACCAAAACTTCGTACCAAACCAGAATATTAATGATGTAGAAGGAGCAACCCAATCTGACTTTTGCGCCATCAACACCCAACCACAACCCTCTCATTCCACCACATATGACACCATGGAGATGCAAAGCAGGAAAAGATTTGCGGCGCCTTTGTTGCCTGATTTTGTGGCCTGAATTACAAACTCCATATCCCCATTGCATTTCACTTCTTTTTCCTTCCCCAAAACACTTTGGGTAGAGTTTAAATCATGACTCAACAACATGAATCAACCAAATATCCTTTCCAAGTCTCAGTTTCTATTTATATCATGCTTGCTCTACTTTTATAGGAAGAAGGAGATCTAGTTAGTTTATATATAGGTAATACACTTATATATATATATGAAGGTCATTAATATATGTTTTTGCATAGTTTAGGATTAAATTACTTGTAAGATTGCGCATTGTATATCATTATCTTGCTGATACATTTGGAAATTGATATTTGAAAGATTTTATATGTGGATAAACAACTTGGTTAGCAGGTGTGAATATAATCAATTAAAATTTCATTTGTTAGAATATATATTGATTTATAGTGTCTTTGGGGTTTTTCATTTTTAAAGCAATAACACATGTTTCAATACATGATATTTCATGGGTAGAGTATATATATAAGCATTGACTATATGCGTAACATATACTATGCATCTATATATATAGATTAAGGCATAAAAAGTATGAAATGAGGTTTGCCTTAGACGACATCTTCTTTCTCTTTATCAATGATGATGGAAGGTATACTTAAAAGCAATGAAAGGAAGTCAAACTGGTTTTTCTTTTATACTTGAATAAACTTGTATAAATTAACATGTGATTTTCCTTGTTGGGACACACCAAACTTTGAAAGTTTGAATAAGCACTCTTGTTTTTCATTTATTTATTTTAAAAAAAAAAACAGTTCATTTAATATTAAAAAAATTTAGTTCATGTATTTGAAAAATATGGCTAACAAATATTTTAATCAATTTGGAAAAAAAAAATTGTATTGTAATTAAGCTATATCGCCTCAGGCAGAATTATTATATTATAATTTTAACACTGGTTATATTTCATGGAAGTAAAATAATTCATTGTTTGCTTACTAAAAACTTGAACACACCTCTTAATATTAGGTTAGTCACGTGAGTAGTTTTTAGTGTTAAAATATACGTCAGTTTAGTATGGAAAAATTTTCGATACACAGTTTTGTATAAAAGAAATACGCCAACTGAAGTAGGCTTAAGCTAATCCTTTAAAAAATTAAAGCTATTATATCTGAAGACTGAAAGGCATCGAGGGTTTTTGTAATCTAAGAAAGGATGAAATGGAATTTAAACTAATCAAAGGACGTATACCTAGTCAATTTTGTCAACTTAACCCAAACCAAATTTACTCTCACTTTTTCCTCTTTTTTTTTTTTAATCCAAAAATGAAAACCTAAAGTAAGTGATCATATATATGTTTATTTAATTTATTTCATTGCCTCGTCAATATTTTTTGTTTCGGTCTAACGTCTTATTGACTTGGTTTATTAGTCAATGAATTAAAGTGTCCATCACAGATAATAATAATGAATTTTTTTCGTATTTTTTTAAGGAAAAATAATCAATTAGTTATGAAATATACTTGTAAGTAGTATTAAATGATTGGACTTGATATAGCTGTGCATTTGGGTGGGAAGGAACCACTTGTGATGTTTGTCTTTTATCTTCTAAGCCACACCTCTGGTACATTAGTTGCTTGGATAGTATAACTTGCTTAGGAATAGATTGCCACTTATGATGGTTGGTTAAAGCAATGTGTGTTAGATGTCAGTTATTGCTGTATTTGATTTTCCAAAGCAATGATGGAGATGAGTTTTAGAAATTCCTCTTTTGAGGTCCGAATGACAACCTTAAAAGGTAAATTAACAAAGTTTGATTTTATAAATTTACTACCAAGAAGATCCAAACCATTGTCATCCCTTTAAAACCTACCATATACTTGTGTAAATTTAATATTTTTTTTATATATTTCCATAATTTTTTTTTATAATTAATGATTTAACAATTCAATCAATAAATTTATTAATATTATTCTACTTGTTATGCATATTAAAATTGGGTTAATATTTGAAATTTAGCAGTGTGTTATTTTTTTACAAGCAACTTTAAAAATTGTCATATATTTTTTTCTAAATATTTTTTTAATATTTTACTATACTTTTATAAAATATTTGTGAACCCAAAAAGTTCCTTTTTGCAACAAGTCAGGAGGGAAGCAAAGAGTTTGGGTTTATAGCCTTTTACGAAATCAATAGCAGAAACTGGGCTTCGAAACCAGAAGCCTCAGAAAAAATAGTAATAATAAAGCCCATATTTGTGACCTGTGAAGAAAATACATACCAGTAACCATTGAAACAAGAAGAAGAAAATGAACTGAGGAGATATGAAGTGTTGTGATGAAGTAGAGGAAATATATGGTCACAGCCGGAGACACGAAGGCCGCAATCGCCTTCCTCGGTAACACCAATTTTCCGAACTCAAGCCCTCGTCTTATCCATCTTAAAAAAGGGCATCAATCAATCTCAAGATGGATAAGAAGACAACAAATGACAAGGAATACAAGCAGGGTTCCTCCAAATTCCCTAGAGTGCAATTTCAACATCTCCCTTGCTTTCGCCTTTCTCTTGCTATTGCTATCAACTTTCACCACCAAAATTAGCTTCCTCACCACCCCAACTTCCAACATTTCTTGAAGAACCCTAGATGTTGCTGAAAACTTGCTAATTGAGGATATAATCCTCACTGCCATGTTGCTTGCCCCATGTGAAACCCTAAATATCTTCTTCGACACAATGGCTAGCCCCGCTCCGTGCTTCAAAAGCTCGGCTCTCCCTTCCGCACAACCACAAAGGTGACCCAACACGATCAAGGCGAGCTCCGAAGCCCTCGTTTCGGAGGTTCCGAGAAGAAGCTCAATCAAGACGAACACCGCCCCACCTTCGACGGCTTTAATCCTGTTCCTTCCCCAAGGACAAAGCTCCACAAGGAGTTTCAATGCCGCCTTGGTTGCTTGTTGCGAGATCTCGTCGCTCAAAGCACGTACGAGTTGCGCGAATAATTCGGATTTGACGTTGATCAATTGGGTTGGATCCGCCACTTGAAAAAGATCTTTCAATATCATCGTGGCGTATGCTCGAGATTTGTGGTTACCGTTTTCCAGGACTTGCACCAAGTACGCTACAAATACTTCATCATTGCTAATAATACTCCTTAGACAGCTTTTAGAGACCTTGATATCATAAAAAATACTCAAAGCTTCGTCGCTAGCTTTTATGAAGTCTGACCCTTTATTGTTCTCCACTTGAAGTAACGTAGAATCATCTCTCTTGATGATTGATACCAAGAATTCAACTGCACCAGACGCTTCCATACAGCTTCTGTTTCTCTCACCTTCTTCGAGCGTGATTGATCTGAGTGTTGCAAGGCATTTGAATCGCGTCTCAGGGAGTTTCGTGGCATCGTTAAGGAGCTTGGCGATCTGGGTGTTATGGATGGGAGGGTTGGGTGCTGGGATTATTTGGATTCCATGGGAAACATTGAGAGTGCACCATGTTTGGATCAAGCGACGAAGAGTGTGATTTGGGGTTAGACCAGAATCGTGCAAGGCTTGTTTGGTAACGGGACATGCCTTGTTCTTGCATGAATATAGCCATTTCTCTATACTATCACGATCGTATGATATTCCAGTTGAGATCGTAACAGGGTCTCTCATGAGCTGAAGAGAAATTGGACAAAGAAAATGGGTAGGAATCTCAATTTCATCCATCTTTTTTATTCTGTAACCTATTAATTCCAACAAACCCAGGCCAAAAGAAAATCTCAATTGGAATAAAAAAGAAAATTAGAGTAGTATATGAGAAAGGAAAGAAATGTTACCAGGAATCCATCTAATCTAAGACTAGATAAATTGAGTGAGTGGGGGAGAGAGGGTTGATATACTTGAGTTGAGAGTACAAAAAGGTGGGCAACATGCAATGCAACCTGATCAACTTCCAAGTCAATAAATAAAAAGTCAAAACACACAATTGCGAAGAGAAGAAGGAATTAATTAGACCATTCCCGAGGTTTAGAAACAAGAAAGTCAATAAAAAACACAAACTACTCCTAGCCTCTGGCTTAAATGGAAGGAACGAGGTTTGGCATGTCATCCATGGCCATTGGGACAGGCGTCGGTGTTGTGATGGCCACTCCATAACCCATACCACTTTGACTTTCTTTCTCTCTTTATTAATTAGGTAATATGGAAAATGATATATATCATTTTTATTTAATTTATGGTTACATAATCATATTTATATATAAAAAAAAGTTAATCACCTATTAATTTAATCATTAATATTTTTTTTCATTTAAATCAATATTAATAAATATTTCATACTATTCTTTCTTAATAAATATATAATTAAGTCCAGTTGATAAACTATCCAAGCGTGTCGGAACTTTTACTTTGTAGGGATGAGGGTAGTTGAAAATGATTAAAGCCAAAGGGTGACTCATCATTATTGGTCTTTTGACTAAATCTTGTTGCCTTTAATTTATCAATTTAGAACACTAACATTAGTCCCAACTCCCAATTGCACAAATCGAGGTTAATAAAAATTAAAAAAATAATAATACTAAACGAACAAAGCTTTAGTACGTATTGTTCACAAAGATTAAAGGAACACGAAAATAAATTTAATATCTAATTTTTAGGAAAATTAAATTAAATTAAAAATTCAAAGAGGAAAAAAAAAAAAAAGGAAGAAAGGCAAGTAAAGCCTATTCGCATAAATTGTGAATACTAAGAGAGGTGCCCACAAATGCGAGAAACCTATGTGCGCTTTGGGATTTAGGAGATAAGAAACCTCATCTTATCGATTCGATTAGTTACTTGCATTGTTTAGAATTGAAGTAGATCAAATTCAAACTCGAACAATGGTTGATAATTTTAGGTCGTGCTTGTGTTAGTCCCAGACAAGCTCCACCATCACCATTCCAATAAGATAACATTGTTGCCTTTATTCATGACTTCATGCAAGAACCATGACCATGTTTCATTAACTTGAGACAGTAACAATTCTGACTTTTCCCCTCTATGGTTTAAAGTCTTCTCTGTCGGCTCATATTAATTAAGTTGGGGGGGAGAGATTTAAGAATGGTATTGATAATTTGGATTCTTCCATGTTTGAGTTTCATCATACACATGTGCATATGTTAAGGATTTGTTTTGTTTTGTATGATTTTATATTTGCGAGTGTATTTCTATATTTGTATTATTTTGGACCATTTTTCTTGTCCGAATCTATTTGAAGTTACAAACTCAAGATTTAACTTGGGCCAGCATGTAGGGCAAGGTTGTGCTAGACCCAATTCTGCATGTTAACCACAACGGGCCTCTTAATGGTCTAATTCGAAATTATGGCTTCATCTGAAATTAAACATAAAAAAATTTACTATTTAATGATTTTGATCCAGACAATATTCTACCCAAACAATTAATTGCTTTCAATTACAACACATTGAATTTACTTTTTTAGGAAAAGTTTCCAGGTATTTTCAAATTTACTCCGATGGTTAATTTTATTAATTAAGTTAATCATTATCTTTATTAATCATTTTATTTTTATTTCACCATCATCACTCATTGTTATTTTGCTATATACTATATATTTGTGTAACTTAATAAATTTTCATGTGTTTCAGTGTTTTTATATATTTATTATTATACTCTATAATTACATATCATCTTTTTAATCTTGTTCATAAATTTTTTAACTTGACTGATGATGTATCATATTATTTTATTAATATAATATTTAATCTCACATGTCACCGTTATTTTATTTTTTGGAAAAAATCTGATTTTCAATCTCAATGGCTGTGGCTTGAAGATTGGATTATGAGATTGTTTCCTAAGGTAGAGACTGCAATTCCAGTTTGGTTTTCTAATTAACTTAATTTGTTTACGAAAATTTAGATTTAAAAGATAAGAGGTTGCCGAATACCATAGATACTTATATAATTCATTTAAGTTAAATATTTATTCAATAAATAACATTAAATTTTCGATAAAAATAATATCTAAATTCAATAAATAGCAAGTCAATATGTGCTGGTTCTATCTAATAACGATCCGAATGTTTTTTTTTTTTTTTGGGGGGGGGGGGGAATTAAGATATCATTGGTATTTTGAAATTTAATGAAACTAATTTCACAAATAAATTGTGGACAAAATTGATCCATTACATCAAAGTTTCCAAACCCAATCCAACATATATTAAGCCATATTATTTTATTTTCAAAAACGTAAAAAAAAAAAAAATAGAATCTAAGAATGGAACATGAGGACGTAAATTTTCACCGAGCATGCTTATAACGCAAGCCACAATCCCAACACAACAATAAAAGACCTAGTGACGTCTTGTAACGAATCTCGTCACTGTTGAAATGATCGAGCGGCGGGTGGACAAGCATCGAACCAATCACTTCGCCTCCGTGCTCGGCTGCCTGTCTCAGCTCCCACCACCACCATTCTCGCCATGTCTTGCGGTTCATTGTCCCTTGCTTATATTTACAAGTTACGTATATTTATGGCGAAAAAAATAAAAATAAAGAACCCTACATTTCGATCATCATATTCACATGCCATTTGCGATTTTGGATAACGTACGTTCTCATTCAGGCCATGAGTTAGGGATCATTGGAAAGATTTCTCACAGATTTGACAAAGACATGTTGTCTGGATATATATATAAAACAATTCCTTGTTGATATATAGCCATATTAAGAATCCACTATTTATTATTACCAATAGAAAAGAAAAATCCACCATTTATCTCAAAATATGGATAACAGAATTCACTTTATTATTAAAAAAAACTATTATTATTTTTGTATCCGAATTAAAACCCCAGTATAAATAACTCAATGAATGGAGTAAAAAAGTGGGGGCATGAGAATCACATTAAAGACACGAAAGAAATGGATAGGAATGCAGATTGGGATTGGGTATATTATAATTTGTCACTGATAAAGCTAATGCTTAATGTGCAAGAGCTTTTGGAATTTGGACATCAAGTTTCTATAATAAACAGTGAAGTGATTTTGGCTTTTTTTCTCTTTTTGTGGTAAATCAGGTATTAATATTATTATATTTGCAATGAAATTTCTAATCATGGATGCTAGACAAAAAGTAATTAATATATAATAATATTCCTCTAATTCTATTCCATCGGTTTGGTCGGCTAATTTAACTATCGCTTAAATTAATTTTGTGTTATTTTATGATGTCAAGAAAGATTCTTGTCAAAGGCTTTTCACTCGTGCATATTACGCCTTCAAATGTTGGGAAATGATTTCATAATAAAGGAGTGGTTTTAAGATAGATTTGTTTTAATGGTAATCCTCTTTAACCTTTTGTATCGAATTTTTGTAATAGTAAAATAAACTACTCCAATTCCCCTTTTTCTCTTGTTTTAATTATGAGAGAATCAATATGCTAATTATATTCACCAAAAGTGAAAATGAACATTAATCAAACGTAAAATCTAATGAAAGTAGGAAACAGACTGGCGGATAAACCTTTAACAACTTTGATGATGATAATTATACCCTTTTTATTATTTTAGCATACTTAGACAAACAAACAAGAATATTCCACTTCGATTAAGCTCGTGCATGACCAAATCCAAAAGTACGTAACCTAAATTTGACACATGTACCCAATTTCTGAAAGGAAAACAACAAAAAGAAACCACCACTCACAACAGTACAACCCATCCCTCCAATCCTAGTTTATATTTCTTTCACATCCTATTACCATTTTTTTAATTTTATTCATATTTGGTTAAATCCCCCCTAAAATTAAAATATTATATTAATAATTAATACTGTTAATTATTCCCTCTAAAAAACAGGCTTTTTAGCAACAACAAAAAAAATCCATATCAACAAGGACTAATTTTTAAGAAAAAATTATGCCATTTTAATTAAAATAGTCATCATCATTACTTATGTATTTGAAAGTGCAATGACGAATTTAAGTATAGTAAAGCTACTAAAAGTAGAATTTGATGTTAAATTTAACAATATTATAACTTGTGACTTGTGAGATTTAGTCTTTGTTTTCTATTGTGTTTTAAAAGTGTTTTTAGGATCAAAAGTAACGTAGGACGATGGAGGTTAAAAGTACTGTTTTTGACCTCAAATGTAAAAACTAAAATTTGTAACTTTTGTGTTTGGAAAATCACTTTGGGAGTCAAATGATGTTTTTAACCCTTATTTACCATCCAATATATTTTATATAATGTTCATATTATGTATACAATTATTTTCATATTAAAATTTATTCCAAATATATAAAATTATATATTTAAATTTGTAATAGTTATATTTTAATGTCTAAAATATAGTTTATATATTTAAACTAAACTTTACAAACAATTTATATTAATTGTTTATAAAGTATTTAAAAATTATATTGCATTTATCAAAATATTAATAATGTGTTACAATAAATGATCTTTTATATTTTTATTAAAATATCATAACATTAATGAATTTAAATATTATTTAAAGATTGGTTTTTATTTTACAATATCATATTTAAAATTAACATTTTTTATTTTATTTTACAGCCTTATTGAATACTTAAATTTTAAATTAAGATTTTTAAAAACACTTGTACAAATAATTTTCATTTACATATAATTCAAATACCAATAATAAACTAGCATTTATTTGATTTTCTTTTATTTTTTGAATAAGTGAGATATATTTGGAAGGGGTAGGGTTGGGAATATACGGAGAATCTGCTAGGCTGGACACCAATTACTCAAGTGGTTGGCTTCCCATGATTAAAAAAAAGCAAAGCCATAGGCACCGCTGGTCTCACCATCAAACCATGGGAGGGAGGGATGGGCACAGTCACAGCAAAAGTGAGCCTAAAAGGGGGCTGGGAATTGGACCACGAACCAAGTGATCGGAAACCCCTGGCTCAAGCCATCCGAAACTAAACAGAACCTAGCCATTTACGTGTCCCTCTGGATTTTGAAAACGTGGCTGTTTCTCATTCGCAAAATTGGCTTTCCCAATATCATTGCTAGATGTGGAAAGCCATGCATGCAATGCAAAGCCAAAAAGCCAAATTTATTCTTTTGGCATACTTTTTCCTTTCTCCTTTTCCTCTTCTTTTTGTTTCTGTGGCTAATTAATGCCAAAATCTTCTCTCTTTTTTCATAATGATAAATAATAATGAGAGAAGGTTAGATGTCAAAATCTTTATCCTACCTCCCTTATTTTATATTTTTCCAATCATGTCAAAATGAATATTTATATATGTACTAAATATAGGATAAATTACACCATCATTCACTCTAATTATAGTTCATTTCTATTTTGATCATTCTAACTTTTTTTTTTGTTAATTTGGTCACCTCAAAATAAAATTTGATTAAATGGGTCACTTCACTTGTTAAAATTGTAACGGAAGCATAACGATGCATTCGTATGAAAAATTTTTAGGTGACCAAAATAGGAACAACCCTTATTAATTTGTCTTAATTTTAGAGTGGCTAACGTAAAAATACACCATTAGTCTTCTGTTACTATTTAATAATGAAGTGACCAATTTGATTAATTTCTATTTTGGGATAGCCAAATTAACAAAAAAGAATTTGGAATGACCAAAATAAGAACAACACATATTTAAAGTAACTAATGGAATAGTTTACCCTAATTAATATATTGAGTTTGAAATATATATTTTTCATAATGTCTAAAATGATATTTTTGTGCTTTTTTTTATTTTATTTTTTTGCTTTTTCCGTTTCCTTCTTCATCACACCGTTCCCCCTTTTTTTTTTTTCATGAAAAAGAAATTACTTTTTATTTTCTAGATAAAGTGTTATATATCGGGAATGAAGGGGTTTGCTTATGCTTACACCATTCCAATAATAGCATTGAAATGTCACATTTATTGTCCTAGTTTTGGATAAATATGAAGCTTTTGTACAAAAATTTTAGGGGTTCTTTTTTTTTTTTAAGGATAATAAATCTTTGTCATTCCATTGTAGTTCAATTGACATTTTCCTTATCGATTATACTAGACCTTAAACATGAAGCAATTTGCCATGTATTTTTTTAAATTCACTAATTTTATATGTTATCAAGATCATCTCATTAGATATGGCAAAAGGTTAGATTAAACTTTAACAAGATTCTTAAAAGTTAGTATTACATTTTTATTAATAATTTGTATTTAATTTTAATTGTGAAATTATTTAAAATTATAAAACAATAAATAAGTTTTAATATTAAAAATGAGTTTCAAAAGTTCAACAGATTAAATTAGCTTTTAGGTAGATAAAATTTTAGTCATTCGAATTTGACCCCCAGCTACTCTTTATTTTCGGGTTATGATTATTAATAAAGATGATCGTAAGAAGATTTTACCATGTATTAATATATATATGAAAATTGTAAACCAACCTCTTAATATATATTCTTTGTAGGTCTAATATACTATAATTAAGTGAAGGTACACAGTGTAAATTAAATTGAACTCACCATTTGATCTCTATAATTTTTCAGTATTTATTTTAATATTTATATTCAAAATTTATAATTATTTTTTTAAATAACATCATTTCTAAAATTCAAAATCGTTATACTTTTCTATTTCAACGTAAATATTACAACTAACCATTCATATATTTTGATGTGTAATATAATCATATTTAGATATTTTAATAATATATAATTTGTGTTGTCCATAACTTATTAATGATACTGCACGTCCGTGAACAGCATTTGTTGGGAAACACTAATTATAAGTTTGTGATGTATTTTTATTTTCAAGGGTTTCCCCTTTATTTCTTTGTCCTCTCCTTTTTTTTTTGTCTCTGCCTTTGTGACCAAATCTGTTTAGTCTTTTTGTGGTAGGGTAGGAAAGATTTTCATCCATGGCCGATGGACTTTCGAGAAGCACACATATGGTATAATCTTCGAATGATTGAGATGGAATTTGTGATTTAGGGTCCAACTAGAAGGAAAACTTAACCACTAAGCATTATTGCATTAGCTGCATAAATATATTTACATATAATATTTTTGTTATACTTTCGTATTCAACTCATATTAAATTTAAAAAATTATTAATACAAAGTTAAATTTACAAATTTCAGCTCAAACAACTTGATTTGGATCACGTTGATGCAACTACATGACTATCGTGGCTAATAATTTTTTCTCTTGAAACCTCAAACCCTCGTTCTAATACCTCCATTTTAAGACCCGCACGATCTAAAAAGATATAATAAAGAAATATCTTATAAAAACTCATCAATCCATCTCCATCATCAGATCCATTCAGATCAAATTCTATAACACTCTTAAGTTGACACTCAGCCATCCCACTATGACACTTAAACTCGAGGGATAGGGGCCATGACTAACCTTCCTTTCCTCTATAAATACGCATTAGATGACGAGTAAAGGCAGACTCAAATATTTGGCCTTATTCTGCCTAAGTTCTATCAACTTTCTTATCTTTCCACAAGCAATTGCTCTTCGCACCTTATTTTGTGTAAACCACCCTTACTAATCATCCTCTACTTTTGTGTTGTAATAATATTCATATATAATAAATTAATATTACTTATTTTTTAAATTTATAAGTTGGATTAAAATTTGACCCATATTTTTAATATACTCTACAAGATTTGTATTTTCCTAATGATATTGCTTATGGAATCTTAAAAAATTTTCTAAAATAAATTAAATATTTTTTTTATGTACAATCATGCTGAAATTTCAAATTAGATATGTTTGTTTCACAAAATAATTTGTAAAAGATGGTTTTTTTTTTGCATTTTTTATATTTGTTTTATAGAAAATAATTTAATGACTTATTAGTCGAGAAAATAAGCCATTTTTAAATTGTATTCCCTTTTGAAAGCATAAGACAATTTTCGAAAAATTTATTTTTATGAGCAACATGAATTTTAAATAAAAATTAACTCTAATAAAGCTAAATTGAATTATGATCTCAAATATTAAAATTTTTAGTATTATAACATGAATATTTATATTTAATAATATATGATAAGTTATTAATATAATTTATTAATTTGATAAAAAATTTAATACTACAATTTTATTTTAATAAATAAATTTTGATATTTATAATTATTTTTAATTTTAAATAGTATTATTAATATTTTGTTAAAATACTTTATATATATTCATAGTATAAATATGAGCATTTTAAGACACTTGTTAAGATTTCTAAAACCATTATCCTATTAATATTAAACTTATTACTGAGTAATGACAAAAATACTCTAACTTTACAAAATCAATAGTATTATTTTGAGGGTGTTTTTATAATTTTATATAGGAAAATAGAAATATAAATGTACATAATAGGATTTGAACCTAAATCTCTATAATTTTTAACATTTATACTTTACCATTAAACTCAAATTTAATTTATTATTTATATTATTTTTTATAAATATAACTATTACATAAAAAAATTTCACCCATATTGTTGGTATGTGCCATAATCTAGTTTATACCAATGTTATATATTAAATGTAGTATTTGTATATATGAAGAATTTTTAATTTTTAATTTTCCTTGTTCATTTATCGTTCATATTCAAAGTTTGTATGTGCTCCTTTTATTAATGTCGTTTTCAAAATTCAAACATACTTTCATTGAGAGTATAATGCGTCTTACATTTACGATGAAAGTTTATAAATATTTACATGAAGAATAATTATGAATTAAAAACAAAATTTTTACATGATAATTTCGCATTTAAAAAAAAATGAAAATAGAAGAAAAGTAAGTGGCTATCTTCATTTTGTCCATTTATTTATTTATATTTCTTTCAGTGCAACGAAGTGGGAACCGGAAAGAGAAAATGTTTGGTCCTTATTACTCTAAGAACAAGATAGGGGGAAATTATTGGAATAAAAACCAAAAGAAATAGGAAAATTAAATACCATCTAAAAACAAGTATATTATGATAAGCTAGGTAGGGGTGGACAGAACCTTATGCCCATCCTTTCAATAAAGTTTGCCTGGTCTCCCTTTTTATAACATTTAATTTATTTACGCGGGGAAGGCATGTAATGACGTGGCAGCATGTGATTTGTTGAACTGTTAGGACTTTGCCCCCTAAATATATTTAATCCTCTAAAAGAATTTTGCTGTACCGCCAAGCAAGCCTACGTCTCGTAGGGAGGTAAAAGGAGTAGATTCATGGAATTTTGTTCATCAAAATTCGGCATCTTCTTTTCCCTTTTCTCCTATTTTAAGTTTACTCGTTGGAGATTAATCACCACATTTATAAATACACTAGTTAAAATAATGGATGAAATTTTAAGTTTAAAATTTTTTAAATAATTTTTAAACACATTTTTTAACAAATATAATTATATTTAAATATTAGAGAAAAGTATTCAAACTAATAAAGTTGGATAAAAATTCACTTACTTATGTGGTTTGAAAAACATTAACTTACTCCTCTTAAGTTTGGTTAAAAATACATTAATACTCTAAAGTTTACTTATTAAACGAATTAAAAAAAAAAAGTAAATTGTACCCTGATCACTTTAAAATAAAAGTTGTCTTATTTTAGTCATTCTATTTTTTCTTCTCAATTTAATTACTTTAATTAAGATAATTGTTAAAATTAATTATTGTTCCTAAAATTTTGGTTAATCCTTTGATAGATTGTTGACGTAACACATTACTCTATTGAGTGATTGACAAGTGACATTTTTTTTACTTTTGGCTAAAAGTTAATGACCTCTCTATAATTAGTCCATTAAGAATATTCTCTCTTCCACCTTCGCCCATTATTTTGTAAGATGAGTTTGGCTGATCCTTGCGATCTTTAGATGACTTACATGATTTTAATTTTTAATGGATTGATTATAGAGAGGTCCTGTAACATCGCTTTCTCAATAAACTCGAGTGATGAATGCTACATTTAGCACTAAACTTTCTTTGTCATATCAAATACTCATAATTTGGGCCATTATCAAGGTCACATTACCCTTTCTAGAATTTAATTAGACTAACAATAAAGTTTAATTCCATCTCAATTTCGTTTTAAGTCTTTTTTGGTCCAATTAAAATTTTTCAATTTTAGGTCTATATGTCTCAAAATAGTGTCATGTTACTATAGAACTTTAGCTTTGAAGTTATATTGTCTTGAGACAAAGTCCAATATGTCTCAGACATGACCTTGATACTGTAGCTTTTTAGCTACGAAGCTATTGTGTCTCGAGACACATTTCGTGTTTCTCAAGACCTAGGATAGAGGACCCAAAATTTTTATTTTCAAACACCTCCAAACCATACCAAAATTGTCCATTCCAATCAATAATCAAAGCTCATATATTATGTAATACCTCATATTTACTATTCAAAACACATTAAACTCAAATATTAGAATAACTAGACACTTTCTTTCTTATTTCATTAATTCACCTTTGTACATGTCATACTCTATATCAGGAAATTTATTTCATACATTTGTTCTCCCATGCCTTGATGATGTGATGAGATGTGTCAAGGTTGTTACTTCAAAAGAGAACTTCAACACCTACGCGTTAAGTTCATGAAATCTTTGTAAGTACCCGTGAATTCAGACCTTACCATTTCTTTGATTTTTATTTATGATAAACATTGTTACTATTATAATTCATGAGTATATCTTAACAATCAATAGGTTATTTCATATTTACAAAATTCATTAATACTTTGATTCACTAATTTTATCATTCAAGGATTAACATGAACACAACTTTTATTAGAAATCACTTACCACGACTTTTTAGCCCATGATAGACACGTTTGAACTAGATGGATACACGGAACATATCACGATACATGGAGCACATAAGTGCTATAAACATGGGCACCAAAGCACATTAACAGAACAAGAGGCACCGAAGTGCAATATCAAGAATAACGCGATTATCACAGGAGTGCTCTGGTTCCTATGGCATGTCAACTATATCCACAGAGTTCAACACTAGTCTACATGGACATTTCACGATATCAGGTTTACAATAATTAATCACGTGTGTTTTATTTCACGATTATCACAATTTCATTACACTTTCTCATTCCTTTCATTCGGGTTTACTATTTAGCATTACACGAACATACAGTTTCAAACATTAAGAGTTTCAAAGGCATTACCTTTTCATTTCCATTTCAGGACTAACCACGATCTTTAAATTATTCTACCCATATTCTACAATAAAAATAATAAGTACTTCATACAAATACAAGTGTTAAATCAAATTTGTAGTTGAGAAAAAAAAACAAAACTAGGAAAAAAACTTACTTGCAAATAATTCGTTAAGTAATAAAGAAAATCAAGGAGGAAGAATGAGGTAATAGCTTTTCTTTTACATTTATTAATAGACTAATACCCTAAACCAATATAAAATAGGTTAATTTTGTCTTAATGTTTTTTAAGTTTCCAATTTACATGGAAAAATAACATTCTCACATTTTATCATGAGAATCACATTGCCATGTTTATGGGAAAGTAATTCCCAAGGGAAAGTTATATTTCGAGGAAAGTAAATAAAATTTGACATATCAAATGTTAGAATCACTTTCCAATTGACTAAATTATCAGGAAAGTGACTACTTTTCATAATACCAAGCGCTACCTAAGGATATTTAATTCATGGAATGTAATATTACTAATGGTATATAGGATTATCAAAATGTAAGATTATTTAGCATATTACTAAGTATTAGGAGTGAGGTCGGTTCAATGCAGTCGTGTTTTTTATATTTTTCGAGCCATCGATCATAATTTGATTCAGGTCTTAATTATTTTCATATTAATTTTTTGTTTTGAATTTTGAATTTTTGGGTTTTGGGTTTTGTTTTGGAAAAAAACGAGTTTTGTTTTATGTCATTTTAGATATTATTTAAGATTCCACACGGAAGGTAAAATTATTTAAGGAAGAGATGACATTAAAATTACCCCATATATTCTGAAATCTTGACACTATTGAGAATGTGAGATTATCGTCTCAAAATGATGTTTGAAATCTAAACACGATATTCACGTTATGGAATTTTACTTTATCATCGAGAATATAAGATTCCACAAACTAAATGCCTCTTAAGAGATGAATATATTTTAAACCAAACTTAAATAATAAGTTAAAATATTTAGATTAATAAATTATCATAAAATTAGAAATATGCATTTATTTTGATAATTTTATCTTTAATAACTCAATTCTTTTAAATATTTTTATCAATAAATGAACATTTTATTCACCATATATATAATGGGAAAAAAAGTCTCTGATATTTAATTGAAGTTCCAAATTTGAAATTTCAAGCATTGAATGTCAAAAAAGATGAGATTTAATTAAATCCAAAGAAAACATGCACTTAAATATATGATTCTAAACCGGCCATTGAAACTCTGCCATTCCAATTTTAAATAACGGAGTTAAAGGCTATAGCTAGGTCAAACACCATTACACAGCACTTTTCATATATGGACAAAAAGAAATTATTTTACACGGACAACATTGTTTAATTAGCTACCTTTACTTTGTCCTTTTTCCCACACTAACACAAAGATTAATTGATTTAATAGTGTAATGTGGAATCATAAGTCATGAAGCATTGATTAAAGAAAAATTAATTATAATTAGTGAATGCATAATTCATGTGATTGCCTCTCGCGCTCCCCAGATTGTAGTTGTAAAATGATGGTATAGCGTTTTTGTTTTGGGTATTGTTAGGATTGTGTTGTACTACATTAATTAATCCGCATTTTAAACAACAGAAAAGTAAACTTAGTACGGACTACTAAATTTTATTTTAAAGTGGAAATCGGATTCTTGGTGTCATCAAAATTTTAATCTGCCGAGTCAACTCCGAATTTATTCATCCACTCCGCACTAATTGGCATCATCTATAATTTATGTATTTTCAGTACATTATTTTTAATTGTTTTTAATCTGACCATCTTTATTACATTTTTATATTATACCAAAATAATTTACTTTCTCACGAAAAGTCAAAACTTTTGCATGAATTTAAGAAATGAGATTGGAATATTGTTTTTTATTAGCTAATATTTTTTTAAAAGTTACAAATGTATTATTTTATTCCGGTTTTGTATTGGGTTCATTATTTATTTTCTCATTTACTCAGGTTTTTCGTATATTTCAAATTTAATCTCCATATTTTTTATTTTCAAGAATTTAGTATATTTACTTTTCAAATTTAAAATATTTAGGTTCATTTGTTAACATTTTTATAATTCTTTTGTTAAATTTGCTAGCGTGACATTTTGAAATTAAAAAGATACACACTTAATATCCATGTAAAATAATGACATCGTAATAGACTTGAATTTAATAGAGAATTTTAACGGTGTTAATAATCCTTAAAAGTTCGCATCAACATGTTAATCAAGATAAAGTATTTAAACTAACTAACGACATTATAAAAATCGGAATGCTAAATTATGTCAAAATTAAAGTATAAAAATTTAGTTTTAATTTTGAGTGAAATATAGAAATCAAAATTAAAATTTAACCACTCGTATCTAATCTCAAAATAATAAAAGAATTAAAAATAAAATTTCACCATAATCTTTTTCATATATATAAAAAAGACAGTTGTCATGAAAGAAAGGCTTAGAGCCTCCATGTAAAATTTGTATAGATATAAATAGCCTCAACCATATAATCCATTATTATAAATATTGAATTAAATATTTTAATTTAATTCAATATTCAAATTATTTAACATAAAGAATTGTAATATATATTTTTGACAAAACTGGCTGAAGTTCACTACCTCAATTAAAATGAATTAAGAATTACACAATTATGGATATCGTTTAGATACTTTATACCAAAAGACAAGTTATATTGGTTATTTAAGGCAAGATTGCAAAGGTTATCCGCCACCTCTTTTCTGTCTCGTCCAATCTACTTAACATTGGCTTCGACGAAGAGCTCAAACATGCCTCTAACTTCTTTGATCCGATGGCCTCACATTTTAATGTCCTCACAGTGTGTTTCCAAAACGGTTGACTAGGCTCGCACAATCGAATTCGAAGATAATCTTATCAAAGTTAAACGAGCAGGCCAAAGTGATGCATTCAATCAACGCACTTAACTTCGCTCATTCCATACTCATATGATCCCCTTATAACTCGCACTACCACCAAAAACGAAACCATCACTATCATGAATAATAGCCCAATTCCTGTTTTGTTGTCAACCATGGGGACCATCAAAGAATTGTAATCTATTAATTGAACGTTTGTAGTCTCAAATCTTCCACCTTTGCTACATCTTAAGACTTCATTAGTTGAATAGGATATAATAATTACATGAGCACAAAAAAATATTAACGTTATATAAATACACTAAACAATAACAACTATTGATATAAATATAAAATTGAAACGTGATTAAATAAATAACTGTAAATACGAATGCAGTCATGCCTTTTTTGAAAGCCCTTAATAATTAAATTATAGTTTTGTTTTAATTTGAAAAAAAAAAAGATAAATAGTGCGAATTTTATTAAAACATTTATTTTGTCTTTATTTTACAATGTTATTTTTATTTTATACTCTAATAATCATTATATAAAACATTTATTTAAAATAATAAACTAATAAATTTTAAGTTTTTTTAATTAAAAAATTCCAAGTGAATTAAATTGAAAAATTATCAACTTAAAATACTTGATTATTTGTTTCAAATTTCTCTGAGCTTGTTTAATAAACTAAAAAATTAAGTGCTGAAAAATTAAGGATTGAAATTTATAATTACTATTTATATTATAAAATTGTTTGATATATTAGTAAAAATTAAGCATTGAATATAATTGTTTTATTTGATAATAGTATATCTTGATTTTTGAAAACTCATTATTTCATAATTTTAGTCTTGTTAATATGATGTTATTTATTTTATTTTGAGTAGTTTGCATAAAATTTAAATATAAAATTTGAATATTTTTAATAAAAAGAGGAAATAATCTATTTAAACAAATGTTTTGAAAATAAAATCAACTTACTATTTTCACTTTTAAATGATAAGTAACTATCTACTTACTTATCATATATATTCCACACTCTTTTTTTTTTTAAGAAATTTAATGTAATTATCAAATACAACTAAAAAATTCCAATCAAACACATCTTTTGTGAGTAGATTGATTCGTCAATTCTTTTGATTTTTAATGTGAGTACTGATAGATAGGGGTGAAGGTAGAATTTTTTTTTTAGGGGACCAAAATTAAAATTTAAGTTTTATAATAGTAAAAATACAAATTCACCATTTAATAGTATATATCTTTATAATTTTTAAACTATTAAATTAAATTTTTATCATTTTTAGAGGGGCAAAGTGCAATTCTAACTTTACTAATTTAAATTTTTAAAAATTTTAATGGATTTAAATGAAAACTTTTCCATTTTAAGAGAAGCTCGAGCCTGGACTTGTGCCAACCCTTGGCTACGCCCTGCTATAGAGTAATTATTAAATATAATAATATTTTTATTTAGCATATTAAAAATCATAAATGAAGTAATCAAATTAGTACATATGTTTTGATGGAACATTTAATAAAAAGTTATTTGTATAAATGATATATCGATTAAATTTAAGAAATGTATTAAAAAGGCAACGGATAAAAAATTCCTAATAACATCATCCATAAATTTTATGTGCTTTAATTGACACTTATTATCAACATCATCAACTTTTGGCGTCTTTATAAATTATATATGATGGCTGATGGTTCGTATTGGCCACTTCTTTCATATACGTATAATCTTCATGACTTTGTCAAAAAAAAAAATGAATAATAACAAACAGGAAAAAGGACAAATTAAGCAAAGCAAAAATAAAAAAAAAAAGGGTCCCAAAATCCAGACGTGACACCTTAAGTTGTTTCCACATACATTATTCTTCATTATTTGTTTATTTAGTATTTATCTTTTTAAAAAAAATTTATGTGAATATAAAGCTTAAAGATATTCTTTATAAAAACGATAATTTAAAAAATAATAATAAAATGATGGATGGATAGAATCTCTATCACTTAGGGTTTATGAGAAGGATGAGTTTATGGCCGCCCAATCGTGTTGGCCTATGAAAGTGATT
Organism: Gossypium sturtianum; assembly: GCA_025698515.1. Taxonomy (NCBI): domain Eukaryota; kingdom Viridiplantae; phylum Streptophyta; class Magnoliopsida; order Malvales; family Malvaceae; genus Gossypium; species Gossypium sturtianum. The sequence continues at coordinate 165,860,196 of CM046955.1, forward strand.
CCTCCGCTTCTTTTTAAGCCATTTTCACCCCCACTCCAACCCAATCACACGGATTTAGTACGATAGTGGATACATTTATCATCTCTTTTTTTTTTTTCTTTTTTATTATAAATAATAATATATTTAATAAAAATTCATAATTTTTGAATGGTAAATTTATTAATTCATTTTATGAATAAGATATACAGTTCGGAAAAAAAGAAATAAATAACAAACACTAGTTACCAATGACTAGCTCCATCAACACGACAAAGACTTCAGCCTTAACACTAACAGAATATTATGACATGTTGACAACTGACACTGTCACAACTCAAACATGACATATTTAGAGTGATTGTAAGCACTTAACATGATAAAAAAATTAGCCCTAGATGGTCCAAAGCGGCGGACAAAATCGACAACATAACCGAGCATCCACCAATTTGTAGAGGATGATGACAAAACCGTCCCTAAAATCACTTCCAAAAGTAAAACTACATGTATAAATAAAAGTAAGAAACTTGTACTAACCAATACAAAAACTTTCAAAAGTAAAAACTTATTAAGCAAAGAAAAAAAAACATATAACACTTAAGACAACATGGGTCCCAACTGACTCGCAAAATTATTTATTACTTTGAAATACTCTTAAAATAGAAACAAAAATAGATTAAGAGTGTAACACCCCTAACTCAAACCCGTTGCTGGAAAAGGGTTTCGGAGCATTACCAGAACATTCAGAACATTTTTCTGTTAAACTACGTAAATTTACTATTCATTTACCAAGATCATCCATAACGTCCCTTGATCGGGCCCTCAAGGCCCAATACGAGCATTAGAATCAAACCGGGACTTAATCGGAACCTCCAAGAATTTTTCGCAAAATTTCAAAATTTTTCTAAAGTGCAAGACTCACACGCCCGTGTGGTCCTAAGGACACGTCCATGTGACCCTGGAACACGCCCGTGTCTAAGGCCGTGTCCAATTTAGGTTGCTCTCTGACTTGTGCCACACGACCATGCCACACGCCCGTGTGCTAGGCCGTGTGGTTAATTAATTTAATTCGAATTAGGTGCAGGTTTCACACGGCCATGACACACGCCCGTGTCTCTGCCCGTGTACTCAATTCTGAGCATTCTGTTTTGAAAATTTGAAATACAGGGGACACACGGCCAGACCACATGCCCATGTACCAGGCCGTGTGTCTACCCGTGTGGACAAAATAAGGCCATTTCCTAGCCTCATTTCTCACCCAAATTTTCCATCTTCCTGCACCAACACTTACAAGTATAATCCAACCAATTGCAATTATAATTCAAGTCAATTTCTATCATCCAAACTAATACATTTCATCATATATTTGTGTTTAATGACTTACCTTTATGTAATTTACATAATTTGCAACATTAGATGTTCATACTTATCATTTTAGTTAATGTATTGATTCAACCATAACATATATCAAAACATAAGTGTATTAGCCATTCCAATGGCTAAGTTTCATTCATTACTTACACAACATCATTTGATTTAGTTAGCCTATACATGCCATTAACAAAACAAGATTTTCATTTATACCAAAACGATAGGTTGATAGTGTGATGATTTGCTCCGACCAATCTCCAACCTTCTCGAGCTTTGAGCACTATAAAACAGGGAAAATAAAACCTAGTAAGCATATTATGCTTAGTAAGCTCGTATAACATAAATTAAGCTTACCATTATATTCAATATATTAACCATACAAAACATGCTTGCCAACTATTTGGAAACTTACCTATTCACACATACTCAATCAACATGTTAGTCATAATATACTAATATGCATAGATGAGCTCATCATGCCATACGCGTATTTTATCCTTTGAATCATTGAATTTTCGATAGATATTTCAAGTAGTACACTCGAGGTGTACAATTCCATTATCCGTCAATTCATATCCAGTAGTACCTTATAGGTGCACTCTCGAGCCACATATTACACAAAGAGAATTACTACCAAAGCTAAATTCTAGTCAGTAACATATGCTCTAAGGGCTTTGTCGGATTACCAGTCCAGGCTAAATCCTTTATATGACAAAGAATTCCCTATAGAGTTCATTCTAGATTACCAGTCCAGGCTAAATCTAGTCAATTAAGATTACCAGTCCAGGCTAAATCCTAATTGAAACATATACTCGAGAGGCTCGTTTCGGATTATCCATCCGGGCTAAATTCATTCTGCAACACATGCAGTTTCATCAAGGAAATAACCTTTTTATCCATCAGAATTCAGTATTCAAGGAATTCAACCCTTTTTCAATAATTTTCCAAACATATATTATTTCGTTCATTGCCATACCCATGTAATTCACATACATGATTTCATATAACGTAATCAATGTAATATAACATTCAAATCAATACATTTCCATACTCATTTAAGTTATACGAACTTACCTTGATATTTGTTCGTATCTAAAATCTACTAATCCGAAATCTTTTCCTTTCCTCGATTTAGCTCTTTGTTTGGTACTTCCGAATCTATATAAATGAATTTAATCATTAATTCAATCCATTTCATATTCTATTGAACTCAATTTACAGTCTAGGCAAAAGTACCATTTTGCCCCTATACTTTTGATTAATTCCAATTTCGTCCCTAGGCTCGGAAATTGAAATTCATGCAATGTAATCCTTATTCCAAGCCTAACCAAAATTCTAATATAATTTTTACAGCACACATATTCTCAAAATTTTAGAATTTTCAATGAGTTTTACCATTTTTTAATTTAGTACCTAAATCAAATTTCCATCAAATTTCCCTTTGTAAAAGTTGTTTATCTATCAACAACCTTTCATTTTCTACCATAAACTTTTAAATTTCAGCATGTTCATCCATGGAAAATTTTCTATACTTTGATATCTATTCAAATTAACCCCCCAAATAGAGAAATTAAGCTTCCCCGATCACAAAAATATAAAAATTACTAAAAACGGGACATAGAAACTTACCAATTTATGCTTGGAAAGCTTGTTTTCTCTCTCCCAGGGTTTTCATAGATTCTAAGTTGAAGAAGATGATAAAAAATGATGATATTTCATTTTAATTAATTTATCATCTTTAATTTTTTTCCATTTCCAATTTAGTCCTTAAACTTTTCTAATATTTCCATGGATGATTCACCAAAAATATCTACATATTTTTCATCAATGGTCTAATTACCATTTAAGGACCTCAAGATTTAAATTCTATAGCTATTTAATCCTTATAGCTACTAGAATTCAAATTTGACATTTTATGCAATTTAGTCCTTTCTACATTTAAGCACCTAATTGATAAAATTTTCTTATCAAAATTCTCATGCAATCTTTCTATCACATTACTAATCATTTCATAATATTAAAATATTTTATCTTTCTGGCTCGGATTTGTGGTTGCGAAACCACTATTCCGACTTCACTAAAATTGGGCTGTTACAAAGGCCGATGAAGAGTCACCATTCGAGTATCTATGATCAAGCCACTTTTCAAGAGATATTGTTGTGATCAATGGAGGTTTAATGACGACAAACACCATCATTTGTTCATTACAACTTGTGAAAACAATGAAAATACCCATAAAACAAATTTGCAAAATGAAAAGAGAAAATGCATGTGAAATGAGTAAGGAAAACAAAAAAGTGAGAGTTGGTGGGAGGAGAAAAAGGCGGGTGGTAATTAATTTGTAAGCTGACACCGCTGGACAAATTTAGGAAAAACAATGAAGAAGAAACAAATGGCTTAGAGAAAAAAAAGAAAGAAAAATATTTTCTTTAAAATTTTAATACAATTAATTAAAAATTTATATTTAATGCATTGATAATTTATACGCTATTATATGTTATGGTCTGATTGTATATGTACATAGTGCATAAAATATTCAACCATATAATAAATATTATCTTTCAATATTGTGTTGTTACATTTCCGAAACCAGTAAAAGAAACGGGCTTTGGGTGTTTATCAATGTTTCATAGAAAATGGTGATCTAATTTCATGTATTGAATATTTGGACTGCTTGAAAATTTTGAGTTTTGTGAAACAATTAGACCATCCAACTGTTAGGCATTTTGAAAGAAGTAGCCACATATGAATTATTCTGACATGTATTGAGCCTTGAAGTAAGTAAAAAAAGAGAGAGGTTCATGATCTGGAAAACACAGCTATCAAGCTCAGGATTAATGATGTCCAGCTCTCCTTCCATTGTATTCTTGCTCCATTTTTTGTCACTATTTGCCTTCCAATTTCTGCCACGTTCAGCGGAAGAAAGGCATCGATACCAATACGCTATTGCGTTTCTTTACTCTAAGATTGACACTTCAATTTGACCATCTCATTTCACAATATATGTGTTCATTGCTAATTCAATACAATTTACTGTTACATTTTATGTTATGTTACTGAGTTAAAATATGTAGTTTCTGCACTAATTTGTTTCTTTGAGAATTAAAAGGATTTATATTCGATTTAAACAAAAATATATCATAGTTTCCCACAAATCCCGTCCAATCAATGGAGTTGATTTTACTAGTATTAATCATAGTAGATATTTTCAGAGGATGAGGGGTCAATTTTTTTGCGCAAAAATCTAAGCAGACTACTTGTGTAGTTGTGTGAGCATGAGTGCTTTTTTTTTTTTTTTTTTGTGTACCGGATCTTAACATAAAATTCTATAAATGGAATAATGCCATTAATATCTTGTTTAAGCGTAATGAGTAATGATCGGCTCTGCTTTATTTTATTTTAAATTTCTTTAAATCACAAACTTTTCTGAGCCCAAAGGAAGAGTCATTTCAATTTTCATTGTGGCGTAAGGCAGGTCCCATTGGACACGATTCCAAAGGCTTTTTGCCTTCCTATAAATACCCCTCACAATTCCCCTCCTCTCATTTCCATCAAACCACCCCTCACCCATTTCCTTCTGTGTAGACCACGGTTGAACGCTGTTGCTGTTGCTGTTGTTTGATCTCTTCACAAAGGTAGTTACTTATCTAAATTCTAGCTATCTTCTAAGTTTTGGTTTTAGAATATTTCTCTCATTTTTTTTCTAATATATATGCAGATAAAATTTTAGTATAATTAATCTGCTTAGTACGATGATGTCTGGTCCACTTAGCAAGAGCATAGGCTTATCTTCAGCTTTGAACATCACTGAAGAAGCAACTAATGTCACTAAGAAGCAAGGCATAGTATCTATTCTTGGATCGGATACTGATCAGAGACCAACCAAAGGTTCTTCACTTAGAAGAACTTTATCAGCTGATATGTCTTCCAAGAAATGGCTCACTCAACTGAACAATATTGCATCTTCCGATGAACTCCCCGTTTCCATTGCAGACTCATCCTCAGAGGAAGCAGAAGAAGAGGATTATCAAGAAAAGAAGGCACTCGAAAAGCCTGCCCAGTTCGATATATGGACCTCAATCATTTCAAGCAAACCTCAAGACGACTCCAAATCGCCCCCGCCTTATATTCACCCTCTTGTAAAAAGATTGGGGAGCTGTTTAAGCGAGAAAAGCCTCGAAATTTGCACTGAGAGCCTTGGTTCCGAGACTGGCTCCGATGGGTTTTCTTCCTATCCTCCGTCGGAAACCGGTGACGTGGAGGAAGATCGTAAAGAGGAAGATCAACGACTCCGACAGCAAAAACTCGCTTCTTACGATGATGAAGATGATCAGCCAAGGATTCTGAAATATAACAATGATGTGGTTGCAAAGAAAGCCCCACACCATGGATCATTTCCTCCACCAATCCCTTCCCTTTCTCGCAAAGATGGAGCATCAGTTCGCATGGAAACTCATCGTGATAATGGCAGGTTGGTTCTTGAAGCTGTTTCAGTGCCTTCGAAGAAAAACTTCCTCGCTCAACGCCAAGATGGTCGCCTAGTCCTCACTCTTGCCATGAATGAAGTGATGATGATCGAAGAAGCAGAGGAAGTGGAAGAGTTTGAAAGCTTGGGAGACGAAGAGAAAGGAACTGATCAAATGGACATCATCGATGAAGAAGAAGAAGGAGATCGAGGTTGCGATATGGAGAAGGCTAATAAACTTTCGAGCGGAGCAATGAATGTCCATAGGTTAGCTGTAATGATGAACAAGCCCATATGGTTAGCAAAAAGGAACCCGACATGGCCTGAAACTTTTGATGAAATAGTTAAATTTGGAGAAGAAGAAGAGGAGAAAGTTGAGCCAAGCACTCCGCCGCCACTACAGTCACTGTCACCGCGGCCTCGAATGGCTAGGCTGATACCATCACCACCGCCACCACCATCATCAACAACAACAGCGGCGTCATTCAATTCATATGAGTACTATTGGAATCGACCCAATCAACCCATGTCGCCAAAGGCAGCCATCCTTGCGCCACCAGCACTCAATGACAATAGCGACAGCCATCTTATTCTCACCCAGAATCAAACAGCTAAGGATCAACAACAATTACTGGTTTTGAGGGGCAACAATGGTGATTACTTTGTTCCTTTGCTAAAAGGATGCAGAGAAACAAGGTCTCTTCTACTCTGGGATACCTATTGCATTGCCACCTCCTGATGCCAATCATCAAAATACCATCCCCAAAAACATCAAATTCCTTGAAATTTGTGCTTATATTTATTGTCATTACTTACTATTATTAACCTATCTGTTTTTTTTTTCTCTCCTTTCTAGTTTTTCCACTTTCACTCCTTGAGGGTGATTGTGATTGTGTAGTCAAATTTCCAATAAAAAATCAAGAAAAGGGAAAGAGAAAATGATGAAATATTGTTATATAATTTGTATTTATTTACTATCAGTGTTCTTTTATGTTTTATTTTATAACTTTTGCATGATAACTTTAAATAAAACTAGAATTTGTAAACATTTCTTTAGGGTTAAAATTTCAGCGATAGATTATTCATAAAAAGATCATGTTTCTTAATCCACATAAAATGATCATAAGACCAATTAAAATTAAATAAAAAATTACTAATAATCAATTTATAAAAAGAAACTAATTAAAAATTTTACATGCACAAGAACAATCAATTTATTTAAATGTCAGTGAAATTAGAAAAACATATAAAATTACTTGCATTTCACTACAGCAAAATAGACTTTTAGCGGCGTTTTTAGTGGCGTTTTAGAGGAAAACGCCGCAAATATTATACATTAGCGGCGTTTGAAGGAAACCGCCGCTAAAAAAATGAGTAATAGCGGCGTTTATTTCAAAAACGCCACTAAAAATGATATATAGCGGCGTTTATTCCTCAAACGCCGCTAAAAGTCGACTTTTAGCGCGCTTACGGAAAACGCCGCTAAAAGTCGACTTATAGCGGCGCTTACGGGAAAACGCCGCTAAAAAGTCCGACCTATAGCGCGCTTCGGGGAAACGCCGCTAAAAGTCGACCTATAGCGCGCTTTTTCGGGAAAACGCCGCTAAAAGTCCGACCTATAGCGCGCTTTCGGGGAAAACGCCGCTAAAGTCCGACCTATAGCGGCGCTTCGGGAAAACGCCGCTAAAAGTCGACTATATAGCGGCGCTTCGGGAAAACGCCGCTAAAAGTCCGACCTATAGCGCGCTTCGGGAAAACGCCGCTAAAGTCCGACCTTTAGCGGCGCGGGAAAACGCCGCTAAAAGTCCGACCTATAGGCATTAGTGGCGTTTTGTTTAAAAACGCCGCAAAGGTTAATTTCTTTTGGCAAAATGTGTATCGCTTTTGCTCTCTACCCACACGATAACCCTTTCCCATTTCGCTTCTGCGGGATCATTTGCCCCCTTTTCATTTCATTTCCTCTACCAAGATTACTAGAAGCGGAAGAGTAACCACTGTCTTTGATTTAATCCTCTTACCGACCGATCACCACAATCGAGCTTTACGGGACACCTAAGATATTCAATCGCCGGACACGAAGAGTAACCTTTTGCTCGTAAGCATAATAGGTAATCAAACCCTAATTCCCGATTTATTATTTTTCATTTTTTTGGTCAAATCCCTAATTCCCGATGTAAGAATGCTCGCTCTTACATTTGTCTTTATTTAGATTTATTATTTTTCAGTTTTTTTGTCAAATCCTAATTTAGTCTTGTTAGATTGTTAACTTGAATGATTGTTAACTGGTATGGTGTTGCTCTTTTTTGAATTTAAATTTGTTTGAGGGTTTTATATTGCGATGATGAAGCGATAACATATAAGAAGGATCTATTTGTTGGATTCTTCGTTGAAATCAATAAAAGCATGTCACTTTGTAATTTAGTCTATAAGCTATTTGAAAATATTCAAAGATCTAGCAAAAGTAGAGGGTGCACAAGGGTGGAAAGAGGGAAATAATATAATTAATTTCCAAATGAAGATTCCGAATTTTGTTTAACGGTTTCTTTTTGTGACTTTTTAACTTGGTAGAATCCATTAGTCAAGTATAATGGAAGGATAATGGATTCTCTTTTTGTTGGCATTCCGTCGAGTGTATCTTTGTGTTATCTCGAATTCTGCAGCATGCATTTCCAATCAACGTGGTCAGAGTTTAGTGTCAATGAAATTAATTGACTGTATGATTCTTTGTTGAAGTTAATGAACTTATGGAGTTGAGTGTTAACTGTGTATATAAAGCGAGCAATAAGATCTAGATGTAAAGGATAGGCCTAAGATCCGGATATAGTTGATGGTTTGATGCTTATTGCGGGAAGATGCATTCTAGTTCATGTTATATTTAGGTTTAATTATGGTAATGCATGTAATACATTCCTCGCTTTGACTTGCATTTTTACTATCAATCTTTTTCATCTTTTTTATTTTCTTTAAATTTACGTTCTTTCCCTTATTTTTTAACATCGGATTATTCTTTCCCTTTTCTCTTTGAACTTGGGATTGGCTTTCATTTCTTCCCTCAGATTCTCGTGAATCCTGTTACAATTGACCAACTAAATAAATGGGAATGCTTCCTCCAATCTTACCAAAACTTGTGTGTTGTCTTGATTTTTGAAGAACTTATATATCAATTTGTACCAAGATCTTCTGTGTTTGGGGATGAAGGCTGATCTCCACGGTTGTTTTTAATCCTATTGAGTAGATATGGTCCCATGTATCGACATGTCTTTAACAGTTGCAGCACATGCCAACTAATCTGCTTTTTAAACCGCATGAGTTAATGTTTTGAAGCGAGGAGAAGCTAAGGGTGAATCGGGTTCATTCTTGATGGTTTTCCTCATGTAGTTTATCTTATTACTTATATCATTATTATAAAATCTACATAGAGAATATTGCTTATAAATCTCAAATATATAGAATCTATCACTTTAAGAAACTCAACACTCCTCACTTATCATGGCTAGCCCATAAGTCACCGCTTTATCCATTCTCATCTTCTCTTCATTTAATTGTCGGTGTTATTACATCGACAAGTGTTATTACATTTATAAAATATCAATTTTATACCCCATGTATTCACTTATTTGCTTACTAGTTTTATTATACTTTAGTCTACAATACACCAAAGCATATAAGTTATACAATTATAAAAGTAATTGAATAGACTTTTGTTTTAATAAATTTCATATTTATTTGTAATAGGTTGTATTGAGAAAGGTACCCGTATTTTAAAAGTGAGTAGAATTGAAGAGGACTGTGATCCACTACTTGAATTGACTATTTCTCTTTCGGTCAAAGAATGTGAGTATTAGTTTTTAGTAAATAGCATTTTTGTAATTAATCAATAGCTTTTGTTAATTCATATATTGTTTGTATTTCGATTCTCGCTTCCCTCACTGCTCTTTGAATCGCTTGATTGGATTTGCTTTGGTAAGATTTTACTGTTCGTTTAATATTAATTACTTATTACCAATTTTTATATGGCTTTTTGTTTTATTACTAATTACCAATTTTTATATTAATAATGAGCGATTTGAATATTTAATATTTCCAATGTCTTCCAAAATGGTAATAATATTTAATATTTAATGAGCGATTTGAAATTTTAATATTTAATGAGCGATTTGAAATTTTAATTTAACTTACATAATACGTAATACATACCTAACATAAAATTATTTAACTTTTACATAATACATAACTTACATAATAATAAGATTCAAAGTATATAGGTTTGAAACCTAACAGGTTGCCTTATATCTCACCTGAAGATATAACGGATCCTCCCAGTGTAACAATGCCACGTATGAAGAATCTTGAATAATACATGCAATTTAAATAATACTTACAATGCCATGTATGATGAAGCTTAAATAAATCTTTGTTTTAAAAATTAACAATTTAGCCGTGTAAATTATCACAACTTTAGACTTCAACAACAACGAAATGGATAGGAGTTGGATGAAATCATCAAGGGTAAGCAACGCGCTATCGAAATGGAGTAGAAACTTTTCTGAATTTCGCATTTCAAAATGGAAGCCAAGAGAATATGATTCTTTGCCCGTGTAAGAAGTCTTTGCAATGGTTTATGGCATTGTCGTGAAGTGGTCTCTGAACATCTAGTTGTTGATGACTTTGTCCGGGGTACAAAATATGGTTTTTCCATGGAGAGTGTACACCTAGTGTAGCATCTTCATCGATGAATCGGGGTATCATCATAGTGCTTTCAATCGTAATGTTAGAGACGATAACATGGAAAACATGTTGCGGGATGCTTTTAATATGCGTAGTGATGGTTTCGGTCGTTTCCACGACTTGACTGGGTGCAACCGATGATCATAATTTTGTTGGAAATACTTTCACCGAAGGGGAAGAAGTGTACCAGATGAACAACCAAATGAAGAAGCGGCAAGATTCTACACGTTACTTGGTGAAATGAACGATGAACCGTATGAGGTTCAAGATTTTCCAAACTATCATTCTCAGATTCGCTCTTTTCACTTGAAATGTTTGGGGGTGGACCGGAAACTCGTTGACAATCTTCATTAGAGTTTCTGCAAGAAATGTTCCTTTTGCAAAAATCCTCGATCTTCCAAAGATATGAAGAAATTGATAAAGGATTTAGGCCTTGGCTACAACAAAATTCACGATTCTTAAAATGACGCATGTTGTATTGGGGCGACCGGATAAACCAACAATCTTTGTCATGTATGCGCCAATCCCGTTGGATTAATAGAAATACAGAGGACGGTAACGAGGATGAACACGATACACATCAAAGAAGCGACCATTTAAGATTTTGCGGTATTTTTCGCTAATACCAAGGCTTCAACGGCTTTTCATGTCCTCGAAGACACCGAATCAATGACGTGGCACCGGGATGGACGAACAGATGATGGGTTGTTAAGGCATCCCGCATGATTCTTTAGCTTGGAAATCTTTTGACTCAAAATTTCCAAGCTTTGCAAGCGATCCTCGGAGTGTGAGGCTTGGGCTAGCATCCGATGGATTTAACCCTTACAAACTCATGAGCACAACGCATCAAGATGATTTGGCCCGTGGTGCTTGTTCCTACAATTTGCCTCCATGGGTTTGCATGAAACAATCTTCTTTTATCTTGTCTATGATTATACCGGAGAGAAAGGGCGGGAATGATATTGACGTCTATTTGCAACCACTTGTTGAGGAGTTAAAACAACTATGGGTTGGTGTTCATACATACGATGCAATGAGAAAAGAGAACTTTAATTTACGTGCGGCTTTAATGTGGACTATTAACGACTTCCGCTTATGCTAATTTATCCGGTTGGAGTACCGGGGGCGTTATGCTTGTCCGTGTTGTGCTTTGCATGCACATGTTCGCAATGGTTATATAATGGGAAGAAGTTCTCGTACATAGGGCATCGCCGGTGGTTACTGGAAAATCATACATTTAGATTTCAGAGTGCTCGGTTTGATGGTACTCAAGAGTTCGACTCAGTTCCTCCATGCACTGTGGATCCGAAATATTCTTAATGTTGAAAGATATGAATTTCATTTATGGGAAGGTGAATCAACCGGCTAACCCGCAAAGAAATAAAGATCTAGGGATGAATCGATGATGAATCGATGAATGCAGGATGATCCTCATGAGGCGGACTTGTGGAAAAAAGAAGTATTCTTTTCGAGTTGCCTTATTGGAAGCATCGATTTTACGCCATAATCTTGATGTCATGCACATAGAAAAATGTCTCATGCGAACATCATTGGGACTATTTTGAATGTCGATGGAAAATCGAAAGATAATCTTCAGAGTCGACTTGATTTAGTCCACATGGGAATTCGGCGTGAGCTTCATCCCCGAGAACTTCCGAATATGAAATATCGGTTGCCGCTGCTATTTTTTCAATGTCAAAGACGGAGAAAGAAGTGTTCATGCGGTGTTGAAGGATATAAAGGTCCCTGATGCGTATGCATCAAATATTTCGCGATGTGTGAGTCTTAAGGATCGAAGACTATATGGCTTAAAATCGCATGACTATCACATCTTGATGCAAGACTTCTATCGCCATTGCTATGCGGTGTTGTATGTCGAAAAAAGGTGACGGCTCCTATAATTGAACTCAAATATAATGAAAGGTATTTGTGGTAAAGTTTTGAATGTTCAAGAACTTGAGAGACTACAAGATCGAGTCGCATTGACTTTATGCAATCTGAGAAGATCTTCCCGCCTTCCTTCTTCACTATTATGGTGCACTTGTTAATTCATCTCCCGCGTGAAGCACTTCTTGGTGGACCCGCTTTTCTATCGATGGATGTATCCCATTGAAAGGTCTTAATTTATTTGCAACATATTCCTTCATTCACTCAATGCCTTTAGTTGCAACTTTTGTTAATGTTGTATACCGTGTTTAGGTTCCTTTCCAAATTGAAGTCATCTTCGCCGCAATAAGCGTTATCCTGAAGGATCAATTGCCGGTATTACTTGCGGAGAGGAATGTATGACTTTCTGTTCGAGGTATTTGGAAGATGTTGAAACAAGAATGAAACAGACCAAGTAGAAATGCTTGGGCTCACGGATCATAATTCGGTCGACACTTATTTATTTCAAAGTTTCGAGAACCGATCGGCAAAGTCGAAATTATAGAATTAGACGATAGATCGTGGGTCCAAGCACATCGATACATTCTTTTTCATCACGATTCAATGGAACCATTTACGACGTAAGTTCTAGAATTTGATAAATACTCATCAATTATAATTTATTTGTCTTCTAACAAGGTAAAACCTTTTTAACCGTGATGATGAGTACAAACAAATATTAAGAGCTCGTTCACGATCCCAAGATTAAATCGACGAGAAATTAATAAGTTGTTCACGTAAACATTCCATGAATGGTTAAGCCAAATGGTATGTAATTTAAGTTTTCATTGACAAGTCGAATGTTCTCTCATAACATTCATAATTTCTCGATTTACTTTCCATCAATAGGTTTTGAGCCGGAATGAAGTAAATGACGACGTTAAATGGCTTTCACAAGGTCCAAACAGAATAGTTAAAAGATATAATGGCTTTCTCATCAACGGATACTGATTTCATACAAGGTATCGCGAGAGATTGAGAAGAACCCAAAATTGCGGAATTGTTGTTAATTCTTCGATTACAAGTTATGCTAGTGCTAGGGGCGATGTCCGGTCGAGGGGAATCTGAGTATTACGGACTTATTACCGACATCATTGAGTTGGATTATTATGGCAATTGCAAAGTTGTCTTATTTCGAGGTGATTGGGCTGATGTGAATACGGCTCGCGGAATTAAAAACGATCAATATGGCTTTACAATGGTGAATTTCTCTCGATTGATTCACACCGGAGAACAAGTGATGGACGAGCCGTATGTGTTTTCTTCTCAAGTTAAACAAGTTTTTACTCCAAAGATCCAATCGATGAGGGTTGGTACGTTGTACTTGAAACACCCCTAGAGACTTGTTCGACATTGGCGAAGGGAAGTAGAGATGACATAGTCGAAAGATCGAAAACTTTGCCTTTTCGAGCACAGACTTAATCGAAAATATCCCTAGTACTAGTCAACAATTTCAATGGGTTCACAGGGATGTGGACGAAGATATTTACGAAATATGATGTAGTAAGATTTAATGATTTATTTTCTATATGTAATATTATAATTTTCATGTTGGTCATGTTATATAATTTAACTATTTTAAATGTCCTATTATTGTTGTTATTTGTTACTAAAATTTTGAACTCTTTTATGTGTTTTGCGAGAGAAAATGCCTAGAAGACGATTACGAGGTTTAAATATTAGCAATTATACTTGAAAATTCAAAGCAGACGTAAATAGTGGGCGGGATACGCTTGTTGGATCTTCTACTCTGCCGGACATAGATGACGAGCATGGAGAATTCCAAAGTAATGTTAAGTTTATTTTACATGCATGTTGAATTTTATTATTGATTCATTTTTCAATTTTAATATAATAATATATCATTTTTCAGGTTTGAGGGTGGTGGGGCGCGCAGAGCTCGGGGGCGTCGTTGCTTACAGATTTATATGACTTGGAGCCTACCCAGCGTGTTATAGTAAGGAGAAACGATCATGGCCACCCTATCGGATCTGAAGCTCGATTGTTGGCGGTGCTATTTGGGCATTATAGCACGAAATTCGAATATGTTGCCCATTAACTATGAATCATGGCATCACATGCCCGATGCCAACAAAAATCGAAGCTCTCGAAAATATTAAGGTAATAGAAGGTGAATGTAATTTATAATACTTTCATTTAACCTTCATTTATATTAACTTTTTAAAAAAAATTCAGGTAGATTTGATTTAGAGGTCTCCGATGACTATATTAAGAAGACGTTGGGCAAAAAATGGAGAGACAATAAAAGCACCTAAAAAACAATATTTTAAAAAACATCATCACCTCGACGAAAAATCACAAATGTCCCACGGGAATGTTGAGGTACCAATGGGAAGATCAAGTTAGATTCTGAATTCAAAGAAAGGAGAGGTATTGCGTACTTTCAAAGTCTTAGAAATTTTTCGGTTTATCGTATTTACTATATAATTAATTCAAATCCCATTATGTAGGACCGTGAGCGAGTTGGAACAAGCGTGACAGATGTAAACAACATTTCACGCATTACGCGCAGTTCCGTAAGTTTTGCTCGTGTGGTGAAAATGAGGAGGTATTATAATTTATTACTTCTTTCAAATATTAATGATTTATACTATTAACTTATATTTTTCTCGCTATAATGTAGGAAGTTTACAGTCAAAAAGTTGGACGGCTTCAACTTTTTGACATTACGCATAGGAAGAAGGATGGATCTCCGATGACATCCGAGGCTGCAGAAATTTTGGTATATTTATTTAATAAATGCTTATTTTTTATAAATATTTATAATGCTTAATTATAATGGTTTAATTCATCGTTTGTAGTTTTAAATTTCTAATTTTAACTTATGTTCCATTCATTTTTATTATATATTTCGTTTCTAACTCTTTTATTGATTTATTAGGATAAACTAAAGGAGAAGAAGGCGGAGTATGAAGCGGTTGCTTAAATCGATAGCGATTCTGTTAATCTCGACGAGGTTGATAACATGATTATTACGATGTTTTGGGTCCCGAAAGGTACGATCGCTTTCGATTGATAGTTTTGTTAATCTTGAGTATATTTATAACGTAATTATCACTAATGTTTTGGGTCTTACAAGGTATGGTCGGGTTCGATGTCAAGGATCGGTGTTACTCCGACCCCAATATTTTGATCCGGCTCCGGCAATACATGCCTTCCGAGTCAATCTCGTGCCTTGAAGTTCGTAGACCGAAAGAACAGATATCCCGATGGAAGCGAGCACACCAGCAAATTTCTCGGCTTAGAGCGGAGGCAAAGAAGAGAGAGGCGGAGCATGTTGCTCAACTTAGAGCGGAGGCGTGTGCGGGAGGCAGAGCGAGCAGAGTAGTATGAAGAACTCCAAATACAAATGCGAGTTATGATGAATATGTTCAAGCAACAAACCAAGCAGAGAGCGCCATCTTAGACATTTCTTTTCTTATTGTAAGATTTTTTTTTAACATTGTTACGATTAAACATTATTCTAAGAATTGTTTGAATTATGATTCATTTTTAATCAAGATCATCTTTTATTAAATTTGAAGTATTTGTTTAGATTTAATGCTTTTATTGAGAATTAAATGTTTTATTTGTCGCATTGGTTGGAATTATATGCAATTGTTGCCGTTATTGGTTGGTTTTTACCGCAGGGAGGGTAGGATATTGGGAAAAACTACACAAAAATCTGTGCAAATTAGTGGCGCTTTTTTAAAAGCGCCCGCTAAAAGCTCCTCACTATTGCGGCGTTTTTTTTAAAAGCGCCGCTAAAAGCTCCCACATTGCGGCGTTTTTTTTACGCGTAGCGCCGCTAAAAGCCCCACTGCATTGCGGCGTTTTTACAGCGCGCTAAAGCCCCTACCTTTAGCGGCGTTTTTCTAAAAAGCGCAGCTAAAAGCCCCACCTATAGCGCGTTTTTCTAAAAAGCGCCGCTAAAAGCTCCCACCTATAGCGGCGTTTTTCTAAAAAGCGCCGCTAAAAGCCCCTACCTATAGCGGCGTTTTTCTAAAAAGCTACATAAAAGCTCCCTACCTATATAGCGTTTTTCTAAAAAGCGCGCTAAAAGCCCCTACCTATAGCGGCGTTTTTATAAAAAGCGCCGCTAAAAGCCCCTACCTTTTGCGGCGTTTTTTTAGAAAGCGCCGCTAAAAGCTCCCTACCTATAGCGGCGTTTTTAAAAAAACGCCACTAATTTTTAACGCGGTTTCACGTAGCGGCGTTTTTCGCGCGCTTTTAAAAGCGCCATGAGTACTATTAGTGGCGCTTAAAAACGCCGCTAAAGGCCCAAAAACGCCGCTAAAAGTCTGCTTTTGGTGTAGTGTTTATACTCGTCATTGATATACTAGTAGTAAATTTGTACGGTTTTCTTTGTCTTTTTTTATAAAAAATAAAACTAAAACACTGAGTAAATCATCTAATTTTAAGTTGTACGATCTAGTAGTATGTCTGTCTGTCTAAGTTTAGAATATGATGATAGTTATTTATAAATTGTTTTTGATTTAATAAAATAAATAAAATAATTAAATATGTTTTAATCATCAATTCAGCAAACCCATATACATGAGCTTGTTGAGTTTGATGGATATTTTTTACTTTCAACAATTGAATTAATAAAATGTACATATTTGGTAGCACTAATTTAATTGTTTAAAACAACATTTTTTGTGGGTATCAAAACATGGACAATCAACCGAAAGAAGCCCTTTCATTTGTTTTTAATTGCCATAATAAACTTTAATAATATTAAATTGATAAAATGTTTTTTTTTTTAATTCTTATCAATACTCATTTTATACGGATTCAAATCGTGTGATCTCCATTCTCTATCCTAATATTCTATAAAAAGATACCAATTAATCTTTATTCTAATTAAGACTAAGTTTATAAGAATAATTTTTCATTGTAATTATTGAATAATTTATCACATCTGTATTTGTATTGAATGAACTGCGAAGCTTTAGCACTTCGGTAACAATAAAATTCTAGATATTTGAGTATTGAGTTTCAAGTTCTACCATAGATAATTGTTATGTGTGAATTTTTAATTCTACCAAGTGTTGTTAGGATTACTATTCTTAATCCGTTTGTACTTTATACTAGTTTGATTCTATTTTATAACAAGTTGGACATGCACTTATACCACGATTGCATTACATTCATACTTGTAAAGTCTAAAAAAAAATCATTAACTGCGTTCTGTATGTTATGTCATATATATTTATATATTCTATATTAATTATACGATGTAAATAATTACAATTATTATTTATATAATTCCTAAATTACATATAACTCAAAAATTTAAATCGAAAAATAATGTATGTTTCGTTGTTACGATAACTCAATCGATATAATTATAATTATTAAATCAAATATAATATGTATTATAGATGCCATATTGGAGATATATTCTATGATATTTAATTCATGGAGGTGGAGTCGAAATTTTAAGAAAATTTGGGTTGAATTAGAGGTGCTTATGAATTATCAGTGTAGGCGAGTTAAGGTTATCGTGCCGATAGATAACCCAATCTATGGACATATTATATCACCAACCTGATCTGGTAGCCCAGTCAATGGACTTTTGAACGGCCCGAAGTGAGAGATAGACTAGAACCAACTAGTCGGCCCGATTCCGTGCTATTGCTTCTTCATTTCGCCTCTGGAACGCGAAGGCAGAAGAAGGCATGCCTGCGAAAATAGCCGTCGAATAGAGAATCAATCTGTGGAAAATACACAAAGAAACAAGAAATCAGCGATGGGAGAGAGCAACAGCAGCGTTGATGAGGATTTGCTTCTCAAAGAATTCTTCGCTGAAGTCAGCGAAGTCGAAAGAGACAACGAAGTCGTCAGGTTTTCTATCTTCTTTATTCTTCTTTCCTTTGATTTTAATAGTTTATCCTTTTTTTTCTCCCGTTAATTTGTTCTTATGCATGGGATTGTGGCTTTTTTTTTTGTTTAGTTATTTTAGTTTTATTGGAGTCTCAGCTATTAGGGTTCATTCTGTTATATATGCATCAAATATGAATTCGGTGAAGTTTTTCAATTTTTATTTTTATATAATTTCTAATGTTGTTTTCTTTCTGTAAAATTTGAGCTCAAATAACGTACTTCACCATTCGATGAATTGGGTAGCTTTTTAAGTTTGATTTTTATAGCTGTAACAATATGATTAGTTAAGAAATATTTGTGTAAAACTTGTAGCTCAATTATTCGTTTAATTTTATGGGTATTCTTCGTATTTGATGCTGTTTATTAATTCTAGATTACATTTTTCTTTTTGCTGTTTGTATGAGAACTTGATATTGATAAATGTCTTCAAGATCATAGTCATGCAAGTAATATCTAAGTTGGTGAAACCCCTAAATACAATAATATTCTATAAGAATGCATTGGTGCATTCAGTATAACCGGCCTACTATTAGCAAATGCGCAAGAGCATCAAGCTGAAGGGAATTTGGACGCACTTACAATAATTTAAGCTGTCTAGTAACATGAAATTGGGACACGTTGACATACGTTTAGATGTTTAGTGTTTTAGTCAAATGTAAAGCACTAATTTTCTTCTAATCCCCTTGTACCTTTGTTGTGATAACCAGAGATGCGATAGATACATCATTCTCTCCTTCCATATACATATAGGTATGCAAGTTGAATATATGCCAGAGCCGAGCTGCTTTCGGTTTTGCCAAGGCTTGTTGCTATGTTTGAAGGGTCATTTCCCGTATCCAGACCCAGTTTGAGGTGTCAGATATGTGGCCAAAATGGATCTTTTTGGGAAAAAAAGAAAAAATAAGATAGAGTTGTAGCAATATAGCTGCTCCCTCTGACCCTCTCCCTCTTTCTGAATTAGTGATCTTTTATTTAGCTTTTGCTTCAAATATAGTGATTGATTTGGATCATTGAGGCAACTGCTATAACTTTTTGTCTGTTATGCATAGATGGATGCTTGGTTATATTCATTGCTGCATAAACCCCAGAATTTGGGAAGTTCTTGTATTAATGATTTACATTTTTACTTCATGACTTTATTGTATGACATTATTTGGATGCCTTTTTTATTTGAAAGAACTATCTTAATCCATGAGAGATGCTATTTTTTCTGATCCTTTTTCCAATACCAAAGTGATGTTAGTGTACATAAGAAAGCTACCTGGCCATCAATTATTAATTATCTTTGTTATGCCTTTACTTTTGTTTTATGTTGTGCTCCGACTAATTTGCTTTGCTTCTAGCAAACAGTGACGTTTCTGTTTATTGTTGATGAGCTATTTTCTTCATAATCTCTTGATTAACTTTTGGCACATTTAAATGCTCTCTGGAAATTGTAGGATCCTTTCATGCTTCAAGTTAAATCCGTTTGAGTTTTTGAAGCTGCCATTTGATTCATCACTAGATGATGTCAAAAAACAGTATCGTAAGGTGATCTTCCATGGCCATTTCCTCAGCTGTTGATGATTCTTTAACTTGGATAGTTATTGATATATTTCATGCTAAATGTATGTAGTTATCATTAATGGTCCACCCTGATAAATGCAAGCATCCACAAGCAAAAGAGGCTTTCGGAGGTTAGTAGATAATGTTTTTCTCACATCTGGAAAGGCTTCCTTATTAGGTTAACTTTAAATAGAACATTATCAGATTAATTAAATTTTATTATTGTTGCTGTTGTTGTTGTCTATTCCTTGTGCTGATTAAATATCTAATGTTTTCTGACTGCATCTGCTCTTTTGATGGTCCCTCAACTATAAGAACCTATAATGATAAGAAGCATCAAATGTGCAAGTCTATCTTGATGAATTTTAAATTGGTTGAGTTATTGCGCCTTGAGCTAGGCACCGACTATTATGTTGTTTGTTTAAAATGATATGAAATTTAGGCTGAATGATTGATGGAAGAAGGAAAACAATGATGATGTGTTTGTGTTGAATATGAAAAAGAACAGCATAAAACTAGATAAAGAATTGAGAAGATTCAGAATTCTTCTCTCTATTTTAGCTTCGTAGTCCTACTTTCCATCTAATTTTATCACCATATTCATTTGCAAAAAGTTGAAACCATTTCAGCCCTAATAACACCAGATGTCAGCATTTAATAACACTAGAATTGCAACTTAGTTGCAGTAAGATTAATAATGCCTTTGCACCACTACTTTCACATAAAATGTTAGGATGTAATGCCCTGCTTCTACATACTTATATTTCTTATCTGTTTATCCATGGCGTGAGTGGAGAAATATTAAGGATAAGTTTATATTAGATTGTCTTAACTACACTGGGATTTTTACTTGTGAGCAGCACTAGCAAAAGCCCAACAACAATTGCTTGATCAACAAGAAAGGGATTATATTCTTAGCCAAGTTACTGCTGCAAAAGGTAATGCATAAATTTTAATAACTTTCTGAGGAGGCCTTATATATTTGCATGGCATTGTTACTTGAAATTTTATTCAAAAATCAGAAACTTTTGTTTGGAATCTTATTGCCAATGGCATGTAGTTTTCACTTTTCTTTAGTTGACTTCTCTGTTTTTGTTATGTTCAGTTCGTTCGATGAATAACTAGTAAACTTGTCAGTTTATAGATCAGTATGATTATAATTGGCGATGTGCTATCATAATATGCATCTGTTTGATTTGATCTTTTTAAATTGAGCTTTGTCTCTTTTTCTTTTTTCCTCTCTTGCATGAATAAACAAAATAAATCTAAAACCTTCGGTAACTGAAATAAGTTCTCATGTTTCATTTGATGCAATGTGCAGAAGAACTTAGAGCTAAGAGGAAGAAGCAGTTAAAGAAAGACACAGCTTCCAAACTAAAGTCATTAGTTGACGAGGTATGTCCTTAAAATATTTTCCTTATAAGTTTCACATAGACCGATTTGGGGTAATTAGAGTTTTAGCTTTCATGCTTAGAGGAAGTAATGGAGGCTCAATTATCTGTCAATATGCAGCCTTGATTGAATATCTGTTTTTGTATGCTTTAAAATAATATTTGTGATAAACATTCTTGTAGCTTTTCTATGTCTGATATTACCTTCCTATGAAATTTGATGTTTAATGCTGACCTGTCCCATCCAATTCCTCTAGATTTTTATGGCAAGAGAAGAGACTAAGCTAGTCTGTTTATTTGCAGGGAAAATCTGAACTAGAATATGAACAATCAGAAGGGTTCCAGCAGGAGTTGAAATTGAAGGTTAGAGAGTTATTGACCGAGCAGGAATGGCGGCGAAGAAAAATGGCAATGAGGGTATGTTGGGTTCTGTTAATATCCTTTGTGTTCTTTAGTTGTTCTCGCTCAGGCTTTACTATTACTATGATGAGTTAAATCATCTGTTCTTATTTCATCTTCAGATATCTGAAGAAGAAGGTCGGCTAAAGAAGGATGAAGAAGAGCAAAAGGAGATGTGGAAACGGAAGCGTGAACATGAGGAGCAGTGGGAAGGAACAAGGGAACAGCGAGTATGTTTTCTCCGGCTTTATTTTTATAAGTTGACTACCTTAGACTTTAGACTTACGGTTCTTGGATAGTTGAACAGCTTTTTTGATATGATATCTTGCAGTTCAGTCTTTTAAATTATGGGTTTTTCATGTATTGGTCAGGTTTCAAGTTGGAGGGATTTTATGAAGTCAGGGAAAAAGGTAAAGGTTATATAATATTGGTGAAGTCAGGGATTTTGTGGAGTCATTGCTAATTTAAAAAAGGAAAAAGATTGATGGGTTTGTATGTATGTTTACAGTCGAAGAAAGGAGAACTTCGTCCCCCGAAACTGAAGACAGAGGATCCCAACAAATCGTATGTTCAGAGGCCCGTAAAGCGGGGTTAATTGCTGCCTACTGCTACTTAACTTCCCTTTCTCACTATTATTAGTTTACAATGTAGCTTTCAACCAACCTACTCAGTGTTATTCCAATATTTGATATGTATTGGTATCACCCTCTTTTAATGAACCCCTCTGAATTTACCTGTTTCGTGTTTTTTAGTATCTTTTCAAGTATATGCAATATATAGTTCATTTTCAGGTTTCATAACATATGATATGCATTTTAGGACTAATATACTATTTTGTTTTTTCATACTTTAAATAAAATAACTAAGGATGAGGCGCGTTTAAAAGATTTATATACAAGCTTTTTACCATCCCACCTATATTTATTGTTAAATTAATTTTAAAAACATTTTTTTCACCCGTGTAATATGATATACATTTTTCTTAATATCTGATATAACACCATCTCATTATATGTATTTCTACATATTAAATTTTCAATATGAAGCGTGGCATTTTTGTTTCTGAATGATATGGGGAAATAATATGAACTGATCGCAAGATAAAAATAGTACTCGTCGGTGGTGTGGATCCGTACAGACCGATATAAATCAGTATAGTTGAAGTATTGACGTTATTTTGTCATGGGTGACAATATGGTGCGACATTGCTTTGATGTGAATAAATTTTTACGGAACACTAGCCCTCTATACAGTAACTTTTTATTTTAATAATTACTAAACGTACTTTAAAATGTCAACAAGATCTTAAAAATGGAAATAAATTATAAAATACTTATTTGAAGATTATACTTTAAAAATTAACATGAAACAAGTCAAATTCTTATTTCGATCGGAAAGTTTTAAAAAGAAATTTATAGATCAACAGTATAAAGAACAGTAATTAATACTCCTCGTCAGGATTTAAACTTTGCTGATATAATTTCACTTATAACTTAATTATATAGCAGCAATTTCAATCAAATGGGTACTTCATAAAATTAAACAATATGTCAGATTAGTTATTATTTGTAATAAAAAAAAATAGAATCAAACACTTGAACTGTGGTTGACATAACCTAAAATCAGATCAGAACAAGGATGAAAATGTAAACTAAAATAATTGCATAAAAATAGCAGCAACCAAAAGCTAACCCCACAAAAAATAAAAATAAAAAACGATGATCACACCTTCCTAAAGTTTCTCGTGTTGTTTACTATGGTTTCTTTTATCTTCACACAAAAAACATTACACCATTGTACACAGCACATAGTATGAAAATTACACCAATCTATACCCTCTATATGATACACATATATTTATTATATTTATCTCTCATCATCATCACATATAATGGACCTCAAAGGAGGACCGAAAAATATTTAATCCTAAAATGATGAATATATATATATATATAAATATATAAACTAAATGTGAAAATTACTACCAACCCATTTGAAGAATCCACCCAATTGCCATCTTTCCACCTGCCTGTGGCTCAATTTACAGAAGAAGCCCGAACTGCAACTTTCAGCACATTACGAAAAGCTAACTTACACTGTCTGCAATCTGGTTCCGGAACTTGGTATCATTTTCATGATCTCAATGCCTATAGTCTGCTGAAAACCGCGAAAAACCAAAATCTTGTAAACCCTTCTAACTTCTAATGGGAGAGATTACAAGTTAGGAAAATGCCTGTATATGGCAGCATGCTCTATCCAGAAAACCAGAATCCCCATGTGGTATAGCATGAGCCTGAAGGAGTATGTATATAGAAACAATTGGAAGGATCTACTATATCCAAGCAAGAGAGCCTCGATCATTTGCTACTTGAGGACGACCTCTAGTTGGTGTTGGAGGTCTGTTAGCATTCAGCTCCTGATCCCATAAACACAAAAATTAACATCATTAAAGCAGTCCATGTAGTACAAGTAAAAATCATGCAGAAATAGCAGAAGTTCAATTACTGCTAACAAAGAGAAAGAGGAAGTACCTGCATCCATGTATCTTCTATATGACGTTCTGGGGATGCTTCTGGTGATGACATTGCTGGGGGTAAAGGATGAATGAGTTTAGGAACTACCACGAGATCTCTACCCAAAACTAAGATTGCACCAGCATTATTAGCAGTACCTACAAAGGCAAGCATGATGCAAAATTTAAAGGCTAAATTGTTTGTGGACCTGATAGACAAAAGGTATGTAAATTAAAACATGAGTCAGGGACACACCACAATAATTGGTAGCAGAGAAAAGGGTAATTAAATGTCCCTGGGCAAACCGCTCGAAGCCATCCATAACACACTCATGAGCACGAACAATCAACTGGAGATCATTGTTATTGCAGAATTCCATAACACGATCAGGCTGCATTAGGAAAAACCATTTACAAAACATTAGCAAAATTGGCACTTGAGATATCAACAAAGACCGTTTTACTTAGATATAGACATGCATAAGCAAGGAGGAAAAGGAACACAGAAGCAATTTAAACAAGAATCCCAAGTCAAAAGCATTTAACTTTCAAGGGTTTTAAGGGTAGCACCATTCCATCTAAAGCTGTTGAAGGGAGAGAGATACAATTTTATTAGTAGAATAAGGAGATCAACCAGCCAGCGACAATCAAATTGCCCATCTAAGTACTTCTCAAATATTGAAATCAATGCAACATGTAGCTATAAAGGACTTGAACTGCTGTAGTTTAACAATAGTTTTAAAGTAGCATGCTCACCCCAAAAGTAACCAAACCTGGACCTCTAGCATTTGGTCGCAACCCTTCTACACTATCATTTTCTGTTGGATCAGACCTGGAGTAAGAAAATGGATGTAGAATGCATCAGCAAATTAAAGCAATGGATACTATATATTTCATGACCAAAACAAACAATAACATGCTCTAACCATAATAAATCCATGAGAACAATCGAGCCTGCTTCCATTGTAATTGGGCGCTGTAAATTCTCAATCTGTTCCACATGATTTATAGACCGACCAATGCCACCATGCATACAAATGATTTTCTTTTCAATTAGAGCTGCCAAAGGAAGCCAATTGAATAAACGGTTTATGCGGTGCCACACCCATATTCCATCTCTCTCACCCTGTTACACAAGCCATCAGATTTGCAACTACAATGTTATTATACAAAGCATGACCAACATTTTTCTAATGCATGAAACAATACCATGCGCTCGATACACTCAATCCGGAAGCCAAAAAGTGCATTGATATCCGCAGCTTCATGATTCCCTCGAATTAAATGTACATTATTGGGATACTCAACCTGCAACATTAACATAATTATATGAAAATCATGGTTTGTCTCAACTTCAATAGGAAGTAAAAGTGAGCATGAGAAGATAGTAAAAGTACCGAACTTCTATAATTACCTTCAAAGCAAGCAGAAGAGTAATGGTCTCCAAGCTGTGTTGGCCCCTGTCCACATAATCCCCTAAGAAGAGATAATCGATATATCTGATAGTAATTTACACAAAATTAGTATCAAATAAATAAAATGTAAGATTTAAGATACAATACAGGGCATGCAGATTACACACGAGAAGAGAATAGTATTTATAGATATTAAAAGGTCAGTTGAAACCCTTAGTATGCTGAAACATCACTCTGATAAAGTGCCCTCAGAAAACAAGATATTTTGACCAAACACTTACGCAATGTCCCCAGCTGTTGAAGGTGCACCATATTCATCAAAAAGACGCATAAGATCCCCAAATTGACCATGTAGATCACCAAAAATCTTAATAGGAGCTTTCAGCTGTAGAACAGTTGGTTCAATAGTAAATATTCGTTCGGCACTTTCACAGAGATCTGCTATTTCGTTGCAGTCTAAGAAAAACTGTCGACAAACTGGTGGTTTCCAACCACGAGGCTTCAGAAGATGTGCAATGACCTGGGAAAGTGAAATATAAACCATTATAGTAGAACAAATGGATCTCTTAAAGATGCTTGAGTGAAGCATTTGAAATATCTAATAGGAGCATAACTATATTGAATTCTTAAGAGAAACTTCTATCAGCTGTAACACTCACTAGTATCTCAGGGATGTGCAATGACCTGGGAAAGTGAAATATCTAATAGGAGCATAACTATATTGAATTCTTAATTCGTACAAGAATTAATTACATTATAGAACTGGCATATTGAAGAAAAAATTGGATTTTTATGTCCTGTAATCCAATTATAGTAAGAGAAATCTCAAGGATGAATTCCGTCCAAGCAACATAGAACTAATAACAGAAGAAATTTATCAGAAAATCAACAATAACATGCTAATGTGCATTGCTGTAGATTGCAAAGCAAAGAGAGGATTTATAATGCATTGAGAGTATGGTGATGAAATCTGGCCTTCAAATAATCACATGCAAAATAATCCGTAGCTTTTCGAATGTTTTTTTTTCACTGCTATGAGATGTATTCAGCTGGCAAATCCAAAATATATAGCCACTCAAGCTTTTTACTCTTTGCCCCTCTCCATGTTGCATCAAGGGAAATAACCACCACAGGAATAATACAGAACATTTAGGCTCAGCTTGGCATGAAGGATGAGGAGTGAGGATTTTAACGGTCAAACTATAAAGTAGGAAGCTGTTATGAATCTTGATATATTTCCTATCCTCACTCCTTTGTAGATTAAAAATTTTACATCCTCACTCCTTCCATCCTTCATGCCAAGCAAAGCCTTATGGAGGATAATTGTTCTCCCTAGGATAAAAAGATGGGAGAAACCTGTCATCTTCACTTGAAAGTTTAAAAAAAAAAAAGAACTCTATTTGAAAGTTAAAAAGATACTCTCATCCTAAATTTATTAAGTACCACATCTATAAAAATAAGAAAGATTCATCTTAAGAAACCTCAAAGACTAAAACTATAATCAATCACGTTGCAATAAAGATAAATGCTATAACAATATCTTACTCCATAAAGTAAACTGTTCATATAGAGAGAAATCATTCTTAAGGGTTAGTCTTTGAAGTTTTGGGCAACAGCCTTGCAGATCCTGGTATTACTATTCAACTCTTTCACTTGGAGACACATTCAACAATTACCCCAAAAACGCGAAGGTGCTATGCACACACACCAAATTAAATAAAACAAAGGCTATTAATTACTACCTTTTTGGGGACACTATTGATTGACATCTGTCTATCTAATAGTTTCCTAGCTGCAGTTGCATTCTCAGGAGTCCCATAGCTAACCCGTCTGCCCTCATTTTCAAATTGGTCAATAGAAAGCTGTCTGACCATCCCCCCTAAAGCTCCACCAGTCTCTGCAGCTATAACAACCTGTTGGCATAAAGAAAACATCAGACAAAGTCATGGGTAAGAAACAATGCCAATATTCTGATACTGACAGCTCTATGGTGAAGCCGAACTCCAGCAGGTGCAACACTATTTGATCCAGTAGAATCTGGCATCTTAATCAAGGTAGACATATGTTTTCCACTAGGTGTAGCTTCAGCCCCTCGATCCCTATCAGGAAGTTCAACTTCTCCATTAACTTGTCGCGCCTTGGCCGCGGCAAGTGTGGCACTTATAGCCTCAGCTTCAGCAGCTGATGCCTCAACCAAATAGTCAACACCTTTGTTAATTCTCCTGCAAGATATACCACATTATATAGCTCCTTGAATTAAACGAGGAGGCTTAACCATTCAAGAGCCAAGTAACAAAAATAAGCATACAGTGGTAGATTACCGGGATCCTTGAAGCATGACGTTCTCAGTGCTTATGTCAGCATACATATCCCCATTTACAGGGGGAGCAACAGGATTTCCAAGCACAACTGATCCATCAGGTACTGCTTCAGCCATTGTTTGCCTTGCTCTTTCATCAACAAATCCATACCTTCCGGGTAATCGTGCATTAGAAGTAGCAGTTGCCGCAGCAGCATGTGAAGCTGCTGTAGTTGTCTCAGCAGCTGCCAGGTCTTCAGCAACAAGTAGGTCATCAAGTAACACCCCTACAGCATAAATACAACATATTACCGCACTACAAAATTTATCAAATATTGATTCTCATACAGATTTGCACTAACTACCAAAAAATAGCAGCAGCTTAAACTCTATGATAAATGAAAAGAAAATTAAAATTTCCGTGAAAACAGAGATCTTAAAGAAATAAACTTCTCTAATTTTCAACCCACAAGATGAATTAAAACTTTTGTAGTCTCTCTTACGACTAAATGACAATATAAGTAAAGAGGAACATTTTCAGTTAGGACAATGCACAGAGAACAAAACAAAATCCTTCTTCACCAATTTTAGCCAACAGTGCAACTTAAACATGAAGTGGGGAAGAACCAAGGCCACAGAGCTATCCCTGGTATCAATCTTTCGTCCTTACAACCAGCTTATGAAATTACAAATACTGCAATGTCCTTGTGTCATATTTAAATGTATAACAACAAAAGCAAGGATTAAACTTTCACAGCTCATACCAGCCCATTTAATACCATATTGTTATCCCAAGAGGGTTTTCCTAATGCACCCCATCCAATCCAAGCCATATCAAAACCAAGCTTCCTCTTCCCATTAAATGCCTTTCTTCTCCTACATGCTATCATCTATCACAGCCCAAATATAAATGACCTTTAACCTGGAAGCGAGGAACTACATAACCTAGCCATTAAACTTCCATAAAAGAGTCTGTTACTTCTATCTTAACAATGTTAAAGCACAAGGCATCAGCCAGAAAACTTGCATTTGCTAAAGAGCTAAAAGGATGAGAACTAGGAGGATCATTCAATAAAACCAATGCAATGATCAATCCTAAATAAACAGATGAGAATCTCATAATGCGTCAATTATCACATGTACAAATACTAATTGACAAATTCAACACAAAATTATGTGTAGGGAGAAACACCATATTCCTCAAAATATATATACTGACAAGCCTTGGGGTGATATGTCGTTCTAGATTAAGCATGCAATACAGTCTAAAGAGAAACTGTTATCATATATACACTACGTAAAGGCAAATGCATCTAATCGGTAACTAATAACTCAATGCTGAGGCTAGAAAATAATTGGGTGCACATATTATAGAATAAAAGGATATCTTACCACCACGTAAACCACCGTAAATAAATATTAGGTCACCAACAGCTGCAGCCGCATGTCTGCAACGCCTTGTCAACTCAACTGAAGCATCTCCACCAGCGGCATCAGCACTGTATCTACCTGTCCTTGGACTAGTAACAACAGATTTTGTATCACACCAAACTCCCGCGGCAGTATCCAACACTACAAGAAATGTGAAAAAGTTGGGAACTATTAGATGTACAAAAACAGTGTTTCCATGATAATAAATGGCTGAATGATCATTGATACAACATTATCAGTTAACATTTCCTATTCTAAAATAATAAATTAAGAAATTAAACATGTCCTGCTTTTTTGTATAAGTTTAACAAATTTCCAGAAATAAGTTTTGAAACTTCCTAGTAAAATACCATTAAGATATCAAATGGCAATAATAATTTTAGTTTGTTGTTACAAGCAGGAAGATCTTAATGAACTTGAATATGACTTCTCACAAACTGTGGGGAGAGAGAGATAGCAAAAGGAACCAACCGGAAAACTTCAAGAGGGTGGACAACTTTCAGATCTAAGAAAAGTTGTTCCCTAAAGTCTACACTACCATTGCATCTTTTTTCCAGCAAAATGAACAACCTACATTTGAGAAGTTTATAACAGATTTCACCTGAAAAACTACTTTTAAACCTTAAGCTTTTACAGACCCACATTTGATAGTATACCAGTAAAACGACTAGCACAGCACATCACTAGAAGTCGAGACATTAAAAAGAACAATATCAAGTACCTGCAACGCTTGATGAGTCTTCAACCATGCGTCCGCCACCAAGTGCCCCACCAGAAACATGGAGCCTAGCGTTGACAAAGACCTAGAAACATAGTATGTTCATGTGATTCATATAACTAGAAGAATTCATAGACTGAATTATTTAAAAATGAGTGAAGGGAATAAAAGAAAAACTCACAGCAGCATGTTGGTATCTAGGTGATGGTGAAACACCAGGAGCAATTGCCCATTCCCAACGACCATCCCTGTGTTTTGCAAGTCCATATGCACTTGCCAATGGCTGAGAAAAGAATCAAAGAGAGAAGAAACCACAGGCAAAGGACAGATTGAGCAAATCTAAGGGTAAAAAGGGATCTAAACATTTTAAAAGAACAAAAGGACAAAATTAAGACACCATTTACGTGCATCTCAGCTCAATCTTTTAAAATATCTTCATTGCTATTATTTTCAAATTCTTCAGAATTCATTAGAATGCCTCTTTCTTCCTATCAACATAGATAAAATGCATATTGAAATTAGTGCCAAAATTTATTCAGATGAATTTAAGTTTTACCCAACTAAATAAGGAAAAGCTGCCCTAAAGCAATAAGAAATGCCACGATAAAACTATAGGTCATGAAATCTTATGCTATATTGTTCAGAAAACCAAAATTCAAAAACATATATACATTATGTCATACATTTACCAACTCTAGACAACAGAATGGGGACTTTGCAACTCACCACACTGTTCGCATCTCTCCCTCCACAGAGCAGAAGAAGGCCATCTGATCGTGCACTTGCAGTAGCATACCTAGTCAAATAAAAATTGTCAACAAGGAGCTAATCTACAATCACCAAATAAATCATCAAATAAATAAAAATAAAGAACAATAATCATATAGGATGCTTCACATCAATGTCTTTGAGAGCATAAGCAAGACTACAAGCTTCAACAACGTTACAAAGGAGGAAGTACATATAAATACATTAATATCAATCATGTGCAACCACATCCATGATAAGATGGGCATACCAATAAATATGATATCAGAGAAGGGACAGTCATTTTGGTTCATATCTTGCATATTGCACTTTCTAAGAGACCAGGAACCATAAAAATAGAACCGTCTATCCTAAGATTGGCCCACAAACACCATTTCTGTGTGTGTGTGTGAGGGGGATAGAGAGAGAGAGAGAGAGTACATGCATGGAGGTGGACCTTCCCCTTCAGGTTCCAATTTACGCCACTCATAAGGCTTGGCAGCAGTGTCCAAGGCCCATACATCTGCCAAAGGTCGTTTTCCTAGAAAAGATACACAAAATGTTCAACAAAAAATTAATTAGAAAATCGTATCGTACATGAAAATAAAATCAGAAATAACAGATTATTTACCATCATTTCCACCAATTGCCATGAGATACCTTTGCCCTACCAAAGCCATCACATGGCCATAGCGTGGCCCTGGCCCAGGGCCTTGAACAACAACCCTGAAATACAATTGAAATACATATCAAATAACCCATTGTCATGTATAAATAAGGTGCATGCACATGCAACCGTCCAGGCCCAACCTATGCCACCGTGGTCGTTGCTGTGTGAGGTCAAGAACATGAAGATCCTCAGCAGACAAACCAGCTGGGCCAATTCCACCCTGAGTCAAATTAAAAGCCTCCCATGAAGAACTACTTCTTGCAGCAGAAAGAAGTTAACCAAATAATATGTAAACAGAAAAAAGAAATACTATAAAATTCCACAGTGTGTACTAACCTGAATAACAACCATAGTTCCCACAGCAGTTGCCACATGTGCTGCCCTTGGTGTAGGTGGCTCTCCAAAGGGTGTGATTCTATGAGATAAATTATTGTACAAGTCAAGACGAATTTAGGAAAGTAAAACAGCAGTTATAAAGCCTTAGTCCTAGGCATACCTAGACCATTTATTAGTTAGCACATCATAACAGTGCACATCGGCAGTAGCACCTGCTAGTCCTGCAATTTAATTGAAAAAAAAACAAGTTTAAAGCATGAAATCATCCCCAACAAAGAGAAGTTTTCTTAAGAGACAGTTAAAAGGGGGAAAGAGGACAACAACAATTAGCCTTGACATACTATATGTTGCAAAGATTTGTAGAGGGCACTGAATTTAAATAAAGCTAAAGAAGGTCCTATTTATACATTATTACTTGAAATCACTCAAACATCATTGACTTTTGCACTAGCTATATAGAACCAACATGAGGCATGATGTGTTGACTCTAAATAATTCATGATGCTATCATAATGAATGCCACTATATCATGAGTATCTCAAAAGAACTAAGAGGTTTTCTATTTTTTGAGCATTAGGAGCATGAATATTTCAAAATAATAAATAATGAAATATAACAACAAGAGAATATAGGCATATTATTTTTGGAATCAAAGCAGGTTTTATTTGCAATGTGAGTCAAAACCAAGAATATTTAAAATTTTAAGCACTCCAGAATACAAAACTGAATTCTTACCACCATAATAAATACTGAATCGTAAATTAACACAAGATTCAATAAGAGGCTATACTTCTAGTATTCTACTACTATTTAAGATAGAAGGGGAAAAAAGTTCATTTAACATAGTAGCATTCAACAAAGAAGAACCTAAGAGAATTCATCTTTTGTTCCATAAACTAGAAGCCTTCTGCTTACCTTGGCACATCTTTACCTCATTAGAATTATTCCTTATTTAGATATAACCCCTTTACTCTTTGGAGTAGTAGTTCTTCATCAACCCAATAATATGAACCTTAATACTAATCCACAACGAAATATGAACCTCGGGAGCTAAAATTGCAGGGTTTAAATAATACGCATCTTAAATCCACCGAAGTGCTCACACGTACATCGATATGAATAGCCAAATTTCATTAAGGGCTTCTTACAGAAACATCAAATAAAAATGAAAGGAAATAAAACCAACTTACTGATGCCAGCGCTTCCAGCCGAGGATGGAGTCCCGGAAGAAGCAGAATTCCCTTCCAGTGCCGTGGCACCACCGAACAGAATCAACCTGGGCCCAATATAGCTCGGCGTCCCTTCTTCCCCCACAGCTGCCACAGCCGTTAGAGTATGCCCGCACCTAGGGCCAGGCCCGTCTTCTTTCTTCTCTAGAATCGCATTCACCACCGAATAAGTGGGAGCGCACCTCGGCCCCGCCACTGGTGCTTGCGGCTGTCCTTGAGCAGTAGGCGCGGCTGCTGCAGCCTGTTGTTGCGCCGAAGAAGGCGGAGATCCACCAGGTCCCTGTGTCGAAGCCTGGTTCTCTACTTGTTGGTTTTGTTGTTGTGGTTGTTGCTGTTGTTCCCTCTCCATTGGTGCCGGAGATTGCATAGCTCCGTGGTGGTTCTGATCGTGATCGGTCTCTGACACCATCGACGAATCCACATCCATTCCTCTAACGTTCCAAATTAATCCCTATATTCAACAAATCGTAAATAAAGAGGCAGCTTGTCTTTTCTTTACGCTAATGCTCTTCCATTGCCGGTGTAAGCTTGAGCTTTGGCTTATACCGCTTACTTATTTACTGCGTCTTAATGGAAGAATACCTATGAAGTAGGATGCGGAAGACATGCAATTGTCAGCCGAAGATTCTTTGCCAATGGCTTTCGCTCGCGAAACAAGTCACCCACGCGGGCAAGACCGCCGCCGCTTCCCTAGTAAGGCGGAAGGTCTTCACCGGATGGATTGATAAGTAGTGGTGAAAGGGGAAGATAAAGAGCTGAAACAAAAATCAAAATAAAAAGCCTTAATTGAGATAAATCAAGATCTGCTACCTAAAATGAAAGCTAATTCGACTTTTTGAAAACCCTAACTCGTATCACGAATTTATCACCTCGAAAGAAAAAAAATCCACAACACTTTCCAGAAAAAAAGAATATATATTTACTTTTCCGGGAAAAAGAAACGAAAATTTAGGGGGAAATTTTGAAAAAAAAAACAACAACTCCTTTTTCAGTTTTTTTTCCCGTTCGAACCTTTTCTTTTTCCCTATTATCTCCCTCTATAATCCTCGAAGCTGTCGGAAAATTAGAAAGGAAAGAAAACGGAACGGAGACAATTTCAAAGCTTTCTAACAACAACAAAACCCAAAAATAAAAAATAAAAAATATCTTACTTTCTAATATTTTTTTTGTAATAAATGAAATTTAACTTGTTTAATTGCTTTTTAATTTTTACTGGGAGCAGCCGGTATACGGAAGGAGGACTTGGGCGCCGTCTTGGTCCTCTTGGAGACGTGAATAATGCGGGGAAGGGTGACCGGAAGGACGCATAATGGGGTTAAAATATTAACGGTGATTACCGGTTCCTATTTGCAAGGAGTTTTTTCCTTTTTGCCACCTATTAAGGAGGAATCCAAAATTTCACGCGCGAGATCATGTTTTGTTAATCACGCTCGAATGTGAAAGACGATACGTGGAAGTGCCATTTTCCACTCTGTAAATAGGAAATTAGGAGCATTTTTATTTTAAGGATTAGTTTGCCATTTTGTATGGTGAAAATAGAAAAAGAGAAAACAACTTTCTGTGAGAAAAAAGTGCAATGTGATTTGATTTCTTTTATACGTTTTTGAAGAACTAATATTTTAATGTTTGGTGCGAAAAATGAGATATAAAAATTTAAAATATTTAAAAACATATATGATGTTAAAATATAGAATTACAAGGCATTAGGATGTGACTAAAAATAATTACGTAATAAATTTATTTAAATTTATATAAAAATTAAATATGATTTCCATTCAAATGATAAAGTTGAAAAAAAATTATAAAAAATTTATAGTAATTTAGGTTGAAATCTCAATATATATATTTTTCTATATTTTATATTAAAAGGTAAAAATATCTTCAAAATAATGTTTATTGCTTTGTTATTCTATATTTAATATCAAAAAGATAAAAATAACCTCAAAATAATATTTATTACTTTGTTGAAATTTGTTAAATTGAGACCATATGATTAGGGGTGTATTCGGTTTGGTTCAGTTCGATTTTTAGAAAAAAATAATCAAACTATTCCATCTAGTTTTTCACTCTTAAAACTAAAACGTAAAACATATAAAATAAAAACCGAAGTCGATAATTGCAGTTCGGTTCAACGATTTTTACTAAATTTGGGCTTTGCAAATTTTTAATATCACTTTATTTTGACCTAAAAAATCATTTATAAATTTATAAAGTGAATTGAATAATTAAATTAATATTATAATCATCAATAAGACTACTTAAAAAATCATTTTAAGTTGATAAGTAGTTCAATGTTGTTAAAAGGAGTGCTAATACATAAATCATCAGTATACTTGATGTTTTTCTGTCTTTTTTTATTAGTCTAGTTAATTATAACTGAGTGATTACAATATGTCATATAATTAATTAAATTCATAACTATCAAACATATGTAATTGTGAAAAGTTGTTTATTGTATAAAAAAATATTATAAAGTTTAATAAACTATTTTCCTAAAATTAGAATTTTGCTTATAATTATAATTATGATTATTATATTAATAGATTATTCACTTACTCTAATATAAAATTACAATGTTACAATTTTTTTTATAAAATATTTTCACAACTTTATCTAATCTGTAAAATTATATCTAGTTGTTAATAATAATAATAATAATAATAATAATAATAATAATAGTAGTAGGTGGTAGTAGTAGTAGGGTTAAATGAATTAGTCCATATAAATATTGAAATGGTGAATTTATTATTCTATTAGGACTATTCATTTAAACATCATTTTTTATTTTCATTCGATTTGATTTTGATAAAAACAAGTTCCATGTGGAAAAACCAAACCTAGATCGAATTGTACGATTTGGGTGATAACACCAACCTGAAACTGGAATGAACAATACAAAATCCAAACCGAACCAAATACATAAATGCAAAATAGTTTTTCAATATTCTCTGTTTCTTTGCTCAACCCTATATTTGATGGGTGGTATCAACTCAGTCAATACCTTAAATATAGTATAGAATATAGATATATTGTTACAAAAATAAAACAAGAAATCTTAAATTTTAGTTTTATGTCAAAACCTCTAACGATCGTTATGATGTGATAGATGATATTAAAAAAATGAAAATGTAACGTTTTGAAATGAAAAATGATGGTGTAACAACTTAGCTATTTTTTTTAAAAACTATTTTACAATGACTTAAGTTGATTCTTTTAATTATTTCATGAAAAAAATGTTGGCATTTAGGGCAAATTATCAAAAAATACCTTTTTTTTTCAAAATTTACGGAAAATGACATGTTTTCTAATTATTTACCGGAATGGGCCAATTTCCCCAAAAATGCGTTTACGTCGTAAATAAGTCGTGGATGCAAAGAGAGAAAAAGCGTCCACGAGGGAGCGTTTTCTGCCACATCAGCAAAAATCGCGTCCTTGAGGGCGCGCTTTGCTAATGTGGCAAAAACGCACCCTCAGGAGGCGTTTTAGCCCGTGTTTTTTTCAAAAAAAAACTATTCTCGAATTAAATTTTCAAAAAAGGTCATTTTTTAGATATTATAAAAATAGACCAAAATTTTTAAAAATTTACGAGAATAAACCTTTATAAAGGCTCAAAGTGATAACACCATTTTTTTTAAGGTGTCACCAATTCTCAAGGACGCGATTTTTGCTGATGTGGCAGAAAACGCTCCCTCGGGGACGCGTTTTCCTGCTGCATCCCCTGACTTCGCGCTGACGTGGACGCGTTTTTGGGGAAATTGGCCCATTCCGGTAAATAATTGGAAAACATGTCCTTTTCTGTAAATTTTGAAAAAAAAGGTATTTTTTGATAATTTACCCTGGCATTTAAGCTTAACAATTATTATGAAAATTTAGAAAATGACAATTATTTTATACAATAGTTTAGAATTATCTATAATCTCTCTTCAACTCTTAAATAGGATGTTAAACAAGCTTTAACACGCTTAAACTTATGTTTTCCTATACTAATAATAATATTAATCTCAATCGAGATAATTCTCAATAAAATTTTTTATATAAAACTATAAAAGCAATATATTTTGACCATTGACATAATTGTTTTTTTATGCGTTTTGCATTACTAATTTAATAAAAACATATATTTAATGCTTTACTTTTTTCAAGGATTTAATGCTTCACTATAAACTTATTAATTTAGCTAAGTCATTATAACATTTTCCTGCTGCATCCAGTCCTCTAACATTTTAAGTATATTAAAAAATTATAAAGATGTGAAATAAATTGAATGATCCATCTAAATCCTTCACTATAAACTTATTAATTTAGCTAAGTCATTATAACATTTTCCTGCTGCATCCAGTCCTCCAACATTTTAAGTATATTAAAAAATTATAAAGATGTGAAATAAATTGAATGATCCATCAATCATAAAAAGAAAAAAAAAATTATCCTCTCATCGTGTTAATTGTCTTTTAACTTACTTTCAAATTAATGACCAAAAAATAAGTCTTCGTTCATTGTCATGTGAAGAGAAGAAAAAAAATCATACGTGGAAAGTCATACAACCAAACAATGAGTTTTTAGACTTTTTATATTTTTTTAGAATTTTATGAAAAATTTAGAACTTTAAATATTTTTTTTCGCATAATTATAACTTCAAAAACTAGTTTTGATAATTTCTTTAAAATAATGCATTCTTAGACTCTTTTTATTTTTACAATTTTTATATCTATCAATATAAATTCTAAAAGTGTCAAATTGATAGTTTAATCATAACTCCATGACAAAATAGCTATTGAACCTATGAGTTAATATGCTATAATAGATTTTCTAGTGATTATTTTGTAATATTTCATAATCGAGAGATTAAAATAAAAATTTACTAATAATTGGATGATTAATGGTGTAGCTTACCAAAATATTTTTGAAGAATGGTGACTTGACGACACATATTGATGTCTTTTAGCAAGTTATAGTAAGAGCGACTAAAGTGATTAATTTTGAATATTTAAATGGTTAAAATGAAACTTTTTATAATTAAATTATCAAAATATAAACTTATTAATAATTGAGTGGATTTATTTTACAAAAAATATTATATACCAATTAGCAAAGAAACCTGAACTCTATTTTACAATAGTATTAGATATTGACTAGTTTTCAAACTTTGAATATGACCCATGATAAGATTTAAGTCAAAATAAATTTAATAAAATTCATACCTAAGTGAAATTTAATGACTTATTATCTCAAGACCTCAACCTTATCAACCCAACCAATTTTATTTTTTTTAAATTTAAAGATATTTTTAAATATAAATAGATATAATATTCCTATAAATTGGTAATATAAAAAGTGAGATGTAGTTTGAGCCTAACTTTTTCATAAGGCTTGTTAAGCCCATACATAATCTCAAATGGGCTGCTGATGTATGAGTTTAGCCTACTCATTTGACTTGATCGGTTCAACTTGTATGAATTAAGTATTGTATAGAGAATAAAGGAAAATATTAAAATATTTTATAATACAATTTATTAATTTATAAATTATAAAATTATAAAATAATTTAAGTGCGGTTATGATTAAGGAAAATATGATGTTAATTCATGTAAATAATACACTTATGTGATCAAATGATTACTTAAACTTGGATTTACATTTAACAAATTGATGGTCATATGGTTTTCTGTTTGTAGCAAATTAATGGAATCAAATCTTAACGGTTCATTTCAAACTTCTTGCAATGGTGTATTAATGACACGATTAAATCTTTTAATATAATAGTAGGTTGAAATTCTCGTTTCTGGGTTTTTTTTCTAACTACATAATAAATGCTAGAGTAAACAAAATAAAATAATAAGTATATATATTCACATTTGAAAATTTTAATATTTTCGGAAATTGTACATTCCAATCAAGCAACTAAAAACAAAATATTCATATATGAAAAACTAACAATTTGATTGGTATGGACATTGTTATCAATGTAGGAGGATGGGAGTTCAAGTGCGTTGAAGTGTATTATCCTCTTATTTATGAGTTAGGAGCAGCTATGGATAATTCTAAACATTATATAAAAAAACCAGATAATTAAAACTTATAATGAGATTATTCAAAAAAAAATTTGTGATACACCTACTATTTACATTCTTTTAGCAATATATTATTATTATTTGGGAAGGTTTGCTTGATTGCTACGTCAAAAGGGAAAAAAAAAATGGAGAAATGGTCTTTGTTCTTAATTGTTAGAATAATTTTACTGATGTAA
Source organism: Gossypium sturtianum (assembly GCA_025698515.1). Classification (NCBI taxonomy): domain Eukaryota; kingdom Viridiplantae; phylum Streptophyta; class Magnoliopsida; order Malvales; family Malvaceae; genus Gossypium; species Gossypium sturtianum. The sequence goes on from CM046955.1 coordinate 165,899,490, forward strand.
TCCATTCACATGTTCGTATAGTTTATGTATCATAATTGTTATATTCATTTGTTAGGAGCATACCTGTCATCTTAAGAGGTATTGTTGATTTTGTGTTAATTTTTCGAGTATGATCACTTATCTCACGTTAAATGGAATCAATCATTCAGGTTTAAGGGTGAAAGTTATCATAACGTGAACGTTTATCTAGTTGTGTCATACTAATGGATAAGGGGATCCTCCTATAAATACCTTACAAAACTATGAATAGGAGATCGGCCTATTAAGACCCTAAGATTACTCTGAATTATTGTATTCTCAATTAGTTTGTTCTCTTGTCTTTGTTTCGACTCTCAACTTTTACAGGGCTACCATTACCCCAACCTGATATCTTCATTGTCCTCCTTCCTTGTTGTACTATATCTTCATTGTCCTCCTTCCTTGTTGTACTATGTATCAACAATAATTATATTTAAAACATTATATATTTATATAAACATTAATATACTAACAATTAATATTACAAATTTATTATCTTATTTCATTTCAAAATTTGTTTTGAGTAAATTACGCCATTAATCACTAATCTATGAAAAAAATTAGTTTTTATCACTGAATAATTCGAAAATTTTCATTTAAGTCGTTGGATTGTTAAAATTGATGTTATATGACTTTCTTTATTCACATTGCTTGCACTATTTGAAAGTTCTCTTTTCCTTTCTATTCTATAGTTCAATTTTTTTTCATGAAACAATTCACAAATTAGCGAACCAAAATTCAAATAAATTTTTTCTCTGATCTCAACATTATTTGTTAGATCAACTTGAATCTAATATATGTTCTTCTACTCATCGATGGATACTGATCTATCGTACAAATTATTGAATCATCACTTGGAGCTTACTGGTGAAACTAAAAAAAAAAAAAAAAAACTTAACTAAAAAGGTTATAATTTTATTACTAAATTATTCAAAAAATTTCATTTAAGTTATTGAATTATTTAAAAGTTTTTATTTAAGTGAGTTAAGTGATAAAAATAAAATCTTACTTATAATTTAATAACTAATAGTATAGTTTATCTTTAATTTTTATATTAAATTGTCGGATTTAATCATGCTTATAACAGTCTCTGGTTGTTGAGCAACATATTAAACTTTGTTGTTTATTTAATTAATATTTTGTTCACGTGATGTAAGAAAGAATGTAAGATTTTTTTAAAAAAGATATTTTTTTTCTGATGATATATTTAAGAAAGAATCTAAGAATTGCACATATGTTTACGAAGTCCATGAAATTGTCGGCAGAAGCTATTCATAGACAATGTCATAAATTGTCATCTAACCTTTTCTTCCATAAATTCAACCAGAAGATGAACGCATTAGGAAGTTTATGCAGGTTTTCATTATATATTTCGTATTTTAAGGAAATATTTTCCATGTGCAATGATATTAATAAAATTTTAAGTTCAAAAAAAATATTAAATATTAAATAAGGTCTTAAACTAGTAATTAAATAATCTTTTAAGTTTTAACCAATATCTAGAGAACAAAACATTACCCCTTCTACGAAAATAGTAAAAGTTTGAAAAGAAAGGTGAGTGCATAATTTGTCGCTGAGCTTCTTTTCAATCCCAGCACTTCCTTTCCCCCCCCTAAATTGCTGTAGCTTTTGTTTTCATGGGATTCTTGCAAAGAGGTAGAATTTGATTGTATTCACACATTCATATGTACAAATCACACAACAAAATGACAAAAAACTTTAAACTGCTAAAGGCTACTGTTACACCATTACAGCTTTGGCAAACGCATAAGACTTCCCCCCTTCTCTTTTTTCTTAATGGGGGTATTAAAATTTTGCTCTCTAAAGTTGGAGTATTAGGGGTTTGGTTGGTTGTGGGTAGATTAACCTCTCCTTAAAACCGTAATTCTCATATTCCCCAGCAAATTCTGCTCCAAGCTAGGTCCTCAACAATCTCTTTTTTCACCTGTGAAATGAAATTAGGACGAAAGTCAGTACATGAATGAAACAATCATAGAATCTGCGTGAAAGAAACCATAAAAATCTAGGAACCTAACACCCAGGAGATTCAGGAAAAACCCAACAGCAAATCGATCTCCCGAACCCCATTTTTGCTTTTGCTTTTTGTTATTGGCTTTCTGTCGTTGCTAACCCATTACAACAAGATTTCGCTCTCTATGGATGTAGAAGAAACTAACAAGCATATTGAAATCATTGCACGGTAGCATTTGTAACAAACCCCTATATTGCAAAAGCATTAAACAAGCGGGGGAACGAAGGGGCTTTGATCTTTGATCTAAGTGTTAAGAGCTCAAACTCGACAAAAACTCACTTCTTCCATATGCTCCAGAAAAAAGGAAAAAAAAAAAAAAAACTCTTCCTAATAAAATGGTTGATATCTGGATCTCAATCTTTACGAAATTTCCACAAAATTTTTAACTCCCTACATCCTGTTATTATACACATCTAAGTGCACTTCGGTTCTAAAGCTAAAACTGCAGTCTTCTATGATTTTCTCCTTGTATAAACTGGTCAAAACTTCTAACCTAAAAATTGGTTACAGACCATTCTTTAAGATTATCATCTTGTTGAAAAGACTAGTTTGTTAAAAGTTAGGCAGTCAAGCACAATGACATCAATGGTGAACATTGAACGATGTGGTGTTTCAGATTTTGCAAGGAAATGGCTAATGGGATTAGAACTACTTTCAAAACTTAAAAGATCTACTACCATAGTCCTAAATTGCAGTTGTGGGCAGTAATTTCATATATGCCTACTAAAACGGAATAAAAACAGTTCCTTTGAGAACAGGTTTGACTGAAAAAATCTACGTTAAAAGATTCTAATTTCCAAATTCAAAATCTGAAAAAAAGCCAAGCCAATCCAATAACATTTCAAATTGACTCAAATTCTTCTACTAACTAAATCAAAGTTCGCAACTTTCCAAGGTTAGCTAGAACTAATAACCAACCCAACTACTCCACCCATCTCCATCATCCAACTCGCTGAGTAAACTCACCCAATACCTATTCAACTCACCAAAAAAAGAAAATAAAAAACAATTAAATCATACGAAAAGAAGGATTTTTACTCACCAGGAAAAAGCTCAATCTCGAAGAATGACCGAATCGGCAATACCCATCAAGGGTTTCAAACAATCTGGTGAGAATTTCCTAGCAAACAAGTATGAACTCGAGTAATTTGACTTCCTCAACTCATAAATCAACTTGGCCGACACTTCTTTCGGCTTATACATGTAGGGGTGACCCGCAACCGTTCCGGTCCAATTAACCCGAGTTAAAGTATAGCGAGTCACCGCATCTGGGTCTTGCATTGACAACAATGTCGGAAAATAATGTTCTTCCGGGTAACACTCGCTGGCACGATAACACGGTAACTTGAATTTCCTCCAAAGAGTCCGATCTTTGACCACCAGTAACGCGTGTTTCCGAGTCAACACAAAAAACTGAGATCCAACTCGGAAATCCTCGAATGGCACCTCCGGCATCATCACAAATCGGCCACGTGCTACATACCGTTTCCACAGCCTGGGTTCCTTGGAAATAATCTCGATGAAAGATTTGTACTTGACTCGAACACCGTACTGAGTCAAATCAGAGGAGTTGGAGGTGAGATCGAAGGTTTTGGAAGTGAAGAGGGAGCGGTAGATGTAATTGAAGGAATGGAGAGGGATGCAGTACTGGGAGAGGACGGCGAAGTAAGCATTGGCGGGATCGTCGAGGATGGCAGTGGCGAGGAGGCGTCGGGTGGCGGAGATCAGCGTGGCGGAAGCCCTGAAAGTGCGTTTGGCGTTGGAAATGAAACGGTCATCGAAAACGGATTTGGTGGGGCGAGTAATGTTGACGGTGGGATCAGCGTGGACATAGATGTTGTAGCGTGAAGTTTTAGCGGTTCGGAAGAAACGGTTCCAAAGAGGAAGGAAATGGAGGTCGGAGTTGGTTAAGAAAAGGAAAGCAATTTTGGGGGAGGAAGAGGAGGAGAGATGGGATGAAGATAAGGAAGGGGTGGTGGCGCGGTGGAAGAGACGGAGGTCGTCGAGTTCGTCGGGGACGGAGATGGGGGGAAGAGGGTGGGGATGGAAAGTAGGGGCTAAGAAGAAGAAGAGGATAGGGAGGGAAAGGAGGAGGGAAAAGGAGAGAATGAAAGGGGTGGAATACATTGAACAAAGGTGGAAACGGGAGGAATTGGGAGGGAATGGTGGGTGTCTTATACAACTTCGCAGTGAGAGTGGAATTGTGAACAAATGGGAAGAAGAAGAAAAAATGTTCAAAGCTTGAAGCTTTCGATAAGCTACAGTAACAATGTACGCAATTTTCAAGGTGATGATAGGATAAAATCAGAGTTTTTTTTTTGTTGTTTTAGGGTGGTTGGTCGTGTAGGGGTTTATCTTGAATGGAATTCTGGGTTTTGGGGGAACTTACTAGGGTTTGATTTTTTTTCTTTTTGGGGTTTTTAGGGTTAAAAACTCTCAAGAAATTGCTTTCCCCTTTTAGAGAGCGAACTGAGGGGTAGGGTGAGAGTGGGACTTGGGAGCGATAAAGGAGAGATTGTCGAGGGGAAGAAGCTTGAGGGAAAAGGGAGGGCGGAAGGCGGGGGATGAAAGTGTAGTTCTGATGGAGTTTAAAGGGTATTTAAGAGATTTTTAATTGAAGAAGGATGGAACGCCACCATTGTATATTTATATCTGTTTATATTTTGTAAAGGAGGTGGAGGATACTGCACTACTGTTGGAGCCTTGTCCATTTACACAGATAGACAAGCCCTAGGGCATTTACTCAATATTATAATATTTATTTTGTTTAAGAACTTGAAAATTGATCATTTATCTTAGAACAAAACAGTTAGTAAATAATATTTGAAAACGCCGATAAACATTGAAACAATGGGAAATAATTGTATAAAAGAGGAATATTAATAATTTATCTTAGAACAAAATAGTTAGTAAATAATATTTGAAAACGCAGATAAACATTGAAATAATAGGAAAGGATTGTATGAAAGAGGAATATTATCCCTTTCCAATAGTTTTATGCCACATCAGTATTCTTATCTTGAATTTTAAGATTTTAATTTAGATTTAATTTTTTTTAAGATGAAAATGCTGATGTGGTATAAATCTATTAAAAAAGGGATACAGATGACGTGACGTCACTGTTTCATACAATCCTTTCTCTTGAAACAATACATCCAAACTCGATTGTTGATATATTCCATAAATCAAACAAAATGAATACAAATACAACAGTGAATACTCTTGATCCTATTCCATCACTAATATATACAATTTTAAATTTATAATGAATAAAATATGTATTTTATAATAACATATTCAAATATGCTTAAATACGTTTTTTTTTTTTATAATTTAAAAGTTGAAGGGTAACGGATAGAAATAGACTTTTGTACCAAAAAATTACCAATAAACTTGCAACAATACATCGAACTAACAGAATATTTAATATCTTAATCACGAATAAGTAATTTTCTATCTGAAATCTAAAATTATTCAATCAATAATATAATCCATTTTTAAAAAAAATCAAACATTTAATATTTTACCATCCGTTACTATATTTAAATTGTAAAATAAATACTTACTTTCATACAGGTGGACAAATGAAATCTCTCGGTAATTCGATACTGGTTATTGGTTAATTTACAAACACAATGCAAAATTAATATTAAAAGAGCAAAAATTAAATCTCACACGCACAAAACAAGTCTTTGATCAACAGCAACCGAGCCAAGAGGTTTAATAAAAAAACTCAAAAAAGAGCAATTCAAAGGGCATCTTCTATGGAAATCATACACTTGAAAATAAATACAATGTGATCACATAATTGACAAACATTAAACACAAGCTGATTAAATCTTACCAATGTTATTCTCGTAACAAGCCACCGAATCAGTCTCCTTGAATCTGCCACGGAGTAACTACTCCCACCACGGCAAAGCCAATCCTTGATTATATGACGGGAGAACAAACAATGCCATTATAACACGTCGAACCAACTGTAATTTGATATATACATACTAAAGCAACAGGATGGATGGCAGCCCGAACAGGTTTGTCTTCACAAATACTTCCTTACAGATCAACAGCCTGTGCTATAGCTTTTGTGGGATTTGAGTCTCGTCCGTTTAACTTGGACCTATCCCTTAAAGGTTTGTGGGGGCCAGGGTTCGGTTTTGCAGCAGTTTTGCTCAGCTTAGTTGTTTGTGACACAATACCCCCACCTACTCAAATCAAACCATTGAAACAAACAAAAATGTTCAGTAAAACGTGTAACAAACAAATGCCAGAGGGACCCAATCATTGTGCACTGTCAAACATTCTTTGAGCTTTGGGGAATGATATATCAGACCAAATTTACTACATAACTACTTTTGACAACAACAAACTTGAACCAGAAAAGGCAATGTTAATGTTCAAAATTCAGATGCCTGAAAGTTGATGCATATTCCATAGGCAATGGACTAGCATGACCCAGGAGAAGGGCGAACATCAAGGTAAGGATATGTAAACACTTTAGGATCAACAGAAGCTTACCAGTGTTTGGCATAGACAATCGCCTCTTGGCCTGTTTATCAGAATGTGTCAGCCTCTCTTTGGGATTGCTATGAGATCTTGAACTAATAACAGGTCTTGAGCCAGCTTCTTCAACAGAATCTTCATGATTTGGTTTGGATTTTGGCTTGGAAGATGGCGCATTCACTGCTTCAAGCACACATGCTGACTTACCAGGTGGGGAATCGCTCACATCAAAGTGGGATGGACCTGTTTTTTTATTTGAAAGGTTAGCATGAAGACTTGATGCAGCTGGTTTCCTGATAGCAGGTTTTATCTGAGAACTGGCACCATTCTTTCCCTCTGCAGGACTATCCTCGCGTATCTTTACTCCATCTCGAAGATTAATGTCAAGGAAACGATTCTCCCACGGACGTACAGCCATCCATCTCTCCAACCAGTTCCAACCCCAGCTGCTTTTATCTGGTTCAAATCCAGCAGGCACTGACTGCTGTCTTGATCCTGCTTGCCACTGCATGAATATATGCACACATTAACTTTTAAAAATAAAGCCTAGCTCGAAAGGGACCCCTCATTGAAATGATTCTACCGAAACTGTACAATCGGACAACACAGAATCAGGTGACTAGTATGACTTCAGCAGTTCTATGCAAAAGTTTATTTATCTTTTGTTGGACAATATGCATGATTTTCCCATGTTTGTTGGTGAATACTCAACAAGTAGAGAGTTCAATATTTGTCCCCTTTTTTACCATTAAGGATACAATTAATGGAAAAAATAAATTAAAGAAAATTTCCATCATGCATTTTTGTTTTGCTGTGCCTCTTGTCTTACAAAAAATGGTGCTGAGGTGCACCTAGTGTGCACTTGATCAAATGTGCCTCATCTGAAAGCATCTAAGACACTTTTGCTATTTGGCACCTCGGCGCATGCTTTAACGACACTGATAATAAGGTTCCTGAGTAAGGAGATATTGACCAGCCAACAAATTTACCAAGAGCCAACTGAACCTTTGACAATCAACACTCCATTAACATTAAGAAAAAAAGAAACTGCATAAGAATGCAAGAATGAAATAGTGCAAAGTATTTGTGCAGTTTTTGTTAATGCCACGTGAAACTAGAGGACAAGATACAGAAGGGATTATCAACAGGCAAGGATCAATTAATACCGACGAACCAAAAATAAAAAATTTAGTAATTATAGATAACAAAATGCATGATTTACTTCAATATGGATTTTGAACTGCCAATCACTTTTTTAGCCATTTGCTCATATTGAATCAAATATAATTGTCTTTTTCATATTTTCTTTTATTTTCTATCAAACTTTGAGGATGCCAAAATAAAAAACAAAATAAAAAATAGCAAAAGCACCAAATAAAGACAGCCTGCTTATCCATAAAACTAATATTCTCTTTTTATATATGAGAAAATATACTATTTGAACTGAGTTGCCTTTTTATCATTCCAGGACCTATACTTAAAATGAGTTCTTGAATAAATGATAAATCCACAAAAGTGGAGAGACAAATGGCATGCTATTATTGAATACAAGCAAACCAAGGATATACTAGTAATAGAACATTTTCAGGTCACCAAATTTTGAAAGAGGGGAAGGAAGTCACTTCAATAGTATATTACAATTGTATTATCATTTCTTACCTGATGAGCCAGAGCATATGCCATGGCCCTCTCACGTTTAGCTGCAGCTTCCTGCCTTTTCAGTAACTTCGCTTGAATTTCTTCAACGGATCCTATACTATCACACCACCCTTCCTGCATCAATGTCATAAGTCATTTGAATCACTCAGCAAAGATACCAATATCTATGCTTCAATTATATGAGAAAAGGGTTCAAATTTCTGCAATCAGTATTTGTTAGTGCAACCAGAAAACGACGTAATTCAGTTAGCAAAAAGTTATTGATGTTCAATAAACACTATCTGGCAAAGGATTATCAAATTCTGTGCATATGATGTTGGTAAATATATGTTGGATGGCATAGAAAATTATATGTAAATTTAGTGGTTGATAGGGAAAAAGTCATGGTAGAAGTAAGCAACATCAGCCATTTGCAAAGTATGGTATGGTAGCAAAACTCAACACATGCAGATGTTAAGGCATCGTACCTAAAACATTTTTGAATATATGGCCACAAAACCTAACTTATGTGATGTCAAATGTAACACCACTTTAACAAGGGACATGGTAAATCTACTCCATCCACCAAAAAAAAAGAACCTAGTTCTACCTACAGATAACTGGTTCCACTCACATCACCACTCTCAATCATTTAACCTTAGCATCACAACAACCAAGAAATCAGTTATTATGATAAAATCACTACTAAAAGGATCCTTGAATCTTGGGGCCATTACACACAAAAAAAAAGTGTTAAAAGGAATCTCCAGGCTAGATTTTATCCACCATATGGATCTTATTCCACCAAGAATTCTTGAAACATTTGCATTGTGCGTAATATTCATAAACAGAAAGCTTTAAGCATTCTCCGAACAGACTTTTCTACTTAGGAGATAAATTCTAGATTTCCTGATTTGGATTCCAAACGCATCTGAATCCATACACCACACTTAGAGATTGTCCAAGAGAGAGTTGCATCATTGCCAACCACAATCTAAAGTCTCAACTAAGTAACCAAATGTAGAACCTCTGGTTTGTCATTTTATTATCACTTAAGAGCTATTTTAAATGTTGCAGATCACTTCTGCTGTCGATTACATTCCAAGGCAAATTTATACTTACTCAACCAAGTGTAAGTACAAGTACAGACGCGCAACAATCATGCCTAAATGCATGCATGAAGTCACCTCTATTTCATGTGTGTGTGAGAGTGCAGACATGCACAAGAGCATACATTTGTGTCAATCTATATGAATTGAAGAATTTGATATTTCTCACCTCTATTTCTTTAACGTGTGCCTCATTTGCAAGTTGTTGCTGAAGTTTCTGTTGTGCAGTTTGATTTTCTAATGCCAGCCGAACACGCCTTGCTCTTACACGAGCCTGAACTCTAACCAAAGCTTGCATGCAGCGAAGAGTTATAGCAGCTTGTTTTCTTACAGCATGACCCCTGACAAGGGCCTGCAGTCTTACCAATCCTTTTAATGCTCGCAGTGCTCTTCTGGCCTGATGTTTAAATAAAACATATTTCAATTCCATTCCATTGCATCAGTACTTACCACCTTATACATATAAGCATAGAGAAAATATGAACATAGAGATATGCAAGATGCATAAAATACACATGTATTCTCAGAAAAGCTACTCCAACCCAAAATTTCACCCCTTTTCAATACATTCTTTTCACTTACTCCTAGAATTAGGTCTAATATATTTCAAGATAAGGATGGTCAAGTAGAAACTACAAGTTTTACCTCAAACTTTATACAAGTCAAACAATCCCAAACAACTTGGGACAGAAGAGTATTTCAAGTTCTCAATTTTCATAGATTATATATATATATATAAAGGAATCACTACCAGAAATCCTCGGAAAGCAGTTTGTATCCTCGTGGCAGCCCATTCTTCCCTTGCATGTTCATTAGGAGGTGCATCATGCACTTCAAGTGCATCAGAAGGAGAGCCAGCAGCATCTATAGTTACACGAGTAGCATTTTCAGCTAGTGAAGCAGCATTCTCATCCAACTCTTCTTGAAGTTCATTTGTATCAAACTCAACCGAATGCTTTCTTCGGTGACGAAATTTGCTACCAGTTGCTCTCTGTCACAACCAAAGACCAAACCGTTGAACCAAAAACATGATGAAATGGTATTCTACTTTGGAAGTCAATCCTTTTTGAGCTTGCTAACTTTAATGTTCCAAAATAAAATATAAAACAACAAAGGAAAGATCAAATAAACCAAAGAATATTCTAAAATACACAAGTTTTGAGAACTTACATGATGGACATAATGAGAATTGCTTTTCATGACAATAAAATAGCAAATGGGAACATTTTATTATGTAAGGGCCTGGCTAATTTTTTTCCGACTGTTGTCAAGTTTTTGGCATTGGGTCTTTGACATTGAAATTATAAAAGCAAAGTAAAAAAAGAACCCATATTTTAATCACTATCAATAAAACTACACAGCTTAATAAGGTTTGAAGGAAAAATTCCAGCTCTGAGCCAGCTATCAACTCACATCTGCTTTCTACATGCTAGCAAGCTACAGCATACCATAAGACTGGTAAATGAAAATAAGCATCATCAAGTGCGCAAATAACCACAAATTGCATCATCAACTAGTATGGATGAAGAGAGTAAAAATCACATCTTGATTAGGCTAACAAGGAAAGCTACTGCATGTAAGTTACTACATAATACTCCTTGTATGTACCAGATTAGTCAACAACTCAACTAAGCCATAAGTCAATGAAAAATGCATTACTCCAAAAACATGATCATCTAGCTACAAGTGTGCATAGAAGATACTTTCTGACATTTGATAATACTCCAGCATTTTGAAGAGGCACACGTGCCATGATGTACATGTCACAGGTGTGGATATCGTGTGTGGGTTGTGACACAAGTATGAAGCCAAATCTAAACCTACAGAAGGGCAAAAAAAATCGCAACATTCAAACTAACATTTTCTACTTTCTCTGAAGATTGAGACTTTTCTGATTTCTTCAAGCCCACTAGTGCTTTGATCCATTTTCCTGAGACACCCATGGCACCAACAATGACAAATCAACTTAATATGGGCGGACCTGCAAGAGAAAATTCTTGCTAAATCAATCTTAAAGCTGCACTCAAAGATACTGAACTTCTCAAACTCCAGGGAAAAAGAAATCATAAAAGAGAGCTACGCAAGAGGACAAAAAATTTGCCTGATAATACTTCCTATCCATCTGATTATATATGAAAGTATTTAGCTGATATGATATGAATCGAAGAATCAAAACAACAAGTGTTGAGTATCTTTTTATAATATAAATAATACATTTCACAATATTACCGGAAAGATCTACAATAGTAGTAAAAATGGATATTACTTTCAAGAGAATTCAATTATTACCACAAAAAGGAAGGATATTATTGGGCAAAATTTGATCATAACCAGCACCAGAAGAAAAGGAAATATCTTTTCATGAGCTATTTACATGAAAAATTCCACACACCAAACATCATTGTCTGTCAAAAATAATGAGTTATGAATTCTAAAGTACATTTCGATGGGTCAATAAACATTCTCTGAATATTGAAATAAACCACATCATCAGTAGTCAACAAATTATGAACTACATAAATCACAAAACCAGCAACAACAACATGGCTAGCCCATCGTTGTCAGATTAAGATCCAATCAATTACTTTTTACAATACACTGGTATTAACAATCACATATGAAGGACCCGCTAATTAATTGTGAAAGTCATACTTGTGAATGGTGATTGACCTGGTGACTAGTGAGCTCAGGGCACGAGGCACACTCGAGTTCTTAATTTTGATATGAGGCGAGTAAAATTAACAAATCTATTTGCCTCAGTTTTGTACTGCCCACATTGATGGCGTGCCTAAATTCCATGGTAACAGCAAACTTAAAACCTAATTTTGACAACCCTTAAATTCCGCATCAGACAAGTAGATGAAGAACTAAAACAAAATGATACTATCCAAAGACACCAATAACCAACCTTTCAATCTTGGCTTCGAAATCAAGGAACTAGGATACTTTATAAGAGTCACTTTGTTAATGACGAGTTAAGCATCCATGAATTCTCCATCAAGCTTCTCATTCTCACATTCCCTGCAAATCATCACCTCGTCAACAAGACCACAAAAAAAGAAGAAGCAGAATTTAAATTGTCCATGTAAAAAGTTCAAAAAAAAAAAAAAAAAAAAAAGAAATTTTGGAAATTATTTCCATTTTCATCTATGAATTAACCAATAACTCCTCCCATTTGATCAACTAGTCTTCCTCATCAAAGTCTACTGGTTATAGATTGCCGCAATTAAGCCCCATTAACTACAGATCTTGTAGATTTCAGTGCGGAGCTTGAAAAACGTTAAAAAAAACTCACTATTTTAAAAATAAAGCCGTAAATTCACCCTCTAAAACAAGTGAAGAACCAAAAAAAAAAAAAAAAAAACAGAACTCAGTTGAATTAACGTTGGATAAAAAAAGTTCTACAAAGAAGTAGTACCTTTTCCAACCGTTTGATTGATTATGATCTATCAACAATCAATCAAAAATCAATCAACAAAGTCAAACCTCAGTCGACCTTAAGACCTCAGTTCTTCACTCTACTTAAGACCTCTTATACTCTCTCTCTAGATTTTTTTTTCAATTTTTTTCTCTCTCTAGAATTTGTGAGGACCGTAATCGGTTAAAGTTCGCCGAGGTGGGGGGATTGGGATTGGGTTGAACTACTGTAAAGAACGTCGTCGTTTTCCGCTTCTTGGTTTAGTCGTTCTCAAGCGTGCGACCAAGAGAGAGGTACATCGTGGGACCATCTGTCCCCCCTTTTCACCAAATCAATTACCATTTTCCACTTGCCTTTTTGTGTCCCTGCTTACGTTAACATCAACGGTTATTTTACGTCATTTATTTTATTTAATAAATTTTCACATTTATATGTTTGTCTCTAAAGTTTTATAATTCAACTTTTTATAAAATTCGTATTTTTATATAATATATTTTATAATAATATTTTTAGTTGAAATTTTATTACTTTAATATACTTATTAGCATTTTAATTAATTATATGCATATATTTTTACTAAATTAGTATGGTTGTTAGTAATACTTAGGCGTTTAACGCTGAGTTAATTTTTTATTTTTGACTAAATTATAGAGTAAAAATTTAAATATTACAATATACTTAAATTTTTTGTATTTTTTATATTTGAAATTTAATATTCATACTTTTATTTTAAAGAAATTAATTTTTTTACTTTTCGAATTTTTTAGGTCCATTTATTAAACCATTAAATCTTTTTTGTTAAATTTTGCCAATATGACATTTTGAAAAAAAATTATTTAATATTTATGTAACAAAAAATAACATTGTAATAGACCTTAATTTAATAGAGAGTTTTAATAGTCTTAACAATTATTAAAAATTCAAATTAGTATTTTAATAAGAATAAAGTATCTAGACTAACTAATGACATTATAAAAATTGAGGTACCAATTTATGTCAAAATTAAAGTATAAAAAATAAATATTATATTTGAGCAAAAATATTGGGATCAAAACTAAAATGTAACCATTCTTATATAATCTCAAAAAATTCGAAGGATTAAAATTAAAATTTAACCATTATCTTCTCATATCAAAAAAAAAAAAAAAAAAGATATGTGTCGTGTAAATGTAAGAAAGGCTTTAAGGTCTTCTTTATATATATATATATATATATAATCGAGGGTAATGGTGAAATTGCTAAGTATTCAACCTAATTTCTTATGCCATGACACAAATATTTTTGTTATCAAGTTAAAAAGTTATTGCAAGGTCTTCCTTTCACATATAGTAGTGTAGATTATAAAAATATATAATATATATTTATAACATATTTGTTTATCAATTAAATGATGAAAGGTTGTTTAAAATCTTTACTAATCTCGATTTCGATATCTAAGCATTAAATTAGTTTACTTAAAAGTTTTTAAATGAACGTCTTCTTTATTTCCTTTAACAATACTCATAAATTCATTTCTGTCAATGAAATTTAATAAAATTGAATGAAACATTAAGTTTATTTTCATTATTTTTTTGTTTAAAATTTTTTGGGTACATAAATACACACAACTTCATCCTAACAAAAACTAGCGACTCTTTTGGTGACCTCATAGATCACCTTTATTCGGATCCATCTTTGCAAAGTTTTGATGTCTAACAAAACAAAAATGGAAAGGTTTCAATCAATTGGTATCTACCTTTGCTGCCTCCATGATTTAGCTACCAAAATTAATATCTTATCCTAAGGTTAACATGCCAAATCAAATCTGTTTTTAAAAGCTAATATTTTATTAATCTAACATGCGGTGGTTTAGCATTGATTAATCCGTTAGGGTTTAATTTGCTAGACGAAAATAAGGTTTAGTTACCATCCAAAATGTGGTTGGTTTACGTTAGAAATGAATGGGGTTTTGAACACTTTGTACAGCATAAGGCCGGGCTTCAATGGAGTGATCCACACTCCGCAGGTCCAAGCCTAGTGGTGTGGTGGTCCGAATCCCCAGGTCCATATTAGAGCAAGATTTTTCGAACACAAAGTTAAGCATATCCTCAGCTGCATATCCTCAGCTGCGGGACCTAGTGACAACGAAGCCGATGTTGACGATTATTCATTGTTTGATAAAATCCCTGGTTTTGGTCTCTTTCCCATAAATAAATGTTCATACTCAGAAGTCAGAACAAAAATCAGCAAAGACAAAACAGTTACTTGGATATAATTTCCCCTTGTCAAACCTACCCTCTGTAAGCAATCCGCCATGGACACATTAACAGCTCGATTCAAGCTCATCGTTTTGCCCTTTCTATCCATTTCTTTGCTTTTCTTACCTTTTCTCCAGGCCACTGATTTCGATTACTGCGGTCAGTTCATCTTTCATTTTGCTAGATTTTTGTTGTTTACTCTCTCCCCCTTTTCCTGAATATCTGCTCTAAAAAGGAACTGCACACGTGTTACTCCATAGAATCTTAATCGCTTTTCAGTTCTTTTAGTTCTTTTTGTGTGTTCAATATGCCTGAGTTCCTAGATTGAAATCAATGCAGATAATAAAGGTAATTACGTTGTAAAAGTCGATGGAGTCGACATATCACCTAATCCTGTGATTAGCGGGAAACCGGCCACCTTCACGATCTCAGCTTCTACTGGTAACTTTCAGCTTTTGCAATTTCTAAATGGTTTTTGACTTTTTTTTTTTTTGTGAGCTTTAGGATTTGTTTAGTTCTCTGGATCATAAACTAAAGATAATAAAATCTTTTTCTAAGTTTGTTGTGGGTAAGATTAGAAGTGTGTAAGGATAATTTTTATCTATGTTACTTAAACTGGAGTGTGAATACAATTGTTTCTTCAGTTTATCATGTATTTAAAGGGTCTTTGAAGATCATATATCATACCATGTTCAAATCTCAGGGACATCAAGCATGAAGGTTAAACAAATCTAGGTTAAAAACTTCAGGTTTTCTTTTAATTAAGAATCTAACCTTCAATGTATTGACTTGTATGAAACAGTGGTTAAAGCTCTTGTCAAACTTAACCCTAAAACCCCTAAATAACGGTCTCAGTACTGTTCAAGTTGCAGCACAACCCCAAAACCCATATCATTAATTTATGAATTCTTTTGAAACCCTCTTGATGAAAGTTAATTCTTCCTAGTATTCTTTATGATTTACAATACCCTACATTATTATCCAATTTATCTAGTAAATACATTTCTAATCTTAGTGGACTATGCTCTTGCATGTAAAGTTCATTCCTAATTGCTCGAATTGTGCTGTCTTTTACTGGCAAAACCATTTCTTGGCATTGAGAACCTTCTTCATTTGTGTCACTGAGTGCCTTGTTTTTTTTGTGGTACACTTGGTGTATATTTATATGAGAATTGCCTTTTGTTTTCACATCCACGGTTCATAGAGGGTGCCTTCTTTGGCATCTTATGAATACATTTTTGCAGGTCAAGCTATCACCGGTGGCAAAGCGGTGATTGACGTTTACTTCTTCGGGTTTCATATCCATCAAGAAACTCATGACCTTTGTGAGGAAACATCTTGCCCTATTACTGTTGGCAACTTTGTGCTCTCTCACAATCAAGTTTTACCTGGTTTTACGCCACCTGTAAGTTTCACTTAACTGGGACACACTTTTTGTTTTCGAAGCTATGTTCAAATTATAACACTTGTGAGGTTCCCTTATAACTTGAACTTTTGAGATATTCAACTAACCTATTTTTTTTATATATTCAGTTAAAGAAACCACCGGTTGTTTGCAATGCTTCATGATTGATCTTAGTATCTCTCTTTTCTAAGCCTCACTTCAATCTTTATATTTGTATGTACATTTGTATTATATAAACGACTCAATATCCTCAAGTTTTGCTAGGCTCAGTAAGAAAATCTCATAAACACCTTTCATATGTGACATCCTTTGCTAATACCAATCTGAACTTTCTAATAAAATGGATGGTTACATTCATATATCTATATCGTGTTTCACTTACTTCCTTGCACAGGATATTCTTTGAGGTTCAAGTAAGAATAAGAAGACTGTAACTTGTTTTGATTTCAGATTATGCTACCCTGGCTTTATTCTGTTAAATCCTTGCCTGTTTGATATGCACTTCTTTAGTGAATGATGAGCTTAGAGACCTTAAAGCAATGATATCCTGTTTCCTGAGGTCTCATTTCTCTGTTGGGCAGTATCCTCTCTGAGAAGCCTTAAACTGATAGTTTATGAGTTGTTTGCCACTTGGCCTTTTATGATGCCATCTTCCTGCTCCTAATCTGTTAACCTGACATGCATTGTATTTCAAAACATTAACGTGGGATCAGAAATCTGAAACTCATCCATGCCTGATGTGCTTTCTGATCTTTCCAATTTATCATTCATAGTAAGATGTTCAGTGTTACTTTCACCCCACTCTTGGTTAATCAATAAATGTGATGTGCTCCAACCATTTGCAAAGCTTTAGGAAGCAATACAAAGAGTAATCTGAACAAAAGTAAACAATCTGGAGTTATCGAAAAAAATAGTCCCAGTGGGAAAATTTCTCATGGAAGAAGTAACTTGAACTTATATTTTTAAAATTTTTCTCATGTTTTTTAGTGATCTGTTTCACGTTTTAAGTATTAGTGCAATGAATATTTCAAGGGATTTTTGTATTCTACCTACTGGCTATCGTTTCTCTTTAAAAGTAGAACTCCAACACCTTTGTTCAAACCAAGTACCTCGTCTTGCACACAAGCTGATGAACTTATAACCAAGTCCGTCTCTCACTGCAGTCATGAATGGACTGTTTCAGCTCCTTTTTTCTTGTATTCTGCTAACTGGTTTGCTATCATTCCATTGATTAATCTTTCTTAATTGGTTTTCTTTAGAGCTTGTTTTCACTTGGGATTTTTGTTAGATTTCAGAATGTAGTCAATTTGATAATTTCTCCCTCTATCTAGTTTTTCATATGGAAGATATACTCCACTTGGTTGATTAATTTTTTATTATTATACTTGGTTACATACTTAAACTGTCAATAGAGACCAGAATCCAGAGGTTTATCCTTTGTCGCACTTATGTTTTAGCTCCATTTAGCTGCCTCTGTGGTTCTATCCCAAAAGAACTCCGGTGGGAAGTGAGAAAACAGATCATATCGGTTTCAAACTTCTGAGATCCTAATTAGATTCTTTTAGGCTTCGTTCACCAACCAGTTACATTACAATTGACATAAATAGGTAATTATCTTTACTTTTTATTTTGCAGGGTTCCTACAAACTTAAGATGACATTATCAGGTGCGGGAATTAAACAGTTAACTTGCATTTCCTTCGATTTCAAAATCAGTTTTGGTGCTTCTGAATCTTCAGTCTCTGATAGCTGATCAGCCCACCAAGTATATATATGAAATATGGACTGCAGTAGGATGTTATATCTTATTTATTGCGAACAGATCTCACATTCTACAATATTTTGTACTTGTATTCCGTATTATCGTTCTTGTGAAGATGTCATGAGACAAACTACGTTTACATGGAAGTCACTCCAATCTGCTGAATCATGTTAACAATGTTAATTTCCCTTAATATCAAATCGTTTTACATGCTTGTATATTCTTTTATGATACAAAAGGAGCCTGTAAACAAGGGATAGGGGGTTAGAGAACGAGCTCTATGATTCTGGGGCTTGAGATGTTGATATTCAGCTCAAAATAATAAGGCTTATTGGTATTATAAGCTCTCGAATTTTTTTCAAAATAATCAATTAAGTCCTTATAAACTTTTTACATCCAATTGAGTTTTTGAATTAACGATAGGCCCTTTGATTAACATTGATCGTTAATATTTAATGACAATATTAATGTGGCCGTTAACAGTGCCACATCATTGTAAAAAACTAAAGAGGTAGTGTCATGTCACTAAGAAATAATTTTTTTTCAAAAACTAAAAGTTATTTAATAAAAAAAATTCAAAAATTCAAAAATATTTTATATTTTAAGAGATTAAATTAATTAATTTTAATTGTATAATAACAAATTGGCGGACACTACTATAAAAGGATAAAAGGTTTTCAATAATTGATTTTGATGTTTTGGAATTAAAATTTTCAATATTGGAAAAAAATTTATAACTTTCAGCAATAAGGTCAACAAGTACAATGTGACATTTTTAATGTATTATTTTAGTTTCTGTAGTCATTTTACTTTAATATTTAATAATTTTTTTTTACCTAGATTAATATTTAAAAAATATTTTTTTTGGTGACCAAAATAAAATTGTAAATATTATATGGCATGTGCTGTTCAGTATTGTTAGAAATTTAAAGTTTGAGTTACTAAAATAAAAACGCCTTAAAAGTTAGTTACGAAATTACAATGATTTTATTTTAGGTGACCAAATGAAAGTATCTTAGATGTTGAATGATCAACTAGATAATTTATTTAAAAAATAAAAAAAATTAAAAAGATAAAATAAATAACCAAAATGAAAACTTGTTAAAATTAGGAGATTAAAATAAATATACGTAATGATAAATTAACAGCAAGTGATTAAAATGATAAAAGTATACAATGGTAGTGCGAATAATTCAAAATTTTTATTTTCCATGCTCAATTTGGTGATGATCTTTACCCGTTTTTAAATAATCAACCAGTCTGACTCTGACACCTACATACATGATGACCTTAATATTTTATTGTATTTTTCCAAAGCAGCACTTTGAAGAAATAAAAAAATCACGTGCTGATGAAATAAAATAAAAAATTGGCTCCAGAAATCGCAGTTCAAAATTTTCAACCATTCCCCAACGGTTCATAATTTCAAAAAGCATATCCTCATCTTAACCGTCCATTCCAACCTCTATCCACCGCCCGATCAGAAATTCTCCTTTTATTCGTTTTTCCTCAACAAAAATCATTTCAAAATCTCACTTTATTTACTCTCTCTCCAACGTTCTTCCTCAACACTCTCAGATCTCTCTCACTCTCTCCCCCAAAACCTAAACACTTTCAGCCAAAAAGAAAACAAACATTCACTTCCACTTGAAAACGAAGCTTCCCTTTCAAAATGCCGTTCATTTCTGACACGGCGAGCGCGATCAAGAGCCGTTTCGGCTTCCATAACCGGACCTCTTCCTCCGAGTCGGCCTCCTTGTTGTCGGTACGTAGCCCGCCGGATCTTCTAGTGAAATCGGCGGTGAGGGATAATTCCAGCAATTTCACTGCCGCCACCTCTGCAATTCGGAGCATCCGTGAGTGGGACGATGGTTTGACTGAAAGTACTGAACCAGCACCGCAGTCACAGAGCTTTGAGTTCCGTGAAGATCCATCTTTTTGGAAGGACCACAATGTGCAGGTGTGTTGAAATGTTTAAATCTTACCTTTAATTTTCTTAACGAAAGTAAAAAAGAAAGAAGAAACAATAGCCAAAACATAATTTTCCGCTCTTTTTAACTATTGCTAGTCTGTGGTCTGTGAAAGAAGATTGCAATTCTGGAGTACTCTTCAATTGTTAAAACGTATTTTTATTTTCCTCTCTTTTAAACTTTTTTAGTTGGACTTGGTTCTTAGTGTGTAGTGGATCAATCAGTCTAGAGAGCGCAAGGAGTGACCAGCCTTGAATAGGGTGTGCCTTCTTTTCCCTGTACGTTTCTTATGAGGACTGCTCTTCAACCTACAACTATACAGTAGGTTCTCAGTGCCCTTAGATCCTAATCTCAGATCAAGTTCCAATCACCGAATTGTTCTCAAGTGAATGGCTTTCACTCAACCTCAATTCATTCAGTTAGGACCTCCCTTTATGTCAGTTTTTCCCTTATCTAACAGGGATTTATGTTCTTGGATTAAAAAAAAAAAAGTTGGCAAGTAGCTAAATAGATACCCAAACAATGGCACAGGCTAGTGAAAATAAATAGAAGTTAAGCTAATTGGACCAAATTTTTGTTTTTTTTGAAAAATAAATTAGGTTATCATCAGAATTCGTCCCCTTAGTAGTTCTGAAATTTCACTACAAGGCAACAGCAAGTGTGTTAGGCAAGAAAGTTGTCAGACAATTACTTGGACGGGGCATCCAGAATCTCGTTTTACATTTGATCTTGTTGCTGATGAACATGTTAGCCAGGTATGCCTTTTTTAAAAAAAAATTAATCTTTTATGTTTAGACCTATGTTATTGCTAAATTATGACATTTAATTGATTTTAAAGGAGGATCTGTTCAAAGTAGCTGGATTGCCCATGGTGGAAAATTGCATGGGAGGTTACAACAGTTGCATGTTTGCATATGGCCAAGTGAGCTTCCAAGTTTTAATCACTTTGAGTAAAAAAATTTCTATTATTTCCATGAATTGGTTAATTTTCCACTTATTGATGTCTGGATTTATTTATTTTATCTCGGTTCTTGTTTTGGTACTGGCTCCAACTTAAACTTTTTATTATAGACTGGAAGTGGGAAGACTCACACAATGCTCGGAGACATCGAAGGAGGCACTCGTAGGCATAGTGTCAATTGTGGGATGACACCTAGGGTGTTTGAATACTTATTTACAAGAATACAAAAGGTATGGTGTACTTTGGCAAGCTGTGATTGGATGGATGTAATTTTACTTGTGCAAAATAAATTCTCTTTTATGATCATTTAGACAATTAGACAGTCTGAGCATTTATAATTGAGGGATGGAGATAAGGATTAGTTTTGCAAGTTGAGTGTTGGAAATCATTGTTGCTTAAATATTGTGGCTTTATTGACTAGTTTTAATTATATATTTAAATGTTTAATATTGTAATATCTGAACTGCATTTATGTGCCAAATGATGGAAATGCCTGTTGAATTAGAATACTTTCTTTGGATAGAATGAATTTGTGTAAGCAAAGCAACTACTGAAGTTTCTATGAAAAACTAATACATAGTTGCTTCTCTAAGCTAGGAGTTTGCAGTCTTCTATACCATGTTTCATTATTTTATAAATCACTTGCTTTTTGTTATCAAGTTATCTCATACTATACTTCTGTGATATATCAGGAGAAAGACACTCGTAAAGATGAGAAATTAAGATTTACTTGTAAATGCTCGTTTCTGGAAATCTATAATGAACAAATCCTTGATCTTTTAGATCCATCATCAACCAATTTACAGGTAAAATTACCTACATAATGTCTATTACAACTCAGTTTGAAATACAAGTTTTTCCCTCTAAACTGAAGAAATTGACTCCTCTTCGGTGTTTACGTTGCAGATAAGAGAAGATATGAAAAAAGGGGTTCATGTTGAGAATCTTAAGGAGATAGAAGTTACAAGTGCACGGGATGTGATTCAACAGCTCATTCAAGTACTGACTCTTAAAAGTTACTTGTACCATAAGCACATCTAGGTTTTAGATGTTCACGTTTAAAAAATTCTTAGTTAGAGTTAATAAGGTGTTTCTAGAGTTTATTTTGAATGTATAAGAATTCTTTTTATTTTTTAAATAGTCTTTTTATGTTTTCTCTTTACTCATTATTAACCTAAAGCTCTACAAAATATTTCAGGGTGCAGCAAATAGAAAGGTGGCTGCCACTAACATGAATCGTGCAAGTAGTCGTTCTCACAGTGTATTTACATGCATAATTGAAAGTAAGGTGTGTGACCTTTTAATTGAAGAGTTTCTATAAAATCATTAGTTCTTTCTCTTTTATGGGTTGTCTTTACCTTGAAACTAGAATATTCTAACTAAGTGTTTAATATCAGTGGGAGTCTCAAGGTGTAACTCACCACCGTTTTGCCCGACTTAATCTTGTTGATTTAGCAGGCTCAGAAAGGTACAGAACATGTCTAAGTGTGAAAAACATAACACTTCTTCTCGTAGTTTCTTTTGAATATATCATTTATAAGTTGCTCATGACAGGCAGAAGAGTTCTGGGGCTGAAGGTGAACGCCTCAAGGAGGCTACTAATATTAACAAGTCTCTTTCAACATTGGGGTAACTTATCGTTGCTCTAAAGTGTAAAATTTATAATATCAGATTATGGGTCTTTGTTTTTCATTCTACCAGTCTATAACAAACAATTTTACATTTGCAGACTTGTGATAATGAACCTTGTAAATATTTCCAATGGGAAGTCTCTTCATGTTCCTTACAGAGATTCAAAGCTCACTTTTTTGCTTCAGGTATTTTTATGAACTTTTTGAAGCAGGGCAGCTATTATACATTTAATCTATAAACAGTTTTTGTTGTATGTATGCTTCTATTGAGAATGTTTAGTGTTCTGGATCTGCTATGCAACTGAAAATAATGTCTTGCTATTTTCTTTCCAGGATTCTCTAGGAGGGAATGCAAAAACAACCATAATTGCAAATATTAGTCCAGCTAATTGGTTAGTGGAATATATTTTTCGTGTTTTTGCACTAGTTAGTTGATTTAAACTTCAATTTTAAATTCCATTTACGTGTGTGAATCCAATTTTTTTCTATAGTTTTCACAATGAGCTGAATCTTAAATGCATAATTGTAAATGACAAATTTTCCTTTTTCTTCTTTTGGGCATTTTCTGCAGTTGTTCATTGGAGACACTAAGTACATTGAAGTTTGCACAGCGGGCTAAATTTATTAAGAACAATGTATGAGATCTTTGCTTAGCTACTTTTAATACAATGCATGGCTTACTTGTCATTCATGTGATTTCCTGAAATCCTCTGTTTTATTTTCTGTTCTCAACGGGAACTGATGCTAGCCTTTGAGCCTGTTTAGACTACATAGTCTATACTTGTATACTAATAATGAGACTTTTGTGTTGTGGAACCCATTTAGTTAAAAAGGTCGAGTGATACCAAGTTTTTTTCATGTATATATATATTTAAAAATACAACTTTTTGTTAAAAAAATTATTTTTTTTAACCTCTTAATCGGTTAGTCAAATTCTAGGTAATGTATATAGTTTTTAAATTTTGGATGTCATATTTATTGAAAGATGTTGAACTAATGTATTGTAGGCAGTGGTAAATGAAGATGCATCTGGAGATGTTGTTGCTATGAGACTGCAAATTCAACAGCTGAAGGTACCTTTAAAGTTATTGTAATACAGTAATAGTAGGCGGTTCGCTCAGTTTCTATTTATCAATATGAGTTTCATTATACTTCTCTGCTGAATCTCCTTTTTATTGAGCAAGCAGTAATTGTATTGTGAGTATTATGTTTTGCTTTATCTTAACTGAAAAATAAAGGTAGAAATAATAAATGTTAATTTACAAAATTTCAAGCAGCAAGCAGAATCTTCTGTTTTTGTGAGTTGAAGTCATGCCAAAGTTTAAATGATTCATTTTATTTATTTCATTTGCATGGCTCTCATATTCTTTCAGGTTTCTAGTTATCCTTATTATCCAAAATTCTGTTTTTTCAGAAAGAAGTATCTCGTCTACGAGCTTTTGTTAATGGCAAAAGTGAAAATCTGGATAATGATAACTTGGCATCAGGCATTCCAGCATCACCTGGGCCCTTTAAATGGGAATGCCCTCCTGGATCATTCAGTCCACTTACATCTGATAAAAGGATGTCTCAGGTATGCAGAAATCTTGCTTTGTTGAGGAAACACCCAATCTAGAGATGTTGTTAAACTATTTTCTTTTTCTGCCTATTATTATTTTGTAATCCAGAAAAAAGATTATGAAGTTGCTCTTGTTGGGGCCTTCAAGAGGGAAAGGGAGAAAGAAGCCTCTTTACAAGCACTGACTGCTGAAAACCAGGCAGCTATGCAGTTGGTATGTCCTATGCCTTGAAAGAAGTACCTTTTCTTTATTTTATATGTTTCAGTCTTCGGGGCTGCAAAGTTTAAGTTAACAATAATTTTTGAAAGTTTGGGAGTTAATCTTAAGGAATAGGACATGCTTAAAATTTTAATTATATAAATTATAAAGGAATTCTGTGAGATTTGTTCTTAGCATCTAACTCTGGAGTATTGCGTAATGTGATAAGTTATTAGAAGTTTTGTGTTGGACTTTTGATAGGCAAATAAAGAGAGGAGATCCAAAGTTAACAATATTTTTTGAGGTTTGGTTCTTAAATCTTAAGGAATATGACATGCTTAAAATTTTAGTATATAAAGGGATTCCGTGAGATTTGAACTCTAGAGTATTACGTAAAACTAGAAGTAAATTTTGTTTACTTTGTGCTGTCTTTGTTGATAGGCAAAACAAAGAGAAGATGAGATCCAAAGTTTGAAAATGAGGTTAAGGTTTCGAGAAGCAGGAATTAAGAGGCTGGAGGCTGTTGCTTCTGGAAAGATATCTGCTGAGGCACACCTATTAAAAGAGAAGGAAGAATATTTGAAGGAAATTGAGGTTTTACGAGCTCAAGTTGATCGCAACCAAGAAGTCACTAGATTTGCACTGGAGAATTTGCGACTGAAGGAAGAGATTAGAAGGTATGTTTGCACCTGGTCCTCGGGGTTCTCCATTTCACTCTTTAATCGTTATCCATTTGCCTTTTTTTTTACTTGCTATAAGTTTGAGAATTATATTCAGTTGTAAATACTAGTTGTTGTTATGAATCAGTGCTTTGAGTCTGGTGCTTAACTTAATTGGTTCATGCAACCATCTTAAGAGTACTGCATTCAGTAAGGTCTAGTTTAAATCTTAGCATTTACTTATTTTCAAGCTGCAGTCTCTTTCCTACCAAAAAGTCAATGCTTCAAGCCAGGATGAATTGGTAAATGCTGAAAGAACCAATTCTCTGAAGTGTTTATAAAAAACTTCTTACATAATTGCATTTAATTTTCAGTGTTTGCTTCTTTTGGCTTATTTACATGTTACTTTTCTTCTTTGCATGAGCAGGAATAAACAAACACTAATATTATTATGTCTCTGATGTTTGTTGCTACTCACAGATTGAAGTCCCTTTGTGATGAAGGCCAAGTGGAGATGATGAATGAACAGATCAAGGCATTACACAATAAGGTGCAAAAAGAAATTCTTCGAATATTCTTCTAGTGTCTAAATTCATGGTTGATATTGCTCTTTAGTGCAAACGTTGCTTACTCCAGTCACTATTATGCAGTTGCTAGAGGCACTAGATTGGAAACTTATGCATGAATCAGACTCCTTAATGAATGAGGTTCTTTCTAAGCTTTGTCATGACTTGAATTTTGATGATTTTAAATTTTGTGAAGAAAATCTTCTAAATCTTGGTTAATGTTTGTGCAATGCAGAAAACAAAATCTAAAGGGTCAGGAGTTAATGATGATCTCAATGAACTGATCTCTAGTCAGGTTGGTTAAGTCTTCCAGGATCTTAGTGTGGTTATTCTCTTATGCATAAACTACAAAAGATATGTTTGCATTATGTGTCTTGTAATCTTGGAAACTGTTTGCAATTCACTATAACCTGAGCTAGATTCTTAACTTTTAAATAATCCTACATCTTTTGACAATTTTTTTTGTCCACTTGGAGTAAAGATTCTTAACTTTACATATTTCTAAGTAATGTAATCTTTGAAATTGCCAATAATCTCTTGACCTAGTGGCAAGAGGCTTGTGAGACATATAAGATTATGGCAGCAAATAGGATGTCTGAATTTGAACAGAAAAAAAAAAAAAACCTATTATCTTCTGCAATGGGTCTTCTTCCACAAAATATCTATTATTACATATTTCTTGCCTGAAAAAGAAATTTTGATATACTGAAAACAGGAGCAGGATTCAGCTTGGGGCTCTAACCTTAAGGAGGAAAACGAATTCCTTAGAATGCAGGTAGCTATACCTGGATGAACTATTTCTTTGAAGCTGTTCTTTTGGTAAAAGATGGATTTCATGTGATCGATAAATGTTTGTTTAACAGGCCATTCACAACAAGGCGGAAATGGATGTACTCCAGAAAAAACTTGAATTTTGCCTTGATGAGAAGGAAGAGTTAGAGAGGTATGTCATAGCTTAAGAGATGTACAATTCAAAGAAACAGTCGTGCAGTATAATATATTGATATGCTTTACCATCAAATTAATTATCAATTTTGCAGGTATGTCAGTGAGCTACTTAACAAGCTTGAAGAAGAACGGTCTTCAAGATCGGAGAAAGAAGCAGTACAGCAAACAGAGGTTCATTCATTACCAGCAGATGTGCCAACTATCAAACTTAATGACCAACTGGAGCTTAAAACAATGGTTGATGCCATAGCAGCTGCAAGTCAGAGAGAAGCTGAAGCTCATGAGAGAGCATTTAAGTTATCTCAAGAGAACGAAGAATTACGATCAAAGCTTAAGAGCTATGTTGAGGATAACAAGCAGCTCCTTGAATTATATGAACAGAATGCTGCTGAAAGAAATTATAAAGGTTCAAATGAAGGTGACATTAATGAAAATGACACTATGGACCACACTGATGCTGCTTTACATGAAAATTGTGAAGAAAAGCAGGTCGAGTTGAAGAAAGTTGTTGATAACCTCGAGCAACAGCTAACGGAAATGCATGAAGAAAATGAAAAATTGATGGGTTTGTATGAAAGAGCAATGCAGGAGAGAGATGAGTTCAAAAGAATGTTTTCTTCTTCAGGAAGTCCAAACAGAATGGAGCCTAGAGAATTCGAATGCCCTGAAAAGCTAGTTGAAGTTGATGGAGGGGAAGACAGCTTGGATAAACCTCATGTCCAGTTTGACTCAAAGGATTTAGAGGGTGGAACTGCTCCCCTTTGCTCACTTATGCAGGATGCAGGTGAAAGTCTAGAGTTGAATATGCTTGGTGCTATTGAAGTGATCCCAAGTGTCAAAGATGTGCATTCCGATCTTCAATCAGAAGCAGGGAATTACATGGAAATAGACCAAGATATTACTGCTGCAAAGTTGTCTGAAGATTTAAATTCTGCAAGAGCAATTCTGAAACAGGCACTTGAAAAGCTTTCATATTCCGCCAAGACAGTTAACGAATTTTGTTCCCTTGAGAAATCATTCTGTGAGATTGATAACCTTTCCAGAGAAATAGAAGTAACAGAAAGTGGGATAGAGGAGAAACAACGACACCTTGAATCTGTTGCAATCATTTCTTCAGAAACAAAAGAAAGAAAAGCTTTAACTGACAGCAAGTTATCAGCACTCAAATACTCTCTTTCAAACTTTTCTTCTTCGGTTGCTTACTTTGAACAGCGAGAAGCTCGAGCAAGGATGAGATTAAATGCTTCATTGTCATACTTGGATAACAAGAAAGACGAACTAGCCAATCTTAAGAAGTCAAAGGCTGAAATCGAGGTGTTGTTGAGTAAGATACGGGAATCTGAATCTGCAACAAGGAGCAACATTGTGTTGTTGAAATCAAAACTTGAGGAAGAAAGTAAAAGACAAGAGAATGACAAGGTTTTATTTGCCATTGATAACTTGGATAAAGTTGACCCCTCCCAGAGAAACTTATGTTTAGGTGGCAAAGCTACTGAGTTACTGAAGACTGAAGAAGAGAAAAGCAAGCTGCAAAATGATATCAAGTCATCACGTGAAAGCTTGGCAGCCATTAAAATGAGATTCCAGGATTTGAACAAGAAACTGATGAAGGTAGAAAAAGACATGGAAGGTGTTTCAATGGAAATACAGAAAGGATCAAAGTCAGTGGAGGAATTGAAGTTTGCCATGGAAAGTGCAATCCAAGAGAAAAATACCCTCCTCGAAATTGCAGAGAATGGGAAAGCTGAAATCGATAACTTGATCTTGGAATACCAGCAGAGTATTTTTTATGTGGATCTGACAGAAGCGGAGATGAAGGCCATTGATGAAGAATTGAAGCTTGAGTCAAGGAGATTAGAACAGCTACAAATAATGAGAGCCACATCTGGCAAGAAGGTAGAGCAATGGTTGTCTCATTCAGGTTTGTTATCCGAAAAACTGGGAGCAGAATTACAAAGTGTTTGGGCAACTTTCGAGGAGGCTAAGAGTTTGTTAGAATCGGAACATTGAAGTGTCTGTTAAATCCTTGTTTTTAACAGGCTCCTGAAATTTTCCACATTAATCCACAACTCAAAATCCTGTGAAATATGCGTGCAATTTCTGGTGTAATTAACTATTCCATCTCGTTGATGTACTTGTTTGTATTTTAATTATATACTAATTGCTATTCCCTTTATAAGTGTATTCCGAAGACATTGATGGTTCTTATAGAACAAAAGAAAAACCAAAATGAAAGATGGCTAGGACATCTTAAAATTGAAGGACTACAGGATTTGAAATTGTGCTGCCATCTATGAGCTTCTCCGTAATGTGTGCTTGGTTAGATTAAAAAATGAATGGATGAAAGGAGGGAGTGAAAGTGGAAAGAAAATAAATTTTGAATATGTTTTATTGAAAAGAAAATGTGTGAGAAAAGAAAATAAGAGGGATGGTTATTTTCTATTTTAATGCATAAAAATTAATCTTTCTAAAATAGAATGAGGAGGGAGATGTATATATTAATTTAAAATTATGTATTTTTTAAATGTTTTATTTTCTTTCTTTTTATTTTCCTTTTATTTTTTTCTCTCTATAGAAAGAAAATTTATATTATCCATCTTTTTTAATTTTTTATACTTTCAATTTTTATCCTTCCAATTTCCTTTCAATTTACCATTATCCAATTAATCTTTTCATTTTTGGCTCCAAAAGCTTTATATGGTCTTTCCATGTTATCCTATAACGAAAAGAATTAATAAATAGAATACGAGAAAATATAACTATATCAAAATATTAATAAAACAAACTTATAAGAAAATATAACTTATTGGAATATGAATATATAAAATTTCCAATATTATTATAAATAATATCAAAATTCATAGTATATTAAAATTTCTTAATAAAATAATTTTTTTTAAAATACAACTATATCAACCGTTAAATTTATACAATTAACTATAACTAAACTCGCATACAAGGTGTCAGATACGGGTTTAATTGAGGCGGATTGAGGCCTGAATAAATTTAATGCCTTTTGCAGTTGCGAATTGTAGTGTTTTTTTTAGAATTTACGTAACCCGTGTAGGTTTTTATTTTTATTTTTTACGTTAGTGACCCTTTTTTCATGGAAATAGTTTTTTTCTTTCTTTTCTGGTGCACAATTAGTGTGGTAATATATCTGAATTTCTTATGACTTTGAAATAAATTTAATTTATCCCAAAATTTGCTAGGTTTAGTTGTGAGTAGTAGGTTTTAGCTGAACTGGTTCACTCGTTGAAATAACTGAAATTGAAAGTTCTTGAGTATTTTTTTTAACAACCAACATTAAACATTAGTAGTTGTTTTATTGTGGATTTAATGGCGTTGGCGCAATGCAGATGATGTCTAATCCTAATCTGATGAGAATGGCCTCAGAAAGCGTGAAGACCATGAGACTTGCTGCAGAACAGTTAAAGCACACTCGACCAGAGAAGATGGCGAAAATTGGTGAGAAAATGACTAATGCATTGCCTGAAGAGATAGCTGCCATGCGTACCCATGCTGATGCTCAGATCAGTTAATGAATTAAGTGCAGCTCAGTTGTTGAAGAACCAGGTGTTTTATTACCATCTAAAATCACATCATTGCTGTTGATTTTCAATCGCTCAGATAAAATATATGTCCATCATGAAAGAGATTTTTTTCTCCACATTCTTAAACAAAGAGAGAACGCAGTAGGAGCCTTGATGCTGAAAGAAGTTGCGATACTCTTTCTTTTAGAAGTTTTACAGAACTGGATACATTGTAAAACCTCTGGTGAGATAATATCATACTGTCGGGTTTACATGATCATTGGGTTGCATTTGCATAACTTAAACATGTTAGTCAAATATATGAATGTGAGGTTTATGTGAAGAAACCAGACATCATTGTGTATGGATACTATTCAATTATGACTCAAATGTGGAGGCAATTCATTGCTAGGGGTGCATCTTGTGATCGAATAAAATATGATTTCCTCAATTGCTGCTTGAGTGCATGGCTTTCGTTCTGTTAATCAGTTTCCAAAAACTAATGGTATTATTATTGCTAACTTTACACATTGAATCTTGAGAAGACTTTTTCACCATGGAATTATTTTCAAATAAGAGAAGAACGGAATCAATGTCTTATAACTTTAATTTATGGTTCACCCTGTCATATTTCTGGTTTATTTACTCTTTTCTCTTATTAACTAGCATCAGACATGCGAGTATATCTATATGTTTTCTAGGGGAATGAGCTTCATAAGCAGGGGAGGTTTGATGATGCCTCTGAGAAATATTTGCTTGTAAGCCAGCGATTTATATTTCATTTTTTTCTTAAAATTTATCTCAGCTTATTTGTATTTTATTGTCATTAATTAAAATCTTCATTTCCTCTTCCACAATATTAGGCAAAGAAAAACCTGAAAGGAATTCCTTCCTCCAATGGAAGAACACTTTTATTGGCATGCTCTCTTAATCTGATGTCCTGATACTTGAAAACAAGGCAATATGATGAATGTTTAAAAGAAGGCTCTGAGGTACGAAGATTCCAGTTTTTCCTTTATTTTCATCGTACAGTACTTTAGGTTTTATCATAAATTATATTCTCAAGTTATTATCCTCATCCCAATATAATATGAAAAAAAAAAACACTCTTTAATGTCACTAGACTAGGCTACTAATTAAATAAACAGATAGATGTTCTTTGTATATTTAGTATATAATAGCTTGCGTCTTCCATCTTCTATCTAGCTGAACTTACCAATTTTTATTTCAGGTTTTGTCAGATGATGGAAAGAATGTCAAAGCTCTTTACGGAAGAGGTCAAGCATACAAAGAACTGGGCCAACTAGAAGTGGGTTTTATATGCATATAGGTTATTGGTCAAGCATGCATTTTCAAATTCTGGAATAATCTGCACATGTGTTTGCTTTATAACTTTCTGCAATTTATTAGGATGCCATCTCGGATTTGAGCAAGGCACATGAAGTTTACCCTGGTGATGAAACAATTGCTGATGTATTGAGGTATGATTTATTTGAGTTAAGATTGTGGAAACACGGGATAAGTTGTAGTCAGGTGCATATTCACCTTTGAAGTAGTTATGCACCAACACATGTCATGATTATTATTGGCTGGGGCACGTTAGGTGCATTTTGTAATTGTCGTTTTTTTTTTCTCTTTTCTTTTATGGTATGTAGTTTAGTTATTAACCATTATTCATAAAATTGCTGATAAGTCACTTTTTGTTTGAATGCGCCGTGGTAGTTAGTGATGTCAATTGTTAACGTAGGGATGCTGAGGAAAGATTAGCTAGAGAAGGCAGTCATCAGGCACCTCAAGGTAAATTTAACATCCTATATTTTGCATTTTCTTATGGATATTCTCTCTCACATATATATAATATGTATATGTATATGTATATGTCTTTGTCTGTGTCTGTGTCTGTGTCTGTGTCTGTGTCTTTGATGCTTACACTTCTATTTGCTCGTTATTTCACAGGTGTGGCAATTGAAGAAATAACTGAAGAAGCTGCAAGCACCTCTTCAGCTAATCGCCAAACTTCATTTACCGAATATAGAAAGTACTGGATTATCTAAAGAATGAGAGTGGGAAAAACGTTTGGGACATGACAGCCAATTCTGAGTGCCTGGAGGCTCTAAAAAATGATCCAGAAGCCCTTAGGTTTGTTATGATTTTCACAATTGTTTGTTTGGTGGTCAATTGCTTAATCTGGTAATGCCATATTATGTCATCTATGCTGTCGAATATATAAAAAAATGATGTGAACTTTGATACTTGAAGATCATTTAAGAGAACTTCAAAGCACATTGACACTAGCTATATATCAGCTTAGGTGCAAAAAAATAAGGCTTTCCCCCAACCGCTTATACGGTTTCTGCTCTCTTTATTTCTCGTTGTTTTAGCTCTAAATCTTAGCGGCATTAATTTATATTATCACCTTATAGTATGCAAATAATTACAATTCGCTTTGATGCATGTCCATGGTGGATAATGAGATTATGAACTTAAAAAGGTTACTGTTGCTAGAAGTAGAACTTGTAGGACTAAAAGTTTCTGGTCTGTGCTGAATCAATTTTCTGTGCTCTATTATTAATTTAGTAGGTCCCAAAATTGACAATTCTCCCATTTCCCCTTGTATTAGCAGATCGTTTCAGAAATTCATTTCTAATGCTGATCCTGATACCCGTTCTGCTTTGAGTGGCTCACCAGACTTGTTTAAGACTGCTACAAATATGATCGCCAAAATGTCACCTGAACAGCTACAAAAAATGGTTCAATCGGCTTCTTCATTTCAGGGGGAAAACCCATATACAAGTCCTTTGAAAAATGGATTTGGACCTGGATCAGTTCATCCCAATGTAACACCTGACATGCTTAAATCTGCAACCGATATGATAACCAAGATGCCTCCAGAGGAGCTTCAGAAAATGTTTGAAGCAGTAGCCTCTTTGAAAGGGAATGACTCTATTTCCACATCAACAGCTGTAAAGAGTAGCAGACTGGATTCAGATGCTGAGGTAAAATATACAGAATTTCAGACGGCATCTGTCTCCAATGGGAATAATGGTTTTGGTGAAATCAGTTCTTCTAGTCGTTTTCCGAATCCAATGAGTTCTCAGTCGAATTTGCCTACATCAACTGCTGATTTACAAGAACAGATGAGAAACCAAATGAAAGATCCAGCGATGCTGCAGGTATGACGAAGAATGTTGTCCTTCTCAATTGCAAGTGCCTCTTCACGATTAGAGCTTAAGTTGCCCCAAGTTCGTGGCTTTTAAGGTTTTGTTACAAATTGGCAGATGTTTGCATCAATGATGAAAAACATGAGCCCAGACATAATGGAAAACATGGGTGAACAATTTGGATTGAAGCTTTCTCGTGAAGATGCCAGAGCACAACAAGCTATGGCATCTTTATCACCCGAGGAATTGGATAGAAAGGTACTTGTTTCGATACCCTGTTTTAAATTTTTTGGCTATTTAGAACATGGTTTATATAATTGTTAAACCAGTTATCATTATAAATGTTTCAATCTTTATCTCAAATTATTATAGTTGAATAGTGTGGTTTTGTCTACACATTGCTTCAACTTCATCCTTACCATTTATCATCCTCCTCAAAGTTGTCTCTTATTGAGCCAATTGTGGTGGGCGTTTCTTTATCATAATGTTAACCACTTTTGCCACTAAATTATAACATTCCCGCTTCACTATCTTGTTCCAGATGCGCTGGGCAGATAGGATCCAGAAAGGAGCAGAAGGTGCAAAGAAGGCAAAGAACTGGTTGCTTGGAAATCCCGGTATGATCCTAGCACTATGCATGCTCATCTTAGCAGTGGTTCTTCACCAGTTGGGTTTTATCGGTAGATTGAATTATCTCAATCTCCATTTTGAACGTGAATCGCCATGTAAGTTCAACTTTAGAAACTATAGCATGCTTCTCGGGTTGCAAGGTGGTAAGGGCAGTAGTTTGGAGCAACACGTTCTCACGATTAAAAAACGGTGTTCTGTGTTGTATCGATGAAAGGGGTGGTCGAGATTTCTTTCTAATGTGAACGCTCAGTGGATTCCGTGTTGTATCAATGAAGGAGTGGTCAGTGTTTCTCTCAAAGGAGATTGAAAGCCACGATCCTGATATCAAACTGACTTCCATTTCTCTGCAACAATATCACTATATCAGCATTCTGAGGACATATTTCCGATCCTTATCTGTTTCAGGTTTTTCTCTGTAACAATACAGCATTCTGATGACATATGTCTTCTGATCCTTCTGTTTTCGGGTTCGGCTAACGAATATCTATTGGCTTCTCGTCATTTATTTACGTCTCTTTCATTTTCTTCTCTCCTATTCAAAATTTATTTTCCACCTTTTCACTCCTTCCCATTTTTTCTCTTAAAAAAAAAAGTCAATATTAAAGAGAATAAGAAAAGGGTACGCATTCACAATAATGAAGAAAATAAAAAGTCAACCGGGAAAATTTTTTTGACTGAAAATTAATATAATTAATATTGAAAATGACATGACAACTAAACTACTCCATTCTACACTCATTCCGTCCATCTTCTAGACGTCCCAGAAGCTAACACGTGGATGCCATCAGCCCTTTTTTTTAAAAAAAAAAATCCTTGGACTCGGTTTTCCAGCCTTTCAGGTGACGGCCAAAAGAAAAAAAAATCCCAGTTTTAGCACGACGGGTTTGAAGACATTTTCAAACTTCAAAATTCTAGCTCTCACGTAAATGGGGAAAATGACAATCTTTTATTGAGATCTTATAATATACGAAAACCTTCAATTTGCTGTCTATCTATAATAACATATATTAATTGCCATTTTTTTACGTTAATAACATATATATCAATGTGAATTTTTTTTACGTTAATAAAAATAATTATACTAATTGCCATTATAAATTTATTTTTAGTAAGTTTATTCAATTTATAAGGAAGAATTTTAATTTCATTAAAAATCTTTCATTAAATATATAATAATTAAAAAGAGTTATATTTTTGTTAAATTTTTTTATTTTTGAGTTATATTTAATCATTAAAGTTAAAACATTCAATTTAATATTGTTGGTTTATTTTAATAAATTTAACTTTATATTAAAACTAAAATCATTTAATAAATTTGAAATGGAACAAACTGAATACATTAATACATTTATTAAATTTTTTATTTGCAAAATATAAATTTATATGTTATTTTAACAGTTGTTAAGTGGTTGTGAATGTTTTGATACGTCCTTTGGATGATGTATCTGAGTTAGGAGCGTTGGTTAATGATTGTTTAATGCTTAAGGAACAGTTTAAGCACTTCTCGTTTTATTGGATACGTAGAAATTATAATAATGTCGCTCATTCTTTTGCTCGGTGGTTTATTGTATGCAAATTACTCTGAAAGAAATATTCTTTTCATCTCTCTTTCTCATGATTTTGCATTGTGGATTTTACTAATTTATTGTATGCAAATCATTCTAAAAGGGTTCTATCCTTGTTAAATTTGACTATATTTTTTATTTTGTTATTTTCCTTAAAAAATTATATGTTGAAAGTATTTCATATGTAAACATAAATACTAACACTATCAAAATTAAAACCTGAGTTTTGATACTGTTAAAATGAATTTAACATATTGATTTTTTAAATTAAAAAATAAGCACACTTTCTGAAAATTTTCCAAAAATAAATTATTAGTATTTATCATTTTATCTTATAATTTTAATTTTAATTTCAATTAAAATTGTATATTTAAAGGAAATTAAATTTGCATTATTAACTCATAATGGTAAAACTTTATTTTGGCCATAAATAATGGTTAAACCT
Organism: Gossypium sturtianum; assembly: GCA_025698515.1. NCBI lineage: Eukaryota > Viridiplantae > Streptophyta > Magnoliopsida > Malvales > Malvaceae > Gossypium > Gossypium sturtianum. The sequence continues at coordinate 165,935,437 of CM046955.1, forward strand.
ATAGCTATAGTAACGGAAATAATATAGTCAATAACAAAATAATTTCGTTGTAACAAAAAAAAAAAAAAATAGGGGTTTCCTATCAAATCAAACGTCCACTTTGCTTAATTAAGCGGTATGCTTTGTTTAAAGATAATATTCTCTTTAATTTTCTCGTTGGATTTTCCTTTTCTCTCCCATATGCCCCGCGATTTTCCTTTGTGTTTCCTTCGTTGATCTGGAAACCCGTTTCAAAATGAATCAACAAATAGGTTCTCGCACAGTTTCTTGTCTTTCAAAATCACGCTTGTCTCTCTCTCTCTTCGTTCTTTTTGGTTGAGTAAAAGAACTTAGGGATAATTACATACCTTTTGGTCAACGATGACTCGTCTCTTGACGAAAGCACCGCCGGTGAAACGGAGGACAGCAGCGCTTTCGATATCGAAGGACTCGAAGATGGCCAAGAAAGGGAAGAAATGTGGGGAAGTAATGGGTGTCACCGCGGCGGAGTGCACGGCGGTGTGTTGCTGTTGTCCATGTAGTATCATAGAGCTGCTTGTTTTGGCCCTTTATAAGATTCCCGCTAGGCTTTGCAAGAAGGTTTTGAGATGGAAGAAGCGACATCTGATGAAGAAGAAGAAGAAGAAGAATCAACAAGATTTGTTGGGCCCGACTAAATGCAGGCCCACAGGGGAGGAATTGGAAGCTGAACTCGACCACATGATGGGGAAAGGTGAGCCATGTGACTGTGGCGTTGATAATCATGATGATTCCTGCGCCAGAGCCGTTGATTTTGAACAGAAAATGTGGGACCGGTTTCGTGGGGCTGGATTTTGGAGGAGTCCTTCGCAGAGAGAAGAAACACCAAACTAAAACGGGACTCTTATTTTACTAAATCAAAAGGTTTTCATTTTATTTTTTTCCCTATTTCCCTAATTGTTTTAGTGATTTAATTAAATCGCAAATTGCGTATATGCGCATTTATTTGTTAGGGTTAATTGCACTAGACACTTTCAAATTATGAACTAAATTTTACATTGATCCTTAAATTTTAAAAATTTTCAATTGAATCCTTAAATTAAAGTATTCCTCTAATTAAATCTTTAGACCCAAATTGGTATTGAACACCAAAATTGACAATTATATTAATAAAAATACCTGATTTGAATGATACTTCAGTTTTAGGATTCATTAAAATTTTTAAAATTTACACACCAATTTAAAAGTTTATCAATAATTTGGAATTGTCTGGTGCAATTAAGTCTATTTTTATGTCATTAACACAAATATATAAATATATATATATATATTAAATATTCTAAAACTTTAAATGGGAATATAGTGTATGTTTATTAATATTTTATTATAATATTTTCATATTTATTAATTATATCATGTTTGTATTGTATTGACTATTGAGTTCAATTTGTTATAGTAGCTACTGTAGATACGGGATATAGTTGAGTGGAATTTATAAGCTTTATTTTTTGCTTTTAACTTTAATTAAAGTGAATTGAAAATTTGTTTAAATATTTATATCGATTAGGTTTATGATGAGTTCAACTTGCTCCGACTTGACAACCCCGTTGAATTTATTTTTTTTTAGTGAGAAAAAAATGATTGGGTATCTTAGATTACTTTCGGTTCATGAGAGGTAAAGAAAAATATTATATATGATATTGTTTTATTAATATGATGTAAGATTATATTGGAATATAACATTGTTTGATTCATTTGTTTTATGTAAATTTACGTTAAAATGTAAGATTTCAATATAAAATTATTTTAAAAATATATTTTATTAAATTGTCTTTGATTATAAATAGTGATGAAATCAAATTATTAATTTTGTCTCGACTAATAAATAATTAATAATGTAAAATTCATTTATAATAATTAGTTGATTTAAAAATCAAGATAATATAATGAACAATCTGTAATACAGTGGTCAAATATTAAGGTTGTGCTATTGTATGAGATTAGATCATAAAGAAAATGAGTTCATATATTAAATATAGATAAATTATGACTTTGTCTTTATTATTTTGTTTTTTATATAATTCATATTGGTCAATACATGATAAAATTAAATTTGAATTTTATGATTTTTTTAATATTAATTTCGTTATAGGTTTTTGTCATATTTGTTTGTTTTAAAATAATATCTAAAACTACCCATAGTTCCTCTTTAACTTTTAAATAAGAGGATAATGGATTTCAATACACTAAAATTCACGTTTTCTTGTACTGGTAACAATATCGATTTCAATAGAACTAATACTTAGCTTATAATTAAAATAAAATAGAAAAAATTGCATACAACATGTGATAACAATACGTAATAAGTTTTTTTTTCTTTCACGAAACAACAATTTAGTTATTAATTTTTAATTTGGTTAAAATTTTAAAAAGAAAAATAACGACAATAATTAAATTAATTTCGTTGGACAAATAATGGGATGAGTTGCATTTTTTTTAATCCAAATCCTGAATAATTACATTACATATTTTAATTAAGAGATAAACTTTAAAAATAACTATATGGCATGCGTTAATTATGGAGAATTTCAGGGTAAATTTTTAAAATTTGAAGGGTATAATTAATATTAAAGAAAAATTCCTCCAAGAATTTTAAATTATCTAAGTAAGAGATGATATTGAAATTATCTTAATTTTAATTTAGTTTAAGGGTAAGATTAATATAAGATTATTAAAATAATATTTAAAATCTAAATGAAAAAATATTATTCTAAAATTTCAAAGTACCTCTAGAAATATGAGATTCTTTAAAGCAAACTCCTTTAGAAGTAACTAGATTATTAAATATAAAAATTCAAAAACACACTTATAATTATATTTATTACTTAAAAAACACCATTTTCCAATTAAATTGATATTTAGTTGAATTGTAATATCAATTTAGTCAAAATATTAAAAATAATTCGATTAAATTATAGCACACTTACGATGCGAGTGAAAAAAATTATGTAACAAATTAATACAAAAACTAAATGAAGTATTGACTAAAATGATAAAGTTAAGGTATTGGATATTATTATGATGACTTAGGTATTTGGACTCAATTTTATTGTTTATATTTGTTAGGAGATTCAGGAGGCATGCAAAGATTGCCATTTTTTGAAGGAAACAAAGAATATTATTCGGTTTAAATTTGGGAAGAAGCTTTTAAAGGATACTCGAAATTTCTCACAATAACCCCTTCTTTTATGAGTTTAATCAACCGTCGAACCATTTATGAAATGGAGCCCTCCACCCCTTAAAAGGCATTTTAAATATTGACTATGATGTAGTTATTGACTGTCAATACGCTAATTTACTCCTCCATATTAACGATTGAAGCCTCTGGGTTAAGGCTTGAGACTACTGCACTTTTACCAATGACAACATGCCATTTTGAATTTGACGATTAGTTTTGTATCTATACTTTGAATTGAGATTCTAATCATCCCTAAAAATCTTTTAGTAATTTTGGCCTTAATTTGTGATGTTTGTAATATTTATTTTTAATTCACCTCTCGAAATAAGAATTTAACCTGTGATTGGATCATTAAATAAACATTGTATCGAGTTGAGTTCATAATTAATAATCCACTAATTGAATTTCAAGCTCTCCTGTAATTTTACTTTTCATAATGAATATTAGTATGTTGAATAAAATATGTACATTTTTATAAACTTTTAATATAAAATATAAAACAACAAAAATATTTTTAAAATAATATTTATGATTTTGTAAAAGTAATATTTTTTTTTTTACTTCATCAATTAACAGATAAATATAGATGGATAAATATAAATATTTTCTCTCAAAGCAAACGATACCAAATTAATTTACAATACCTCCACGAATTACTAGTATCGTCTTTTTTTTTTTTTTTAATCAATTAAAAAAGTTTTAGTTAACCTAAATTTAATTAGGTGGGAGTGACAGAATGATTAAAGAAAGAAAAGAAGCGTCAAAATCTTAAAGATAGTACAGTGATGATGCCACGTGGCTAAACCATAGACTCCAGAGGACCCAGCTTTAGGCAATTTGTTTGCTTTTGCCCAGCCCAAAGTCTTCTCTTACTCCACTCTCTTCAGTCTTCACTTTCACACTATAATAAAAGTCTTTCCTTACTTCCATTGATCCTTCCTTGAAGAACAACAACAAAAAATCCCCAAGTTCAAAGTATTGCGTTTTGCCCAATCTACAAACAGAGAAAAGCAAACTTATTTTTTCAGAACTCCTGTTTTATTAATCGATCTACTTGGTTTATAATCAAGTGATTTTCTTTTGAACTCTCAAAAATGGAGGTAAAGTAAATTCTGAGTGTTTCTTTGATTTTGTTTCCGGCTTCTTCTGGAAGTGTTTCGTTGGTGAGAAAATGGAGTTGAAGTTTAAGATTTTTTGGAAAAAAGTTGTTTTTGTATGGATTTTTTTTATCTATTCTGAATTTTGGAGGTTCTGTTTTAGTAGTTTTCTTTCTTAGAAGTTTCTAGGACTTAATCTTGTTGATCTTATGTTATAATAACTGGCATTTACATCTGATCTGTGTGGCGTCTATATCTTTGCTGTTGATCATATGTGGACTATTTTGATGGTTATCAAGTTGTGGAAATTATTTACTGGTCAGCGTGGGTTTGGCTCCACTTTTGTACCTAAGACTTGCGTTAGTTCCCTTTTAAAAAAAAAAAAAAAATTGAAATTGAGATTGAAAATATATGCTTTGGTGTTTGGCATTTGTAGGGCATGGAAGATACCAAGTCTGAGGCGCATTTAACCTCTGCTGCGGCATTTGTGGAAGGTGGAATCCAGGATGCTTGTGATGATGCCTGTAGCATATGCCTTGAAGCATTTTGTGAAAGCAATCCATTCACTGTATGTATGCCCCGAAATTTTATTTTGGGTTTTTGTTCGAAACGTGGATGGGCAATCTTTTGATCCTTGTTTGTTGTGTCACTTACAGGTGACTAGCTGCAAGCACGAGTTTCATCTGCAGTGCGTTCTTGAATGGTAGTAGGAATCTCTTATCTATTTTATAAGTTCATGTTGAATCAGCACATATAATTAGTAATGGCTCGATGATTTAGTTTTGATTTTGAATGCAGTATCTGCTTACTTTATAAAACAGTCTGGAAATGACTTAGGTTTGCAGAACTCTCTAATTCTCCAGTAAAATTGGGAAAGGTTTAATTTAGTTGACGCTCTTGCATTATGGTTTTTATATTTACATATTGTTATGCATTGCAAGTTCTTTTGTGATTTGTGTTATGTTACTCGAACTCTTCATTTTCCCTAAGGTACCTGTATCTGGCACATATTTGGACATTGATATGGGGGCATCATCCTCCTAATATATGGAAAAGAAAAATAGAAAAAGATTGAGCATGACATGTTGAAAATATATCCATATCCAACACTCTCCCTTGAATCAATGTAACATAGTTTTTATGTTCTGCATTGCAAGTTATTTAGTGTCATAAAAGCAGGAAGGTTTGTAATAACAAGATTAGATAATCCAATTATGATGCTAAAGTAAAATAAATTTGCATTCTAGTTGGCTAGGTCTAGTGCACTGATGTGTCGAAAGAAGCTTTAAGGACTTTTAAGTATGTAAGCACATTGTCGATTTCTTTTTTTGATCACCATAAAAGAGATAATATCCTTTAATATTTTTATTATGCCTGATGTGTCCCTTTGCTTGTCCAAGAAAGCAAAAATTACTTGAGTGAAGTAACCTATTATTTTTGTAGATGTCAGTAATGTGGGTTCAGTGAAGCTTGAGTACTTGTTGAGAGTGTATAAAATTTTTGTAGATGCCAGCTATTGTTATTTGTTGAGACTGCTTCTCTCACCTCTTCTGTTACCACTATCAAAGGATCTTATTAAGGAACAGAAATTAGAGTGTGATGATGAAATAGAGGTGTTTAGTGGTACATTAGTTATATAATGTGTTAATGGAGGTTTTCTCACTGGGGTTTGCAGAGATGAATATTTCTGAAACTTTGTTTATTCTAATACTTGAAAAATTATAGAATATTGGAATGATAGGCAGTATTAGAGAGGATTTGTTTTGGATGTCACATACAAGTGAAATCTCCAGTTTAAAATGACAGCTTTTATACTGCCATTCAATTTCTGAACTAGTCTAGAACAGCTATCTATAATTCTAACATAGATTGTTAAAAGGAAAGCTTCACATTTGAAGTCTGGTTTCCATTAGGTGGGATGCTTTAGTAGAATCTGTCAAAGAATATCATTGACAACTTCGTGCCCCCCTTGATTTGCAATCATTTCACTTGATAAAAGAATTTGTCATTAATTTCTGGGCCATGTCTATCAAGTTCATTGCATTACATGAGATACGAAATGCCTTCATTCTTATCATAAAGGGAAAGAAACAGAAAAAGATAAATTTATCTTAATTTGTCATTTAACTATTTTAATCATGCAGGTGTCAAAGGAGTTCTCAATGTCCCATGTGTTGGCAGCCAATTAGCCTGAAAGATCCAACTAGGTGGTGCTTGTTTAATGTTTATTTCCTTTTGTAAATTTTTTTATTTACTTGTTCTAGATTCTTCTAGCCTATATGTGTATTAGACATGCTAATCATTTCTCTTGCTTTGGCAGCCAGGAGTTGCTTGAGGCTGTTGAACATGAAAGGAGTTTTAGGTTCAATCCATCTAGAAATGCAACCATATTCCATCATCCGACTTTGGGGGAATTTGACCTGCAACATGTATGTATTTCTCGTCTTCAAGTTAGATGCGTATCATCCTCATTTTTATGATCATCAAATCGAACCTAAAAAGCCCAAAGATCCACATACTCTTATGGTTTGCTTTCAATGCAGCTGCCTGTGGGGGCAAATGAAACCGAGCTTGAGGAGCGCATAATCCAGCACTTGGCTGCTGCAGCTGCGATGGGGCGAGCGCGTCATATTGCAAGGAGGGAAGGTCCGAGGAATAGGTCATCTGGTCAAGCTCGGCCCCAGTTCTTGGTATTTTCAGCTAATCCAAATGCTCTCTCTACTGACCCTTTCTCTTCATCATCACCAACTCAGAGAGAAGGTTTGCCAGCCCCTGCAATCACCATCGACACTCCATCCTCTCCTGCGAGAACTGTGGGGGAAGAATCCTCACCATCAATTACTCCTATACCTTCTGCTGAAGCTGATCAACAGTCCACCTTGGCATCTGGCTCCAGTGTTCTTTTGGTCGATAATCAGGGGAATTCCTTGAACAATAGGTACTTGCTGTTCTCTAACTCAATTGTCCTTACTAGAACACTCTTTTCTGCCTTGCTTTATGTCAATTGCAATAATATCCTATATATTGTTCTCTTGCTGGAGGTCTCCCAATCAATCTCCTAATAGTCAAGATGGAGCAGGACCTTCAGAATTCCAGTCGTTTTCAGAATCATTAAAATCAAGGTTTAATGCTGCTTCAATGAGGTAACATTTTGAGATTTTATTTGGGGTTGTATTTCAATGATTCTTTTACATGATATATTATAAATTTGCTGTTATATTTTGATTTATGGATCTTTTTAGATACAAGGAGTCGATTTCAAAGAGTACAAGGGGGTGGAAAGAGAGGTTTTTCTCTCGCAACACTTCCATGTCAGATCTTGGTTCTCAAGTTAGGAGAGAGGTTAATGCTGGCATTGCAACAGTCTCGCGTATGATGGAGCGTTTAGAAACCAGAGATGAAAGAACAAGCACGGCTACTGTATCAAACAGTTCGGAAGACAGCTCTAATCTAGAATCAGATAATCACCAGATTTCTGATGCTGGTGGAGGAACTCCCTCAATTGAAACCAGTGCACAAGCTTCATGTGCTACAAGTTCTGCTTCCAAATAAGTATCATCTCTGTAACTGCATCACCGAAAATGTTTTAGCATTAAAGGTAAGCTCTGAGGTGTCGAAATATTGCTTGATTATCTCATAATTCATTCTTCCTAAGTTACACTTATATTACATGTATATATTTCATTCGATCTCTAGTGCTTAACATTTTAGATGTCTGAGTGCCCCATCATAATTCAGTCTTGAATTCTTAATTGCAAACATAAACTCCCAAGAGTTGAGTTGAATTGGCTAAACGTTTAAATATATTAGCATAATAATTTATTTTAGCAGTTAATGTCTACGTAATTGATATAAGATTGCAGATACGTAAGTTTGGGATTCTGAATGTTGTTCCGACTCTTCTTTTTTTTTATTGAAGTATTTGTGTCTAATATATTTGTGGGCGTGGATCATAGAAATATGTATTTTGCACACACCTGAATTCAAGTAACATAGGATGCTCTACACTTAGATTTTTCACCACCAAGTTATTGCCACATTGTTCTTAATATCGTTGTTCTTTTGCCTCGCATTATCTTTGAAATGTCGTCCTTCCTTAATGAGCATGTCTTTTTCTGATTGGGAATCAAATGTTCTATTTCCAGATATATGAATGTTTGGCATACATTTGAAGGGACCAGGTGATTGAGAACTGCTCCAGAATAAAAGATATTCGGAACTAGGGACGAGCAGAGCAGGAACATATTATGTAAATTAGTTTAATATTCTTCACTTTAGTTATGATTATATAATTTATCGGCTCTCAGAGCGTTGAAGATGTGAAAAGTTCTAGCTTGATAAGCTTCAAGATCAAGTGGATCATACACATTTCAAAACACACGAATTCTATATTCCCGCTTAATAATTATTTCAGGAACTTTGTTATTCAGGTTTTCAACATAATTTTGTACTACGCTACAAACTTACTAGTATATAAATGCTACTGAGTCTTAATGAACTTCAATAGAAATAAATGTTCATTTGGTCAATGTTTTTTTTGGGGGTGGGGGCCAGGGCGGTTCATTTGGTTTATGTTGGAAACCGGGACCTACAATCAAACCAAAATTATTTGTTAAATACTGCTATTAATCCTTGTACTTTACAAAAATTTCAAATTTAATTCTTAATACTTTAATTTAGTCATTTCAAATTTTAAAATTACAATGGTCACCAAACAATAAAATATTAAAATTAAAATTAAGCTTTGTTATTTTAAAAATATAATGCAACAGACATATCATGGCAAACTCAATATTGAAATTTGTGTCAAAATTAAAATTTTAAATTTTGAAAAATACAAAAATTTAGAAAAATCCAATTGAAGAATATAAACTAAATTTATAATTGTATACATAGTACATGACTAGTAATTGTTTAACCAAACAAATTTAATTACTATTGTATGGTCAAGACTAAAATTTCAAAATTCAAAAAGTATTAAGACTAAAATTGTTCAAATTAAAGGACAGTTAAATCCACAACTTTCATTCACAAAGTATAAAGACTAATACCATTCAACCTAGTTTCTTTATCTAAATCGGTTCAATATATCGCACGAATTGGATAAGGAATTGAAGTTTCAACCAATTTGGTGTTTGATATGCTTTTTTTCAGATTTGTCTCCAACGTATTCAAACAGAGGTATGCATATAATATGATCTTCAAATGTATACAACTAAAACATTTTGATCATACCCATGTCAGTCGCACATTCGACATTCATTCTCAACTTCGGGAAACTAAGGTATTCATTCTCAACTTCGGGAAACTAAGATTTCAACTCTGACTACCCATTTATGCTCCATTTACAAACGAATGACAAGGTGACCCTCGCCAGTCATCCAAATGGAGAATCAGTTACATAAAAACTGTAAAAACTGCAGAAAGAAGAAACCAACAGGTGGGAGAACTGCAGAAAGTATAACGTAAACTTCAGGATATAGCATGCCAGAATCCATGGGGTAAATATCAGAACTGTACCTGGAGGATGTGGCTAAGGGAAGTTAAACTAAGCAAATTCAGTTATAACGTGAACTGTTGTCATAGGCACGCCCCCCCTGGTATGAACCTCTAGGTTCAAACCCCTGATCTCTAGCAGCCCCAAGATATCGAGACCTCTCTCTGTAGGAGTCAAAGTTATCAGAATTATACCCTCGATGTCCATCTCCAACAGCAGCGGAACCCGCAACGCTACCGTAACCATGAGGATTATTACCGGTTGGCAAGCTATCAGCTGGAGCCATGTTGCTATGAGGATAATAGTCCATCATTGCCTGCTGGTAATGTTGTTGGCGTACAAGAGATTCCTTACGTAGGAATTCATCTCTGCGATTGGCATGCCGTGCTCGAAGTGCTGTTAGCTGTTCCTGATACTGACCATTGATTGCATTTATTTTCTGAAAATTTAAAAACAGAACTAATATCACTATGCAAAACTTGTGCAACATTGTTGAAAACAAGGTTAACCAAGGGATATCTCAGAAGAGGAAAGGACATATGAGAAGAATGCACATGCCAGTTTACTTCAAATAATTAAGCTTATTAAGAAGGTGTTGCACGCAATCATTTACTTTCGATGAGTTGCCTTGCCAACATAGATTGGAAGCAAATGCAAGAGACTAGAGAACACATGAAGAACAGCCCTTCTTAAATATACCCTATTATATAAAGCCAATCCTTTAGACAAAGGTGGAAACTGGCAACTATAAATGACAGGTTGGTACATATAAACTACATTCCTGAATAACAGCAAGTACAGACCATAAAATTTCATATTCTAATACCTGCAACTGCCAAGCATAGGAGAAAATACCGACTCTAAATCAGGCAAACTTGTAATGGAAAAGGTTTCCTTGTTGCTATAAATTTGTTTTGCAAATAACACAATGATACATAAGCGGCTAATATTGAGAATATGAAGCAAAATGACCTCTCTCTATATACTAACCTCTCTATGTCTACTATTTTCGGCATCTTCAGCATCGTTCTGTTCTTTAGCAAGCTTCATTATGTCATCATGGAATTTCTTCTCAAGACCTTCCAAAGTTGGTGGCAAAAGATTGTGCTCATAGCCAACTTCCATATTTTCATCATGGGGTCGAGATCTGAGATCAGCATTTTGTTTTTCTAAAGATAGGTTGGGATCTGGCCTCTGGCCCTGGAAATAAGTTCTTGATCCATCAGTCCCTTGGCCTATGCCACATTAAAACAGCTCTAATAAGAACAGTGGTCCAATACAAATTTTAAGTGTGAAATTAAAAGCTTATTTTTAAGTATAAAAAGATAAGAAATCAAACATGTCATAATAAAGCGAGGCAATTCACAGTTAATCTTAACATTATAATAAAGCCATCTCAAATAAGCCCAAGTATTAATTAAGCAAAAGCATCCAATCTTGTGTCATTTTCCCACTTCTTTAACAGTATAACTACAAAGATAATGGAGAAGAGTACTAGAATAACCCCAATCAAACACAGAATTTGTGCGAAAAGGAAGTGCCTCAAGACATTCAATTCTCAGCCAAACTGAGTTACAATTATAAGTTACTTGAACTTAGGCATGAGTGTCAAACACTGGTATACGTCTAACACAGTTTTTTCCACGATTTCCAAGTATTTGGAGGGTCTTAGGAGGATTATATCCTCAAACCTATGTTCGGATATGCATCGGACACCACTACTACATGAAAAATGAAGAGTCAAGGCAACATAAAAAAACTCCATATCTTTAATTATAACTTTCTGTTCTCTCACCTAGAACAATTATTAAAATTAAATAGACTATGCTTTAGGAGCAAAAACTGAGTACGAAGAACAGAAATAAAGATTAGAATTACAACTCAATATGGGAAACCAGTCAATGAATCAGAAATAGCAAATACCGACACTCTAAAAGGTAACATGACTTGGCCTGCCACAGGCTCTAAAAGAACAAATTTCACATCAGGTTCCGCACTCAGTGGCACTTCCAAATAAATGTCAATTATTGTTGCAGGATGAGAAAGGTCTTTCTTAAAAGAACATGCACAAGCCAGAAAGTAAAGGACTTATAAGGAACAGTACAAACATTTATCTACCTAAACATAAGTGTTTTACACCTTCAGGGATATATTATCTTTCGTTTTACCACTAGGAGAGCATGAAGTCAATACCATAACATTTCATTTTATGTATGGCTAACAGGCCATAAACCAGATTGCAAAGAAGATTTGGAGAAGCCACTCAGTTTTGGAGTAAACACAAAGAAAAAAGACATTCTAGATTTGTTTCAGTTCTGATTTAGAAAGCATCCCTTACAAGACGTTAAGCAAATGCCATGATGACACACATCCAATATTGGTAGTACAACTGGAATGTCCTTATCTATAATTTAGGCTTGATGATGGGTTCTCTACATCTTTTCTTTCTACTTTTTTATAGACAACAAACAGAATGGACATACAAAATAATGCAAGGACATCTAGTTAAGACAAATACATGTAGAGAGAGGAAGAGTGTCCGAAAGACAATCTTGCCTTCATTGAACATTTTGGGTGTCATTTGGTTTGACACTTTTGATCCATCTCTTTCCCACCTCCACTGGCCATCTGATTTTGGAGTTCGATATGGTTGATCCCTTTCGGGAGTAAATGCTTCTAGTTGTCCTTGAAATTGACCAGACTTGATCTCCATCCTTTGTGCAGGCATATGCTGCATCTGAGCAGATACATATGCATTGCCACCAGAGTCTGCATATTGTCCCTGTCGTCTCATCAGTGTTGCTTTGAAACAAGCTTCAAATGTTGATCCTAACAAGCATAACAGCAGCAACCACAATCAAAATCTCATGACACATTAGTTCACAAGAAACGGATATAAAACAGTAATAAGTTGTTGCATGAGGAGGGGCTAAGTTTCAAGTAGAAAGGGTTCACTATCCACACATCCATAAATACAGATCTTTACTAATAAGCAAGACCTTTCTTCAGATTTCAGCTAACTACCCAAAGATTGAAACTTCATATTGAAATCCGTGAGCACCCAATACAAAATTTAAGTTCCCACTTCCCACAACAAAGCAATGATACAAGGCGGGTTTCAAATAGCGGTGGCGCCTTCCACCACCGCTTAAGACCTCAACAGCTGTGTGAATAAATTTCACATTGACAGCAGCAGATCACGGCCGCAAATAGCTGTGTAACGGAAAACAGCGGCCATAGCGGTCTGCTATTTTCGCTAAACCGATAGCTTTTAAAAACATTCCTCTTCTCCACAAAGTAAACAGAGAGAGTATAAGATGAGACAGAGAAACAAGCAGTAGTAGTATCGAAAACAGAAAAAATCAAATACTGAAGAGTGATGATGCAGATGCAGATAACTCAAAATCTCAAAAAGTTCAAGTTTAGGGTTTCCAAAATTACCTTATTTGATTTCCTGCTCTGTCGGAAACTTGGAGGCAATAGGAAGGAGGAGAGAGGGAAAGGGATAAAATAGAAGGAAGAGAAAGATGAGGCTTGTTTGGCGATCAGAGATGACTGTGGTTCTACAATTATAAAAATTGAGTTTACAAACTTAAATTTCCATTATAAAATCATTCTAAAAAATTAGGCCAATTTACCAGTAAATGCCTTCTTCTTTTTAAATTACGAAAATGGACCTATTATATAATTATTTATCGGAATAGGTCATTTTTCTCGAAAGCGCGTTCACGTCAGCGCGATGTCAGGGTATGTGGCAGGAAAACGCGTCTCTGGGGGAGCATTTTTGTCACATCAGCAGAAATCACGTTCTTGATGGGCGCGCTTTGCTGATGTGGCAAAAACACTCCCCAAGGGACGCGTTTTACCCATTTTTTCCTACCCCAACGACTATTTTTTTGACCGTTTGACCTCTAACGGTCAAAAAAAAAAAAAAACTATAAATGCCCCCTTTCAATTTTTTCACACAAAAGTCCTTTTACAAGTTCTACAATTTCTCTCAATTTTCTCTCAAATTCCTCTCAAATTTCACAAAAGTCCTTTTGTAACACCCCAAACCCGGCCCAAACGTTACGACCAGATCTGGTATGCTACGGTTTTAAGGTTAAAAACTTTACTTGGAATGATTCTGAAAAACTTAGTCGTTTTTGTAGATAATCTTTAAATAGGTGGCACTGGTAGAAAATCTTTAAAATTTTATTTTTTTCCAAAACAAGTGTTGTTTTAAATAATGTGTGAAAATCCCATTTTTATTTCTTTTAATCATAAGTCCTTGATCATGAATGAAAAAAACATAAACATTGACAAGTATCAACTGATAACCTAAGCGATAGATGCCTTATTACATCAAATAATTCCAAAATTTAAACTTAAAATAAAATGGAAATTTAATAAATAAAAGACTTGTTGGCCCTACGAGTCCGCCTCGACTCCCTTGTCCACGATCTACTGCTCATCTGAAAGGTTAGGAAAAAATAATAGGGTGAGTCACCAAGACTCAGTGTATAAATCCCTAAAACACTGACCTGAGGCCCACAAACACATTATGGGCCTTGGCCCATACATAGAGGCAACAATCGTAATTACATGATCAACAGTAAATGATGAATATCCCAACCCATCCTAGAATTCCATCCTCTACACACCACCCGTACCAACTATCACACCTCGGGATTTCTACAATCAACCCTCCATCTGCTACACACCATAACGACACCAGATCGCCTATTCCTCGTTAGTCGGGAATCATTAAACGTGGCATAGCCACCGATCACTATGTGACCTAACATTTATATAACGTGGGATTTCTACCACCGATCACTATTGTGACCTATCATGCACTTCCCTTCATTATCATAATCGCACCCCATGCATACACACATAAAGAAAACATCATACAAAGCTTTCATATATTTCGATACACATAGAGATTTCTATGATTACGCACTGCATCCTTGCCTAACCCTTTTAGGGTTTTATTCGATTGTCTACACACGACCTATTATCCGCTTTTAGCCCATAACATAAACATATATATACATTCATACAGATTATTTGTGTGTTAGAGATCTACACACCGATTACAAGTTAGAACGACACTCTCTATGTCGACACTATCGTAAGTCGATACAACTCACATTTTGCCTAAGGTGTTGTTTAGAAGCCGGTCCACAACCTGGTGGCCAATCCCGTATTGCTGACACAGCTCGTTTCTTAAACTTAGGGATTCTCTCCTTTGCCTAATCTGTATTTAATTCCATCACAAGTCCTTGTCAGAACTACTATCACAACATATGATCGTTAATTCACATCATAAAGTTAAGATCTCGCATGCGATGAACGAATCTAGTAAAAATTTAGGGAAAATCACCTTACCTTAAAATCCCGAAATTGGAGACTAGCGATTTTCGGCTTTTAAATCTAGATGATCAGGTTTCCTTCAAATCCCAAAATGCCGCCCAAACGCAAAAGAGAGGAAATATT
Organism: Gossypium sturtianum; assembly: GCA_025698515.1. Classification (NCBI taxonomy): domain Eukaryota; kingdom Viridiplantae; phylum Streptophyta; class Magnoliopsida; order Malvales; family Malvaceae; genus Gossypium; species Gossypium sturtianum. The sequence continues at coordinate 165,950,708 of CM046955.1, forward strand.
AGCTTCATTCGGCAGCCTTAACAACCAAGTGGCCATTCGGCCTTGTCTCTTAAAACCGAAAAGAGAGATTGAAGAGATAGGAAAATCGGCACTCACCTTAACGCAGAGAATTCGACTACCCCTTAGAGATTCCGGCTTTTTGAGAAGATCAGAAGAGAAGATGATTCGAAGAAATCTATAGAGATTCGGCTTTTAGAAGAAAGAAGAGAAAAGAATAATGGGGTTTTCGACTTTCAGCTTTTTAGAAGAAAGAAGAGAAGAGAATAATGGAGTTTTCGGCTTTTAGAAGAAAGAAGAGAAAGAAAAGGTGGAAACCCTAAATGCCGAAAAATAAAGAAGAGAACCCTCCCTATTTATAGAAATTTCAGCACTCACCTATGAAAAACCGAAAGTGCCCTTCCTGATAACTAAAAATTAATCAAATAAAAAGGGAAAATTCGGCACCCCCTTTGCCATAAAGAAACCGATTTCTTCACTTCTCTAGGTGATGGAATTTCGGCCAACTCCTAGCCTTGTAGATAGCTCCTATCTTTTCTCCTTTTTTTTTTCCTTCCATATTATCAACTATATTATCTACATTATCCCATTCACATAAATCCTCCTATTTTTGAGCCTTGTTGCCGTCCACTCTACCTAACCCTAATAATGCCGAAATTTAGCTAACTTAAATTAAAAGAGTTGGGTTCCATGTAACTTAAATTTGGGCCCCTTACTCCCTTGTGTGGCGTCACCTCCTTGCTCCCTAAGTGGCGCCACTGACCACTGGGCCACAAGCCCATTTTGATATTTTAAACTCAAATACCACCTTTTAAACCCTATAGTGCCCAAACAAAAATTTAACTAAGGCTTCAGCCCAATCTTGAGCCCAATTTGGACCCCTAATGCTCAAATTAACTCATTACACATATTCACCCATTAAATGCATAGGCCCAAAAATTTAGGATGTTACAGTTCTACCCCCCTTAAAGAAATTTCATCCTCAAAATTTCCAACTAACTATTAATCATACTACCCAAGTATCACCACTATGTTTTCGCTGCGAACTCTAATTCTAAAGCCAAAAGAAACACTTAGGGTAATATGATAGAGTACGCACCGGTATTCGCATCTGGAGCGTCCTCGTCCCCTTGTACTCATTTTTCCTATTGACGTTTATCTGATTAGAAATTTTATGAATTAATAAGTTTCTTCCACTGATTAACCACGAACAGCCTTATGATCAGTAGTTTAAGAGTAGTTCTTTCGAATTCGAAATTACATCTACAAGTTTCAGTCCTAAGTTTGTCTCCTAGTTCTAGGAACCACACACCTCAACCATCAACATGTAGACGACATCCATGAACCCACATTCAACACATAGGGTATTTTAGTCATTTCACTACCCAGGGGTATTTTCGTAATTTTATCATACAGGGTATTTTTGTAATTTTCTGAAATAGGGTTCCTTTGTGAAATAAGGTAATTTTGCATTTCGGAGGTATTTTGGTAATTTGAAAATCCGGGGGTATTTTGGTAATTTTGCCAACCGGAGTGTTTTGAATTTTTTTTAAACTAGGGATATCTCAGTAATGTTGTGAAAATCAGGTGGCTGGTCCCTTTCGGGTCTTAGTTATAGATTTTGGCCCGTCAACAAATCCTCGTGGCTAGGGTGAACAGTCACTACGCACTGTAGTAGGATTCCAAATAAGAGAGAGGTGAGTCACTAGGGCTCGCTTAAGTACCGTGCTCTCCCCAATCCAATCCTGACATGCGTATGCTGTTGCCACACCCTATCTCGGCGACTTGTTCACAGGTTTGTTTGGTTGGATTAAATCTTATGAATTTAGAGAGTTGTTTAAACTAAGCCTAAAGTCCATCAATGTCTAATATACTAGCCTACGTCCATCAAACCCATCAAGCCCAACATATATATCACATCCAAAAGTTCAGAATACTTACCTGCGTGGATCGGGTTCCGGTAGACTCGAAGGCCATTTCTCAACCCAAACTTTTCCAAATTCTTATCAACTTTAAAACAGTACTAGACTCATTTCACAGCCCGAGTTTTAAACTGGGCTCTGATACCAAAATGTAACACCCAAACCCGGCCCAAACGTTACGACCAGATCTGGTATGCTACGGTTTTAAGGTTAAAAACTTTACTTGGAATGATTCTGAAAAACTTAGTCGTTTTTGTAGATAATCTTTAAATAGGTGGCACTGGTAGAAAATCTTTGAAATTTTATTTTTTTTCCAAAACAAGTGTTGTTTTAAATAATGTGTGAAAATCCCATTTTTATTTCTTTTAATCATAAGTCCTTGATCATGAATGAAAAAAACATAAACATTGACAAGTATCAACTGATAACCTAAGCGATGGATGCCTTATTACATCAAATAATTCCAAAATTTAAACTTAAAATAAAATGAAAATTTAATAAATAAAAGACTTGTTGGCCCCACGAGTCCGCCTCGGCTCCCTTGTCCATGATCTACTGCTCATCTGAAAGGTTAGGAAAAAATAATAGGGTGAGTCACCAAGACTCAGTGTATAAATCCCTAAAACACTGACCTGAGGCCCACAAACACATTATGGGCCTTGGCCCATACATAGAGGCAACAATCGTAATTACATGATCAACGATGAAATGATGAATAGCCCAACCCATCCTAGAATTCCATCCTCTACACACCACCCCACTAACCAACCATCACCTCTGGGATTTCTACAATCAACCCTCCATCCGCTACACACCATAACGACAAATAATCATCGCCTATTCATGTTAGTCGGGAATCATTAAACGTGGCATAGCCACCGATCACTATGTGACCTAACATTTATATAACGTGGGATTTCTACCACCGAGCACTAGTGTGACCTATCATGCACTTCCCTTCATTATCATAATCCCACCCCATGCATACACACATAAAGAAAACATCATACAAAGCTTTCATATATTTCGATACACATAGAGATTTCTATGATTACGTACTGCATCCTTGCCTAACCCTTTTAGGGTTTTATTCATTGCTCTACACACTATTATCCGGCTTTTAGCCCATAACATAAACATATATATACATTCATACAGATTATTTGTGTGTTAGAGATCTACACACTGATTCACCGTTAGAACGACACTCTCTATGTCGACACTATCGTAAGTCGATACAACTGCTACTTGCCTAAGGTGTTGTTCGAAAACCACCCCACAACCCGGTGGCCAATCCCGCATCACGACACCACTCATTTCTTAAACTTAGGGATTCTCTCCTTTGCCTGATCCATATTTAATTCCATCACAAGTCCTTGTCAGAACTACTATCACAACATATGATCGCTAATCCACATCATAAAGTTAAGATCTCGCATGCGATGAACGAATCTAGTGAAAATCTAGGGAAAATCACATTACCTTAAAATCCTGAAATTAAAGACTAGCGATTTCCGGATTTTAAATCTATATTATCAGGTTTCCTTCAAATCTCGGAATGCCGTCCAAACGCAAAAGAGAGGAAATATTAGCTTCATTCGGCAGCCTTAACAACCAAGTGGCCATTCGGCCTTGTCTCTTAAAAACCGAAAGAGAGATTGAAGAGATAGGAAAATCGGCACTCACCTTAACGCAGAGAATTCAACTACCCCTTAGAGATTCTGGCTTTTTGAGAAGATCAGAAGAGAAGATGATTATAAGAAATCTATAGAGATTCGACTTTTAGAAGAAAGAAGAGAAAAGAATAATGGGGTTTTCGGCTTTCAGCTTTTTAGAAGAAAGAAGAGAAGAGAATAATGGAGTTTTCGGCTTTTAGAAAAAAGAAGAGAAAGAAAAGGTGGAAACCCTAAATGTTGAAAAATAAAGAAGAGAATCCTCCCTATTTATAGAAATTTCGGCACTCACCTATGAAAAACCGAAAGTGTCATTCCTGATAACTAAAAATTAATCAAATAAAAAGGGAAAATTCGGCACCCCCTTTGCCATAAAGAAACCGATTTCTTCACTTCTCTAGGTGATGGAATTTCGGCCAACTCCTAGCCTTGTAGATAGCTCCTATCTTTTCTCCTTTTTTTTTCCTTCCATATTATCAACTATATTATCTACATTATCCCATTCACATAAATCCTCCTATTTTTGAGCCTTGTTGCCGTCCACTCTGCCTAACCCTAATGCCGAAATTTAGCTAACTTAAATTAAAAGAGTTGGGCTCCATGTAACTTAAATTTGGGCCCCTTACTCCCTTGTGTGGCGTCACCTCCTTGCTCCCTAAGTGGCGCCACTGACCACTGGGCTACAAGCCCATTTTGATATTTTAAACTCAGATACCACCTTTTAAACCCTATAGTGCCCAAACAAAAATTTAACTAAGGCTTCAATCCAACCTGAGCCCAATTTGGACCCCTAATGCTCAAATTAACTCATTACACATATTCACCCATTAAATGCATAGACCCAAAAATTCAGGATGTTACACCTTTAATTTTTACAAAAAAGCCTTGTTTAAAAGTTTTTGAATTAGTTTTTATTTAAATTAAAAAATATTCGATCGTATTAGCAATGGCTGGAGAATTAATTCGTCTCGATAATAAACACATCTCCGTCGATCAAATGACAATGGTAAGTTATAATTTGGACAACTGATTCCTGTGGCATCTGAGATGCTCGATGATGAGCACAAAGTCGACTTACGGTAGTTGCATAAGGATTGGCCGAGATTTTGGTCAGCATATATCGAATTGTGGGAAAACCGTTATGATTATATACCTACTCAGGAACCGATCATCGTTCTTGAGTTAGCGTGCATGCCGGAATACATGTCATGGTTTAGGATCCATGGCAAGCCGTATTTATTGTCGGAAGAGGATAGGCGACGGCAACTTCGTGTACAAAGGGAACGACGGGGCCCTTTAAATCCAAGGAGAAAGGATGATGGGACGGGCCCATCAACAAATACGACACAATCACCGGGCCATTAACAAAGTGCCTCACACAACACCGGCCCAACACTTCAGCCGACGACATCCACATCACAGCCTTTTCAGATTATGCCAGGTTCGTATCCTAGCCCTTATATGTATCCTAACCCTTATATGTTTCCTTTTACCAGTCCTATGGCAGGTTGGAATGCATGGCCCGGTTCATCTCCGTTCCCGATTACTCCGAGTGGACCACTGATCTATAGGCCGTCGTCGTATGAGAGATCGTACGAGGCACCGTCGGAGAGCTCTTCTTTTTACCAATCTCCTTCGCCTTATGGGATTCAAACAGCTCCGCCATAGGTGATGCAAACACCTCCGCAGTCGTTATTTTATCAAGGTGGGTCATCCTCCCAACACTCACAACCAGATCCCCTACCGGAGGAACCAAAATCCCCTTGGGAGCAACCACAACCCCCGCCAGAAGCTGGAACAAGGAGGAATCCAGCACGTAGCCGTCGACCACCCCCATGTGGCACTGATTCCGACCGGCACCAACATTAATTTTTTTAATATATTTGTATAAACTTATTTATATTGTTTCATTTGATAAAATAAAAGTTGTTTTTAATATTTTAATTGTAATTTACTTTTTATATTTTTAATAAAATAAAATTGTTTTTAATATTTTAATTGTAATTTAATTTATATATTTTTAATAAAATAAAATTTGTTTTAAATTTTTTAATTGTAATTTATTTTTATATTTTTAATAGAATAAAAGTTGTTTTTCATTTTTTAATTGTAATTATTTTTTATATTTTTAATAGAATAAAAGTTGTTTTTAATATCCTAATTGTAATTTACTTTGTATATTTTTAATAAAATCTATTTTTTTAATAAGGCACTATTTTTAATATTTTTATATTTTTAATATATTTCTACAAACTTTTTTATATTGTTACATTTAATAAAATAAAAGTTATTTTTAATATTTTAATTGTAATTTACTTTTTATATTTTTTAATAAAATAAAAGTTATTTTTAATATCCTAATTGTATTGGTTCAAGTAAGGACTAAATCGTAAATGTGAGAAAAGTTTTGTGGCTCAAGAGTAAATATTTAAAATTTGAAGGGTTAAAATGTATATATAAAAAACTTGAAGGGCCAATAGTGTAAATATTTTAAGGGTGGAATGATCTAGAAACTAAGAAAAAATGGATGAATTATGACTAAATTGAATAAGTGAAAAAGTATGAGGGGTTAAATTATAATTTTATCAATATGGGTGTTGATCCAATGTAGGAATTTTGAAAGATCATAAAGGGCAAAATAATCATTTAGCAAGAAAGATAATTTTGAAAAATAATAATGATGATGATATTTTAGATTAATTAAATAGATAAATATTAGTTTAGTAATATTTTGATTTGATATTTATTTATATTTTATTAATTTTTACTTAGTATATAAGGAAGGAAAGATGAAGAGTCTTCATCCTTCCATCTTTCCAACGTGAGTAAGGAGAAGAGAAAAGAAAAACTTTTTTTTAAGTTTTGCAACTTAGTCCTATAAAAGTTCACCATTTTCATCAAGAAATTAAAAGAATTTTCATAGCCACCAAAAGACAAAAATGATAAGGAGACTATCAACTATTCCGATTTGGACATGAGTGAGATGTATGGCTTGGGATCCTACACCATCCGCATAACTTCCGTTGGTTGGCTGTTTCTCAGATATCCATATTGTTGCGTATTCTAGTCGAGCAAGGTCGACCCTTTAGTTTGCGACGCAGTTCTCTATCCGGTAACAACTTAAACGGAGCAAGCGATACAAACGGCCACTTACGTTCATCTAGGACTGGTGGGAATACGTGTCTCCACACGTTATACATGTATTCTATTTTGTACACTTCGTCGACATAGCTCATGGGATCCAGACGGAGATTTTGACAAGCTACAATTACATGAGCGCATGGATAACGAAGTGCGTCAAATATCCCACAGTTGCAGGTCTTATTTCTCAAGTGTACATAATATTGCCCGCCAAGAATACCTTGGTTCGGTCTGTCAAACTCCGTCACACGAAACCATAGGTTGTCGCAATCGTGACACACTGTGTGCATGATGTTGGCCCGTGCCTTCGCATTGTTAATTTCTCGCAATACCTTCGCGCACCATACATGGCCTCCCTGCATTTGGCCTTTATAACTCGTTGCTCGCTTCAGAAATAATGCCGCTAAACGAAAATATGTCTCTCGCACAACCAATGTTATCGGCAAATGACGCGTTCATTTTAGAACAGAATTTATGCATTCAGCCAGGTTTGAGGTCATATGACCATATCGTAGGCCACCGTCGTATGCTTGTGTCCACTGTTCGAAAGGTATGTTGCATAAGTAGTTTGCGCCTTCTTCGTTAACTGAGCGAAAATCACCAACATCTCATGAAAACGGTCCTTATTGATCTCGTACCCTGCCAATATAAGTTGATAGCGAATATTACATACCACTCTTCAATTAAGAATAAATTGAATATTACAAACGAAATTATATTAATAGATATTACATACCCGTGTTGGTCACTTGTCGTCGTTCACTTGTAGACCGATGTTGCTCGTGGTAGTTGGACGTAACATGCCTTAGGCAATATCGATGGTGTGTGCGATGCCATAGGCTTCTCTGTCGCTCTATTGCGGCTAGTATTCCAGGGCCCCGATTCGATATAACGCATATATCAGGTTGGGGGCAGATATGCCTCATTAACCTAGATAGAAAGAAATCCCAGTCATCAGCTGACTCCATCGGTGTTATTGCAAATGCAATTGGAAGGATTCTCCCACTACCATCCTGTGCCACAGCTAGCAATAGCCGATGCGTATATCTACCATACATAAAGGTACCGTCAATTTGTACCAATGGCTTGCAGTATAGAAATGCGTCTCGGCATTGCTTAAATGTCCAGAAAATACGCTTGAACACTTGGCATCCACGGAGCAATCGATCGTTGTAGTACGCAGGTGCTGTTTCAAGGTCTGTTATGCAGCCTATGACATATCTCTCCAGCACCTGACACCACTGTCACACTTCATTACATGAAGCGTCCCACCGACCATGTAACTTTTCCAATGCCTTCTGCTTAGTTATCAAAGTCTTGCGGTAAGAGGGCGTGTACCCCAATTGGCTACGAATATTGGCAACTAAGACCAGCACTGAAGTCTTGGGATCCGCCTTCACCGTCGGTATTATTAAGCTAGCCAACATATCTGAATCCATCTTGGGATGATCTTGTGAAACACCTGTCAACAAAGTACGTTAAATAATACAACATTACGTAATATCAGTATTATTCAAAAACCCTAAACACCTAGTGATACTGTACTGGCAACACATGTATATGGACCTTTGTACTTTTTAATCTCTCACAACCCTGTCCTTTTTCTCAACGAGGCCATGATTTTTCATGAACATGTATCGTCTTGCACTGCACACTTGGCCTCATACTTATCGGGTTTGGATTTAACCACGTTGTAGTTAACCCCGTTCTTGATACTATATTGTTTCAATGCACCAAGAAAACTATCCTTGTTGGAAAACTCTTTACCAACTTCCAATTCACCCGAATCCAACGACGAACTTGTACGGTCACGCCTTCTGTGTGGTAGTTCTGGAAACTCCAACGTATCGTCTTGAGATAGATCAACATTATGCATGCGGATCTTCTTCTTCTTCATCTGAACCCCCTTCAACATCTTCAGGTATGGTTGGAACAGGCTCCGGTTCAGAAAATAATGCAACTTCTGCACCATCGGGTCGGGCTCTCGAGGTGGATCCACATTGGACTCATCATCTGACCCACCATCATCTGCAACGAACGAGGTCCCCTCGCCAGTGGATGTCGTGGGGAGTATATTATCCCTTCTTAAACAACTTTCGTAACGTCTCCAATCATATGTGGATTGCCAACCACTAGAAGTTGATGAAGTTCCCCAATACGTATTTCTAGCATCGAACATCGACCCACCGATATGCATGTCCCATCCACCAATCGAGTATCGTGCAGGGTTGTATTTTCTATACTATCACCAAACACGGGCGCTTTCGTATTCTGCCTCCCACTAACAGAATGTCCACTTGGGGTCGTGTATTCCCCTCGAATAGTAGTAGATTTTGAAGTCGAAGGAATATCACTTGGCGATGAAAATTGTACATATACCTCAAGATATGGTGATCCACTAGCAAGATGAGTCTCCACCATTGCCTCCAAGCTCCGAGGACCTTTGATGTCGAATGAGTCATATCTCACGGGATCAACCGAAGCACAAAATCTATAATTAATAGACAGAACTTTCATTGGCGTCATTCCGAAGATTTTATGCCTAATTCTTTTACGAATTTCTGTCAAATCTATGTTCTGGTTAAAAACCAGTCGCGCTATGTTCTCCGATAAAAACATAATACCGTTCTCGGTGTCACGAACCTTACCATCATAGTAAATAACAGCACTAATACGTTCACTCATCTTCAGTTTCTATTATACTTTTGCCTCAATTTCTATTATGCAACCTGAGAATGAAATTTGGCTCATTTATAGTCTAAGGCCAAATAGGAACTACTGTAGCAAAAGAGCGTCCACGTGGGAGATTTTTTCAGTACTCTTGCTGACAGTGCATCCTGCTTGAAGCGTCTTGGTTACTATTTCTTCAGAAACGTCTTCTCAAAATTATCTTTTCAGAACTCATCAGAGCAAAAGAGCGTCCACGTGGGAGCTTTTTTCAGTACTATTGCTGACAGTGCATCCTGCTTGAAGCGTTTTGGTCACTATTTGTTCAGAAACGTCTTTTCAAAATTATCTTTTCAGGAACTACTGTAGCAAAAGAGAGTTCACGTGGGAGCTTTTTTCAGTACTCTTACTGACAGTGCATCCTGCTTGAAGTGTTTTGCTCACTATTTGTTCAGAAACGTCTTCTCAAAATTATTTTATCAGATACTTGAAACACCCCAAACCCGGCCCACGAGCTTTGACCAGATTTGGTATGTTCCTCAAGTAAACCGGTTCAAAATTCTTTTGTTCTTAGGAAAACTTGTGTGATTTTAAGAAAAATATTATTTTGGGTTGGGCTTGTGTTGAAAACAGGTTCGTTTTATATTGAAATCCCTTTTATCTTAAGTGACAAAATATTTAGGGTTTAGCTTAAAAGAAATTTTAATTAAATTTTAATAGATAAAATTCATAATCATAATAAATAAAAATAAGTGTAAAGTAATTCAACTATGGCCTTATGGCCTTATTACATCAAATAATTCCCAAAATATTTCAAAGTACTAAAATAAATTCAAGAGTCCTCAAAATATAAACTTCATGTTGAGCATGGCCACCACAAGTTCTGTAGTCCCGGTCCATCACTTTGTTCATCACACGAAAAATGTCCCCAACGGGTGAGTCAAACAGACTCAATGTGTACACGACACTAAATCATAATAGAATCGGGCATATCACATATTACACATTCAAAACATAGAATACAGAGTTATGATGCATTCCCAAACCCAAACCTAGTTGTCCATCCGCTACACACCCCGTACTGCCAATACACACGTGGGACTACTAAGTCGACCCTCCATCCGCTACACACCATCGAAGGCGATCATTTGCGATCGGCGTGCTCATCGCCCATATAAAATTTGTGGCATAGCCACCAGAGATAATTGTGTCATGAGACACCACATTCGAATAATGTAACCAAAGTTACCACATTCGAGATAATGTGACCAAAGTCACCACATTCGAGATAGTGAGACCGTAGTCATCACCTTCACTTCCCCTTTTTTCATATATCCCGAATGACCCATATTATTCATATCATGCATATCATACTTAAATTCTCATTCTTATAAATTTTCACATGTTATAAATAACATATTTCATAATCCTAGTGGAAGTAGGAAAGCGTGCTGAGTACTTTGTACCATATCATGGTACCTTAGCCACTTTCATATTCTTAATATCACATATTTTAATTAAACACAGACCATAAAACATATTAAGAATTAGTGTAGGGGTACACACGATACACTTAGCGGTTCACTTAAATCCCAAAAACGATCTATAGCTTTAGATCCTAAATCCCTACATTTGGCCACATTTAGTATTTTAGGAAAAAGCCTATTCGGCTAATTTAATCAAATCCTGAAGGATTATCGTATCCACTTTCTTACCTTGCTGCCGATTTGATAATTAATCAAATCCCGGAAACTTGTATTCTTCCCTTTGAAATCGGCTAATCACTAGATCCCTTGAATCGGTTAGTTTTCGGCTTAAAACACATAAAAATAGATCTAACTACTAAAATAGGCCTTGGCCGAATATTCATAGTCACTTACCTTAAGGATCTTAAATCCCAAAATTATCCCCAGTTTATAGCTTCACCGAAAATCCCTAAAACCACATGTTAGATCAACTTCTAACCTTTAATCACAATCAATGGCCCTTGGCGAATGTCGAATATGACTTACCTTGATGGTCAAATCCGAAGATCTTTTCCTTTATAGTCGACTATGGCAAAAATCCGAAAGAATCCTTCCAAATTTCGGCAAATAAGAATACGATGGGATTAGTCCTAGATTTCGACAAATCTAAAAGAAAAGAATAGAAATCAAAACTTGTTCTTACCCTTTCTTGAAGAAATCGACAAAGACACCTATGCTTGAAGCCCTCAAAGATTCGGCTTTTGATGGATTGGAAAGAAAAGAGAAGGAAGAATAAAGATGGAGGATTCGGCTATGGCTTCTAATGGAGAGGAAAATATTCGGCTAGGTTCCAACAATTACTTAATCTCGACTTGACAAAAGAAAAGAAAGAAAAGAAGAGAAGAGAGCACTAATAATTCGGCAGAGAAAGGAGGAAGCACAAATTGATGAGTAGCCCTCCTTCCTTCCTTTTATAGCCGAAATTATCATCTAAGGAGTCCCTTACTTGGCCACCACTCCTCTATCTGATAAATTTATCCTTTAATTATCACTTAAAATAAAAGATAATTCAGCAACTATCCTTACTTAGCCGAAATTATTAAACTTAAAGTCCCTTACTTGGCCATCACTTCTCCCTTATTTTCCTCTTTATCTCTTTATTCAAATTAAAGGATAAAGTTATCAGATAGAGGAGTGGTGGCCAAGTAAGGGACTCCTTAGATGATAATTTCGGCTATAAAAGGAAGGAAGGAGGGCTACTCATCAATTTGTGCTTCCTCCTTTCTCTCTGCCGAATTCTTAGTGCTCTCTTCTCTTCTTTTCTTTCTTTTCTTTTGTCAAGTCGAGATTAAGTAATTGTTGGAACCTAGCCGAATATTTTCCTCTCCATTAGAAGCCATAGCCAAATCCTCCATCTTTATTCTTCCTTCTCTTTTCTTTCCAATCCATCAAAAGCCGAATCTTTGAGGGGCTTCAAGCATAGGTGTTGTCGATTTCTTCAAGAAAGGGTAAGAACAAGTTTTGATTTCTATTCTTTTCTTTTAGATTTGTCAAATCTAGGACTAATCTCATCGATTCTTATTTGCCAAATTTGAAAGGATTCTTTCGGGATTTTTGCCATAGTCGACTATAAAGGAAAAGATCTTCGGATTTGACCATCAAGGTAAGTCATATTCGACATTCGCCAAGGGCCATTGATTGTGATTAAAGGTTGAAGTTGATCTAACATGTGGTTTTAGGGATTTCGACGTGGCTATAACCAAAGGATAATTTCGGGATTTAATATCCTTAAGGTAAGTGACTATGAATATTCGGCCAAGGCCTATTTTAGTAGTTAGATCTATTTTTATGTGTTTTAAGCCTAAAACTAACCGATTCAAGGGATCTAGTGATTAGCCGATTTCAAAGGGAAGAATACAAGTTTCCGGATTTGATTAATTATCAAATCGACAACAAAAGTAAGAAAGTGGATACGATAATCCTTCTGATTTGATTAAATTAGCCGAAATAGGCTTTTTCCTAAAATACTAAATGTGGCCAAATGTAGGGATTTAGGATCTAAAGCGATAGATCGGTTTTTCGATTTAAGTGAACCGCTAAGTGTATCAGTGTGTACCCCACACTAATTCTTAATATGTTTTATGGTCATGTTTAATTAAAATATGTGATATTAAGAATATGAAAGTGGCTAAGGTACCATGATATGGTACAAAGTACTCAGTGCACGTTTCCTACTTCCACTAGGATTATGAAATATGTTATTTATAACATGTGAAAATTTATAAGAATGAGAATTTAAGTATGATATGCATGATATGAATAATATGGGTCATTCGGGATATATGAAAAGGGGAAGTGAAGGTGATGACTACGGTCTCACTATCCGAATGTGGTGACTTCGGGCCACATTATCTCAATGTGGTAACTTCGCCACATTATCTCGAATGTGGTGTCTCATGACACAATTATCCGTGGCTATGCCACAAATTTTATATGGGCGATGAGCACGCTGATCGCAGCTGACGCTTCGATGGTGTGTAGCGGATGGAGGGTCGACTTAGTAGTCCCACGGTGTGACCGCGGTGCACGGGGTGTGTAGCGGATGGACAACTAGGTTTGGGTTTGGGAATGCATCATAACCTGTATTCTATGTTTTGAATGTGTAATATGTGATATGCCTGATTCTATTATGATTTAGTGTCGTGTACACATTGAGTCTGTTTGACTCACCCCATTGGGGAACATTTTTCAGGTGATGAATAATGATGGACCGACTGGCGAGAACTTGTGGTGGCCATGCTCAACATGAAGTTTATATTTTTGAGGACTCTTGAATTTATTTTAGTACTTTGAAATATTTTGGGAATTATTTGATGTAATAAGGCCATAAGGCCATAGTTGAATTACTTTACACTTATTTTTATTTATTATGATTATGAATTTTATCTATTAAAATTTAATTAAAATTTCTTTTAAACTAAACCCTAAATATTTTGTCACTTAAGATAAAAGGGATTTCAATATAAAACGAACTGCTTTTCAACACAAGCCCAACCTAAAACAATATTTTTCTTAAAATCACACAAGTTTTCCTAAGAACAAAAGAATTTTGAACCGGCTTTACTTGAGGAACATACCAAATCCGTCAAAGCTCGTGGGCTGGGTTTGGGGTGTTCAGTTTAATATCGAGCCCGCTTTAAACTCTCATCCTGTGGGCTAAGGCCCAAAACGTTTTCAAATCAAGCCCAAATGAGTTTTATGAAAGTATTTTTGAAAATGAGCGGGTTTTTACGGCATGGCACCTAAGTCTCGACCCATGATCCACTGTAAGTACCCCTAACCATTTGTGTGATTATGTGGTTTATGTTATGAATTATGGAAGGGTAGAAGAGGAATGGAACGTAGAATAGCATGATAGGAACTTGAACCCTAGGACTAGTTTACTCAAACACAAACACATAAGACTTAATTCCATTAAACAAACCTATGACTAAGACAGAGGTTAGTTAGGGTGTGGTAACCATTATGCGCATGTCTAGGATTGGATCCGAAAGAGCCTGGTACTTAAGCAGTCCTAGTGACTCACCTCCTCTTCGCTGGAATCCTGCCTGGTGCGTAGCTTCGGTTCACCCTAACCAAGAGGACTCGGTCATAGGCTAAACACAATGACTAAAACTCGAAAGGGAACTAGCCGTGTTTTTATAAACCCTAGTTTTAAAACTCTTAAAATTACCTCTTTAATTTGTGAGAACTATTTTTACAAAATTCTTTCGAAAAATTTTTGATTTATAAAATTACAAAAAATGCCCCTGTATTGTAAATTACTAAAATACCCTTAGTTCTTAAGATTTTCAAAAATACCCTCGACGTTTGCTACAATAATTCTACTTTACAAAAATACCAAAAACTTCTGTTTTACAAATAACAAGATACCCCGATTTTGAAAATTTACTGAATCGCTTCGACTTCCAAAATTACCAAATAACCTCAATTTACAAATTTTTGCAACACCTCTGATTTGGAAAACAAAATAACCTGAGAGATTTTGTAAATTCTGAAATACCTTTAATTTGAAAAATATTTTCGAATTGACCCCGATTTATTACCAAAATACCCCTGTAGGAAAATGACGAAATTACCCATGGGTAGGGAAATGGATGGAATGGCCATAAAAGTGTAGTGAATGATGTTGTGAATGAATGTGAATGTGTCTCTGCTTATGAATGTGAATGTGACTCCACGAGTTAGAGTAGTGAACTTGAACTAGAAACTTTGGTTGATCGAAAGAACTACTTCTGAACATCTCTTTTCATAAAACTGTTCGCGAATAATCAGTGGAACAAAATTTTTGATGCATAAAACTTTTTAATCAGATTAAATCGCGACGTTAGAAATGAGTTCTAGGGGCGTGAACTTAGAGATCGTGCCTAGAAAGTATGATGGTTCTATTAAGATCGAGTCTGCGCGACATAAGCGTAGTGCGGTGAGTTAAGATGTACGATTATTCGTTAATAAGTAATTTCGAGGACGAAATTATTTTTAAGGAGGGTAGAACTGTAACATCCTAAAAAGGGCCTATGCATTTTTGGTTTAATTGTGCGAAATGACATATCTTATGTGTTATGAATATATTTTGAACACTTTTGGAAACACGAAATGTATGGAAATGTTAAGTTTAAAAGAGGAAAGTGAACATTTTTAGAACCTTGGAAATGTAAGGAAATGTCTTGTAAGGAAATGTCATGGAAATGTAAGGAAATGACTTGGAAATGTAAGGAAATGTCTTGTAAGGAAATGTCATGGAAATGTAAGGAAATGTCAAGTTTACTGAGCCGATCGAAAATTTTTGGAAACTTAGAAATGACCTAGAAATGACGAGTTTTAAGGTTTAAAAGGGGAAATTAAGGCAAGGTGGCCTTAAAAGAAAAAGTTTGCGAAAATTTGACACACAAACAGGCTTGGAAAAGTGGTGCAGAAGATGCCACTTAGGGCCTATGGAAATGGCGCCATATGCAAGAGGAATGGGCCTAAGTTCGAGTCACATGGGAAGCAAATAAAAGAAATTTTATTTTGCTACAAGGAGCAGAGAGGTGGGACGGCACATGGCTATAAATTAGGAGCTTTTATTATTTTATAAATAGTGGATAAATAAGGGATTTATTTATCATTATTTTCAAGAGATAATTGTTGGATTAAATTCTTTTAATTTGAATAAAGAGATAAAGAGGAAAATAAGGGAGAAGTGATGGCCAAGTAAGGGACTTTGAGTTTAATAATTTCGGCTAAGTAAGGATAGTTGCTGAATTATCTTTTATTTTAAGTGATAATTAAAGGATAAAGTTATCAGATAGAGGAGTGGTGGCCAAGTAAGGGACTCCTTAGATGATAATTTCGGCTATAAAAGGAAGGAAGGAGGGCTACTCATCAAATTGTGCTTCCTCCTTTCTCTGCTGAATTCTTAGTACTCTCTTCTCTTCTTTTCTTTCTTTTCTTTTGTCAAGTCGAGATTAAGTAATTGTTGAAACCTAGCCGAATATTTTCCTCTCCATTAGAAGCCATAGCCGAATCCTCCATCTTTATTCTTCCTTCTCTTTTCTTTCCAATCCATCAAAAGCCGAATCTTTGAGGGGCTTCAAGCATAGGTGCTGTCGATTTCTTCAAGAAAGGGTAAGAACAAGTTTTGATTTCTATTCTTTTCTTTTAGATTTGTCGAAATCTAGGACTAATCCCATCAGTATTCTTATTTGCCGAAATTATTAAACTCAAAGTCCCTTACTTGGCCATCACTTCTCCCTTATTTTCCTCTTTATCTCTTTATTCAAATTAAAAGAATTTAATCCAACAATTATCTCTTGAAAATAATGATAAATAAATCCCTTATTTATCCACTATTTATAAAATAATAAAAGCTCCTAATTTATAGCCATGTGCCGTCCACCTCTCTGCTCCTTGTAGCAAAATAAAATTTCTTTTATTTGCTTCCCATGTGACTCGAACTTAGGCCCATTCCTCTTGCATATGGCGCCATTTCCATAGGCCCTAAGTGGCATCTTGAGACCACTTTTCCAAGCTGTTTGTGTGTCAAATTCATAAACTTTTTCTTTTAAGGCCACCTTGCCTTAATTTCCCTTTTAAACCTTAAAACTCGTCATTTCTAGGTCATTTTAAGTTTCCAAAATTTTCGATCGGCTCAGTAAACTTGACATTTCCTTACATTTCCATGACATTTCCTTACAAGACATTTCCTTACATTTCCATGACATTTCCTTACAAGACATTTCCTTACATTTCCAAGGTTCTAAAAATGTTCACTTTCCTCTTTTAAACTTAACATTTCCATACATTTCCAGGTTTCCAAAAGTGTTCAAAATATATTCATAACACATAAGATATGTCATTTCGTACAATTAAACCAAAAATACACAGGCCCTTTTTAGGATGTTACAATACTACTGTAAAAAAAAATTATATTGCTAATATATATTCCCAAAACCCTAAACACAAAATTACTTTAATTAATTAACCCTAAACTCTAATTCATTAATTTTCCCCTAAAAACCCTAACCATAAATCCTAAAACCATAAAAACCCTAACCCTAGCCCCAAAACCATAAAAACCCTAACCCTAACCCTAAAAACAACTGAAAACCCTAACGAAAAAAAAGGGGCAAAACGTGTCCCTAGGGGAGCGTTTTTGCCACATCAGCAAAGCCCGCCCTCAAGGACGCGATTTCTGCTGATGTAGCAAAAATGCTCCCCCAGGGATGCATTTTCTTGCCACATACCCTGACATCGCGCTGACGTGGACGTGCTTTTGGGGAAAATGATCCATTTTGGTAAATAATTAAATAATATATCCATTTCCGTAATTTTTGAAAAAAAAGACATTTACTGGTAAATTGACTTACAAATTATGATTTGAAATCATGGTTGAATGTCGTTTTTAATATTTTAAACCAATATTTAATAATTAAAATAACATAAAATATGAAAACCACGGGAGGGTAGACACGAAAACAGTAAAACCAACATAAAAATATAAATAAACAAAATAAAATATGAAAAATAATAGTATCCTCGTGCCCAATAAATGCACACCAATATATATGAAATTATCTCTAACATTTTCAATTCTTAAAAATAACCTTTTTTAACTATAAAATAATTATACACATAAAATATAATTAAAATAATTAATTAAGTTTTAATTTAATTAATATCAATATTATAGTTAATTCAAGCGCACTCAGATACATTTTAATTTCCTCAATAATTAAACAAATATAATTACAATAGTTATTATATTAATCTATGATTTTATATTATATTTTGAGTGATTTTTTTTGTATTTATTTTTTCCTTTTTATTATATTAGCTTTAATTTTTTTTTACTTTAATTGTAATTCATATTTTAGTATTTTATATTTGTTACTGTAAACATAAACAAAATAGTAAGTTTATATTTAATACCTGAAAATAGGGTGATGCACTGATGCTTAATCACTCACACTTCCCGACGCTGCCAAGGTTCGGATTTCGGGTGATGCTTAATCCCCACGTTTAAAAAAAAAAAAACTGAAAATGTTAATCACACTAGAAATAACTAAAAAATAATTAAATAAGTATTTGATAGATAGTTTATATTAATTTATAATTTCATAGGTAAGTCGCGTGTTTTAATTATTTTTAAATATAATTTAAAAACACATGATTATATATTATATAATTATAAAAATTAATATTATTATTTGATATATTGATGGCAACTCCACAATTAATATTAAGATGTTGCCATATTTTTTTATATTTTTTAATTTTTTAAACAAAATATTTGTCAATCTCTTAATTCTACTTGCGTGGTGTTAAAAAACTCTACTTTGCACAAAAAATTAGGGTAAACTATTTAGTTGGTCGCCTAACTTTTAAGACGCTTTCATTTTGGTTTCCTAAAATGAAATCTTTCAATTTCGTCACTCAATTTTTAGAGTGCTTTTATTTTAGTTGATCAACCATTAAATCTCTAACGAAAGTTAACTTGTACACGTCACATCATGTTCATACTTTCATTTTGGTCACCCAGCTTCTAAGTTGCTTCCATTTTGGCCACCCAAAAAATATAATTTTTTTACAATATTGATCGGGTAAAAGACATTAAGGATTAAATTGAAAAAAATGGTAGAAACTAAAATAATGCTTTAAATTTTATCAATTTGTACTTGTATACCCCCTGAGCAAAAGTTATAATTTTTTTTCAATATTGAAATTTTAAATTTCAAAACATCAAAATCAATTAAACATGTTATTGAAAATTTTTATCCATTGATAGTATAAACCGATTTGTTAATGTAATGTTGAAATTAACTAAATTAATTAAATTTTAAACCTTAAAATTTTATTTTATATTTCTAAATTAAAATCAACTCAAATAAATCATCTCTAATAATTATACATTAAACTCAAATTTCTTTTCATTATATAATCTTGAGTCTTTCATACTAAGCTAAAAACATAGAAAAATCCCTACAATTAATTAATTTTATACTCCATGCCGAACAAAACCCAAAAAATTTTCATATATTCTTTACTCAAATAAAGAACAAGCAATTAAATTAATTAATTGAAATTAATTTTTTTTATTTTTAGCTTAGTATGGAAGACTCGATATTATCTAATAATAAAAAATTAAATTTTCATAGGCAATTATTAAATATGAGTTATCAAGTTAATTTCATTAAGAAAAATATGGAACCATAAAATAAAATTTAGGAGATTAATTTAATTAATTTTAATATTACAATAACAAATCGATGAACATTATCAAGGGATAAAAAATTTTCAACCATTTATTTAATTGATTTTTATGTTTTTAAATTTAAAATTTCAATACTGAAAAAAAAAAGAAATTTAAAAAATTCGACAATGTGATAAAAAAGTATAAATTTACAAATTTTTAATACTCTATTTTAGTTTCTACTGTTTTTCACTTTGATCCTTAATTTTTTTTTACCTCAATCATTCTATACTTTAAAAATGACATATTTTAGGGTGACCAAAATAAAAATAACCTAGAAGTTGGGTGGCTAAAATAAAAGTGAGATGATACGTACAATTAACCGCTATTAGAAATTTAACGGTTAAGTGACAAAAATGAAAACGTCTTAAAAGTTGAGTGACAAAATTACAAAAATTTCATTTTGAGTGACCAAAATGAAAGAGCCCTAAAAGGTGGATGACCAAGCATAGAGTTTACCAAAAAAATTATCTACAAAGAAATATTGACAAAATTTTAACCGGTAAAGAAACGCATGCGTCAATAGTGGTAGAATTAAAAAATGGGCGCTTGACATTTAAACACTACTATGATTAAGAAAAAATGACAGTTTGTAATTTTTTTTCACTTACAGATCATTTATAATGACTAATTTTTCATGGGTAAGTGCTTAAATATGTATATATATATATTATTTATAAGAGGTAAAAATAATAAAATATTATTGTTACTACTTCATATTTTATTGTATTGATTTTCTCACATAGCAAGTTCATTTTTCAAATTGTAAAGGAAATTACTAATGTATTTTAAGCATAACAGATTCATAGTAACGATCTCAGAACAAATAAGCGAATAATTTACAAATATAAATAAAAATATTCTTTTTTGGAGATAAACATCAATGAAATTTGATCAATTTACAATGCCATACAGTTGAGAAGAAAATTTTTTAGTTGGATAGAAATTAAATTGTAATTTTTACGATAATAAAAATATAATTTTACAATTTTAATAGTTAATATCTTTATAATTTGTGAATGATTAAATTAAATTTTTATCATTTTTAGGAGGATCAAAGCACAATTTTACCTTTATTAATTTAAAATTTTAAAAAGCTCCAATAAAAAAAATTTCATTTTAAGAAGGTCGGGACCCCTACAACCTATACATGAATTTTAATTTTATACAATTTTATATATGACCATTTTGATTTGATTGAATTTTTATAAATTACTAATAAAGTTATCAAATTAACACCATCTTACATTGATATTTTACATACATAAACAACTATACTAACCCAATATGAAAATAAATGTATTTATTCATTTCTTTAAATATATACATTTGAATCAAAATCAAAATTTCGTATATACATATAAACCACAATTCAAATTTCATCTGTACAATTGTACTTGATCAAAATTCATATATCAAATTATAGACCAAAATTCATATAAAAACATGAAATTTAATATTTATCCTTTTGTTCTCGATTTGCTCAAATACATGTTCTAAGAATTGATTTAGTTAACAGTAGAATGTGCAAGAAAATTTTAAATATATTATTTATAAGTACGAATTTGGAAAACTAAGATTAATTGCTTTGATAGAATCAAGAATAAATATATGAATAATTAAAAATATATCACTTATTTAAAAAGGAAAAATAAATTTAAAAGGTTAGCTGCAGGATTAAGGATCGTTTTAAATATTGGATTGAAAAACATCCTATTTGTTGTTACTTAAAAGTAGTGAAAACAAGGGGGGGGGGGGGGGGGGAAACGGAGTCAAATTGGGACCTTTTTACCAATAAAAGTTGGATCACATAAATCCTTGTTCTCTATTACATAATATGCAAATCATGCAGGATTGGAGAAATTCAACTAAATTTACTGTAAAGGAAATAGTTAATATGGGTTAGAATTTTGATTAAGGAACACTGTTTATTCTCAGACCATGAAATTTAACGCAATTGGAAGATTATGTTAGGAGAACGTTGGTTTATAAAATAACAAAAGTAAATAGAGAGATTCAACCAGCCCAGGTTTGGGATATAAGAGAGAGGCTTGAAAAGAATGGCAATCAAATTTCAAAACCATTTGAAAGGCCCAATATTTTTGCTAAATGCATAATCAATCATCTACATTGACAAAATCAAGAAGCAAACAAAGGGAGGGGAATAATGATAATAGCCTCCCACGTCCCGACTATACTCCTCTCTCTATACATATTTCACTAATCCAAAATCTTGTTTATGTACTGTCAACTTACACAGGCAACTTTGACCTTAACCTCGATCTCCATTTAAAGACACGCAAGTAACAAAAGCATCGGCAGATCATAATCGACATTTCTAGATGGCACACTTTGATTAGGACAAAAGATACCTTCCAATCACCACTACCAAAAGAATTACATATCCAACAAATCGCACGCTAACTAGTTGCCTCACATTGTCATTTGCTAGAAGTGTTCTCCCCACTCTATATAATCCAGGTCCAGAGCCTGATTTTTGTGCTATGTTTTATCAAGGAAGGTAATCTAAAATGCTCCCTAATTGTAGATTTTTACTGGCTTCTCAAAAGTGTGTCGGTTCTGCAACCAAGCATGGCAAAATATCAAAATACAGTATCAACTATCTTGGCCTTCCAAAGGCTAGTTGTTTTCAAGGACTTACATAAAAAGCAGCTAGATTAATCATAGCCTCAGAGAAAAAGCATATGCAACCAAAGAATATCCTAATCCCTAATGCTAGATGCATACTTAACTGAAATTCTGATGAAACAATATTTTTTTGATAAAAGGCAATTTACCTGATTAATTGCATAAGCTCTTTTAGGAATATTGTCAGAGTGCTCCAACCCAAGATACTGCTCCCAAGCACCGTAAACATCTCTTCTCTGAATTTATGTAAAAAAAAAAAGAAAAGGTAAAATAGTAATAAAACTTGAATAATTTTCAAATATCTGTATATAAACTACTGCACACACCTGAAAACGACTAGATACAATATCAGAATCTTGAAGGTACTCTGGCCGACCAAGTGAGAGGAATGCAAACTTCCACTGAAGAAAATAGGTTTCAAATAAATTTAGATAAGAAAGGAAATAGAAAACCTAATACAAAAGTGAAAAGGAAAAGGAAAAGGAAAAATGGCTACTTAAAAATTATATATCAACAGTGTACGTATCCATTGAAGTTCCTATCATGCATCAATCTATAACTGATTTGCCTCAAGTCAAAAAGAGGAGAAAAGAGAGTAGGATTAGAGTAAATCAGTGAGCACAAGCCCAATTAGGACAAACCTTAGCAAACTCCTCATCGGGAACTTGCAGCTTCCTCTGTATACGGACTTTTATTTCGGCCAAAGTCTCACCTTCATGAATCACCAAGAAAAAGGGTTCTCCAAAATTCAGAATTTGCTGTCAAAACAAGAGGCAATAGAAGTGGTAAGGAAAACATAATAGTGACCAGGAAACAGGGCAACAGAAAATCAGATATGTGAAACTATAACAAGCTTGTTACCATCTGGTTCTGAGCTGTTTCCTTAGTAAAGTGGTATACATGAATTAGGCGATCATTTGGACCAAGATTTTTCTCTTCCTCTGGTATCTGTAACATTGAGGAAAAAAAATCAAAACCAGCACTCAATATCATAGAGAAGGCCATAAGTACAAAATGATTCCTTATCACAGCATGATGGAGACAGCAGATGTGTGAGTTGCATATGCACAGGTGAGAGAGAAGGGGGAGGGGAAGAGCAACTGACCTCTTCTGCTCGTAGTGTCCAGTATTGGTCATTTATATTCTCAATCTTCTCATTGAGTGGGAAAATCTGCAGAAACACGACAGAAACATAAAATATCATGAAACGAAGGCAAGGAAAAATTAACATGTAACAAAGGAAACCCTAAATTAGTATACAAGGAAGAGTAACAAGGCAAGATAGATTCAGCAGCATGCAATTCAAGAAACAAAACGGGAAAACTGTCTTTTCAACAAGCAATGTTTAGTTTTAAACCGATAAGAAAACCAATTCCATTGAAGGATTGAGAACTATGATGTTCAACAATACAGCTAATAGGCATCCAGATCAGCTCAAATCAAATGAACATGTATAAAAGTTCCCTTCGCTCATTTCACATTTTCGTCAAACACTGAGATTAGTGTATGTAACCGTTAAAAGATGACGCTCACACCTTGTAGATCTTGTTATAGAAAACTTCAAGCAATCTCAAATCTGCATCAGGATGA
This sequence comes from Gossypium sturtianum, assembly GCA_025698515.1. Classification (NCBI taxonomy): domain Eukaryota; kingdom Viridiplantae; phylum Streptophyta; class Magnoliopsida; order Malvales; family Malvaceae; genus Gossypium; species Gossypium sturtianum. The sequence goes on from CM046955.1 coordinate 165,974,604, forward strand.
GACAACTCCACCTGTTTCAAAATGATGTTTCACAGATTTTACTTTCTATTTAGAAATGACCCACAAAAACTTACATTCTTTCAACATGATCATTAAACCAATGAAATGAAAGAAAACTTACTTTTGTCTTAAGATCATTAATCACATCACCAACAGTGCTCTGTTTTGGAAGCCTAATAGTATGGATAACAACCTGGCCTCAGACAGAACAGAGTTTTATTACATTAAAACAAAATTTTAATGTCATTCATTGCAATTCTATAATATGATCATACTCACTTCATCTTTTGTAGCATGATGAAATGCTACCTTCAGCGTTTTCAAACCTTGTAGTTCTGGCAGAGGGATGTCTAATACTTCAAAGTATAAAATATCAGATGTCTGTCAAATAACAAATTCAACAGGTTGGTTAGCTTTTAGCCCTTTCATCCTTTTGGCTTCTCAATATGCATTACTAAGGTCAATTGATTATTACCTGATTGTAGTGGAACAGCATGTCAGACAAATGATCTACTCCACGATACTTAATAGGCTGAGGTTTGGGCTGCTGGGAGTAACAGTTGTGTGATGTAAGCCTGATTTTTGATGGATCATCCAAACCAAGTTGCTGAGCTACTCTTTCAACAACATCATCATAAGTATAAAGCCTTGACCTAAACATTCAAAAGAGAAAGGGGTATAAAGATTAGATCTTCACATACACATAATGGCACAAATTACAACAGAATGAATCTCCATTTACCAGTTAGTTACTAAAGATATGTCAATACAAAAAATAAAGGCAACTGAAACTTACATCTCCAGACAGAAATCATCTTCCTTGGGTTTTTCCAGAGACCGAAAGTGTACAACCTAACATATAAAAGGAATAAGAAGAAATGCTAATATTACTTTAGCTGGTGAAGCAAAAGAGTTTATTAGAGCATATATGAGTATGACTGAAGGCTTGTATCCTCCAAGACAATGTAAGACTCTCCATTGACAATAAATATACCCCAGGCAAGAGTCCAAGATGTTTAGCTGTTGAATTAATGAGCTTAAGACAAAATCCAAAGACAGCATTACTCTAATCAAACCAGCAATGTAAAGGTAACTGGATCAGTCGGCCATTAGCCTTAAGGAGTGGTGGTGGTAAATGAAAGGAATACCACAAGTCCTGAAAGAATCCTCTTGGTTAAATGATTCTTATGACTATTAAATTGTTACATAGATATATTGGACAAGATTCTAGTCTAAGAATCATGGGTTTCATTGAGGATTAAGAATGCATACGAAATTCAATTGAGATAACTTGGATTTATTTCCTAAAATTTCAATTAAGCTCCTTTTCTTGAATAAATAAATAGAAATAGTTTATTCACGACCAACGTATTATGAAGAATGGGCTTAGATATATAAAGCTTTTCTCCTTTCATTTATTAAAGAAAGAAAAGAAATGTTTATGATTAAAAAATAATATTTAATAATGAAAACATGAAATGCTATTATCCATTCACAGAACCAACTTACAGTAGGCACTCAACTGCAGTGAAAAGTAAATCAGAAGCATTTAGAATGACAGTGATTGCAGAAGCATGTCCTTTTATAAACAGGCGAACATGCAACAGCTTGGGTAGCATGTAAAAGCAAGCTAAAGTAATTTCAAGACTATAAAGGTAAAAGCAGCACCATTAGTAGATGCAAAATAATGATAGACCTGCATATGATTTGAAAAGGAGCAAAATGTACATGGCAAAGGTTATCATGATTTTTTCCAATTTCTGTTGGAATGAAGATTAATAAAAAGGCTAATAAAAGTGAAAAAGAGGTGCACACATTAATCAACTCAACAAGAGAAACTCCTATCAGCAGTTTCCTTCTCTTGCCTTTAGGTTTTTATATATATAGTAATTCTCTGCATTTTATGTGTGAAATAAGCATATGGAAATTAATTATGTTCTTATATATAATTTTTATAGTTTCTTTAAATAGAAAATACTGATCCAAATGTGTTTCTACTATTTTCATTCACCAAATGCATTTTTCTAAGATTAGAAAGATTGAATTGTTTTCAGATTAAGAAAATGAAGCGCGAGTAATTTACCTACCACACATTATTCAGTTCAAGCAAAACGTTAAAAAGGCAATCATATAAAAAGCAGCAATATGACAGAGAGTTCAACATTCACAGTTCTCATCCAGTGAAAATTGATTGATAAACTCATTGAATAGAAAACAGTAGAGGATGTACCTGGCGATTATGCACATATTCCAGAAATGAAGGAACATCTGGATAGCGGTATTGGTTAGTACTTTCAACAGGGAGAGACTTTTGAAAGCAAACAATGTCACCATCCTCAAGCTGCAGTGAAAATGATAGATGAATATAACACTTTAAAGATCAATACAACTGCTCCAAAATGAAATGCAAGGCATACCTGGCTAGCACGAAACGTGATTTTCTTGTCAATTGGTTCACACATAACACGGGGCTCAAACTTTATTTCCTGGAAATTAAAGCAGAACCAAGGTATTATTTCACATAAAGATGTCAAAAGTCAACCAGGTTCTGCAACAAATTAACCAGATAGCAAATAACATCGTTTCACAGTCCAACCCACACAAATACTGTTATACAGGACAGTGGCGGAGCCACATATAAATTGACCCCACAAAGAAATAATTAAAAAATATTACTTATAGTTTAAAAGAATTATATAATTGGTGTATTGACCCCACAAAATATTTGAAAATGGTCTTATAAAAAATATGTTTTTGCAAAAAATTTAGGTAACAACTCTTACTTTCTTTTCAAGCTTTATTGATTGATCTCAAGAAAATTAGGATTGTAGCTTTTCTTGTGATAGATTAGGATTGTTATGTAAGATTTATTTATTTTACTTTTAAGGCTTAGGTTTATTTGTTTTAAATGTTTAACAAGAATAAAAAATATTTTAAAAGAAAGTATACAAGTGAAGTAGAGGAAGAAGATACAAGTGAAGTGGAGGAAGAAGAACAGGGAAAAAAACATTATGCATTAGTTTATATGACTTCTATAAATGTTTTAATTTTTAAAAAATTGACCCCACAATCCAAATTTCCTGACTCCGCCCCTGATACAGGGTACTATTAAACAAGTTAACCATCAACAGTTTAAGTGAAAACAGTTTAGAACAGGCCAGATTTATTCCACCTAAAACCAGTAAACGGAAAAGATGTCACATCTCGACCCATACATTGGTCTCAACCATCAGCATAATTAGTATAAATATGTGAAACAGCAAAAGGAAAAAAGAGTAAAATCTTGTGCAGAAAACTCCTCCTCAAATGCATGCATAAAAGAGAGAAATGCCTGGAAGGAGTTTCCTGAGAACTGAAATTGCACTACTGCAAAAAGATATTATTTGATGCGAACCTCGTAAAGATTGATCTCTTCATCAGGAGCATACCCTGCCATTTTGTTTAATCTGGACAAAATTTCTATTGGCTTGCCTGCACTTTTCATGAACAGCCTTCCAACGTAGCTAATAGATCAGAAAGATAACCCGCATAAGATTTCACATGATTACCAAAAGACAAGCACAAATAGACAACATGAGACAACCTACCGAAGCTCTTCTTTCTCAGGATCATAGTGCTTGAAGAAAAGTAAAATATCTTCCTTTGTCTTATATGGTGGGGCAATTGGGCGTAAATCCTGAACAATCATGTTTAAGATCATGATGCAAATAAAAGAAGACCCAAAAATTATAAAGCTAAAGGGGCAAAACTTAAACAAAAGGTCAAATGGCTTTGGCAAGATTCATAACTAGAATTTGCCTAAAGAATCTAGTATACAGGCAGTTTCAAACCTCACTAACATGCATTTTCAAGGGCAGATAAATGATTCTACTGTGTATTGCTTAAAACCTCAAGGTCTATGCCTAACTTCTATTTCTTTCTACTCTAACAACAGAATTTTTTTGCACTTGGAAGTTTTTAGAACACCAAATTAGGCCTAGCTGTCTGGATCTCTTAATTTTAGTTTTGGGGCTAGAATTAGCATCCTGAATGAGGTCAATAACACCACTGGACAGAGAGTTTAAGCATCAAAGAAGAAACATGTTGCTTAAGAAAAGCCAAACCAGATTACCAGTCCAAGCTCAACTTCCAGGAACAACTTTAGTTCTGCGTTGTGAACCTTATTTGATACCTCCTTCAAGGCTCCAACCTACAGTGAGGAAAGAGGCAATTAGGCACATCATTAGATCCTTGTCAAACTAAAGAAAAAGAGCACATCTTCCTTGATCATTCTGTGTTTTTTAAAGGAAACTTACTGATATATAAGTACATGTGTGTCTGTACATATATATTCATTAAACACACGCACGCATGCACAGAATGAAAGAGAAAGGCATGCAAAGCAAAGCAGGACAAATGAAGACAGCCAATTAATTAAATCCAATACTGCGCTGAACAATGACTGAAGCTAAATCTAGAAACCAATACTCCTCAAACAAGACTTTTGAACCAGGGTATAACAATTTATGTTGAGGAATATTACAGATTGTGTTTCCTCCAAAGGTGTCAATGGTCGGTTTGGACGGTAGGTATGGTTTTGACGCTTGGCCCACAACCAGAATCGCTGAAATTGCACTGGTATGCCAAACTCTCTAGCAACCTCTTCCTGCATATGGAAACATGGTAAATCATGAACAAAATCATAACATGGACAACCAATGTATCATAAAAAACAAGAATGAGAAGATAACTTAGAGATTTAACTTGGAATGGCTAATGAAACAGCATTAAAAAGGTAGAAATCAAGAGGAAAACAGGAAAAGGAGAGTACCAATTTAGTGAAGAAACCAATAATTCCCCGAAAAAACTATAACCATTAAACACACAAGAAGACAATATTTTTGTCTCTTCTGTCATACCTTAAACACATTGAAAGGCATCTGCTTCTGAATATGAAAACTCCTGACTTTATCATGATCCACAAGATCAAAACATATATCTTTCCCAATCTGCTCTGCAAGATCATCATCTCGAGCAACCTAGAACAATCATATAGCTGTAAGAAATATAGTCAATAATGACCAAACCATTATCTAAATTAATGACTCAAATAACAACCTTTATAATAGTGTAAAGGTGTGCCTCTGCCTTCTCTTTCTTTTTATGCTCTTTCTCTTCTTGTTCTTTCTTCAATCTCTCCTGGGGAAAGTTATCAGACATTTCATATTAGATTGTTAGGAAGTGATCTCAAATAATGAATTTGAGATACAAGTATTATTCTAAGGCAAAATAGACAACTCAAGCTTGCTTGAGATCAGCTTGGTAAGAGGCTCATATGCAATTGCTCTTGATAAAAAAAAAAAATCCAAGACAGTCATATTGAAGCACATTGATTTCCTCAAGCCAAGCTTGAGAAGAAAGCAATTCTATTCAATACGTTGATCTACTCTTAGTTAACAAACTACTTGAAATTGGATTACTTGATGACCTTTAGGACCATTGCTGCCATAAAACTGATGCTCAACCGTAGTTGGGAGCTTGCTAATTTTTCAATCCTAGCTCCCTGCCTACCTCAATCATTTGATTCAGCCTCATTTGGAGCAGTAAATAGATAAACAGTAGCATCTTACCCTAAGATGTTCTGCGATATCCTTCTCATCCACATTACATATTATCTTGTCTTTGTCGCTTTCACGTATATACACCAGCATGTATGCATTTGAATATTTGGTAAATTTAAAAGGAGTATTATTGAACCCTGGGTTTGTCTGCGGTAACTGTCACATCATAAGGAAATATTATTAAAATCATAACCTTGAAGATACATATAACTTGAAGCAGAAAGGCTGAATACAAAAAATTCTAAAGAAACTGTTCAACAAAAAGTACCTCTTCCCCACCATACTGCTCCTCTAATGCCTTTTTCATATCTTCTTTGGTTACTCTTTCATCATCAAATTTATACCTGAAAATTACACGAGTTGAATAAAGTAACTATATGAAAGAAGTAATACTTTCACCACTCCAGGTACCTAAACGTACCTGGCATATGCAAGCTGTAAATACAGTACCCTCAATGCAATCAGCATTGGCTAATTTAATAAGCATCCAGCAGCCTAAGGATTTAACAGTTCATTCTTTTTTTTTTCAACAATAACTTATTAAAAATCTATTTGGGACTTTTTTTTGTGGCTTAGAAGAAACTTTATGCATCTTGACTGAAGCAATTGGTATGTGATTTGCACCAAATCTATCAATTGTTCGTCCACCAAAAAGACTTAAAAACATCATAAAAAATTGGCCAGGTGTAGGCTTTGCCAATCAAGGCTGCATGTATATTTTTAGTCATTTATTAAACTTCAAAAGGAAAAATCCTGCTAAAATTATCTTAAAACTCTCGATGAACAAGCATACAAACACACCCTGAGATGCTTCAGAGGATGATCCATACCACTGATCAGAAAGAGTCGGCCTGATATATGCATAATAATGTCCACCATGCACTCCACCACTATGAACAAGGACACTGTAAGCAAACTCATAGATGTGAGTACCAGACACTAATATAAGCTTCGAAGAACCATAAAATAGTATTTTCTGCCCATTAAATTGTGCATCAGCAACTTCAAACAGTGTCCATATACTATCTTTCTTAATATCACTATAGAACCCCAATAAAAGGTTTGTTGAGTATTATCACTACAGAGTCCATATACCATCTTTCTTAATATCGCAGTCTAGCTAATGATTATCAGAACATTGAAAGGAAGAACGGGGGCAGGATACATGCTTAATGTTGTAGGTACCTGTGAAGTGTGTAAAGATTCCGAACACTCCTATCAGCTTCTGGTGATAAATATTTTCCATCATCTCGATCAAGGTCAAGTTGCAAAGGGAACTCATAGCGGTCATTAATCTGCAAAATTAGTAGAATTAGTGGAAAGTTTCAGTTTTTAACATTTGAAGACACACACAGCCACACACTTAATAACCATTAGCACAAATATACAAAAAAAAAAAAATGATACCTTCAGATTACAGAACTTGCAAGTATGTCACATCAAGATCAGAAATGTCACCATAGGTTGATCAAGACATCAAAAAAGTCATGAATGACGGTACCACATCACTACCAGCCATATGATTTACGGTAAACTGAAACAATGTTAGCATTGTACCGTTTCAGTTTTGTACAGGTTTAGACCAGTCATACCAGCTAGGAGTGAGAAAAATCCGATTCGATTCGAAAAACTCGATAAAAATTTCAAATTTTGAATTAAATAGTTCGAGTTATTTGAGTTAATCAAGTTATTCGGATCAACTCGAATAAAAAATTAAGTTTTTCGGTTTAACTCGAATATGAATTACACAATTCGAGTTATCCGAAAATCCGAATAAGAAAAGACAAAACTACGTCGTTTTGATAAATGTTTACTTTTTTAAAAGTTAAAATTCAAAATAATTAAGTTAAAAGGCAAAATTACGTCGTTTTGATAAATGTTTACCCATTAAGTTAAGAGGCAGAATCATTATAGTTAAATAATCTTGTACTTCGTCTACTAGTTAAATAATCGGTCCATCTAATCGCAGCATTAAGTATAAATAATAGGATTCGTTAACTCGACTCGATTTGACTCGAAATTTTTTGACTCGATTCGATTCGAATCGAAAAAAATTCAAATTGAGTTCGGTTGCTAAAATATGATTTGTTAACTCGACTAACTCGAAAATTTTTAACTCGATTTGACTCGACTCGATCAGATACTCACCCCTAATACCAGCCCGTATTAGTCTGTACAAGATTTTTTTTTTTTCTTTTAATTTCACTTATTAGATTTATCTCAACCAAATTCTTCTTTTTGTTAAGTTTATTCAAAAAATTTCATAATTAAATTTAGAAATAGAATATGTTCGTTGGAATAGGCATTGACCTAGTTAACAATAATTTACTATATTTTGTAATAATTTATATTTATTTGATGCTTAAACATTTTGGATATAAAAAAATTTACGAGTATATATATGTGCATGTAATGGAGGTAATTTGCATGTGTATATAATATATTTCATCAAGGAACTTGAGAATAGATTATTTATACTTCAAAAATTACTTGAAAAATGTCAATAAACCCAAAACAATAAGTTTAAATACAGCAATAGCACTATGTACCAATATCAGTCAAAAAAGTATGCCCAATAGTAAGGTACTGATTATCTCGATCCACAAATAAAAATAACATATATAAAAAGAAAAAAGAAGAAGAAGAAGCAAACTACTTGATTTGTTATTGTTTACTATACCAACCTATAGGCAGGTATGACTAGTAAGACCAGTATAGAAATGGAAACTGCATGATCCTGGTATCATTTTGAGAACGATACCAATTACACTGGTTTGGACACCCCCACCCTCACCAAAAGTAATTCACTTCAAAGTTAAAACTATATCATAACATGACAATCAATTTTAGAGCTCAAGATATCGGTTATTATTTGCAACAGTCATTTAGGTATAGTAAAACCAGAACATAGAACTAATGGATTCTATACTTCTGCAAAAAGGAAATGATCTAAATGTATCTGAAAATGCATTAAGCACTGATAATGGAGGCTCCTGGACTACAGATGAAGCATAAATTAAATAGAATCATGTAAATCTAAGGGGTTATAACTACTGACCTTGACCATAGTATCTCGCATAAAATCATATTCAAAACGTTTAAGCTGAAGTTGAAGGACTGGAGGGAAATCAATGAACAACACACCCTTCTTAGCATCCTGAAATAACATCATCCAAAATCAAAATGTAGTCATTTAAATGGGAAAAGATGTAACATGTAATCAGATATAATGCACGAACACCATACCAAAAACAAATTAATGCTTGAGCCAACAAACACTGCTAAAGCCATTTAGATATTGCAAAACACAACATTTTGTTACAATAAACAACTAAACATTTTGTCCATGCTGGCCAAATAACAGCCTCTGATGCAGCTCTTGCACTGATGAACACTGCTCTAACTGAAGGCAAAGTTGCTAGTAATCAAGTTATTTCTAGTGTATGCACAAACCATTCTACTGGTATTCTTTTAGAAGCTTACAATAGAAGATTACCTGCAATCCATATTGCTCAGCCTGATATTTATTATCTCCTTCAAGCCGTTCAACTTCAACATACTTGTCAAAAGAAGCATATACATCTCGAAAGCCTTTAACATCAAGCTGTAGGTCTGGTATAGGCAAAAATAAATTAGCATCATTTGGTGAACAAGACTCATCAAACCCAACCAGTCACTTCAGAAACAAATACCATAAAATGATTCCTTCCTTGTGGATTTATAATCCACATTAATGCACTCAATGTAGTTCATATGATGCCCTTCAAACAACTGTTGTATGGTGCCCTCCACAACAGTTCCCTGGTGGCATAAGAGAAGTAATCAAAACTTTGACTTTGGTTTCACATTAGAATAAGCTTGGAATGAAAAATTATTGAAGCTTTCACCTTCATTTTATCTTCGAGTTTTTCACATAGAACTCTATTAAGTTCTTGAACATCATGCTGCATGAAAGAATCGTATGTGTCCCATCCAAAAGATTTGGTCAGCTCTTTTGTTGCAACACTACTGTCACTGTACTGGAGTTTGTAAAATAAACTCTGCAGAGCAAGAGGGATACTTCCAGATGGCATATCGTTTTCAGTTGTAGGCATATGATAAACTGCCTGAAATGGAACATCCAAGGCATTAGCAATACAAAATTAAAAACATGTCAGTTCAACAAAATATAGAGCATGAGTCCTTACCTTCCTGAAGTAAGGAACATGATACAGGGTTTGGAGCAGAGAGTTCATGTAACATGTTGCTCCTTGATTCTTAAGTCCGACATAACCAGTTTCCTTCTTTGAGTCATATGCCCAGTAATCCACAATTTTGCGGACAACGACCTCTGCTTCAACAACCAAAGTGTCATTCACAAGATACCCTCTGCAAGGATCATATAGCTCACCAAGGGGCATAAAGGATGTAAAACCCCAATCACTTTCTCTTGCATTAAACTGGTGTTGTGTGTCTGCAAGATGAAAATCAGATATGTGCAAATTTAATAAGCTTAACATTATTCCATACAATGTTATGACAAAATCTGCAACAGAGTAATTGTGAAAAGTAAGACCACATCACCAGCAACCACACCTAGTGAGCCACATATAGATTTTAAAATTAAAAAATAATAAGTATTGAACATTGTCAGCAGCTATACATACAAAGAAAGCATTGTGCTCACAATGACAAAAAGGGACTTTTAACAAAGATCAAGATCCAAATACACCATGCTCAGATTATCTTCTAAATTTAAAAAACAACTTACAAACAGCCAGAAGTAATCATCAGTGATGTCAAGGCGAGCGCTAGGCACTAAGGTGCAGCGCAAAAAGCCATTACAGCTTCAGGCACCTCAAGGTGAGGCGACTTCAATCAGGCGGGCGCCAAATGAGCTTTTCGGGCACCTTTGTTGCAAAGCCAAGCACAAAAAAAGCGCACTTCACTAAAGAGCCATTCCATTCTCCTCTTTATTGTTTTCTTTTTATTATTTTGACTTTTAAAAGAAAAATATAATACATTACTTTTTTTCATTAATTATTGACCTAATTATATTATATAAAAACCTAGTTAACTCTTGAAACTTTTCAATACAACCTTGCAAACAAACAAATCGTTATTATGGTGTCTTATTTTACAATACATTAAGTAAATTATTAATCTTAAACTTTTGAACAATGTTTTGAATTTATAAATTGAACTACATTAAAATTTATCTTTTTTTTACTTATTAATTATATGTATTAGTTACATATGTTTTTATATACATTTTACATATATTTATATTTATATGCTTGCGCTTTGGTTTACTCAGGCTGTTTTTGCGCCTTGCGCCTCAGGCTATATAGAGGTCCTAGTGCCTCGAGTGAGCTTGGCGCCCTTGACAACATTGGTAATCATGTCTCTTAATCATTGAAACTGATAATGATATCAAGAAATCCAGGTTGAAACATAGAGAATCATAAACAGTTCATATGGCCATGTTTCTTTCTCGTAAGATGAGTAATCAGATATGACCTGCCTTTAACTGCATCAAACCCGTATTAATCTGTGCAAAGGGTAAAAAAAGCATACACTTCGACATGGTAGAACAAAATCACCAATAAGTAATGTTCTTGTATTGATCAAATCAAAAACAAAACTGACGCTCATGCAACTTCCTATACAAGCACGGGCGTAGCTAGGGGGGGCTGGCATGGGCCCCGGCCCCCCCTAAAATGTAAAATTATTATTTTGGCCCTTAGAATTTTTTAAAAATTTTAAATTAGTAAAGGTAAAATTGCACTTTGGCCCCCCCTAAAATTAGAAAAATTCAATTTAATCCTTTACAAATTATAAAGATATAAACTATAAAAAATTAAAATTTTATCCGGCCCCCCCTAAAAAAATTTTCTGGCTTCGCCCCTGTATACAAGATCAAATCATCATTTTTCTCCAACCATGTTACAAGCTATCTAAATCCAGCAACAAACTTTGTATCCACTTCAACACCCAAAAAGATTTCTAAACAGTAAGTGTATAGATGGTATGCTAAAAAGGAAATACCTTTTCTGATTGAATATTTACTATGAATTTGATTAACTACTGCCAAGCTGAACTGCGCATATCTACTCCACCCATAGGGTAAACTTGCTGAGTCAGCAACATCCAGATACATGGACAAATGATCCACATTGTTACCCTTTGGAAATATCAGTATTCGCCTACGCAATTCAAACCAAAAATATCAATCCTCAGCTAATATAGCCAATAAAAGAAAATCATGAAAGAAAAAATGAAAGTAAGTACTATCAGCAAGAGTAAGCAATATACCATTTATAACCACCAACTACAAAAACATCTGAATAATGCTTCTTGGTGTTTAATCTAGAGAAATTATCAATCTTCCAAGTGAATCTTGACGAAGGAGGATCCTCCACTGGTTGATTTTCAACGGTATTTGCGTTCTCAGCTTGTGATACAACTAAAAATTGAGACATAAAATCACAAGAATCACAACCAAATCAAACTTTTTTTTGTCAGTGATACCCCTGAGAAACAAGTACAACCTTTTTGGGAACTAACATTGACGTAAGCTATATTCAAATAAGTAAAATTCTGAAATTATTTTATTTTCTAAAAAAAGGTACCTTCCATGGGCTGATGATTGTCGGTCGAATCAGAGTGTGGCACGAGCATTTCCTCGTCTTCCTGTTGCTGGAAAAAAGAGAAACACGGAAATTTCCAAAAATAACTAAATTGGAAGAAGTCGAATCCATAAGAAGTCAAAATTTAAGATAAAACCAAAACAAACAAAAAAAAACTAAGAAAAACTCCAAAGGCATCAATTATTCAAGGAAAAAAGATTCAAAAGAATACAAAGGAAATGAAGAAAGTACATCGATGGGTGCAGGAGTCATGACAGTCATGGCTATGAAATCGAGAGGTAAATTAGAAAGTTGGGAAGATAAGATAAGATTTTCTTTGTCTTTTGGGGGTTTAATTTTATTAGGTGATTTTATTACTGTGAAGAAAAGCTATCAGAGAGAGATCACCAGAAGGTGGTCGAGACGAAGAAAGGTCTGTCGATGGTCTTTATTTGGAAAATGTGGTATTTTCGGGATTTTATTAATTTTCTGTACTTTCCAGTGTTTAGTTTTTTATTATAAATTTACTTACTAAATTTTTAGAATTTGTTTGATAACTTTTTCAGGTATTTAACTCTTTCCACGGTTATAAATTACTTTATTTATTAGTAAAGTTATCTGGTATTAAGTGACTATTTCATGTTTTACGAATCGTTTGTTTTTTTAGAGAGATTTTCATGTTTTAAGTATTGCTTTTATATATCAACAATTATTTAATTTCTTGTAATACTTTTTATGTTTTAGGTGAGCATTCATGTATTAAGTCATTTTTTAGATAACTTTTATGGTTTATATAACACAATCATGTGTCAAGTAATTTTTTTCATATTTCATAAATTATTTAAATAACATTTTTAATATAATTCTTCTGTGTTTTAAGAATTATTTATTTTTTAAAAAATATTTTCACATTTTAGTATATATGAGTAACTATTTCATGTCTTAAGAATTGCTTTCTTGGATGTGATTTCATGTTTTAAATAATATTTTGTCTGTTAATTGATTCTTCCATGTTTTATGAATTACATTATCTTTTGAATCTTTTTTATATTTTATGTTATTAATCTCAAGTTAATTTCTTTGAATTTTTTCACCTTTTTATGAATTACGTAATACTTAGAAACTTTTTTATATTTTAAGTAATTTTTTTATGTATTACGAAATACTTTATTTCCTAAAAACAATTTTTAAGAAATATTTTCATATTTTACCAATTACTTTATTATTAAAAAAAACATGAAAATGTTTTAAGTAATAATTTCAGATTAGTAGTGGTGTTTTCATATACAACAAATTAACTCTTATAATTTTTTTATATTCTACAGATTACATAATATTTTAAACATATTTTTTTTTATTTTTTATACTCTCAACGGCTTAGATATTTAGAGTCATCACATTGATCTTTCCTTAAGAGAACCCTCCCAACGACCATTTATCATGAACCAACTCGTCAACTAATAACTTTTTATTAGAAATCTCTAATTTAACAACCTATATAATAAATGATACTGCTCATTAGCTAGCACAATAAAAAATGATGATATTACGATAAGACAACTTAAGATACATGTAAGACCAAACAAAATGTATCATAATAACAACCAACTTACACTAACAATGCCTATTCAATGTTTAACCTCCAACTTATCGATATGACTTATCATGTAATAGTATAAAACAATGAATGAACCACCATATAAGTACAGTAGCACAAGAGAGAAGCGGGTTGAGTCATTAACCTTCACTCCTCGCCTTTCTCCTTCACCTTAGCATTATTTCTTGATAGCTTTTTGCCCTATATAGTTGAAACTGCCTCACTCCAACTAACTCTCATCTTTTGTTAATACTTGGTATCAACAATGTTATTTTTTAACTAGTGGCTTTTTTAATTGATGGTAATCTCATTGAAGGAGGCCTTTTGTAGAATTTTTCATTTCTTTCTTTGACATTTGCACATAACTATTGGATTGTGACATTTGATTATTATTATTTAAAATTGAATATTAATTTTTATAACATTAATAAATGTTATCGAATTTTATAACTAAAATATTTAATTTTATCGAAATACTCAGTTGATGGATTAATTTGTCAAATAGAGAAAAGTTAAAATATTACGAAGTTTACTGATGTTAATAAATTTAAATTGTTTATTTTTATTAAAACAAATTACCAATTAATTAATTTAAATAAATAAAGAATGATTTAAATTTCCCATAGCATATTAGCCATTGTTACTACATTGGTCCTTGAAATACTTTGATTTTCAAATTGGTCATTAAAGTACTTTTATTGTAAAAATAGTACCATATATTTGTTGCCATTACATGTTTTAGCCCCAAATAATGTATGTTGTTATACGAAAACTGATAGAAATTTTGTTTAGTTTTGTGTTAATTTTTTTTATAATCAAGACAAGTTTATCGTAACCTATGAATATTAATGGTTAAATTTATTATTATGTCGTATTTAAAACATCCATGTCAACTAAGGTATCCTCCGTGTTTGTTTTATGATTTATGGAGACTAATCATTTCAGGTTTTATGGTTACACCTTCCAACAATGTCGTCTTCATAACTTGAACCTGAACTCTCTCTTTGGGGTGTAACAAGACTTACTATTATATCCAACACTTGTTGGTCTTCCCGTCACAAAGTTAACGACACTCCACAAAATTGAACAAAAAATGACAAATACTATCAGTTGGATAATCATTTTATAACATTTTATAGTTAAATAACTATAAAAGAAACTTAAACATAGTTGGATGATATGTGATGTAGTTTACTCTATCTTTTATCATTTTATTTTTTTTAGAATTAAAAAATTATATCATTCTAAAAAGTTTATATTTTTCATAATGTGGTAAATAAAATATCAATAACGTTAATTACATATAAAATTTATAGGTAAAAGTATCAAGAAAATCACTATACTTAGAAGCAGATTGCATTTTGGTCCCTCTAATAAAAGAATAAGTAAATTAGCCATTCCGTTAAATTTTATCTGTTAAATAATGACATAGAACGTTAATTTAAATGATTAATTATTAATTTAGTCCCTAAATTATAACTAAAATATAATTTTTATTTTTTAAAAAACTTTTTCTTAACAAATTTCTATTTTTTTGAAATGTTAAAAATATATAAATGATTAAAAATATATTTAAAATATTAAAAATTATGGTAAAATAAAATCAAGCTCAAATTTATTAAAGCCAAAACTTAAAGCTTCAAAACCCATAATTTTATATACAAAAAATAGAAAATGTGAAAATGAGTAAATGAAATTTTATAACGATGATTATACACTAACAATAGATACAAAAACATAGAAAATGTGAAAACATGAACGATAAAAGATGAAATTGAATATTAACGAAAGCATGAGAAATTTGAAAGTGAGTAATCAAAATATTTAATTAATTTTTTTTGAACATTAAGATTTTTTTTGAATTGTTGTCAAGAAAAAAAATTAAAAATAAAAATGATATTTTAGCTATAATTTAGGAACAAAATTAGTAATTAACCATTTAAATTAATGTTCCACGTCATCATTTAACAGATGGGCTAATTTGCAGGTTTTGAAATGTATAAGGGTTAATTTACCAATTTTTTCAATATAAAGGCCAAAATGCATTACTTCCCCAAATACAGGGACTTCTTTGATAGTTTTACCAAATTTATACTATTATCAAAATCATTGATGGTTAGTGTTGGCCATAAGCCAAGTCCAAACTCAGCTAGTAACTTAAAAAACTCATTTTTACAAAGTAAGAACTATTAGCATGAGGGTTTATATATATATATATATATAAATTTTATGGTTCTACCTAATATATATATAATACGAACTTAAAACACGATAGCCAAATTCTTATTTATTTTTTAGTATCATATTTTTATAAATATATTTATTCCAAAAAAAAATTTAACGTGTCATAAATTGGTATATAAATGCATAAGTTTAGTGAAACATTTGAACTAAATAACATATCCTTCACTATTAATTATATCACTAATTTTATAAATTTAAATAAAAATTTCATTACTATAAAAAGCTACGAGTTTATTAAAATATTTAGTTAACTAATTTTTTACGATAAGAAAAATATATGGGCAAAATACTCAAATATACCAAAAAAAATTTATTTACGGAAAATGACCGATTTTTTAAATATTTACGAAAAAGGGCCATTTCCCCACAAAACGCGTCCACGTCAGCACGTTTTGTGGGGATGCAGCAGGAAAGCGCTCCCCCAATGGCGCGCTTTAGCCCTGCAACGGTCAAAAATATATTAAATATATTAAAACTAAATTACAAAAAATTAAAAAATTAAAAAACAACTTTTTATTTTATTAAATATGTTAAAACTAAAATACAAAAAAAATTAAAAATAAAAAACAACTTTTTATTTATTAAATATATTAAAACTAAATTAAAAAAATAAAAAATAAAAAACAACTTTTTATTTATTAAATATATTAAAACTAAATTACAAAAAATAAAAAAATAAAAAAACAACTTTTTATTTTATTAAATATATTAAAACTAAATTAAAAAAATAAAGAATAAAAAATAACTTTTTATTTTATTAAAAAAATTCAAATTAAATTACATATAAAAAAATAAACAACTTCTATTTTATTGAAGATGTTAAAATTAAATTACAAACACAAATAAAAAAAAATTATTACAATTTAAAAAATAAAAAAGCTCGTCCGAATCAATGTTGATGCCGGTCGGAATCAGTGCCACACGGGGGTGGTGTGGCGATTCTGTACCGGATTCCTCCTTGTTCTAGCTTCCAGCGGGGGTCGTGGAACCTCGGGCGGGGATTCTGGTTCCTCCGGCAGTGGGTCTGGTTGTGGGTGTTGCGAGGATGACCCACATTGATAAAATAACGACCCAGGAGGTGTTTGCATAAACCACGGCGGGGGTATCTGAATCCCGTATGGTGAAGGAGATTGGTAAAAAGAAGTGCTCCCCGACGGCGCCTCCTGTGATCCCTCACGCGACGGCGGCCTCAAGATCGGCTGGCCAGTCGGAGTAGTCGGGAATGGACTCGAACCGGGCCATGCATTCCAACTTGGGGTGGGACTGGGAAAACGAAACATATATGGGTTAGGATACATATAAGGGCTAGGGTACGTACTTGGCATAAAGGCTAAAGGCTGTGATGTCGGTGTCGTCGGCTAAACTGATGGGCTCGGTGACTGTGTGGGCGCTGTTGATGGGCCCGGTGACTGTGTCGGCGCTGTTGATGGTCCTGTCTCATCACCCATTCTCCTTGGATTTAAAGGGCCCCGACGTTCCCTTTGTTCACGAAGTTGCCGTCGCCTCTCTTCTTCCGACAACAAATACGGCTTACCATGGATCCTAAACCATGGCATGTATTCCAAGACGCGCCGTTAACTCGAGAACGACGATCGGTTCGGATAAGTAAATAGTCATACCGGTTTCTCCCACATCTCGATATATGCTTGACCAAAATCTTGGCCAATCCGTGTGCAAGCGCCGTAAGTCGACTTTGTGCTCATCATCGAGCACCTCGGTGGCACGGAATCGGTTGTCGGAATCAAATTGTCGCAGAACCCGATCCGACCGGTGCATCTCCACGGTCGCATAATTGATCAATGGGACCTTCACGTGCCAAATGTTTTGATTTTGCAATAACTCATCCTAATTATTCTTGCGAATTGCCGGATCCTCGTACGGTGTCCATTGAAACTATATTAACATAACCAAAATATTAGTTATATACATAATACTAAACACTAAGTACGAAATACTAAATTATAAATACGAAATTCGAAACTTACTTGTGATTCCGACCGTTGGTCCAATAGAAGCCGTATATCTTCAAGCGAGGTAGGTATTCCAGCATAACTCGCCGAATGGTTCCACCTAATTAAATAAATTTTTAGCATACAATTATACTTTAAATCTACGTAATAATTGTAAAATATAACATTAAATTTACCTCGTTATCAGTGGGAATGAATATGGGTGGTTGAGTCGATAACGTAAAAATGGAAATCGAAACCGTGCCCATGACTGCAGTAGTGATAGGCAACCTCCGATTTTCGCTTTACTCGGCCGCGTCGCCCCGCACATCTCCCGATACAACTTTGATAGCACGACGCACTTCAACTCAATTCACCGCTGCTCTAAAATCAACAAGTTTCAAAGACCATCTCAAGTGTACGAGGTTTCTAGACAGGTCCGGCATCAGATAGCCTCCAATTATCTCACGAATGTATGCCCGAGCATACCGTATTATTTCTATTTCGGTCGAACCATCATTCGACTCCGGGAATGTGTCTCGTAACCAGGCCATCTCGATCCGACCTCCATGAATGTTATCCAGAATGGCACCCAGAAGCTCGTAGCATACGGCCATCCAATCGGTAGAAGTTGCGGACCGGTGACTCTGGACCCGTCCACCGGCAATCCCAATCGCGAATCGCATCTTCCAGAGTGATGGTACACTCTCTGCATGGAAGATGGAAAGTGTGCGTCTCGGGCCTCCACCTCTCTATCAACGCACTGATCAAGTTCGGCTCCAACTTGAACCCCCGGTCTATCGTGGCCACGTGCCAAAAACCCGCTTCCCGCAGGTAATTCTCAACCAACGGCGATAGGGGACCATGCATATTGCGAATATAGCATTGCAACACCCGATCTACAGACTGTTTAAAAAATTATAAAATAAAAATTAATTAAAATTGCATAAACCTAAAAAATATTAAATAATATTGAAAAATTAAAATTAAAACTTACCATTTGCATTTGATCGACGGAGATGTGCTTGTTGTCTAGACGAATTAATTCCTCGGCCATTGGTAATACGATCGAAAATTTTAAAAATTTTCAAAAAAATATATTAAAAAAATTAAAAGGGCTTTTTTGTAAATATTAAAGGACTATTTTGAAATTTCAGAGGAAGTTTCAAGGACTCAAAGAGAAATTTGAGAGGAATTTGAGAGAAAGTTGAGTAAGGACTAAAGTGTGAAAAAAATAAAAGGGTTGGGGGTTTTTATAGGGAATTTTTTTGACCGTTGGAGGCCCAACGGTCAAATTTTTGACCAGTTCTGCGAGGCTAAAGCGCCCTTGGGAACGCTTTTGCCACATCAACAAAGCGCGTCCGTCGGCACAAGACGCTTTGTCTTTGATGTGGCAAAAGCGCCCTCCAAGGCGCGCTTTCTCTTTGCATCCCCACAAAACGCGCTGACGTGGACGCGTTTTGTGGGAAAATGGCCCTTTTCCGTAAATTATTAAAAAACCGACCATTTTCTGTAAATAAAGTTTTTTTTTGTTATATTTGGATATTTTGCCCAAAATATATTATACTTATAAATAAAATTATAATTATGTTAAAACACTTTTATTAAATAAATTTACATCATAACACATAAAAATATTGAAATTTATTTAGAATAAAATTAATTTATTTAGTAAATTATAAGACTTAAGTATATTAAATCATACAGTACGTAGCATAAGAAATTAGTGAATAAAAATGGATAAATAAATATTAGTTAACGGTTAAACTATTAACCAAAGAGTTTAGTTGATATAGTTTATTTTTTGGGAGTAGTTGACACATTTTGTTTAATAGCTTAATTAAATGCGCTTACAATAAAAGACTAACTTCTTAAAGAAATTGTGAAACTCTTTTAACGGATTTTACATTGGCCATGCCCTTAATTCTTTCCGGTGATCACAAAACCTCGTAAACAAACGGCTAAACAATCGTGCACACTCCATTTAAAGGCGCACCGTAGCCAAACTCGAAAACAATTCAGTTTTTGCCGCTCATATTTTTGCATTTTTTGCCTCTCTCACTAAACATCACGATGTGCAGACACCCCTTAACCTACGCACTATAAAGCTACTTTAAAATCGGAGCAACAAAAACAACGGGAAAAATTCTAAACGAATCTCGACTGCCTATTTTTAGTCTTCCTCTTCCATTTACTGCAAGTCAAATTCCTTTCTCGATTGTCTTCTTTGAAACAGATGAGCTCGTATTAGCTACTCTTACTGGTAAGTTCTCTCTTATACATTAATTTATACTACAATTTCTTAAATATTTTAACCGCCGATTTTTAAATGATTGAAGTTGTTATTTTGAATCCTGGAGTAAAATTTCAGTAGATAGTATGTATTATTTTCGCTCAATTCGCAGGTTATTTTTTGTTTAGCTAGGGTTTTGTTTTATTGCTTGATTTGGATATTTTAATGCGCTCGAAACCCTAGCTTCTGCTCATGGATTTCAATGCCATTTTTCATGCTCGTAAATCTTTTCTTTTAGGAGCTTTCTCGTTTTTTAGCACGCTACCGAGGCTTCAGTGTTTTTCATTTTTTTTTACTAAGGAATTTATAAATTGTACGAGTTTTGAAATTAAAATGAAAATTAAAAATTAATGTACATTGATTAAATTTCAAATTTCAAAATAAATACATCATTTGTTACACCCTAATTTTTTGTTGATTTATTTGAAAGGTCTTTTTTCTTTCTTCAATCATCATCTTCCTCCTACCATCGTCCATCTCTTCTCTCTCTCTCTTGTCTCCGCAAATCAGTTTTATTTGTTCATTTTCTTCTCTTCTCATCTCAGTTCTCACTCACAACCGTTTCTGCTGGTTTTTGCCGGATCTGAACTGTATCCCCTGTTAGAATCAGTGTTGGATGTGTTGACACGGTACTGCACCCCAAATTGCCGAGTCCTGTACTTTAGTTTTGTGTCAAAACACACTTATTTTTTAGGTTATAACAAAATGCTACTTTAAAAGTTGCTAATTGTGTAGGCATAGTGTTTAGCATGTGGTATTGCTGCTTGAGATGCGTACAGTCTTTATTTCTTTCTCTTACTTGGGAACATACTCTCAAATTTTAGGTAATGTATCACTATCTATCATTTCTTCCAATTGCTACTGAATATCTTTTCTTCTTAATTCCCTCACAGACGCTTGCTGGTTTGGTAGTTCATCATGTTTATAAAACAGGTGACCATTAGATTTTTGTGGTATTGTTGGCTTATTAGTTTGGAATTTCTGCATCCAGTTCACTTTTTTGATGATTTTTTCCCATCATCTTCTATACGAATTTAGATCATTATCGAAGGGTTCAAAAGCTACAGGGAGCAGATTGCTACCGAGCCTTTCAGCCCAAAAGTTAATTGTGTTGGTAATGTTAAATTTGCTTAAAAATTACCAGTTGATTTTTTTCCCTTTGCTTGTTGAATGCAACTATAGGGGCATTGCACGAATTTCCTTTCTTTTGTTGCAATTTCATACTCATTTAATCTTTTTGTGATTTTAGAAGTATGCTGATTTATGGAGAAGTGGACAATATTTTTTTGCAAGTAATTTTTGTGGACCCTGAAAGATATTAACTAATCGGATAATTACCTGAATTTTATATAGATGGGGTATTTTGGTTTAGAACCTGCATGGACATCACTGTTCTCCCGCTTTCAGTTGGAAGAATACCCTCAGTTTATCATGTGTATGGCAATTTCCCATTATCAAAGAAAGTGAATTCTAATATTACAATTTTAGCATGACAATCACGGAGAACTTATATATCTTTATCTGTCACCAAGGTTACCCATATAGTTTTTAAGGTGGCATATTACACTATGAAGTAAATATATGGTTGCACTTTGCTTTTACGAACATGTAGATATTTATTTTCTTTTGCATTTAGTAAAATCTTTTAGTCTAACTTGAATTCTGAGTTATATAATCTGCCATCACTTTTGACTGTGACTACTGAAATTAGGTAATCTAACATCTAACATTTGGTATTTATTTCAATGATGGCTTCTGCAGTTGGTGCTAATGGTTCTGGCAAAACAAATTTTTTCCATGGTAACTGTACTTTGATTATATTATTTCACTTCTATTTGTTGACTGGCGTTTCTTGGATCAAGTTTGAACTTGTTTACTTTTTGTAGCAATTCGTTTTGTTTTGAGCGACCTCTTCCAGAATCTGCGCAGTGAAGATAGGCATGCACTACTACATGTATGTTTCACAATTAATTTCTTCAGTTTGAACTTGTTTTGATTTGCTTTTTAATTTGATCACATGTCTATCAAACAGGAAGGTGCAGGACACCAGGTTTTGTCTGCATTTGTGGAGATTGTTTTTGATAATTCTGACAATCGTATCCCGGTAATTCTTACTTCCCACTTTGTCACTTTTCTTTTCTTTGGCAGGTGGAAGTTGTTTGGAACCAGATTTTTTGACTTTTTATATTCGTGATTTTCTTTTCTTGTTTCCTTTTTCTATTTAAAATGTTGTTAAATGTTTATTTTGGTTGTTAGAAAATTTATTGATTAATTTTCTTTTTGGTATCTTATAAAAAAGTTCGGCTAAGTTGAATCATTCTGATATGAATGTTCTTTTGCTTTTCTCTGAATGGTGTGACCATTTTATTTATTTTTTGCCATCATTCATTCGAATAAGAATGATCTGTTATTTGGACATGGAGATAAGGTTGACATTCCCTAAATGCTTCATTTCACTACAAGTTAGCAATTTCAACATTCTTCCTATCAAAATCACTATTCTTTTAATGTCGGAGAAGTGGTTAGATGATTACCACGGTTGACTTTCTCTAAAACCATCAAGCCTTTTTCCATTAACAAACTCAATTTGAATCTTGTTATTTTTCTCAGAATTTAGTTTCTTTCCATTCTGCTGTTAGATTCTGGTTTAGCTGGGGGGTTCTCCTTGACTTTGCTACCATAGCTAGTTTATGATTGTTCTTTAGCTTGGTAGCACCATGAAGATTGTAGACTGTCTTTGGTATAGTAATTTAAAAAAAAAAAAAAAAAACTTTTCTGTATCATGTCACAGAAACTAGACATGGGATGTGATTGTTTGATTTTATATGAATCATATCTGAGCACACTTGTTGAGACCAAGAACAAGGGCTGTGATATGGTTATCCTTGTTGGAATTGGTTCTTTTTCTTCTTTGATGATTTATCTTGAATCATAGTGGTACAATAATACAAATTGGTTATGACTAGATAATAAATTGTTAGGTATTGTACTAAAATGTTTAGCATGCTTTTTCTCTTTTGAGCAGGTTGACAAGGAGGAGGTACGCCTACGTCGAACAATTGGGTTGAAGAAGGATGAGTATTTCTTGGATGGAAAGCATATTACGTGAGCTTCTTCTTCTAGTGGTTAAAAGTAGTTGATGCTCTATATTTTGAATGTGCCCTATGACCTTTACCACTGTTGATCTTTGTTGAATAAAACTAAAAGTTAATGTGCAGGAAAACTGAAGTTATGAATTTACTGGAAAGTGCTGGGTTCTCTCGTTCTAATCCTTATTATGTTGTGCAACAAGGCAAGGTACGGGGCCTCTGCTATTTAATCTCATGCCTGCTACTTCATTTTCCAGGTTAGTTTGTAAAATATTTGTTGTTTGATCTATAGATAGCATCATTAACGTTGATGAAAGATTCTGAGAGGCTGGACTTGCTGAAAGAAATTGGTGGTACTCGAGTTTATGAAGAGAGACGCCGTGAAAGCTTGAAAATCATGCAGGAAACTGGCAAGTCGCTGTTGAATTCTCTCTTTGCTTTCACTTTTTGTCTCTGATTACTTATTTATCCTAGTATCTGCCTTTGCTCCTTTTTTCGCTACATTATTATTTTTTCTGTTAAGCAGGCAATAAAAGGAAGCAAATAATACAAGTTGTTCAGTACTTAGATGAGAGATTAAAAGAACTGGATGAAGAGAAAGAAGAGCTTAGAAAATATCAGCAGCTTGACAAGCAGAGAAAGTCTCTAGAATACACCATTTATGATAAAGAACTTCAAGATGCTCGGCGTAAATTGGAAGAGGTTAGTTTAGCATTAGGTGCTTGGACAAAGTTACTGCTATTTAGAGTGGTAACTATTGCACATTTTTGGTGAAAGATGTACCGTTTAAGAACTGATGTGCGTGAATACTTCTGTGCGACTTCTGTTAAACAGATGCATAATCATATCTAGCTGTTACTGTTGGAAGAAATCACCATGATAATGATTAGTTTGTTTTCTGATGAAATTTTAAGCATCCTAAAGTTTTCTTTTCTTTATAGTGATGAGTTATCTTACATATACCTGAAGGCACTTTGCTGGAGCCACGCATGTCTATTTTCATCTTAGTTAACCATAAAAAAACCTACTTTTCTCTGTATGTAATATTTACTTACTGCTAGCATAGATGCTTTGAATTGTTTATGAGAGTAGATGCTTTATTTATTTATTTTTAGATTCTATTGTAACTCAGCATGATCCATAAGTAATTTTAGTATCATTGCCAATTCAAAATGTGCTGATCTTAACTATAAGATTTTATTAGACTTGGAAACTAGGAAGTCTGAGTTTTTACTTATTTTTGTTCTAAACTTTTAAGAACATACAGAGCCATAGATGCATGCTTCTTCAGTATACTCTTATAGATTCCTTTCTTTAATGTTCCTTCAACTTTTGTTACCTTTCCCCTCTGTCCCTGTCTCTTTTCCCATCTGTAGTACACACTAATCTTTTTGTGTGCAAGCACATACTCATGTGTCAGTTTGTCCTTTGTCTTGGGCGCTCACTCTTAATGCAGAAATAGGAAATTATATTATGACAGATACGTTTTTTTTTATAGGTTTATCACATGTATTAACTATCTAACCCTTATTATAGTTTATAGCATTTTTATTCTAACACTGACATGGTACTAGATGGATCTGACTAGCTTCTCTACGGTTCAATACAATTGCATGTAGTGTTAAAATAGTTTATGCATTTGGAGCAGTCACTTGATGTTATAACATGATGAAAATAAAACAGTATATGGGAGAATGTCAGGATTTGCAGCATTTATATTGCTTTTCTGATTGTGCCATCTCCTCATTCGAAAAAGTGCTAAAGAAGAAAAATATGCTATTTAACTATGCTGTTAGGATAAACTCAAAACACCCATGTGTTTCCCATTGAACATTGTGTTGTGTATCTATACCTACTTGTTATTAGTCTCTTCAAATTGGAAAAGTTGTTTGTCATAGATATTTAGGTTAATGAGGCTTATGAGCTGTTGCATAAGGCTTTGCTTTACTAATTTTGGGATAGTTGAAGGTGCTGCCATGATATATAGAGAATTAGTGCAGTTGCCATTCATAAATGCAGAGAAATGCGTGTTTTAGGTTATTTAGAAGGCAGACAGAACTTATTTGTTATAATTTAAACAATTTGAATAATCTTATTGTGCATATGTGAGAGGAGTGAGATTAATTTAAGTGCCCCTTTTTTCTTATCTTAGTCTCCTTCTCAGGTCCTTGTAAGAGCATCTTGTGCTTGAAAACATGAAGGTTATCTTTTCAGATTTGTTTGCACAGATTTTTGTGCAATCATACCCACTAAATTTTTGGTGAACAGTGATTTATTCAATATTCTTACTTTTTTTTTTTTTCAGTTTCTCTGACCTCTGTTTTCATTTAGGTAGAAGAAGCTCGAACCAAGGTTTCTGAAAAATCATCTGAGATGTATAATGCTGTGCTGGATTCCCATGAAAGGTTCAAGGACTTAGACAAGAAGTCTAAAGATCTAACGAAGGAGCTTCAAGGTTTAAACAAAGATAAAGAAGCCTTAGAAACTAAACAAGCGGAAGCTATAAAGAAGCAGACTGCGCTAGAGCTTGATGTAAAAGATTTAGAAGAGAGGATGTCTGGGAACATGCAAGCTAAAGTATTATTATCTTAAAGAATTCCTCATTAGTTCAGTTTTTGCAAAGGGAAAATGTTAAATGTTTTTGGTATGTTATGTTGACTTTCAGGAGGATGCAGTCAAACAGCTTCGAATGCTGCAGAAGGAGATACAGGAGTCAACAGAGGAGCTTAACAGGATTAAACCACTCTATGACAACCAATTAAAAAAGGAGGAGAATATAACAAAAGGGTATGTCTGTGCAAAAATTTAATGATTGTTGCTAATAGTGGTGGGCTATCATTTATTAACATGTCTAAGATCTCCAGATGCCGAGTGCACATATGTTCTTCTATGTTTTGAAGTTGGTTTTGTTGGCATGAAACTTAAGATTAGCGCTTTATGTTAAGCTGAATGCTTTTCTTATTCACAACTGTGTGAGGGTCAGCCTAGTTTACACTTTAGATTTTGCTCCATAAGCAATCATCTGGTTTTAAGTATAAAATATATTAGCTTTCTTTTGTTGAACTTCGTTTGTGTAGCTCATTTTTAGCAGTGATTTTATGCAGTTCCTTTTGTTGTTTATTGGAATTGTTTTTGCATGTAAAATAATGGAATGGCTCTGACCTCCAAACATTATTCTTTATGGATGATGTTCTTCCTTTTTCATTACTGTTTCTGATAATTATAGGATTATGGAGCGTGAAAAGCAGCTTAGCATTCTTTATCAGAAACAAGGTCGTGCTACTCAGTTTTCCAGTAAAGCTGCTCGTGATAAATGGCTTCAAAAGGAAATTGATGATTTGGAACAAGTGCTTTATTCAAATTCATCACAGGTTGTTTCAACGTTGGTTTTGAGATCTTATATTGGTTGCTTTTAGGAAATTCTCTTTTGTATAGTGTCTGGACAGATTACCTTGTCAATGTAATTGGAAAAAATGCATCTAAATGGAGAAGAAACATTAGAGCGAATGACCAAAGACTTGAATAAAATGACCATTTAAAAATATATGAAATACTTTTATCTCCATCTTAATTTAGTGACTTTTTTTTATAGTTCCAAGTATTCTATATAATGATGCCATTTCTATTAATAGTGTTCTGTCACATGCAATGGTATATAGCCTAAATAATGCATGCTGCAATAATTAATGGTTTGGTAATACTTAATTGGCTTGATTATGCAACCTGATTAATGGATAGCATATATCACTTCTATTATCTGATTCAATACGGCAATATCTTACAGGGAAAGTCATTTCGTAAACAGAACTGATGCTCTTTATGCAAATACAGTAGGGCTTCCTAGATTCTATTACTTGCTTAGTGGAAAGACACATGTTTGACTGGGTTATGGGTTGTAAACAATTATTACTGGGATAACAGGTTTAAACGATGTGAATTTTTTATCAGCACATGTTTAACAGCTTCGTTCCACTTTGATATACCTTTTTGTCAAGTTTATGCTTCCAACTTTTGGAGGAATTAAATCTATATACTGTTCATTTGACCCCATCTCTTCTTTCTTGCTTTTCCTTGTACACTTTGTGCATGAGTTGCTTATTCTTTTATTGGGCAAAAAATATGGTACTCTGCTTTATAACTTCCTTTCTTTTTTTTTTGATAGCAATTGACTGCTTTTGTATTTTCAGGAGCAAAAACTCCAGGAGGAAATTTTTGGGCTTAATGAGGAATTGGAGCGATTGGATGAATCCATTGTAAGACGCAAAACTGAAATCAAAGAGTTGGAATCTTCAATTGCCAAGTCCCGGTTTAATTCTCAGAAAACTGAAAGAGATAAGCTGCAGGATGAAAGGAAGTATGTCCTTCAAAACTTTTAGTAATTTGTCTAGCTGATATTCAAATATTCAAGTACTTAAATGATTCGGTTTCTTTTTTCTCTGATTAGGTCCTTATGGGAAAAAGAAAGTAAACTTTCCGCTGAAATTGATAAGCTGAAAGCAGAAGTTGAGAAAGCAGAAAAGAGCCTTGATCATGCAACTCCTGGAGTAAGTGATTGGTTTCCCTTTGCTTCTCTCTCTCTCTCTCTCTCTCTCTGTGCTTGCTTGTTTGATTTTTATGACTTTCTGATATTACTTCGGCTGTGGTGGCTTGAATGTCATAATTGGAGACTTTACCTACTACATATTTTTATATCCCCCTTTTATTTTATTTTTATCCTTCGTATTCTTTAGTCTCTTTCTCCTTTATCTCTTCACTTTTGATACACCAATATTACTCAATAGATTCTAAAACTCCATTAACAAAGTCAAGCAGGCTAGTTACGCCATCTTTCTACCAGATAATAGATATGCTGCAATGCTGGAGGCTCTTCTTGGAAAAAGGAATCTACTCTTCCTGCCTTTAGCAGGATGGTTTACCCAATGCCTAATCAACAACCAACAGAATACTATTCTTCAAAGATATACTAGCCCATTCTTCTCAATAATCTAATTTTCAGGAACTGACCCTTCCAAATTCAGAATGATTACATGTTGATCCTTTTCAACTTTTTCCGTGGAATTGCCTATCCCAAAGTCAGACAAAAACCATAAGCAATGAAGTAAAAATTAAAGAAAATAACCCAAAGCCTCCCAAGAATTGCAGCATCTTAAGGGTAAATCCATCCATTCATCTAGGTGAGCTTGTTGAAGTCTCTTGCAATCTCTTATCAGTTTCTTCATGTCGATGCTTGTTTAGAGAAACAAATTTTGTTGAAACTTTAAGGATGTCATTCTTTGTTGAAGTCTATTCCCCTCTACTCCCTGGCGGTTTGTGTAGCGGACTAGTCTTTGCTTGGTTTTTGGATGGCAATTTGATGTTTATGACCTTAACTTTTTCTTCTTCTTTGCCTCTTCATTTGTCATCAGGATGTAAGAAGAGGGCTGAATTCTATTAGGAAGATATGCAGAGAATATAATATAGGTGGTGTGTTTGGTCCAATTATTGAGCTGCTTAATTGTGATGAGAAGTTTTTTACTGCAGTTGAAGTAACTGCTGGAAACAGGTATAATCTTCCTGAAGTAACTGCAGTTGATTTCCTGTTGTGCATGCTGGACTTAACATGTTTTTTCTGTTGACAGTTTGTTTCACGTGGTTGTTGAAAAGGATGAGATATCAACCCAGATAATTCGACATCTTAATTCACTGAAAGGAGGACGTGTTACTTTTATACCACTAAACCGTGTGAAGGCTCCACATGTTACATATCCACAAAGTTCTGACGTGATACCTCTGTTAAAGAAATTGAACTTTTCTTCCAAATATGCTCCAGCATTTGCACAGGTTAGTTGTTCCTGAATCCGTGCCTTGATGAATGGGCATGAGCATTAATGCCTGCTAGAACCCAGATGAAATTTGCATAAATTTAATTTTAGCTTTAGGATTTTCTTTTCTCTCCCAGTATCTGCATATTTGGTTCTGGATTCTACTCAATGAGTAAATTAATGGCTGTTTTGCTAATTTTGTCGTAAACTGTTGTATGTTGCTTTTGCATCTTTAATCATTCTGACCTTGATTGAAATGTTTTGCCTTCATGTTTTACATCCAGAGTGATTCAGAAAGAGGATTTGATTTGACCATTGGCACTGGTTAAATGAAGCATAGTTTATTTTTTCAATATGAAAAAATTTTGAATCTCTTTATCCAATTGAGAAAGCGGAAGATTTTTCTTGTTAGAGACAATGATTTATATAATATTTGCTCAGCGATAAAATTGTCTTTGCTATTGCACCTGGGTAAATAGGTTTAATATGATTGTTGTTTTCACCATGTTCTTATATAGGTACAAAATTTGGCCTTACTGCTTTAGTTCAGAAAGTGGATGGGGGAGTTTGGGGATTGCTGTTTTATTTGTTTAAAAAACTTGCTTTCTAATATTAAAAACCAATGGAAGTTGGAGATGAACTAATAAGATGTGAAGTTTGCCTAAGAGAAAATGAAATCCTGGTTGGGAGTTGGGTTCATAATTTGTTGGGAAAAGAATACGAAGTCTAAGTGGAGGTTATAATTTTATCCTAACTGCTAAATTGTGCGAATGTTTTCTCATCATTCTCTTCATCTTCCTGTATTCTATTTCTTGTCAGGTGTTTGGTAGAACAGTAATATGCCGAGATATAGATGTGGCTACAAGAGTTGCTCGAACTGATGGTCTGGATTGCATAACTTTGGAAGGTCGGGAATGGGTTTCTTTGATTTTTTGGTTTGGCTTGGGCTGGCATCTTTAATGCTATAACAACTTCCTGTTCATTTGATAACAGGTGATCAAGTTAGCAAGAAGGGTGGTATGACTGGGGGATTTTATGATTATAGGCGCTCAAAATTAAAGTTCATGAATATAATCATGCAAAACACGATGTCTATTAATAAGAAGGAAGAAGAACTGAAAGGAATCGGCTTAGAGCTTCAAAATATCCTTTTTCTGTAGTTTAAAGTTTTAACACTTCACTTTTTGCTGCATTTTCTCAGTTTTACATGCACCATTGTGCTAACTTCTTTGTTTGAGTTTGGGATTTGGTGTGTTTTCTTAACAGTAGCAAGTTTCTGTGGGAGTCAGGAAAAGGAAAATTGTAGACATTTAGCTTTGCGCCCTTTTAAAATTTTTTTAACTGGGTGTTATTGTGAATTTTGTATGTGTTCATGGATAAATCATCTTAATTTTATTTACATCAAACATCTGCTTATGACTATACTATTTTAATTTTTTTTTGGATCTGCTATGGCTAGTTAAAGAGGTTGAAGTTGAATGTGAATGTGGATTTTTCAGAGTTCTCTGTGCTGTTATGCATTAGTTTTCCATCCACCTGCATAATCCACTTTTGTCAATGAATAGCATGGTAGGCTCTTTTCATAATGATTTGAGTCTCCTTTGCCCTTCATCTCATCTTAAATGAACTGAAGTCAAGTAATTCACACTGTTGTACTGATCATCACATCCAACTAAGAGTAGTCAGATACTAATATAGGTCTCTGTCTGTGGATTCTGGTAGAATATTTGTCAGCTCCTATTTCCAGACCCCTATGTATAAATAAGGTGGGAAGACAAGTATGTTTTCTCTGTAGCTTCCTTTTTTGTATAAGCATGGTGTCCATGTCACCTCTATGTTGGTAGTATCTTTTTCTTAATTATTGATGGAGATTTTATTCTGTCATTTCTCCGGCTGTGAAGTTCAAATATAAGGAAACCTGAAAGGGATTGGTTAGTTCATTTATCTATAAAGTCAAGGCTTTTGTATCTTCATGCCAACCATGGCTTGATGGTCTTTTCTGATTTCTTGGCTGATGGTTGGTTAACTGTTTCGTTTAACTCCTGGGTTTTTTAGATGAGCTTTTCCTTTGAAACATCTTCTAAAACCAAAGCCATCAATTTTGTAGGATTGATAAAATAAAAATCTGACAACTAAATTACCGAGCAAGTCATATGATGTCTGCATTCTTTGTAATCCTGAATTGTTTTCAATCAAGCCTTCCCTGCTTTGTTTTGAACTTAATTTAGATTACAGTTAGAGCAGAAAATCACAGCTTTTGTCACTGAACAGCAGCAACTTGATGCTAAGCGGGTTCTTGACAAATCAGTGCTGGAGCAGCATAAGCAGGACATTGCTAATGCTAATAAGCAAAAACAGTATACATCTAAAGCTCTTGAAAATAAGGTATTTAATAAACTTTTAATTGTCTTCCTGTGCCTTATGGGGATTATTCCTTTTTAGCTATTTGTAATTATTTTATCTAGTTCAATCTGCACTGACTCTTGTTATTTGTTGATAGAGAAAATCACTTGCAGATGTGCAGATGCAAATTGATCAGCTTAGAGCTAGTATGGCAATGAAACGTGCTGAAATGGGCACAGAGCTTATTGATCACTTAACACCAGAAGAAAAGGACCTTTTGTCGAGATTGAACCCTGAGATAACAGATCTTAAAGAGCAACTTATCAATTGCAGGAGTGATCGTATTGAGGTTGACGCACTGAACCTTTTTTGATTTCTTTTGCTGTGACATGCATGCATTTACATGTTTTCCCCGTGTACAAATTGGATTGTCAGACTGAATCAAGAAAAGCAGAACTTGAGACGAATCTCACAACAAACCTTAAGAGGCGGAAGCAAGAGTTGGAAGCAATAATATCTGCGGCAGAGGCTGATGCATTGCTTGATGAAGCTGAATCAAAGAGGCAGGAATTAATGGATGCTAAATTGTTGGTTGAAGATGCTACACAGCAACTTAAAAGTAAGAGCCTTGAATAGTTACCGCACTATGGATTTAAGATCTAATGTTCACTGTTGTTGTTGGTTTTACCCTGCAGGAGTTTCTGATAGAATTGATGAGCTAACAAAGCAACTTAGGGGAATCAAGGATGAAAAGAACAATCTGAAGGTAACTAATTTTTTGATAACATCCAGCACAAGTCCTTGGTGCTTATTGTTACTGCTAAGAACATCATGTGCTGGTGCAGGGATTGGAAGATGCCTATGAGAGGACACTTCAGGATGAAGCAAAAGAGTTGGAGCAATTGCTAAGTAAAAGGAGTAATCTTCTTGCTAAGCAGGAGGAGTACTCCAAGAAAATAAGGGAGCTGGGCCCTTTGTCATCAGACGCTTTTGAAACGTATAATTTCTACCTGAGATTCTAGTTTTTATCCTTTGTTTCACCTCTCATCAATGGTATCTGGGCTTCATAAAAGTTGTCAAATACTTTGTCTCAGTGAACATATTTATTTTGAGGGTTTCTTTGTAGAATTTAGAGTAATTCTCTGTATTTTCTTATTCAAATACAATAAAACATATTACATCTTTATACAAAACTATGTCTCTAATTTAGGAAACTCTAAGATAGGAAAGAACTAATAGAGATATGATTCCTTAGAATAAGGGATTGTAAATATTTGCAGAATCCCTTAACTAAGGAAACATAATCCTACAGAATCCCTTTACTAAAGGGATGATAATTCCTACACTCCCCCAAGTTTGAGAATATACATTGTATAATCCCACTTGACTAGGAATTATTGAAAACAGGCTTTGGTAAAGCCTTAGTAAGAATGTCTGCGCAATCTGTCTTACGAAGGAATGTATGAAAGAGTGGTCTGTCTTTTTGTTGACTTGGTCAAAAGCAATAAAATGCTTATCAATCTCCACATGCTTTGTTCGGTCATGTTGGATCGGGTTCTTGGCAATCTGAATATAGCATTGATTGTCACACAGACTTCAAAGTGATCCTCCGATTAGTGCCAAGTTCTTTTAGCAATTTAAGTAGCCAAATTCCTTCGCATATTCCCAAAGCTAGTGCTCTAAATTCAAATGAGCACTACTACTTGAAACAACAGATTGGTTTTTACTTCTCCAAGTTGTAAGGTTACCCCAAACAAAAGTGCAGTAGCCACTAGTGGATCTTCTTTCAGTGAGATCTCCCGCCCAACTAGAGTCTGTAAAAATCTTAACAGTTCTGTCTTGTGTTTTCCTAAACATTAGGACGTGTCCTGGAGTTTTCTTCAAGTACTTGAGAATTCTATTTGCTGCTGCCATATGCTCTTCAGTGGGATTAGTCATGTGTTGACTTATCACATTTATAGGAAAGGCTATATCTGGCCTCGCCAAGGATAAGTAAATAAGTTTCCCAACTAATCTTTGAAATTTCTCTCTGTCTACTAAAGACTCATCTTCTTTGTTGAATCTCAAGTTTGCCTCCATTGGTGTATCAGCTGGCTTACAACCAAGAAAACCAGTTTCTTTGAGTAAATCGAGTACATACTTTCTTTGATTTATCACAAGTCCTTTTGATCTTGCCACCTCCATTCCTAGGAAATATCTTAGCTTTCCCAAGTCCTTGGTTTCGAATTCCCTGTTTAATAGCTTCTTCAAATTGCTAATTTCTTCCTCATCATCTCCAGTAAGAATTATGTCATCAACATACACAATTAAGATAGCTTTCTTATTTGTAGAAGTTACCTTGATGAAAAGTGTATGACCGGGTGAAGGATCGCTTGTAGCCGTTTTTAAGAATGACTTTAGTGAACCTCTCGAAC
Organism: Gossypium sturtianum; assembly: GCA_025698515.1. Classification (NCBI taxonomy): domain Eukaryota; kingdom Viridiplantae; phylum Streptophyta; class Magnoliopsida; order Malvales; family Malvaceae; genus Gossypium; species Gossypium sturtianum. The sequence continues at coordinate 166,008,542 of CM046955.1, forward strand.
CAAGCTCTCAGGTGATTGTTTTAGCCCGTATAGAGACTTGTTGAGCTTGCACACCTTGTTGCTACCTTCAACAGACTTTAAGCCAGGTGGCAATTTCATGTAAACTTCTTCCTCTAGCATGCCATTAAGAAATGCGTTTTTTACATCAAGTTGGTGTAATTGCCAATCGCAATTTACACCAAACTTAGAGTACTCGAACAGTGTTAAGCTTTGCCACGGGTGCAAACGCGTTCGTGAAATCTATCCCGCTATGTAAAGCCTCTAGCCACCAGTCTAGCTTTGTATCGTTGGATGCTTCCATTTGAGTTGTACTTTACAAAGAAAGATCCATTTACGACCAACACCCCTTTTTCCTTGAGGAAGGTCATGTGAATCTGTCCAAGTAGCATTTTCTCTCTAGTGCACCAATTTCCTCTTCAACACCCTTCTCCATTTAGGATCCTTTAGAGCTTCAAATATGCTTGTGGGAATCTGTTCTTTATCTAAGGTTCTTTGTAAATGCTTGAAAAGAAGGCATCAAAGAATTATAGCCAAAGAAATTTTTCAATAGGATGCTTGGTGCATTGTCTAACCCTTTTTCTAATAGCAATAGGAAAGTCATCTAGAGTAGAGGACTTACTGATTTCTTCTTCCATTCCTAAGAATGAACCCAAATCCAATTCTCGGCAAGAATCAGATTGCAAAAGCAGTCTCGGGGATATCTTTCTTTTTCTTGTGTAGACACGAAAATCGTTTGGGTGGTGATGTTTGTTGAAGATTTTCAATAGGAGTAGGTGTATATTTAGGAGGGGTGTTTAAAGTAGGTGTGGATGAGGTAGTGATAGGTATAACAGAGAATTAATCGGAGTAGTCACAGGTGACAAATCAGAGGTAAAGGTAAAATTGGTGGCAATTTTGAAGGTTGAGAATGGAAATTAGGAGAAGATACTTGATTTGGTGAAAATCACTCCATGTCTCCCCAATTTCACTGTGTGAAATAGGGATCCTGTTCATAAAAAGTGATATCCATAGTGGTAAAAATCGTTTTGAAGGAGGATGAAAGCATTTGTATCCCTTCTTAAGTGAAGAATATCCAACCAATTACACATTTTAAGGACTTAGGGTCTAACTTGGACTTATGAGGAGCAATATTTTGATATAAAAGCATGCAAACCAAAGATTTTAAGTGGCGAGAATTGAGGAGATAGGCTTAAAATAAGGAAAGTCTTTGCAAAAATATAGATTGAGGTGTTCGAAAATTTAAAACCTTACTAGGCATTCGGTTGATTAAATAGGTAGCCGTTAATAAGGCTTCTCCCCACGAGATATTTAGGAACATTGGTAGTAAATAGAAGGGAACGAGTAACTTTTAGGAGATGCCTATTTTTCCTTTCGGCAATGCCGTTCTGTTGTGGGGTTCCAACACAAGAACTAAGTTTGAACTATGCCCTTGTCCTGAAAAAAAAAAATACCCAAAGACCTAGCAAAAATTCACCGCCATTATCGATTTAAAGAGCTGGATTTTAGCCCCAAATTGAGTGAGAACCATGTTATAAAATTGTGCAAAAATATCAGTGCTTTCAGATTTGTCTTTTAGCAAATAAGTCCAAGTTACCCTATCAGTGATCATCAATGAAAGTGATAAACCACTTACTATGATCGCATTCTTCACCCGGAAAGGGCCCCAAATATCACTATATATCAAAGCAAAAGGGTGAGAAGGCTTGTATGGAGAAGGAAAATAAGAAGATTTAGTATGTTTAGCAAGAGAGCAAACTTTGCAAGAAAAGAGTTTGGCCTTTTATTAATAAATAGATCGAAACAATTTAGCAAGGTATTGGAAACTAGGATGGCCTAAACGACAATGCCATAACATAACAAAGATCAATCGTATTTAAAGTCAGAAAAGATTTGGAGATCTCGGGTTTAGTAGAGGAAGGGAGGATGTAGAGACCATTCTCGCAAGTGGCCTTACCAATCATCTTCTTCGAGTTCGATGCACTGCAAAGTACAATCAAGACCGTTAAAGGTTGCGGCGATTCAAGTCCGAGGAAATTTTACTTACGGAAATGAGATTGCAAGCGGATTGGTACAAAGAGAACATTATGAAGTGCAATCGATCATTGAGAATAACAGATTCCATGGCCTTCTATTTTGCATAAGGAACCATCAAATTTGCTTTGACAAATTTTTTACCAAAGGTTTGGAAAAATTGTGAAATAAGGCCTTATTACTACCATCATATGATCCGTAGCACCGAATCGAGGATCCAATTAGGAGTGAACGAGAGGAAAACAATGCTTGTGTGGAAGAAGGGTTACCTTCTCGTTTCTTTCATGATCAGATTACCCGCACTAGACCCTGAAACTTTCCAAACAGCTTTTGAAGTTCACCATATACCGCTCTTTGGAGAAGCTTGTGACAGATGTGGCGGCAAAGCAAGACTCGGATTTATTATCTCTCGAGTTCTTTGACTTCCAAATCCGAGGTTTACCATGAAGCTTCCAACACTTTTCCTTGGGTGGCGGGCTTTTTGCAATGATCACACCAAGGTCTCCCCGCTTGGAAGAGGGAGATGATTGGTGTGTCACTAAGGCGATCCTTCGGAGTTGAATCCGTTTCATCAAGCATCACACTTCGTCGACTTTCTTCCTTCTTGACCATAGAGAAGGCTCTTGAAGGGAGGGAAGTGGAGAAATAGCCAAGACCACGCCGCGAATCTCATCCACTCTTTGTTTAGGCCTTTTAGAAATTGAAATAGCCTTCTTTGAGTGACAATTTGTCTTGATAAAGGGCAACATCTCTGAAAGCGCCCAAATCATGCTGTGCATACAAATCTAATTGCTTTGCAAAGAGCGGTAAGAGAATTGTAGTAGAGTGACGGGCATGGTGCCTTGCTTAAGCGTGGTTGCTTGATTTTCAACATGATATAATTCTGCAATATTATCATTGTTGGAGTAGGTTTCATGAGACAAAGACTCCAGATTTCAGCAATTTGTGTGTTGTAAAGGAGAAAATTTCTGCTTATACTTGGGGTCATGGAATTAAGGAGCCAAGTCATAACTCGACCATTGTCACGCATCCACTTAGCAAAACCAGATTATCGTGCACAGCAGGCTGCTTGATTTCACCAGTAACATAGCCCAATCTATCTCTTCCCAAGAGAAAAATCTTAACCGATTGGGACCACTCTAGAGAATTGTTGCCATTTAATCTATGGCAGGTGATATTCAGACCAGACGAGTCTGATTGAGCATCAGAACCAGAAAAATTTCTGGATTTGAGGTGATCTCCGGAGTAGGAGAAGAATATATAGAAGAAGAAGTTTTTGACATGGTCTAGGGTGGAAAAGAACCGGAACCTAAACTGATACCATGTAGAATTTAGAGTAATTCTCTGTATTTTCTTATTCAAATACAATAAAACATATTACATCTTTATACAAAACTACGTCTCTAATTTAGGAAACTCTAAGATAGGAAAGAAACTAATAGAGATATGATTCCTTAGAATAAGGGATTGTAAATATTTGCAGAATCCCTTAACTAAGGAAACATAATCCTACAGAATCCCTTTACTAAAGGGATGATAATTCCTACATTCTTATGTCCTTTGGTTTGTGTTTTGAGTATTTTAATCAATGTGCATTATTTATTTCTTTGTTTTATTTGATATGATGTGTAATGAAAGTTGGTTAGTTGTGATAGTATCTGCTTATCTTGGTGATATTCTACATTGCATCCAAATTCATATTTTGTTATTTTAAAATTTTTAATTCTTTTCCATGTTGAAAATGATAGGTACAAGCGAAAGCAGATAAAAGAGTTGCAGAAAATGCTTCATAGGTGCAATGAGAAGCTGCAACAGTTCAGCCATGTAAACAAGAAAGCACTTGACCAGTATGTAAATTTCACTGAGCAAAGAGAAGAACTGCAGAAAAGGCAGGCAGAGCTGGATTCAGGTGATGAGGTAAATACAAACCTTAACTTCCTTGCAAATGGGACTGTCAAATTGAATTTTGCTAAGCTTAACCTTTTTGTATACTTAATTATATATATATATTCTTTTACAGAAAATTAAAGAACTTATAGAAGTTCTAGATCAGCGCAAGGATGAGTCAATAGAACGAACTTTCAAAGGTGTTGCCCGGCACTTTAGAGAAGTATTCTCAGAACTTGTACAAGGTGGTCATGGTCATTTGGTGATGATGAAGAAAAAGGTTTGTTTGGGCTTCTCATTTTTGTTGTCTACTTGTGTTTGATTTGTTTCTGTCCAATTCATAGTTCTCTAGACTAGTGAGTTGTCATTTCTGATTTATGGTTTTGGAGCATCAATTTTTTCTCTTCTCAGTACATTCACCACCTTGCCTATGCCTTCTAGAGCATCAATAGTCCCTTTTTGATGAATTTTATTTAGACAATATGTTAGGTGCAATTCTTTTCCTGGTTCAGTGTATATGCTGACCCCTGCCCTTCGGGGAAGTACTCCCCCCTAAGGCAGCTGGGTGAAGCATTGAGACCAAACCTCATGTTCAATAGGTCCTTTTATCCATTTTGCTTTAGTGTAACTTATGTCTTATGTTTTATGGGAGTAGTCATGAGAGGATTTAGCTCTAGCCTTTTCATGAATTTCAAGTTCTCAATTTGTTCTTGTCTACACCCTTATCTCTCCAAAGATCCAGTTTAACTTCATTCGATTGTGTGCCAAGGTATAATTTCTTCTAGTGAACGGTTTTATATATATAAATATGTATACATGTTTGACTTACATTAATCTTGGAATAAAAAATCTTGATCAATCATAATAGGATTTCAACAAACATTCTGTATTTGACCCTTGTTTCTCACTTCTATGTTGTGTAGCATATTGGGTATTAAAAAAAATGAAATGAAAGTTCATAAATAGTGCATGGGCTATGTCGCTTTATTGGCAGAGTTATAATTGTGTGCTTAGCTGCATGCTTTTCTCAATTAGTCTATTCATATTATCATACGTTAAGAATTAGCTTGTTCATTCGGCTCATAGCATTTTCATTATAATTGTGCTGCATTTTTCTCCCTACAGGATGGTGATGATGATGATGATGATGATGGACCTCGAGAGGCAGATTTGGAGGGAAGAGTTGAGAAATACATTGGTGTGAAAGTGAAGGTATGTCTATTTTATACTGTATCATTTATTTTCTTTTATAAAAGCGATTGAATTTTGTTATTTGCCTGACCTTGCTGGTTATGATGGTGCACTAGTTGAATCATATAACTCAATAGAAATCTAAGTTACTTGGGTTGAATGTCTGATATGGGCATGCTCAATGTTTTTCTTTCTTTTTTGAAGTTTTTTCATATATTTAGAAGATCCTACCATCATATTCATATCTGTCCCGGAAACTGATGTCAGACTCATAGTTCTTCGGGGAAATGAAAAGTCAGACTAACACAAGTAGAAATATTATTGGTTTAGTTCTTTGCCAATTTTTATGCGGTCTGTATCTGGAAAGGTGTTGGAAGTTTTAACCTGGAAGTTAAGCTTGAAGATAGGCATACAGCTCCCAACTCCTCAATTTTCCAGTGTAATGTTTCTAAGCTTTGTTTCATGGTAGGTTTCCTTTACCGGGCAAGGTGAGACACAATCAATGAAGCAATTATCAGGAGGACAGAAAACTGTTGTAGCCCTTACATTAATTTTCGCGATTCAACGATGTGATCCGGCTCCATTTTATCTTTTTGATGAGATAGATGCAGCTCTGGATCCTCAGTATCGGACTGCAGTTGGAAGTATCCTATGTCTCATATATTCAGCTCTGTTGACGATTAATTTTTTATTGATGGTTCCAGTTTTAATTTCATCTCTATCTGAAACAATTTTGCTCTTTTCCCTGCTCTTCATTTTCTGTGTCTTAGGTGGAAATTGTTGGTGGATCCTTAATTACTTATTTTCTAGATATGATTCGTCGACTGGCAGACATGGCAAATACACAATTCATAACCACCACATTTCGGCCAGAGCTTGTCAAAGTTGCTGATCATATATATGGTGTGACACATAAAAACAGGGTGAGCCGTGTTAATGTTGTCTCTAAGGAAGATGCGTTAGATTTTATTGAGCACGATCAGTCTCACAATGCTGAATAAGGTCGGAACTTGTTATTTATTTGTTTACTCAAGTTTGCTTTGTTTAATACCCCTTTACCTTTCTTTCTTCTCCTTTATGGTTTTAACTGTCCATTGATTGTTGGCATGTACAGAAAAAACCCCATGAAAAGAACACAAGCTGTTCAGATGATGTGCAATGTTTACTTCTCAGTTGCCGTGTAAAGAGTAGGTGCTATACAGAGTGGACATGAGTGATGTCGTTTCATGTATTTTCCAGACTGATGTTTGGATTCACATAATATTAGGTATTCCTGTGAAACTATAGGGCTATACTGTGCTAAAAAAAATCTTAATTAAGTTGTTTTACCCTTATTTGCTGGTAGCTTATATATGTGATTGATGATACATGGAGCCTTAGGTACTAATCTTGGTGGCTATGAAAACACCCTAGCGGTCAGTATTAAATGAAGATCAAAATTGGAAACTACCCTCGTTTTCGTTTTTTATCTTCGGAAAATTACAGAGGCTGTTCTTTAATTTATGGCTGCGGGCTGTGGACTTGTGGCAAGAATTTCTGATTTTTGACTTGTTAGACAAATATAAATATTTAGGGGCTCTTTTTGGTAGTAAAATTTTCGATTTTCTTTCACCTTAAAATTAGAAGTCATTGGAAAATTGGAGGGTGGCATGCCCAAACTTTTTGGATTTTATAACGTAATAACATCTGAAATGAATTTGACAAGTGTGTAAGGTAATATGTATCCCATTAATATTTTTTTAAGAGAAACATCGAGATATGATATAGCTTGATGGATATAAGGCGGGAATTCCCCAATCCAAACAAATTACAATCAGTATTTAGTCTAATTTAGCACTGTAGATGCGCCTACTTATGTATTCAACAAGTATCCTTCAAACGAAAATGAAAGGATAAAATAGAGACAAAAGAAATAAAACAAAAAGAACGGAAAGAATTTTCCTTCTTTCCTTTCTGTGTTTACTATTAAAGACTTATTATATTACTATTAAAGATTTATTATAATTTTATATGATTGTTTTTTTATCGATAATTTACCTTATTCTTTATTTTGAACTTCAAAAAATGAGTCTTTAATTTTTTTTTTTAAAAAGATGCATATAAAGTATATGTTTATGTTATGTTTTTTAATAAATTAATTTGTAGGCTGAGTTAGGTCCGGTAGGATTTCAAAATATTTTTCATATCTATTTCAAGCAAATTTCAATATATGAAAATAGTTATGTCCATTTAAGTTCCTAAAACTATTCATAATCCTTCATTCAATCTTTAAATTGGAGGATAAATGCGTTTCATCTTTCTATATTGACAACAATGTTAATATCAATTGAATTAAAACTCAATTATAAGTTCTATACTGATTTTTGTATTTTGGCAATTTTTAAAAATCTTATAAAAATTAAATTTTTATGTCCTGATTTTGTAGTATTATATTTTCAATTTCTTTAATATATGTAGAATTTATATAGATGATTGTGGACTTGCTTTGCATCTATTTTCCAATGATCATTCGTCATTACTGTAAACATTTTAAAAATATATGATTGTGGCAGCTAAATTAGTAGATTTCACAAATTTATAAGATGACACATTATTTTTAAGAAATTAAATCATTTCACTTGTAAAATTTGTAAACTTATTTTTTTTTTTACTTTTCTAATAAACTAATTTGTAATAACTAAATAATTTAAAATAATCATTTTCAAATTGGTGTAAACAGAATTTTTTTATTAAAAAAAGCATGTTTATAATTTATAAATTCAGACTATTCAAAAGTTTAAAGTTTGAACTGAAAAAATTCATGTCAATTCTAATTTATGTGTAAATTGAATTATTGTAATTTCAGGATCAACATAAAAATTAAAATAAATAATAAACAATGTTACCTCAATCCATGTTATCCTATAAAATTTAATTTCACTTCAATATCTTATAAACCCCATTAATCAGAAACTAAATTCTTTTTCTTCAAAAGCACCACATTTTTATTTTCAACAAACAAAATTACACCAAATAGGCAGCTCAAGAAGTTTGGATCCTATTTACGAAACTCTAACACAAGATTACTGTTACCATTATTTTGCTAATAATTCCATAAAAAGACAGCTAAATCTTCAAAAAGAACCAAAAAAACTACTTAGCATTAAGACAAAAAGACGACTCTCTGAAACCAACTTGTGGCGTTGAGAGGTTGAGTAGTGAGCCCATAACCAAAGGGATACAAAGGGTCGTAGTTCAAATCCCCAACATTCATCGGTAGCTGCTCAGCCGTCTTGAACCAAGTCCGAGGCAGTTTCCCACTGAAACCATAGTCTCCAAATAGAACATCAGCCACACCTTGGCCTTCTGTGCCCGGCAGCCATGCAGCAACCAGTGCATCAACTTGTTCTAAATGAGGCATTATAACAAGTGGTCTTCCAGAGATTAAAACTACCACACACTTGATGTTGGCGCAGACATTGTAAAGAGTATATTGACCTTGTAATGGGATCGTCAAGTTCAAATTATCACCGTTTGTTTCAGCATATGGAGGCTCACCAACGACGACAATACCGTAGGAGAAGTTGTTGGATTTGACATAATCAAATTCTGGGTTTTCTTCAAACACAATCTCTGTGCTTGGATCAACGGCTTCTGCTATTCCTTTCAGGATGGTGGTTCCTGTTGATTTGAAAGGCGTTAATATGTGTAGTCTGATGATTGTAACTTTGTTAAAAGCTATGTTTTAAGAGACAACAATGGTTTATTACCAGAAGTTAAATTGTTTCCGCTACCGCCTTGCCAGTTGATGGTCCAACCGCCGCATTGATTGCCCAAGTCATCAGCATGACTGCCGGCAACCAGGATCTTGGATGACTTCTTGGGAAGAGGTAGCATTGGCTCATCAGCATTTTCTCCATTCTTCAACAAAACAAGCGACTTTCTTACAGCTTCCCTTGCCAAATCTCTGTGAGCCTGTAACAGAAACCAAACAGGTAAATCTTGGTATACTTGGAAGCTTGTCTTAAATGTTAAAAGAACATGTTGGTCAATAACCTGATGTCCTAGCTGATCAATAAAGCTTTCATCAGATAAGGGGTTTTCGAATAAACCAAGTAAGAATTTGACTCTCAAAATTCTTCTAACAGCATCATCAATACGACTCATGGGGATGAATTTGTTCTTCACAAGTCCAGTCAAAGTATCAATAAACTCAGTATAATTGTAAGGAACCATAATCTGCAAAACAAGTGGAAGACAAGTTTCAAATTAGATGACAATTAATCCAAAGTCGAGGTTGGTTGGACTCTAAATCGTCAAAACCACTCACCATGTCAAGACCTGCTTGAACACCAGTAAGAACTGAATATGTATAGTTGGCATGCACAGGATATGTCATCCTATCAATTGCCTGCCAATCAGAGATGACAAATCCCTGCAAGTTTGAACATATTTAAATGCAAAGGTCATAAACAATGTTTATATATTTCTCTTGCAGGTTTCTTTTTAATTTAAAGAGTTGCAGTCAAATTTACCCTGAACCTAAGGGCGCCCTTGAGGAAATTGGTGACAAGATCATGATTAGCATGCATTTTCACTCCATTCCAACTGGAGTAAGAAACCATAACTGTCCCAACTCCCTTAATGATGGCTGCGTTATAACCTGGCATGTGAATGCTAAGCAATCCATGCTTATCGATCACTGTGTTGTTTTCATTGATGCCCCTTGTTGTCCCACCATCTCCAACAAAGTGCTTGGCACATGCTACCACCTTATCCCTTTTTCCATACAACAAAAATCCAAAACTGGTTTCAGTTCCTTGAAACTGATCAATAAAACCATATTGGTGTATTGCCTGTTAACTAACTTACTTTCCACCAACATAAGGAACACCCTTACGCGAATCCTTTGGAATTTCCCCTTGCAATCCATTGATGATTTCTGTCATTTCCTTGACGATGTCAGGATCTTCGCTGTAGCTCTCAAAACATCGACCCCATCTCGGGTCTCGGCAAACCTTCAATTTTGTAGACATTGGAGTTATTGGAATACATTTCTCTATAAAAACAATTAAATCGGACTGATGATCGAATACTTCATTACCGCAATGCAGGGTGCGAAAACGTAGTTTATGCCAGTAGCTCTAACTTCACGAGCTGTTGCAGACCCAATCCTCTTTACAAGCTCAGGATCCCTATAACATCGGAGATTTAATGACATAGTCACAAAACACAGTGTAATTTTCTTTCAAAACTTTTAAGAAAGCTTAACTAGCAGTGGAAGAAACTGAAAAAAAAAAGGGTCTTACCTTGTAGCACCAAGGCCAATGTTATGAGGAAATATGGTGGCCTTATAGACATTGTTATGTCCATGGACAGCATCAATGCCATAAATCATTGGAATCCCAAGCCTGGTTGAGAGTGAACCATTTTGGAAACCATTAACCATGTTGAGCCATTCCTGTGGGGTGGCTTGAAGATGCGGTACGCTTCCTCCTCCACTTAAAATGCTGCCTATTTTGTAGTCCCTCATGACCTCCGGAGTGGCTACTTTACGATCAATTTGCACCATCTGACCAATCTTTTCATCGAGACTCATCCGTCGCATCAGGTCCCGAATCCGCTTGTTGATCGGCAGACTGGGGTCATTGTATTTCTTGTACTTATCTCCTGCTTGTACCGTGGCGACCAAGAAACTGAAAAGAAATCCCACTAAAAGGACTGATGTTTTTCCCATGTTTTTGTTGATCAAATCGATCCCTGCAAAATCAAAGCCAAAGTACAAGGGGAAAAGAAAAGTTAATGACTACTTGAATGAATAAAGTTTCATTTCTAAACTAAAAGAATAAAAAAAATATAAAATCGTAGAAGCAAACGGGAAAATGAAGAGAAAAATAAACCTTAGTCAATAGGTTGCTAGAAAATTTGTGTGGAGTATGTTTAAGAGTTGGTAAATTTATAAGAGAAATATGATGAGTGTAATTCATGGAATATTTCTAATTTTAGAAGTTTTAATTTTTTATCTAAAATCTTTAGGATAGTTTGTTTAGATTTATTTTGATGTAGTAAAATTATGTATCAATTTGTTTGTTTAGATTTCTTTTGATATGTTAAAATTATGTATTAACAGCAAACCAAATTCTCAGAATTACAGTTAGTGTTTGATTTCTAATAAAACATATTTTATTTTAACTTCAAATTAATAACATACATGTTTGTTTTAGAAAAATTATTTATATATAAAATTTAATCTAAATAAAATATATTCAAAGTAGTGTCCCCAGATTTTAATTTTGTATAGTGAGATTTATTCAAAAAATTGTATAGTGAATAATTTTTTATTATAAATCTGGGTGATTTTAGAGAGAGAAAAAAGACAAAATAATGAAATTAGCCTTTATATTTTTTTGTCACTTCGACCGACAGTTCAATTGACCCATAAAAAAAAAAAAAAGAAACTCATTATAGTACTATTTAAAATAAATTAGATATTCTTTAAACAAAAAAAGATAATTGACCCTTGACAGTTATCTTCCACGATATACTTCTCACAATTCAAGGTGGCATAATAAATAGACCACCTACATTTCAAATTTTATATTATTATTTTTTAAAAATCATTTCCTTTAAATTCTTTTTTCATATTTTAATCTTTAAAATTGAAGAGAGATTCATTTAAATTAAATATTAACAAATTTAATGATGAGATTATCAATATAAAAAATTACGAAATAATATAAATGTATCCATCTCCTTTCAAGTTTTATCTTCCTTTTACATTTTTTGGTGAGTCTTCTTCTTTATTTTCTGTTTGGAACCGTTTCTTATCTTCAAACTTTCTTGTATACTTTACCAACTCTAAATCACAATCTTGATGACAACCAGTCAAGCCTTGTTTTTTTTCTGTTTTTTTTTCTCTAATCTTGAATCTTAATATTTTCTTTAATCTTCAAACTCAAGATTTCCGAACTCTCTCTAGTTTTATCTTGTTGCATTCAAAGGGATGAATGTGCAACGAATAAAGAGTGAACAAAGCCAATGATAAAAACAAATCTCAAAAATCAATAAATTTAGACAGTTCAAAGGTTTAAAAGAAACCAGCGAAGGCCAAAGAAATTAGAAAGCTATTGCATTTTGTTTTGGTTCAGGGGTACACTGCCGACACACCAAGGGCTGCCTTTGTTTTATTTTTTGGGGTAGGGTTGGATTTAGTAAATTTGAAGGGTTTGGACCAGTTTTTAAGGGATTTGGGCTAGAAAAAGGGTTGATATTTTAAGTTTGAGCTGGGAAATTTTGGCCCTATTTTTTACTGGTTCATTTGATTTGCAATTTATCCATAATTCATAATTTGTTGCTCAATTGATTTTTCCTTTTACTCAACTGAAATATCAATTTGACTGCGACATGCATGCTTTTCATATCTAAGAGTACGAAGACTTCCTTTTGATGGTTTGCATCTCATTTTCCTTCCGATATTTGGCCTTCAATACGCTTCGTTTATCAACTTTATCCGTCTTATTCCTAAGCCCCCATCAAAAAGTTCTTATCTTTTAGTCAATTTACATATATAGGTTGGATCTTTGAAGCAAGACAACATGTACAAACCTCCCAAGTTATATTTGTATCCTACTTGCCTCTGATCTGTCATATTTTTGTAATTATTTTTGTGTTTATAGAGTAGTTGTACGTCTTGTCTTGAACATAAACTTGTATAAATTTAAACAGTGGGAAAGCTAAAATTTATACATGCAGCACGTAGGATGGCCTCACTTTGTGCCCATTGTCCATCGTAAGAACTTCTCAACGCTGTCAAGCCCGCTCCGCTCTTTCACAACTGGCATGGTGGCCGGAACCTCCAACTGGAATATCTCCGAGTTAGACTCGTCGAAGCCACTCCATGAAGCAAGTTGCCGCCTGGCTTCAACTATGGCCGCCCTTGTAGCACAGTGAACTGAAACCGCTAGCGTTAATGGCGGCTCACCAGATGCTGCAAAACAAGAATGAATGCTGTTGATTTGCCATATTCATTTCACAAAGCAAGATGGCATGAATATTGATGGGAATTTTAGAAGCTTGCCTTTTGAAGAAAGCACACGTTTTTGATGATGTCCACTGTTGAGGATTTCGACATTGAATTGTTTAGGAATGGTGTCCAGTGTAGGGATCTTATAACTCCATGTTCCATTTGCTGTCACTAATCCATCCGAGTTTGTGGGGTATTCTTCAAGCATAAAGAATCCAATTCCTTGAACATAAGCTCCTTCAATCTGTAAAACGCATTTGTTTCCTTTGTTAACCCGACTCAGATGAGTCCAAGATATGTCTTCAAGGGTATGCTCAATATATATTTGTCATAACCATGTTCGAATATGTGTTAAGAGCAAATGTAGAAGACAAATTATTTAAGAAAAGTGAAAAGTCTTGATTGTAAAGAGGTTAACCTGTCCTAAATCCACAGCAGGATTCAAGCTTTGGCCACAGTCATAAATAATATCTGTGCGCAAAGTTGTGGTTTCCCCAGTTAAAAGGTTCACTTGCACCTGCAATGAGCCATAGCTTCAGAATTAGTAAATAGGAAAGTCAAGAAGGCAATACGATTTGTTATGCAAATGACGACTGGCGAAGATACATGAAGGTTATTAGAGCAACGAGTGTGCTATATGTTCTACGGACGAGTTCAGGTGCGAGATATGGATATATGTTCAACAAAATCATGTCAATATTTTTCCAAGCTGTTCATGTATTTGAAATCACTAGAGGGGCTATAGAGAAACTTGCCTCACTCACTGCTGCACCATAGTTTAGGTAATGGTTGGAAGTAGAATCCGGTAAAAAAAGTGTACTTGCCGATAAGTCCACAGAAGCGACATATGCCTGCATTTTATGTTAGTTTGAAAAAAGTGACTATAGATAATATTTTTGAAATTGAACTGGAGATTGAACCAGTAGATTGTTATTTGCTAAAATCTGGTTCTATATAACTTACTAGACCTGACATATTTCTGAATCAACTGATTCGACTGACTATTCTGATTTTTAATCGCTAACTATAGGTGCTCAAGAACATATTAAGAACTCACATTGCAGTAGAACTTTAACAATATGTAAAACTAACAAAAGGGTTTAGAATAATTGTTAATTATAAAGATGAGGATAACTTCTTTAATGCCTCTAGTTTCTGAGTGGAAAAGCTAAATAAATTCCTAGTTCATACCTGAAGAATCAGTGTCTCCCATCGAAGAGATCCCATTTGTTCCACCAACTTTTCCTTAAGAGCTGTAAGTCTCTCAACCAAGACATTGCAGCAAAGCCTAACTGCTTCACAGCTCGATTCTGATGTCGTGCTGCCACCAGTGAAACCCCCTTGAATCAAACTCAATGTATCGGCTTGAATGACTCTTACTTTATCCAAAAGCTCTTCACTGCCATCACATTTTATCAAACTAAGACCATATGCAGCCGTTTGTTTGGCTTTGGTCCATAGACCCTGGCCCATCTCAATCCCTCCAACTTCAACAACAATGGATCCATCATTTAAGATGCTTACTATCGCACGAGTTGGCTTCACATGCACTTCTTGCACAATCGGCACACGAGAAATCCCTCGTTTCCTCCATTTATTAAATCTGTTGAATTCTTTTATCATTTCAGTCCTCTGGTGAAAGCTTGAAGAAACGGCCAACTTATCCCATATTGCAGGTAAAGTATACTGTGATGGTTCACCTGCAGCGCTCTTGTAAAACAAGCCAAGGCTGTCGTATGTGTGGAGATTGATACTTCGGACGATGTCCACCTCAATGGAAAGACTGGATGCTACATGTTCGATTATGGTTTCGGCAATGAAAGATGCCTGAACCTCCCCAGGGGCTCTCATTGCAGATCTGCTAGGCAGGTTTGTTTTGCATATTTTTACATCAAAATTCAAAGCACCCCAGTCATATCTTTTAAGTGTCTCGACTACTGTATATGCCATCATTATACTGATATCTTGGAATACCCCTGCATCGATTAATATCTCAAGTTTTAGGGCTGTAATCTTCCCACTATCTTTGAATCCTACAGTGTATGTTACTTTCATCGGATGCCTTCCTCCTGCCATTATCATATCAGTCTTGCGATTCAGATATGTCCGAACTGGTCGCTGTAATTTGTAAGCTGCAACAGCGCAGGCTGCAGCAACCTATATGGAGGAAATAAATTTCAGTGATACATATAATAGACTAGAGATCAGAGACTGGTTAGTTAGCATGATGCTATGCATTTAACTGCAGTTAATTTCATGCAAAGTACTTCATCAAAGCAAACATGAATGGCTCTGATTACTCTTTCTTCTTTGTAACTAAATAATGTCCACAAACTCAAATATTTAGCTTTTACAGTGAAACAAGAGGAATAATAAATTAAAAAAGATAATGATACTCACAGAGACTGCTCTTATGGTCTTTCCACCAAAACCTCCTCCAATCCTTCTTGTAATAACACGAATGTTGTTTGCGGGAAGACCAAGACATTGAGCTAATGTTTCATGTGCAATTTGAGGGCATTGAGTAGAACTGTACACCACCATACTGTCATCTTCATCTGGCACAGCTAGAGTAGTTTGTGTCTCCATATAGAAATAGTACTGTGACCCAAGTTTGATCTACGTGTAACAATTCAAAAACAAGTATTTGAAAATATCCATGATCGAAGTTAATGGCTCTACAAAGCAATCAGTCTGTGCGATCGGTAGCAGCATCAGATATTAAAAAAAAACAATGCAGAATAATAGTAGTAAGTAGTAACAGACTGTGGAAGTTACCTCAGCAGAGAGAACTTGGTGGTCTGCTTCAGCCATTCCTTTCGAAAAATCACCTACCTGTTCAGGGTAAAGGAAAGGAGGGATCTCAAGAAAGCTACCTCTCTCGACAGCCTCTTCGACGGATAGAATTGGAGGATTTAGATTCTCCTTGTCGTAATCAATCACTGCAAGGTTTGCTGCCAAGTCTGCATGTCTCTGTGTATCTGCAACCTGAAAGAATCATTTCAATGATCAAGTTCTTGAAAGTGAAAATCCCGTTCAGTTAATGAAACTAAGCATTAAAAGCTTATATAGCGAGCATAATTAGCTTTCAATAATGATGAAATCAATGAATTACAACTAAGGCAATCCGATCTCCTGCACATTGTACGAGCTCATCTGCATATAGAGGTTCATCACCAAATACTGAACTACAACCTAAATTTTTCCCAGGAATGTCTTTGGCAGAAATAACAGCAGTGACTCCAACTGGTGGTGATCCAGATTTAAATGATACGCTCTTCACCCGTGCTAGAGGCTCTGTGCTGTAAATAAATGCCCCATACAGGCAATTACTCGGAGCTGGAATGTCATCCACAAAAACAGCCTCACCTACATGGTTAGCTGAGTGAGTCAGAAACGCAGTCTGGTTTTATAGAGCAAACTGAGATTAAAAGAATTTAGCATTGACTATGACATACCGGAAGCTTGGATGGCAGCTCCAGCTTTTGTAACTGGCTGTCCAACCGGATGATACTCTTTACTTGACTGAATCATCTGCTTTGAAGATGACAGCAATGTTGAAATTTTGGTTCCATTTAACTCATCACAGTTCTCTTTCAGTTCATTATTGTAGTCCACATGTAACAAAGCACTATTATATCCATTGAACTGATCACCGGGGATTTCATCAGGGGTGCGAACTAAGGGGCTCAGGAACTCGTAGAGAAAACCAACGGCCAAACTCGACTTGTAAGCAGGACTACAGATGCCATCTTCTGGTATTATAGTGGTTCCGAGTAATTTAATAGCCTCATACAGGACACTGACACTTAGAACCTTTCCAATCAGAAACTTCTCAACGGTCCTTGCTCTAATGGGATGTTTGGCAGCATAAGCGCCAAAAGCTAATCGACAGTTATTTAGAGTAGATCCTGTAGAATTTCTGGAAAGGGAAACCTCAGCTAAGAAAGCAGCATTTAAATAGGGCAGCGCATTTCCAAGAGGACGCGGTGCAGCACGATAAGTTTCAAATAGCAACTTAGTATCAGTTTCAGATGAAATATCCTTTGTCGACTCCCAGCTCAGAATTTTAATGCTTAAAAGAATGGCTTTGGAATCCAAAGGAGGCCTTCCAAGGAACTCTTCCAGTGTAAGCTTTTCAAGTTTCTGGCCTATCATTATATTCACTATTGCTTCCACAGGAAGTAATATGGTAGCAATGTCAGATGGAAACTGTTTCCTTTGGGCCATCATCAAGTTTCCTCCCAGACTACCTGAATTCCTAACGAACCCTGATGCTATCTTCTCCATATGGTCAGAAATTTTCTTAAACACAGTTTTACTATCTAGGGGAAAATCACCTATCTTATTTAGCTTCAGCGCTTCAATAGCCTTTGAAATAGTCACAGCTGCTCCGATTTCTATACCTGTCTGGTCTTGCACGATGATTGAGAGCTCGGGAATATGCTTTAAATCAATATATTTGTCATAGTGTTCTTGTTCCTTGTAATATCCCGTTCCGGTGTTACCAACAACAATCTTCATTGAGGTTCCATCCTCGGCCTCATTCTTTTGCAGCAAACTTTGAAGTTGCTCAATACTAGTAGGACTATACCAGTGATATAGTTTAGAACCCAGATTGGCACCTGCCTTGATTTCCTTCTTGAGAAAGTCGGGAAACTTAGAACTTGCATGATTATGATTGTATGCAGGTAATCTACTCATCTTTACTTCATCACTTTCTCCCTTTTTCCAAAAGGAATTATATCCCAAGTCTTCCATATCAACATCAGAAGAAAAACTTTTACAAGCATCAGCAATCGGTCGATAACCGGTACAGCGACAAAGATTGCCCGCAATGGCCTTTTCTGCTTCAGTAACTGTCAGCTTGGAGAATCCGGGACGGGGTTTGGGCCTATAGGTCTTATCAGCATTGACAAGAGCTGAATAGAGAGAGACACACATTCCAGGAGTACAAAAGCCACATTGAGAAGCATGAAATCCGACAAACCTTTCTTGAATAGGATGGAAACCATCCTTGCTATTCCCAACTCCCTCAGCTGTTGTAATTGAACATCCATTTAAACTACAAAGCAGTGTGAGGCATGAGCTCACAGTTGAATCCTCAACCTGATCGAGCACCGGATCATACTTGGACAGTAGGACAACACAGGCCCCGCAGCCTCCTGTTACACAGGGGAAAAAACACCAGCAATGATGAATCCAAATTTCTTAAGACAAAACTGTTAAAGAATGAGCAACTGTTATAACAGAAAACTGTAAAATAGTATCCCCAGATATGAAGCATGCATTGAACTCTTTCAGGACATTAAACTAACAGATGGCAACATGATATCATATGCCAAACAGGCTTCTTTTGCTATGCTGTTTTATAAAACTAAGAATTCTGAACTGAAAGGCTAATTAGTACTTGCAGTGCTGAACTCACATAATAAAAACTTTGTATTCAAACGTGGATAAAATAATATTTCATAGTACTCATTGATACATGAAACTTGGCGAGTATAAAGATTAGGGTCAAGATTTCGGTTATTGATTCTTATGATAAAGTTCTCAAGTTTCCGTCTTGATTGTTTCTTGTAGTTTCAAATTAGTTCATTAGTTTCTTTCAAAACTAATTATAGTTGGGTAAGATTTTAATCATATTCAATCAAGCAAAAACAAGTTCAGCATGAAAAACTCAAAAAAAAAAAAAAACTATATTCCTTATTATATGAATATATGTAAACTTTTTTTAAGTCTTTTTCATCTAATTAGAAGATTGCACTCAAAAAAAAAAAAAATCCTATAGCAGGCAATAGAAAAAAAAATACCTTCACCGCAGCCGAGCTTGACACTCTTGAAGTGAGTGTGGGAACGCAAGAACTCGAGCAAAGTTGTGGAAGGATGTATATCAGAATCAAATAACTCAAACCTCTTTCCATTAACAGCGAAAACCAAGCTCGATTGTTTTGTTTCTCCGCCGGCGACCTCCCCCATTTCTCCCTTGAAAACAGCTACTCATATAAGTCTAGGACAGAATCTAACAACTATAAAGGCAAATCATCCTGAAAATTTTATTATAATAATAAAAGCCTCGGTTGCGATGTCATCTCTTGGGTAAAATAAAGGAAATTAATTTTTTAATAAAAATCATTAATTATCATAAAATTTATTGATAGATGGAATTTTATTGTAAATAATTTTTTTTTAATTTTTAAATAATGTATTACGAGATCAAGATATACGAGAAAATTTGAAGAAAATGCTGAATTTAAAAAAAATATGTAGGTAAATATACATTTTTTTTCCATATTTAAGGAAATATATTGGTTTCTAACTTTTTTGACATATTAGTTCATTTGATTAGATTGTTAAATTTAGTGATTTGATTTCTCTCCTATTCACATATTTATTTTTATTTTATATTATTTCAAGCTTTGTTTTTATTTTTAATTATTGTTTGCAACGCATTAACTTTTTTGATTAGATGGTTAAATAATAGTATTTTTATCATTGAGTCCCAAGTTTGAGTTCATCTTCTAAGCACATATGTATTTTTTATTTCATATTGTTTCAAGCTTTTTTTTAATTAATATTTTTAATTAATAACTATTTTATTTATAATATAAAATAAAAATGGTCAAATATAATTATTTTTAGTAAATATAATTTTTATATATGTAATATTTATTTTTCTATCCATATCACGATTGTTGTAAATTTTCGTATTATATATTTTGTTGTATGTGTGTTTGAAATATTTCGCATATAAACTGTAACGACCCAAAAATTTACGGGCATTGGAAAAGTGTATTGTCGGGTCTTCGTTTTAGTAAAATAGATTCGTAAATATTTATTAAAAATATTTACGAAGTTAGTTATGTGATAAATTAGATTTTGGTTAGGAGAATTTGTTTAAATTAAGGTTAATTAGGTATAAGGATTAAATTAAATAAAGTATAAAAGTTTAATTATAGATTAAAAAAAACTAAAGGGGCTAAATAGGCAATTATGCCTATTTCTAAAGTTGAGGCGGTTTACATGTGAAATATCAAAGATATTTTTAATTAAAATATATATTATATTATATTAACTTAATAAATAAGTATGTTATTATATTATGTTATTATTATTAATAAATAAACCAAATAGTGAAAAATGTATGGTAATGAAACCATGTTAATAATATATATACACTTGTAATACATTTATATATTTACTTATTATTTAAGTAAAAAATATTTAATATTATTATATTATTATATAAAATAAATAAATAAAAGAAATGAAACAGAATAGAAATTGAAACGAAAACAGAGAAGAAAAGAAGGAAAGAAAGGGGAAGAAAGAAAAAGGAAAAATTAGGGTTCTAAGGATTCAAATTCAAATTGCTAATATTGTGCCGGAGACATCGGCCAAGAATGGAAAGAAAAAGATTGACGAGGAGTAAATCGAGAAATCACGGTTTGTATTACTATAGTTCGAATTTAGTTATTATTTATTTTTTAATTTTAATTAATGTGTGTGGTAAGTGGAATTGAGGTAAGAAATGATATTGAATTATGAATTATATGAATATTTGAATGTATATTGATTGGAAATTGAAAGTGATTTGAATTGAATTAAATAAGTTATTGTGATATTGAATTGAAAATATAAGAACTTGAGATTGGTGTGAATTTGATTGAAATTGAATTGAGAAAGTGAATCGGAAACCCTATTAACTGGTCGGGCTAAGTCGGATATAGTTGGCATGCCATAGGATTGGAAGTGTTCAGGATACTTCGACCTCGAGTCGATGAGGCACTATATATGTCGTAATATTGCTTCGGATAATTCCAATGAGGCACTATGTGTCGTATTATTGTTTCGGATTAAATCTGATGAGGTACTAGGTACCGATTCACTTCGGCAAGTCCGATGAGGCACAAGGTGCCGTACTGGTGTGTTTGGTTTGATCCGTGTATCCGTCAAAGTTCGAGTCAAGTTAATAGGGGTAAATGAACGAATTGGAAATTAGAATTGGCATTGAATGAATAGATAAACCGAATGATTATGTATATGAAATGGATTGAGATATCGAAATGAGAAATGAGAATGAAATGAATTGAAATTAATGAAATAATATATGAGTTTAATTGAATACAACTTAAGAAATGGTTATTGAAAGATTAATTGTGTAAATTGAATATGCATAATTTACTATATTATTTATAAATTTGAATTATAGTAATACCACTGAGTGCATATACTCAGCGTACGGTTTGTTTCCGTGCGCAGGATAGTTGAAGTTAAAAGTTCCGGTTCAGCATCCAAGCAAATCCCGAACTCAGCAAAGTGATGATGTATATTCTCTTTTGTAAAATGGCATGTACCTAGGTTGATTGTATAGGTCATTTTGAAATATGATTGTAAATGGTGTTATAAATTGACTTTGGAAGTTTATATACAATATAAATGAAATACTAAGATTATGAAATGACATGTTTGGGTCATTTTAATATAGTATTTGAATTGGATTGAATAAAATCAATTGAATTGATTTGGATAATACATATGATAATGTTTATGAATAAACATTGATTAGGTCCTTAGGTTGTGGTTTTTGACATAATTTAGGTGTATTTGAACTTATATTGGATTGGTTGAAAGATTCGTTTGTGAGTTATTTGTGGTTTAAGAATTGCAGGGTTGGGTTAATTGATGTAAAAGGCTCATTTTGAATCCACACGGGCGTGTGAACCCTGCACTTAGGAAAAATTTTGAAATTTCACAAAAAAAAATTCTAGGGTACCGAAATTGGTCCCGATTGGCTTCATTTACGTGATTTGGGTTGCGAGGGCCCATAAAAGGGACATTATGATTTAATTGTGATATGAATGTGAATTAACTGTAAAAGTTTGTAATTGTTCTGAAAAGTCTGGTAATGCTCCGTAACCCTGTTCTGAAGATGCTTTAGGGTTAGGGGGTGTTACATTTATTGGTATCAGAGCTATTTAGGTTTAGCTAATTCTCAGACTAAATCGAGCTCAGAAATGAGTCTAGAGGTACATGCCATAATTGATTCGAAATCGAGTTGGGATTTGGATGCTGATATATCTGTTTGATTTTGTTTTATAGTTAAAGATGTTGGATGAACGTATAGATGATGTAGATCAAGAAATGTATACTGGAGACCGTGAATTAGATGAAACAGAGTCAGTAACACTGAGTGTAAATCCGATAGGTAATCAAATCCCTAATGTGGAACAGGGAAATGCTAGAGAGAGGGATGATTCACAACTACTTAGGGTCATAGTTGATGCCCTTCAACGAGTAGCAGGAACTGCATTTGCTACGACATCTGCTCCTACTACCTGATGAGCTCCGATTAAAGAACTGCGTAAGTATGGTGCAACTGAATTTCTGGGTTTAAAAGGAGTTGATCCATCTACAGCTGAAAATTGGATGGAATCAACGAAAAGAATCCTACAACAGCTTGAATGTACTCCCAGGGAGAGTTTATTATGTGCTGCTTCATTATTACAAGGGGAAGCCTATTGTAACAGCCCAATTTCGGTGAAATCAGAACAGTGGTTTCGGGACCACAAATCCAAGCCGAAAATTAAATTTATTTTTATTTCATTTTATGGTCTGTAATATGACAGAAATGTCATGTGAAAATTTTGATAAGAAAATTTTACCGATTATGTGCTTAATTACGAGAAGGACTAAATCGCATAAAATGTAAAAGTTGAATTCTAGTAGCTATAAGGATTAAATAGCTAAGGAATTCAAAACTTAATGTCTTTATATGGTAATTAGACCATAAATAAAAAGTATGTAGATATTTTGGTGACTCATCCATGGAAATTTAGAAAAAGGGCAAGGACTAAATTGGAAAGTGAAATATTTTAATTAATTAAAAGATGATAAAAAGAAATATCATCTTATTATTCTCATCTTATTTCCCAAAAATACATGAAAAACCCTAGGAGAGAGAGAAGAAACTTTCATGGCCAAATTGGGTACGTTTCCTTGTCTCGTTTTTAGTAATTTTGATACTTTTAAAACTGGGATAGCCTAATCTATCTATTTGGGGGATTAATTTGAAAAGTTATCAAGGTATGAAAATTAGGTCATGGATGAATATGCTGAAAATTAGAAATTTATGGTAGAAAATGAAAGGTTGTTGATAGATAAACAACTTTTACAAAGTAACTTTTTGATGAAAACATGATTTAGGGACTAAAATGTAAAGTTGTGAAATTTGATGAAAAATTCTGAATTTTTATGAATACATGTGCTGTAAATTTTGTAATGGGAATTTGGTTAGGCTTGGAATAGGGATTAAATTGCACAAGTTTCATTTTTCGAGCCTAGGGACGAAGTGGGAATTTATGGAAAAGTTAGGGGCAAAATGGTAATTTTGCCTAGGATGTAAATTGAGTCCACATGAATATGAAATGTGATAAATTGATATTAAATTTACTCATATAGATCTGGATAGACCAAATTCGGAGTTAGAACGAGGAAAAGAGAAAAATGTCATATTAGTAGATTTTACGTACACGAACATTTATCGAGGTAAGTTCGTGTAACTAAATTGTGTTTATTTACATGCTTGCATTGATTGTGTTTATGTAAATTACATAAATGTCATAAATATGTGAAATGATTACATATCTGATCAAGCCCGATAAATGAAAATGTTTAAATTAAATGATAATGCCTGATAGATGATAAAGGATAAACGATGAGAATGTTACTTATATGCTTGTAATGTATGTGGAATGTGTTCATTTGAATTATATGAATGTTGTGGATATATGAAATAATCACATGCCCGATAATGCTTGAGAAAAAATGTTTAAATCCCAGTTGAATAAAATGAAAAATAGATGGATATGTGATTTCCCGAAATGAATGAGGTCCTGCATTTGTTGCTGACGGGATTTAGCTCGGACGAGTAATCCTATTGACCTCATTATAGAAAGGATTTAGCCCGGACGGGTAAACATGATATAAGCCATCTCGAGCATATGTTATAGATTGGATCTAGCCCGGATGGGTAATCCAAATCAAGCTCCTTAAAGCATATGGCATAAAAAGGATTTAGCCTGGACTGGTAATCCTGTTGTTTATATATATGTGGCTCGAGAGTGTACTCTCTGAAATAGTACCCTATGAGTACCATTGAATATGAATTGACGAATTCGGATTTGTACACCACGAGTGTACTACCTGTGTATCCATCGATATTTCGATAAATTCAACGGGTAAAAGTTATTGACATGAGAAGATATGAATAAGAAATGAGTTATTACACAAATCGGCCTGAAATACGTGAAAATGACGATACGTGATAATTGATATATGGAAATATGAAATGATGATATTGTACATGAAATTTATTTGATGAGTATGTACATCCTTGATTATAGACTTGTACACCTTGAGTGTACTAATCGTGACCTTGGTATTCTGAGTAATATGGACAAAGTTCTGTAATGATCTGAACTCGAGATGAACTATTATGAAATTATACTTGTAATATAAAGACATGATTTATACATGTTAAATGAATACATGTTGTGGGAAGCATATGTGCATGGAAACTTGATTGTTGTTGAGCCATATATGTTTGTGATGTTATTGTGGTTTATATTACTAACAAGGGCAATGAAGATATGTGTAGGGCTTGAGGGCAAATTGATTGAATATGCCTTACATAGTTACCTCAAAATAGAATGAATGGTAAGTTAAGTACCATGTTATACGAACTTACTAAGCATTTTATTCTTACTTAGTTTTATTTCCCTGTTTTAGAGTAAATCGAAAGCTCGTTGGATTGAAAGCTTGGCGGAGATCACTCACACTATCCATCGGCCCATGTCGGTACAATATGGTAAATCAATTATGGTTGTAATGGCATGTACAGGTTAAATTGGCCATATTGGCATGTAAATGTATAGGACAACTTGGCCTTTAGTGGCTTGATAATGATGTTTGTAATCTAGCCATTGGAATGGCTAGTAATGGTTGTTTTGATATACTTGTAATGTCATGCCATGGTAGCTATATGTATATATGTTAAATAGTTGATCAAATCATGTTTAACACATGGATTGAACCAAGGTAAGATAGTAAACATGTATGCATGCAATGATATGCCATGTTGAATGATGGAAATTGTATAATTTGAATGCTTGAAATGGTTGGAATGTGTTTGGTATGTTTTAGTGCAGGAAAATGGTAAATTTGGGTAACAAATGGGACTAGGAAATGGCTTAATTTTGCCCACATGGTTAGACACACGGGCGTGTGTCTAGACCGTACGTGACACACGACCGGGTACATGGGCATGTAGTTAGGCCGTGTGTCCCCTACACCTTAATTTTGAGAAACAGAATGCTCAGAATTGAGCACACGGGCAGAGACACAGGCGTGTGTCTCAGCCGTGTGTGCTACACGGCCTAGCACACGAGCGTGTGGCATGGGCGTGTGCACAAGTCAGAGAGTTACACGGGGTTGAACACAACCTGCAGCACGGGCGTGTCCCCTGGACCACACGGGCGTGTGAGCCCTGCACCTTGGAAAAATTTTGAAATTTCGCGAAAAATTATTAGAGGTCTCGATTAAGTCCCAAGTCGATTCTAATGCTCGTATTGGGCCTCGAGGGTCCATTTAATGGATGTTACGAATGATTTCAGAATTTGAATAGTAACTTGCATGAATTATCTATAAATGTTTTTGAATGTTTTAGAAATGCTCCGTAACTCTGTTTCGGCGACGGATACGGGTTAGGGGTGTTACACCTATGTATGGTGGGAATCAGTGATTCGACATATACCGACAGAACAAATAAGTTGGGAATTCTTTCAGAAAGAATTTTGAGAAAAAGTATATTGGAGAATTGTATATAGAAGACAAAAAAGCAAGACTTTTTTATGCTTAAATAAGGTGAGATGTTAGTGGTGGACTACGAACGAGAATCCTCGAGACTTAGTAGGTATGCATTTGAATTTGTACCTGTAACACCCCTAACCCGTGTCCGTCGCTGGATTAGGGTTAAGAGCATTACCTGACAGATCAGAAACTTTAACAGACAATTCATCAAGTAACTCATCAATTACATTCATATTGTCCCTTAAGTAAGTCATAGAGACTTAAAGCATGCTCAGAAATAGGGTCGGGACTAAACCGGAACACATACAAAATTTCACGGAAATTTAAAACTTTTCTAAGTTTCAGCGGTTACACGCCCGTGTAGGCAAGCCGTGTGCCTCCCACGGCTGCTGGACACCCCCTTGTGTCCTCCCCGTGGTCGAATCTGACCCCACATCCACGGCCACCAAGCACGCCCGTGTTCTAAGGCCGTGTACTCTTAGGCCATATACTGACTTTCTCACATGGCTACTAGACACGCCCGTGTGTCTTGGCCGTGTGCTATTAGGCTAGCTACTGACTTAGCCCCACGGTCACTAGGCACGCCCGTGTGCCACAACCGTGTGACATTATAGTCCATTTGCAAGGCCAAAATGCCACCCACATAGGTCACATCTACAAGCAATGTTTACCAACTCATTTTATACTCAAATGACACACAAAAACATACCAAATTAACCATTCAATCTATACATTCAATACAAATTCCAAACATACTAAAATACAAGGTTAAAACTCATCTCATCACAAACATATTTCATTCATTCACTTAATCAAAACTTGACCATATTATGCCTCAACTAACCATACCAAAACATACTTCATATATCACATTCTTTCAAGCAAATTCCCAACATCATAACTAGCCAAATCACATGGCTAAATTCATATAACAAACTTATACCAAATGCTAGCCTATACATGTAACAGCCTAATTACGACCCAAATCGGAACGGTGGTTTCGGGACCACGAATCCGAATTAGAGAAATGTTTTAATTATTATTTTGATATCAATGTTGTGTGATTAAGCATATGTTAAAATATCGTAGATTAATTCGGGTGATTTAATGATTTATTTTTAAGTGAAGGATTAAAATAGAATAAGCATGAAAGATAACTATTGTGAGATTAGGTGGCTAAATTGAATGGTTTCATCTTTGCATGGAATTAAAGTTGCAAATGGACCTTTAAATTGATAATGGTGGACGGCATGAATCATGATTTATTATTTTAATGTATTTTATATGCTTAATTTATTAGATAGTGGAAGATTAGTAATTAAAAAAAATTGGGAATAAAGAAAACATGTTTGTTTCATCTCTTTCTTCTCCATCTTCTTGACCGAAATCACAAAGAAAAGAAGAAGTTAAAGCCTCCATTTCATTCGGTCATTGCATGTATTATTGAGGTAAGTATTTGAGCTTGATTTTCATAAGTTTTTGCATTTTTGAGCTAGTTATTTTGTGTACTACCAAACCCATGTTGGAATTTTTGATTTTGAAACAAGTTGTGGATTCGGCCATGGACGAATATTTTTGTCTTGCTATGGTTGATGGAAAAATGCTAAATATATGTTTGAAAGCAACATGTCTAGGGTAGGAAATTTTGATAGAATTGGGTAAATTAGAAATTTCAAGTTAAATAAATAGTTGAGGGATTAGAAGGTTAAATAAATAGTTAGTATGGACTTATATGGTCCTTAGGGTGGTTCGGCTATAAGGAATGAATGTGTAATTATGTGTAATTCGGGAGAAATTTTAGTATGGACTAAATTGAATATATTGTTTTAATAAGGGGTGAATTGGTAAAATTATAAATTTTGTGTTTGGATTAAATTGAGTGACATATGGGGACTTGAATGAGCTTAAGGAGCAATCGGCCTTAGCTCATTAATGTATAAATTGACATATTTCGAATGAGTAAAAATTTTGTATTAATTTGTAAACGTGTGAAATGTCAAGGACGAATTGATAATTTATCCATTTATTGTTTATGGATTTAATTGAATAGAAATGTATTGAAATGAGTTTAAATTGAAATTGTTTAGATCAAGATTCAAAGGAAAAAGGGTTGGATAAAGGAAAAGCTAGGTTGAACGAATAATATAGAAGTTTTATCCGTTGTATCCGAGGTAAGATTTAAGAAACCGAGTTGAATTGAATTTTATTTTACAATGCAAACTTCTACCATAAGAAGATAGGTATGTTATATATATACATTGCTGAATGTGTCATGGAGTTGGATAAATTTTGGCCGAATGAAATATTGTTTATAGCTTGAACCTAATTGCAAGAAAAGGCATGTAAATGTTAATAATGTAATTAAATTATGTGGATATTAAGTTTGAATATGATTGACTTCAAATGGATTGGTAGAATGCTTGATAAATAGACCTGGCCGAATGTGATATAGTATTTGGATAGAGAATATTATGGATATATCTTGCTGTAGTAATTATACGTGATTCAGTGGAGTAGTGTTTCAATTATTTGTGAACGATATGTTACGAGAAATGTTAAGTAACGGCTCTTTGTGAGCGATACGTTACGAGAAATATTAAGTAACGGCTCTTGGTGAGCGATACGTTACGAGAAATATTAAGTAACGGCTCTTTGTGAGCGATACATTACGAGAAATGTTAAGTAACGGCTCTTTGTGAGTGATACGTTACTAAATTTTATCAACAAGTGTGTAAGTATGAGGTTCAATAAAAGATTGCTATTAATAATAAAATTTAAGCATACAGAAAGGTACGAGTATAATATCGCATGTTATGCACAAATGGTTAAATTGGAGAGGTAAGTAAACTTGAGGTATGTATTATACTTATTAACTTGAGATTTTAGTAGCTTGAAATGTGGGTATAAGATTCGATAAGTAGAAGATATGTATGCCAATTATTCAATATGGGATGGTAGTATATGGAAATAGGTATAAGTATATATATATGTTGCTATGAATTCTACTTTGAATATTTGGTTATTCGGTAAGGATATGATGAATGTAAATAGTTATGAAATTCTGAATAAGCTTATATGTGTATAAATTGTTTAAATCTTACTAGGCTGTGAAAGCTTACTTTGTTCTCGGTTGTTTTCGCATTGTAGATTCTTTTGGGTGCTTGGCTCGTACTTGGGGATCATTTTGGAAGCTCATCACACTATCATCTATCTTGGGTACCTCTTTAATTATGAAACTTTTGGGAATTATGGCATGTATAAGCTATGTTACTCTTTTGAGTTACTTTGAAATAGATGTATATAAGGCCATACGAAAATGGCTTCATGTCTACCCTTGAATTGAGTGAATATGTTTGAGCTGGTAAATATATAAAGGTGTTGTGAAAATTTGGTTTTGATTCTAGCTCGATTTGGGTTGGTTTAAAATTTATTAACCTTGAATATACATATGTGCGGCATGTACAAATACTTGTCTATGATTTTGAATGATGCATATAGTATGTTAATGTAAGTGATGAATATATGTACAACTAGTTGTATGTGTCGTATACATGTTTGTGGAAATGAAAATGATTGACCATGACTTGATGTAGTATGGAATCTATATTTTCCATTGAGTGCTAGGGTATATTCGGTTATGGGAAATGAGTGTTAAAGTGTATTATTGATATATGATATGTATATATATATTTATGATTTATGTCGAAGGTGATTAGTAACTATGAGATAGAGGAGTTAGTCTTATATTTTTATATTTATAATATACTTGAATGTGGTATAAGTATATTGGTCAATGGTACAATTGTGTGTGATAATGAAATGAGAAATGTACATTATTAAAAGTGATGCATACGTTCAGAAATGGTATATGATTGAATGAAATGCTAATTATAGAATTGAAGTAAATGAATAACTACCATATGCCTATTCGGCCTTCACATTTGAATGACCAAATGCATAGTGATTTGTTAGTACATGTTAATGATAATATTCATGATATATAAGTTTATGTTTGATATTAAATGGGATATACTTGCTAAATTGTAATGGCATGAATTCGTATGTAATTATCAAAGTATTAGTTTCTTTTATAAAAGTGCATGGATTTGTGTTCTGGTCGTAATGCCTCAGAACCCTAATCCGCACTGACGGATACTGAGTTAGGGTGTTACAATACATGCCATATCTAGCTTTATACATTTCCAAAATGTACCAAAATAGGTTTAGTAGTGTGATGATTTATCCTTGACGGTCCCGAGCCTTCAAATGAGCTTTGACGACCTATAAAACAGAGAAAATACACATACAGAGTAAGCTTTCCAAAAGCTTAGTAAGTCATATACAAATAAACTTAATATGTAAAGCATATAAGCATATAACCATATTGGCACAATTCATATACATAGCAAATTTCTCACATATATATACTTTGGTCCATATCATTTACCATATTGGCCACATTCATCAATTTAAGAATCATAGTAAGATCACATAGGTACTTACCTTATATACACACTTAGTGTATAAATCAACGTACCTGAAACGGATATACAATTCACTTAGCCATTCGTATCACAGACTTGCCCGTTGAACCGTAAGGAATCTAGTAGGATACTCAAAAAGCTCAGAATGGTCATACAATGCCAACGTCCCAGACGAGGTCTTACATGTAATCGGATATCGATGCCACTGTCCCAGACAGGGTCTTACACGAATCAATACGATGCCGATGTCCCAGACATGGTCTTACACGTAAAGATCATATCGATCCCAACGTCCCAGACGTGGTCTTACACGTAAAGATCATATCGATGCCAACGTCCCTGACGTGGTCTTACACGAAATCTCAAATCAATGCCAATGTCCCAGACGTGGTCTTACATGATAAAAACAGAACAAATACCTATGTCATGACATAGCTAATCCTATATATTCTTAGGTTCATACGGGACTTCTCGGACTTAACACTATATCATCCATAACTCGGAATTCATATACAAAGCATCCCATAAGCATTCATTTTCATCAATAATCTTATAAATAAGCTCAATTCAATATAACAACATTTATTTGCAATGACTTACCTTGGATTCGATTTAACAGAAACGGAAACGGCTACTCGGTTACTTTCGCTTTCCCGCGATCTAAGTCCGTTTTCCTCAGTTCTTGATCTATACATATTCAGAATTAACTCTTTTATTCACTTATTCATTCAATTCAATCCAAGGGCACACATTTAAGGCTATTTGCAAATTAACCCTCATATTTGTACAATTTATCAATCTAGTCCATCTTTCTCAAAACATCAAATTCACAAAATTAATACTTACACATGCTTAGCCGAATGTTTATACACCTCATACAAGCCCATATTTTCCGTCAAATTTTCAATTTAGTCCTCAAAAATAATATTTTCTCAATTTAGCCCTAATTAGCTAAATTCATCAAAACTTCAAGAACAAAGTATGTTCATCTAGCTCAAATCTTTCATTTATCAACTAAACTCATCATAAAGCTCAACATATCATCAATGGCATATTTCACAAATATCATCAATACACAAAATTGATACATGGGTTTTGTAGTTCTCAGAACAACGATTACAAAAACGTAGAAATTATCAAAAACGGATCAAAAACTAACCTTGAATTAGACCACAACTATGGCCGAACCCTTGCTTATGCTTTTCTTTTCTTTCTTTACTTATTTCAGTCAATGAAGAGAAAATAAAAGATGAACACTCATCTTTTTGTTTCATAAATCAAATGTTAATAATTCATTTACCAAAATAGCCTTCATTCATATAATTAAAACAATTATGTAATATGGGCATTTAAGACCTTTATCCATCCACTATCTAAATAGTGGTTTAATAGCCACATAAGGCCTTCACCTTTACAAAGCCACAACACATGGATACTTTAACAAATAGCAAGCAACTTTCACATTTAATGCGATTCAATCCTTTTGTCAAATTAAACATATATACGGACAAATTAACTTACGAAAATTTAATACATGCTTAAACACTCATCAAGGGCACAGAAAATAATATTAAAATATTATACGGACTCAAATTTGTGGTCCTAAAACCACTGTTTCCACTAGGGTATAAACTGGACTGTTACAGTACCGACTGAAGCTGATAGTTGTAAATGGTTTCTAAGGGGCTTGTGCAATGAATTAAGGGTACAATTGGTATCTCATAGAATAACTGAGTTTGTAGGTTTGGTTGAAAGAGCTAAAATGGTGGAACAAGTTTTGGGCCTCGATAAAAAGCCCGAAATTACACGTTCGACTGGGAAACAATCTGGGGCTGTTAGTACGAATCCACAACTGAAAAGATCAAAAGAATTTCATTGTGGTTGGAGACCAAGTTTCAGATCGGATAGAGATGACAGAAATAGTGGGAAACAGATGACCATCTCTACTGGCAGTGTAAAGGGCCCATCACAGGACATTGAAATATCGAAATGTGAACACTGTGGAAAAAACATCGGTGTGAGTGTTGGAAAATGACTGAGAGTTGTTTTTGTTGCGGATCTACCGAGCATTTTGTTAAGGATTGTCCGAAAAATAAAAGTGCTACACCCGTTACATCATAGATATTTGTATCTACTGCTAGAGGTCGAGGATCAGGCAGAGGTGGTTCAAATTTCAGAGGAGATGCGAGAAGATGAAGTGATGTTGTTACCCAAAAATTGTAGGCCAGAGTATCGGCTCGAGTATATATAGTACGGACTCGAGAAGAGGGTGATGTGCATGATGTGGTAACAGTAAAATCCGAATTGTTTGTGAATTTCTTGATGTTTTTTTCTGAAAAATTGTTGGGATTACCACCTGATTGGGAAGTGGAGTTCGCAATTGAGATTTATTCTGGTACAGCTCCGATATCAATACCTCCGTATCGAATGTCACCTATAGAATTAAAAAAGCTAAAGCTACAGCTGCAAGATCTACTGGATCGAGGTTTTATTCGACCTAGTACTTCACCTTGGGGAGCTCCAGTACTATTTGTCAATAAGAAAGATGGTTCAATGCGGTTGTGTATTGGTTATCGGTAATTGAATAAGGTAACAATTAAGAATCGATATCCATTACCTCGTATTGATGATTTATTTGATCAGTTGAAAGGAGCTTCTATGTTTTCAAAGATAGACTTTAGATCAGGCTATTATCAATTGAAGGTGAAAGAAAGTGATGTACCGAAGACAGCTTTCCATACAAGGTATGGACATTATGAATTTTTGGTAATACCTTTTAGATTAACTAATGCTCCAGCTGCTTTTATGGATCTTATGAATCGTATTTTCCAACCGTATCTGGATCGGTTTGTGGTGGTTTTTATTGATGACATTTTGGTTTATTCAAAATTTGAACTAGAGCATGATCAACATATCAAAATTGTTCTGCAAATATTACGGGAGAAACAGTTGTACGGGAAACTTAGCAAATGTGAGTTTTGGTTATCAGAAGTTGTATTTCTGGGGCATGTTGTATCATCTGAAGGAATCAGAGTTGATCCAATAAAGATTGAGGCGATTGTTCAGTGGAAAGCACCGAGAAATGTGTCTGAGGTACGTAGTTTTCTTGGATTGGCTGGGTACTATAGAAGATTTAAATGGATTTTCGAAGATAGCATTGCCGCTGACGAAGCTACTGCAAAAGAATGTTCCATTTGTTTGGGATGACCAGTGTTAGGAAAGTTTTGAGAAATTGAAGCAAATGTTGACTGAAGCACCGATTTTGACTTTACCAGAGTCAGGAAAAGATTTTGTTGTATACAGTGATGCTTCATTAAATGGTCTCGGGTGCGTTTTGATGCAAGATGGAAAGGTGATTGCTTATGCATCTCGGCAGTTAAAACCTCATGTGTAACAGCCCAATTTTCAATGATGTCAAAAAAAGTGGTTCGAGACCACTAAAATCTGACAAGTGAGCTTATAAATTATTATTTAATATTTATGAGTCAATCGTGAATTTAGGAAGGCTTATGAATTAGTGATTTGTGCTTTAGAAATATTTATCAAATTAATTAGTTTTGAAATCGAGGTATCAAGACCTCGATTTCATAAACCGAGCCGTAAAATTTTTTATAAATATTTACGGAGTGTCATTGAGTTAGTATTAAAGTTTCGTTAGGAAATCTTAACATTTTGATAGTTAATTAATTAAAAAAATGCTTTCCTGTGACTCAGTTCTCGTAAATCGGATCCGTAAATATTTATTAAAAATATTTACGAAGCTAGTTGTGTAGTTAATTAGGTTTCGGTTAGGTGAATTAGCTTAAATTAAGGTTAATTAGGTATAAGGATTAAATTGAATAAAGTGTGAAAGCTTAATTATAGATTAGAGAAAAGTTGAAGGACTAAATTAGTAAATAAACCATAAGTGACAAATGTATGGTAAATTATAATTCCATGTGTATGCATAATGTACATATATTTATTTATATTAAATAAATACTTAATGTTTAAATATATATAAAAATTATTATATTATATTAATAAAATAAAATAAATAAAATAAATAAATAAATCAAATTATGACAATTGTGTTGTAATAATAATGTATATGTGTAATAAATACATATGTACATTTGTAATACATATATGTATTTACTTATTAATTAAGAAATAATAATATTATATTGATATAATAAAAAAAGGTAAATAAAAAAGAAACAAAGAAACAGAATAGCAAAAACGAAAACCGGGAAAAGAAAGGAGAAAAAGAAACAAAGAAAAGAAAAAGGGAAATTAGGGTTTTAAATGTTCCAAGTTCAAGTGGTAAGTCAATTTAATCCATTTTTTTGTAATTTTTGAGTTTTTGGAATCCTAGAACAAAATACTACTTGATTTATGTTGAAATTTTGAAAGATAGTTGATTTTTAGATGTAGTTCATGTTGAATTAATTGAAGAATTAGGGGTTAAATTGATAGAATTTCAAGTTAGAATTGAGAAAAGGATTGAATTATAAAACAAATCATAAGTTTTATGTAGTAGGGACTAAATTGAAAGAAATTCGAAATTAGGAATTTATGGTGAAATTAGAGAGTTGAAATTGGTTTTAAGTGATATTTGAATGAAAAATAGAGAATAAAATTGTAAATAAAATTAAGTTAGTTTTGGTTAGGGATTAAATTAGAATTTATTCAAAAGTTGAATAGAAATTGAAATAATTGATGTGAATTGTGTTGTATTGATGATTTTCAATTATTTTAATTCCGTAGCTAATGTTGTGCCGGAGACCTCGACTTAGAAATGAAAGGAAAAAAAAGTTGACGAGGAGTAACTCGGGAAATTACGTTTTGTATTTCTACAATCCGAAATTTAATTATTATTTGTTATGTTTTGGTTTATATGTTATGGTAAGTAATTAAGGTAAGTATTAGCAATTGTTATTGAATTGAATTTGTATGGATATATGTGATTGATGTGTAAAATTGAATATTGGATATATGTTATATTTGAAAAATATATTGATTGGGAATGTGATGAAATTGATATGAATATGTGATTATTATGAAATTTGAATATTTGTTATTGGAAAGTGAATTGAATTGTATTGAATTGAGAATATATGTGATTAATTGAAATGTGTATTGATTGGAAACTGGAAAGTGAATTAAATACCCTATTAACTGTATCGGGCTGAGTCGGATATAGTTGGCATGCCATAGGATTGGAAGTGTTTAGGGATACTTCAACCACGAGTCGATGAGACACTGGGTGTCAAATTATTTCTTCGGATAAATTCGATGAGGTACTGGGTACCAACTTATTTCAGCATGGCCGATGAGACAATGGTGTCATTATATTACTTCGAATTATCCGATGAGGCACTGGGTGCCAAACTGGTGTGTTTTGGTTGGATCTGTGCTTCCGCCAAAGTTCGAGTCGTGTTAATAGGGGTAAATATTGGCAATAAAATTGATATTGAATGTGAATTTGAAATTGGACATTGACTTGAATTGTATAAATGAAATGCATGAACTAAGGGTTCATGAAAAAAGTATTGTTATTGCCAAATGATATGTAAATTCAAAGTGAGAAAAGCTATTTAAAATAGCTATTGATGAAAATTAAATGTGTGATAAATGATTTATATGTGAATTGATTAATTGAATGGATTTGAAAATTGTATGAATTAAATGTGCATGTTTAATTATTTTGTTTAAAAGTATTCGGATTATAGAAATACCACTGAGTTTATACTCAGCGTACAGTTGTTTTCCGTGCGCAGGTTAGGTTGAATCAGCATCCAAAGCCGATCCCGAACTCAAAGTAGTGAAGTATATTTCCTTTGGTAATGGCATGTACCTAGGTTGTCATATGTATGTTATTTTGAGAAATGGTTGTAGTGATGATATAAGATGATTTTAGTTGATTATATGTATAAGTTTATGAGTTATGTTGAGATTATAAAATGGTATGTTTTAGTTGAAGTATGAATGAATTTAACATATAAAAATTTTAGGTTGAAATTTGGTTTTAATTTGAATTGGTTTAAATGAATTTAAATAAATTAAGTTAGTAAGTATTTGTAAAATACCTATGTTGATACATTGGTCAAGTCATTAGGTTAATTATTTGAAATGATTTAGATGTGTATGTTATATTATTATATGATTGTTCATATTTGTTCTAAAATGTTCGGTAATGCTCCGTAACCTTGTTTCGGCGACAGATAAGGGTTAAGGGGTGTTACAGCATGAACGTAATTACCCGACGCACGATTTAGAATTACTTGATGTGATTTTTGCACTGAAGATTTGGAGACATTATTTGTACGATGAGAAATGTTATATTTTTATTGATCATAAAAGTCTCAAGCATCTTTTATCTCAAAAAGAGCTAAATTTGAGACAATGTCGGTGGATAGAAATTCTGAAAGATTATGATTGTGTCATTGATTATCACCCAGGTAAGGCTAATGTTGTAGATGCATTGAGTAGAAAAGCAGCAATTGAATTACGAGTGATGTTTACACAGCTCAGTATCAGTGATGATGGAAGTTTGTTGGCTGAATTGAGAGTTAAACCAGTAATGTTTGATCAAATTAGATCAGCATAGTTAGAAGATGACAAGTTAATGAAGAAAAGAGTAATGGTTCAGAATGACACGACAGAGAATTTCAGTATTGATGATCATGATTACCTGAGATTTCGTAATCGGATTTATGTTCCAGCTGTTTCAGAGCTAAAAAAGTTGATACTTCAAGAAGCTCGTGATGGTTCTTTTGCTTTGCATCCCAGAGGAACAAAAATGTATCGGAATCTACGAGAGTTATATTGGTGGCCAGGTATGAAAAGAGATATTGTGGAATATGTGTCTAAATGTTTGACATGTCAACAATTAAAGGCCGAACATCAGGTTCCTACTAGATTACTTCAGCCTATTAACATTCTTGAATGGAAATGGGACTGTATTACGGTAGATTTTGTGACAGAATTACCATTGTCAGCAAATAAGAAAAATGCTATTTGAGTGATTGTTGATCGGCTTACAAAATAGGCTCACTTCATAGCTGTCAGAACTGATTGGTCACTCCAGAAATTTGCTGAAGTGTATATTCGAGAAATTGTGAGATTACATGGTATTCCTGTATCAATAATCTCTGACCGAGATCCACGATTCATATCGAGATTTTAGAGGCAGTTGCATGAATCTCTTGGCATTCGACTCCAATTTAATACAGCTTTTCATCCACAGACTGATGGACAATCTGAGCGGGTTATTCAGATATTAAAAGACATATTTCGAGCCTGTGTTATTGACTTTGAGTCAGGTTGGGAACGTTATTTACCGTTGGCTGAGTTTGTTTATAATAATAGTTTTCAATCGAATATTCAAATGGCTCCGTATGAAGCTCTGAAACACCCCACACCCGGCCCACGA
Source organism: Gossypium sturtianum (assembly GCA_025698515.1). Classification (NCBI taxonomy): domain Eukaryota; kingdom Viridiplantae; phylum Streptophyta; class Magnoliopsida; order Malvales; family Malvaceae; genus Gossypium; species Gossypium sturtianum. Next base: position 166,046,424 of record CM046955.1, read on the forward strand.
GCCTGGACCGGATCTGGTATGTTCCTTAAGTAAACCGGTTTCAATGTTCTTTATTACTTAGAGAAAATTTGTGTAATTTTAGAAAATTATCGTTTTGGGTTGGCTTAAGTTGGAAACCCATTTATTTTACTTAGAAATCATTTTATTATGGTGACAAAACAATTTTAGGGTTTATTTTGAAAGAAATAATTTTAATTAAACTTTAGTCAAAAATAATTCTTAACATAATAAATTAAAATAAATGTAAGTAAAGAAATCCAACTTGGGCCTTATGGCCTTATTACATCAATCAAAACCCAAAAATAAAATTAAAGTACTTAGTAAAAATAAAAGTCCAAATCTTTAAATTTCTCCTTGCGATGCATGGTCACCTTCAGCTCCTGCCGACCCGGTCCATTAATGCTCATCACCTGAAAAATATTCCCACAACGGGGTGAGTCAACAGACTCAATGTGTAACCAACGCTAACATTCAATAGATCAGACATACATATTCATATCAAACACTTATTCATACAACAGATATCAATGATGGTGCAACCCAAACCCAAAACCTAGATGCCATCCGCTACACATCCCCGTACCAACCTGCACACCGTGGGGACTACTAAGTCGACCCTCCATCCGCTACACACCTTCGAAGGCAGTCGCTGCAGTCGACGTGCTCATTGCCCATATAAAATTTGTGGCATAGCCACCAGATAAAGTTGTGTCAAAAGACACCAGATTCGAGATAATGTAACCGGTTTACCACATTCGAGATAATGTGACCAAGTCACCATATTCGAGATAGTGAGACCAAAGTCATCACATTCACTTCCCTTTCTCATAAATCCCGAATGACCCATATTTTTTTATATCATGCATCTCATACTTAAATTCACATTCATATATATTTTCACATGTTATAAAATAACATATTTCATAGTCCTAATGGGAGTAGAAAACGCATTCACAGTACTTTTGTACCACATTAGGTACTACTAGCCATATTCACATTAATATATATATATACATAGATTAAATATTGCCATGTATCATATTAAATGATAGTGGGGATTACACACTGATTCGCTTAATGAAGTCCTTGAAATCCCAAGAACTGATCTACTGATTTAGATCCTTAACTCCTATATTCGGTCAATCATTTAAACATATTAATAAACCTTTTCAACCACAATCCAAATCCTAGTAGGATTTATACACTTACCTTGATGTCAATTTCCTTTTTGTCCAAATCCCGAAACCTTGCCTTATAAGTCTGTCGAAAATCCTTGAGTCTTAGAAATCCCGAAACTTCGTTGTACTTCTCCTTGTAGTCGACAACTACTAGATCCCAAGAAAACCTTCCAAATTTCGGCCATGGAATTCTAAAGGAGTTAGATTCCTATATTTCGGCTAAAAAGAGAGATTGAAAATCAAATAATAGCTGATCTTACCTTTTGAATGAAATCGACAACACCCTTCACATCACAACAAAGATTCGGCTTTGGCAAATTCTGGCTTGGTTGGATTGTGTTTTTGGTTTTGAATAAAAGAGAGAGGAGGCTAGGGAATTCGGCTAGACAAAGGAAAAGAGAAAAGAAGATGAGAGAACCTAAGAATTTCGGGCAGAGCAGAGAAAAAAGAAAACTCGATGAGTATCCTCATTCCTTCCTTTTATAGACGAAATTATCACCTAAGGAGTCCCTTACTTGGCCACCACTCTTCAATTTGATAGCTTTATCCTTTAATTATCATAAAATAAAAGAGTTTAATCCAGCCTTTATCTAATGGAAATTATGATAAATGAATTCCTTTTGAAAATACTTAAGATAAATCATCATTTATCTCTCCAATTAAAAAAACCTTTATTTATCCTTAATAGCCGAATTTTAAAGAGGATAAACCTCCCTTTTTCTAGAAGCCTTGCCGTCCACTCCTTGGCTTATGGAAGCAAAAATAAAACCTCCTTTATTTGCTTCCCAAGTGACTCGAACTCAGCCCAACCCTTTGCAGTGGCGCCATTTTCAGAGGCCCTAAGTGACATCTTGAGCCACTTTTTCAAGCCTGTTTGTGTGTCAAATTTCACAAACTTTTTCTTTTAAGGCCACCTTGCCTTGATTTCCTATTTTAGAATTTAAAACTTGACATTTCTGGGTCATTTCTAAGTTTCCTAAAATTTTCGATCGGCTCAGTAAACTTGCCATTTTCTTACATTTCCAAGTTTCCGAAATGTGTACTTTCCATTTTGAATCATTTCCTTACATTTCCAGTTTTCAAAAATGTTCATTTCCATTTTCATTTTCATACATTTCCGAATTTCCAAAAATATTAAAAATTTATTCATATTACTTAAGACTTGTCATTTCGTACAATTAAACCGAAAATGCACAGCCCTTCCGAGATGTTACGATTCTACCCCTTAAAATAATTTCAGTCGTCAAAATTTCCTAACTAAAATAATCGAGGGTATTGGCTGTCGTCGCATTGTCTCCTCCGACTCCCACGAAGCTTCTTTCGATCCATGATTGCGCCATAACACTTTGACTAGAGGAACTGACTTCCTTCGTAGTGCTTTCACATCACGTTCCAAGATCTGAATCGGCTCTTCCTCGTAGGATAAGTCTGACCTTAGTTCCACCTCTTCAACATGTACCACATGAGACGGATCCGATCGGTAGCGACATAACATGGATACATGGAATACGTCGTGCATCTGCTGCAACTCTGGTGGCAACTCCAATTGGTATGCCACTGGCCTAACTCGCTTCAGTACTCGATAGGGCCCTATAAACCTTGGGCTTAACGTCCCTTTGCGCCCAAACCTCATTACCTTCTTCCAAGGTGAGACTTTTAGGAACACTTGGTCTCCCACTTCAAATTCTATCTCCTTTTGTTTGAGGTCTACGTACGACTTCTGCCTATCAGAGGCTTCCTTTAATCGTGCTCGAATTATCTCAACCTTCTCTTCGCCGCCACTAACTCGGACCCAAAACTCGATGTTCTCCTAACTCACCCAACAAGTAGGAGTTCTACACTTTCGACCATACAATGCTTCATATGGTGCCATCCGAATGCTAGCCCGATAGCATTTTGTTGTAGGCGAACTCGGCTAAAGGCAAGTAATCTTCCCAACTTCCTCGAAATCCATCACACAGCCTCTCAACATGAAGTGCCTTCCAAAACCGAGACTTAAACCTTGGGTCTCTATCGGAGATGATTGATACCGGTACTCCATGTAACCTCACGATTTCCGCCACATATAACTTGGCTAACTTTTGAAGAGAATAATCAACTCTTACTGGAATAAAATGCGCGGACTTGGTCAAACGGTCCATTATCACCCATACCGAGTCCTTCTTAGTAGGCGTAAGGGGAAGCCCACTAACGAAGTCCATGGTAATTCTCTCCCACTTCCATTGTGGAATCTTGATTGGTTGAAGCAATCCTGATGGGACTTGGTGTTCAGCCTTAACTTGCTGACACGTCAAACATTTCCCCACAGATTCAGTCACCTCTCGTTTAAGATCAGACCACCAAAATTGTTCCCTTAGATCTCTATATAGCTTAATGCCTCCGGGATGCATAGCATAAGGGCTACCATGCACTTCCCGAAGAATCCTTTGTCTCAACTCCTTGTCCCTCGGCATACAGACCTTCCCTTTGTAGCACAATACTCCTTCATCATTGACGCCATAATCCTTTAATTCTCCGATTCGGACTTGCTCAGAACTTAGCACTTAGGTCCTTATCACCCAATTGTCCTCTTTCACCTCCTTCACCATGTAGGCTTGACTTGCAACTCGCCAACAAAGCTTCCATCATTATACTGACTTAAGTGAGTGAACAAAGCCCTTAAATCCGACACAACCTTCCTACTTAGGGCATCGGCTACCACATTCGCCTTACCCGATGATATTCTATCGAGCGAGTCGTAATCCTTTAACAATTCCACCCACCTTCGTTGCCTCAAGTTTAACTCCTTCCGAGTCAACAAGTACTTAAGACTTTTGTGGTCCAGTGTAGATAATCGAACTTTCTCCATAAAGGTAATGCCTCCAAACCTTAAGGGCAAAGACCACTGCGCTAGTTCTAAGTCATGAGTTGGGTAGTTAACCTCATGAGGCCTTAATCGCCGAGACGCATAAGCGACCACTTTACCATCTTGCATTAGCACACATCCTAATCCCGTATGCGGCGTCACAATACACCACAAAATCCTTGCTCGCTCCCCGTTGAACTAGCACTGGAGCTTAGTTAACACCTTCTTAAGCTTTTCAAAGCTCTCTTGTTGCTTATCCGTCCATTCAAAGGGTACTTCCTTCCTTAGCAACTTTGTCAAAGCGCGCGACTATTGACGAGAACCCTTCCACGAACCTTCCTGTAATAGCACAAAACCTAAGAAACTTCGGATTTCAACCACGGACCTAGGTGGTTTCCAATCCAACAACTGCTTCAATCTTCCTAGGGTCCACTCTTATTCCTCTGCGGATACCACATGTCCTAAAAATGCCACCTCCTTAAGCCAAAATTCGCACTTGCTGAATTTGACATAAAGCTTCTTCTCCCTTAACACTTGTAACACAACTCGGAGATGCTCATCATGCTCCTCTTCCGACTTAGAATACACCAAAATATCGTCGATGAACACAACGACGAACCTATCCAAATAGGGTTAGAAAACCCGATTCATCATATCCATGAACGCGGCTGGAGCGTTCGTCAATCCAAACGGCATCACCACAAACTCAAAATGGCCGTATCTTGTCCTAAAAGCGGTCTTATGGATATCAGCCTCCTTCACCCTTAACTGATGATATCCCGACCTTAAGTCGATCTTTGAAAACACTGCGGCCCCCTTCAGCTGATCGAACAAGTCATCGATCCTTGGCAATGGATACTTGTTCTTAATGGTCGACTTATTCAATCGACGATAGTCTATGCACATACGCATAGTTCCGTCTTTTCTTCTTTACAAACAGACCGGTGCTCCCCATGGAGACACACTGGGTCGAATGAATCCACGATCCAACAACTCTTGGATTTGAGCCTTGAGCTCCACTAACTCCTTTGGCGCCATTCGGTATGGAGCGATTGACACAGAGCTAGCTATTCCGTGAGTAAATCTATTCCAAATTCCACCTCCCTATCTGGGGGTATTCTTGGTAATTCCTCTGGAAATACATCTTCAAAGTCCTTAACCGTTCTAACTCCGCTAACACCTTCTTCTTTTCCACCCAACGCACTTACAAAGGCTAAGAACGCCTTGCACCCTTTCTTAACCATTTTCTCACCTTTTAACATTTGAAACTACATTAGACAAGTAATTTCTCCTTTCTCCGATCATTACTACTACTTCATCCTCCGAGTCCTTAGTTCCATTCGTTTAACCGCACAATCCAACACGGCTCGGTGTTCTACTAGCCAGTCCATTCCGAGTATAAGCTCAAACTCTCCAAGGGTAACTCCATTAAGTCACCCAAAGTTCACTCCTTGAATCTCTGGGGTACATTCCGAAAAGATCTTATCTACCACTACAGTTTGGCCTAATGGGCTTACTACAGTCATCTGCCTATCAGAAGGTTTAGAGTCTAGGCCTAGTGTTTCCACTACACTACATGCAACATAGGAATGGGTCGAGCCCACATCAATTAAGGCATAATAAGGCCTGTCAAAAATAAAGAACGTACCGGTTATAACATCCGGCGCGTCACCATCCTCCCTCCGGCGAACCGCATAAACCAAACCCGGTTGCCTTGCCTCAGCATTAGCAGCACCTCGGCCCTGTGTTCCACGGCCTCTGCCAGCACCATTACCTCTGTTGCCCGAACCACGACCCCGTTGAGGCTGCTGTCCGCCTCTACTAGCCTGACTAATAGTCTGAGTTGCCGGTCGACTCTCATCTGGTTTCTTGGGACAATCCTTGAGCATATGGTCCTTGGACCCACACCGAAAACATCCTCCCGTCTTTTTCCAGCACTCCCCTAAGTGCTTCTTTCCACAATGCTCACAAGGACGATACTGCCATCCTGTACTAGCTTGCTGATTTCGCGGCCCATCAACTCTAGGCCTCTTATGAACCTTTTCAGATGGTCCAAAACCTCTTTTGGGCTTATTCATATCCACACACACGCTTGGTAGAATCCTTAATTCCTCTCGGCCACCTTGGCCTTTTCTACCAAAGCAGAAACTCCCGCCTCCCGATGCGGTGCTATCAATGATCTCGGATCGTCCTCGATCCGTCCTCAAAAGAACACACGCGGCTCTCATGCTCGGTTGCCACTACTCCCGAGCATAGCGGCTCAACCTCGAAATTCACCTCATACTCCGCCACGGACTTGTTCCCTGAACCACCCAAAATGCCTTCCTTTGCTCATCAGTATACCTGGTTCCCACATACTTCTTCTGAAATGCTTCCTTAACATATTCCCAGGTTAGATCCTCAACCGTGGCACCATCCCGAACAGTCAACCACCACTGATACGCTTCATCGCGTAACAGTGCCACCATCCCTTTCAACTTTTCCTCAGGGGTCAAATCAATCTCATCCATGATGCGCTCCGTTGCTTCCAACCAGTACTCAGCTGTACTGGGTGCCACTCCAGATACTCCTCGAAACATTTCCGCTCCATTAGCTCGGAGCCGTTCAGGCACAGACTTTTGATTTCCCGAATTTCCTCCTGCACCAGCCACCAACTCCAAAACTCGCAGCACAGCCTGCGACACAGCATCATCCCCCGTCTGAGTTTGCTGCTCAACACCAACAGCTGGGGGTGGTGGTGGCGGTGGTATCTCATTGTCAGCCCCTTGACCCGATCTAACGGGTTCTGACACAGTCATCCTTCCTCTACCTCGTCCACGACGACCACGTCCTCTAGAGCTCATTTCTAACGTCAGAATCTGATTAAGAAGTTTTATGAATTAGTACTTTTATTTCACTAGATTACCCGCGAAGAAATTTTATGAAAAGAGTTTTAAGAGTGGTTCTTTCGTATTCATACACGCACACAGTCTTTTCATTCATTCATACATCCATCAACCAATTATGAACTTTCGTTCATTCAAAGAAGCGTTGTAGTTTTCATTGTTGTTGTTTCTCCACTACCTAGGGGTATTTTCGTAATTTTGTCCTACAGGGGCATTTTCATAATTTTTCAAAAGAAAAAGTTCCTTGGTGATTTGTCACAAAGTATTTTGGTATTTTTAAATTTTCGGGGTATTTTGAAAAAAAATTTGAAATCCAGGGGTATTTCGGTGATTTTTCACAAATCGGGGTAAATTTGTAAAATCTAATAAATCAGGGTCGTTTCAAAAGTTGCAAAACTTTGAGGGTTATTTTTGAGAATTGTACTTTTCAGAATGGTGATGTTGCAAAAATTTTGGAAATCAGGGTCATTTTGGTAATTTTGTAAGTTAGGGGCAATTTTGTAATTTTCCAAAATTCAAGGTATTTTTGATAGTTTGCAAATTAGGGTTTTTGAACATTTCTAAAATAATGAAATTTTGGCAAAACTGTTGGGTAGTTGGTCATTTTATAAACCAAGGGTATTTTGGTAATTTTACCACTAGGAGCATTTTTGTAATTTCATAAATCAGAATTTTTTTTTGGTAAAATTTTGTAAAGATAGTTTTCATGAATTTAAAGAGTAATTTTAAAAGTTTTTAAAAAAAAACTAGGGTTTTGTTGTGTTTATAGAAAACACGGCTAGTTCCCTTTTGGGTTTTAGTTATCGTGTTTAGCCCATGACCGAGTCCGCTTGGTCGTGGTGAACCAAAGCTACGCACCAGGCAGGGATTCGAGGAGGAGAGGAGGTGAGTCACGCGATCGCTTAAATACCAAGCTCCCGCCAAACCATTCCTGAGACATGCGCACAGAGGTTGCCACACCTACTAAGCCCCTTGGGTTAGGGTGAACCGAAGCTACGCACCAGGTAGGATTTCTGCGAAGAGGAGGTGAGTCACTAGGACTGCTTAAATACCAGGCTCTTCCGGATCCAATCCTAGACATGCGCACAGGGGTTACCACACCCTAACTTAGTGACTTAGCCATGGGTTTGTTTAACGTTCCTTAAGTCTTATGTGTTTGTGTTTGAGTAGACTAGTCCTAGGGTTCAAGTTCCTATCATACTATTCTACGTTCCATGCCTTTTCTACCCTTCCATAACTCATAAATCACATAATCATACAGATGGTTAGGGGTACTTACCTGGTGGACTGTGGGTCGGAGACTTAGGTGCCATGCCAGAAAACCTGCTTATTTCTTAAGATACTTTCAAAAAAAAACTTACTTGGCTCGATTTGAAAACGTTTTGGGCCTTAGCCCACAGGCCGAGAGTTTTAAAACTGGGCTCTGATACCAAATTGAAACACCCCACACCCGGCCCACGAGCCTGGACCGGATTTGGTATGTTCCTTAAGTAAACCGGTTTCAATGTTCTTTGTTACTTAGAGAAAATATGTGTAATTTTAGAAAATTATCGTTTTGGGTTGGCTTAAGTTGGAAACCCATTTATTTTACTTAGAAATCATTTTATTATGGTGACAAAACAACTTTAGGGTTTATTTTGAAAGAAATAATTTTAATTAAACTTTAGTCAAAAATAATTCTTAACATAATAAATTAAAATAAATGCAAGTAAAGAAATCCAACTTGGGCCTTATGGCCTTATTACATCAATCAAAACCCAAAAATAAAATTAAAGTACTTAGTAAAAATAAAAGTCCAAATCTTTAAATTTCTCCTTGCGATGCATGGTCACCTTCAGACTCCCGCCGACCCGGTCCATTAATGCTCATCACCTGAAAATATTCCCACAACCGGGTGAGTCAACAGACTCAATGTGTAACCAACGCTAACATTCAATAGATCGAGGCATACATATTCATATCAAACACTTATTCATACAACAGATATCAATGATGATGCAACCCGAACCCAAAACCTAGATGCCATCCGCTACACATCCCGTGCCAACCTGCACACCGTGGGGACTACTAAGTCGACCCTCCATCCGCTACACACCTTCGAAGCGATCATTTGCGATCGACGTGCTCATCGCCCATATAAAATTTGTGGCATAGCCACCAGATAAAGTTGTGTCAAAAGACACCAGATTCGATAATGTAACCGGTTACCACATTCGAGATAATGTGACCGAAGTCACCACATTCGGATAGTGAGACCGAAGTCATCACATTCACTTCCCTTTCTCATAAATCCCGAATGACCCATATTTTTTTATCATGCATCTCATACTTAAATTCACATTCATATATATTTTCACATGTTATAAAATAACATATTTCATAATCCTAATGGGTAGAAAACGCATGCTGAGTACTTTTGTACCACATTAGGGTATTATAGCCATATTCACATTAATATATATATACATAGATTAAATATTGCCATGTATCATATTAAATGATAGTGGGGATTACACACCTGATTAAGCTTAATGAAGTCCTTGAAATCCCGAAGAACTGATCTACTGATTTAGATCCTTAACTCCTATATTCGGTCAATCATTTAAACATATTAATAAACCTTTTCAACCATAATCCAAATCCTAGTAGGATTTATACACTTACCTTGGTGTCAATTTCCTTTTTGTCCAAATCTCGAAACCTTGCCTTATAAGTCTGTCGAAAATCCTTGAGTCTTAGAAATCCCGAAACTTCGTTGTACTTCTCCTTGTAGTCGACAACTACTAGATCCCGAAGAAAACCTTCCAAATTCCGGCCATGGAATTCTAAAGGAGTTAGATTCCTATATTTCGGCTAAAAAGAGAGATTGAAAATCAAATAATAGCTGATCTTACCTTTTTGAATGAAATCGGCAACACCATTCTGTCACAACAAAGATTCGGCTTTGGCAGAATTTCGGCTTGGTATGATTGTGTTTTTGGTTTTGAATAAAAGAGAGAGGAGGCTAGGGAATTCGGCTAGACAAAGGAAAAGAGAAAAGAAGAGGAGAGAACCCTAAGAATTTCGGCAGAGCAGAGAAAAAAGAAAACTGATGAGTATCCCTCATTCCTTCCTTTTATAGACGAAATTATCAGCTAAGGAGTCCCTTACTTGGCCACCACTCTTCAATTTGATAGCTTTATCCTTTAATTATCATAAAATAAAAGAGTTTAATCCAGCCTTTATCTCATGGAAATTATGATAAATAAATTCCTTTTTGAAAATACTTAAGATAAATCATCATTTATCTCTCCAATTAAAAAAAAAACCTTTATTTATCCTTAATAGCCGAATTTTAAAGAGGATAAACCTCCCTTTTTCTAGAAGCCTTGCCGTCCACTCCTTGGCTTATGGAAGCAAAAATAAAACCTCATTTATTTGCTTCCCAAGTGACTCGAACTCAAGCCCAACCCCTTGCAGGTGGCGCCATTTTCAGAGGCCCTAAGTGACATCTTCAGGCCACTTTTCCAAGCCTGTTTGTGTGTCAAATTTCACAAACTTTTTCTTTTAAGGCCACCTTGCCTTGATTTCCTATTTTAGAATTTAAAACTTGACATTTCTGGGTCATTTCTAAGTTTCCTAAAATTTTCGATCGGCTCTGTAAACTTGCCATTTTCTTACATTTCCAAGTTTCCAGAAATGTGTACTTTCCATTTTTGAATCATTTCCTTACATTTCCAGGTTTCCGAAAATGTTCATTTCCATTTTCATTTTCATACATTTTCGAATTTCCAAAAATATTAAAAATTTATTCATATTACTTAAGACTTGTCATTTCGTACAATTAAACCGAAAATGCATAGGCCCTTTCCAGGATGTTACAAGCTCTGTATGGACGTAGATGTCGATCACCTGTATGCTGGATGGAATTAAATGAAAGAAAAATGATTGGGCCGAAATTAATCCAAGAAAAAGAGGACACTGTCAATAAAATTCGGGAGAGATTGAAAGCAGCTTTTGACAGACAGAAATCATATGCAGATCTGAAACGTCGGGATATTGAATATTCTGTCGGTGATAAGGTATTTCTTAAAGTATCACCTTGGAATAAAATTCTAAGATTTGGTCGACAGGGAAAATTGAGCCCACGTTTTATTGGACCATATGAGATTGTGGAGAGAGTTGGGCCGGTTGCATATCATTTGGCATTGCCTCCAGAATTACAGAAGATTCACGATGTTTTTTATGTTTCTATGCTCAGAATATATCGATCAAATCCCTCTCATGTTATCTCTACAGAGGATATTGAAATTCGACCTGAATTGTCGTATGAAGAAGAACCGGTTAAGATATTAGCTCGAGAAGTGAAGGAATTGCGTAATAAGCGAATTCCTTTAGCGAAAGTATTGTGAAGAAATCATAATATTGAAGAAGCAACTTGGGAACTAGAACAAACTATGAGATCTCAGTACCCCCACATCTTTTCAGGTAAATTTCGAGGACAAAATTTATTAAGGGGGAGAAATGAAACGACCAAAAAATTTACGGGCATCAGAAAAGTGTATTGTCAGGTCTCTGTTTTAGTAAAACGGATTCGTAAATATTTATTAAAAATATTTACGAAGTTAGTTGTGTGATAAATTAGGTTTTGGTTAGGAGAATTTGTTTAAATTAAGGTTAATTAGGTATAAGGATTAAATTGAATAAAGTGTGAAAGTTTAATTATAGATTAAAGAAAAACTAAAGGGGCTAAATAGGCAATTATGCCTATTTCTAAAGTTGAGGCGGTTTACATGTGAAATATCAAAGAAATTTTTAATTAATATATATATATTATATTATATTAACTTAATAAATAAGTATGTTATTATATTATATTATTATTATTAATAAATAAACTAAATAGTGAAAAATGTATGGTAATGAAACCATGTGTAATAATATATATACACTTGTAATACATTTATATATTTACTTATTATTTAAGTAAAAGATATTTAATATTATTATATTATTATATATATTATATTATATTATTATATAAAATAAACAAATAAAAGAAATGAAACAGAATAGAAATTGGAACGAAAAGAGAGAAGAAAAGAAGGAAAGAAAGGGGAAGAAAAAAAAAAGGAAAAATTAGAGTTTTAAGGATTCAAATTCAAATTGCTAATATTGTGTCGGAGACATCGGCCAAGAATGGAAAGGAAAAGATTGACGAGGAGTAAATTGAGAAATAACGGTTTGTATTACTATAATTCGAATTTAGTTATTATTTATTTTTTAATTTTAATTAATGTGTGTGGTAAGTGGAATTGAGGTAAGAAATGATATTGAATTATGAATTATATGAATATTTGAATGTATATTGATTGGAAATTGAAAGTGATTTGAATTGAATTAAATAAGTTATTGTGATATTGAATTGAAAATATAAGAACTTGAGATTGGTGTGAATTTGATTGAAATTGAATTGAGAAAGTGAATTGGAAACCCTATTAACTAGTCGGGTTAAGTCGGATATAGTTGGCATGCCATAGGATTGGAAGTGTTCAGGATACTTCGACTTCGAGTCGATGAGGCACTATATATGTCGTAATATTGCTTTGGATAATTCCGATGAGACACTATGTGTCGTATTATTGTTTCGGATTAAATCCGATGAGGTACTAGGTACCGATTCACTTCGGCAAGGCCGATGGGGCACAAGGTGCCGTACTGGTGTGTTTGGTTTGATCCGTGTATCCGTCAAAGTCCGAGTCAAGTTAATAGGGATAAATAAACGAATTGGAAATTAGAATTGGCATTGAATGAATAGATAAACCGAATAATTATGTATATGAAATGGATTGAGATATCGGAATGAGAAATGAGAAAGAAATGAATTGAAATTAACGAAATAGTATATGAGTTTAATTGAATACAACTTAAGAAATGGTTATTGAAAGATTAATTGTGTAAATTGAATATGCATAATTTACTATATTATTTATAAATTTGAATTATAGTAATACCACTGAGTGTATATACTCAGCGTACGGTTTGTTTCCGTGCGCATGATAGTTGAAGTTAAAAGTTCCGGTTCAGCATCCAAGCAAATCCCGAACTCAGCAAAGTGATGATGTATATTCTCTTTTGTAAAATGGCATGTACCTAGGTTGATTGTATAGGTCATTTTGAAATATGATTGTAAATGGTGTTATAAATTGACTTTGGAAGTTTATATACAATATAAATGAAATACTAAGATTATGAAATGGCATGTTTGGGTCATTTTAATATGGTATTTGAATTGGATTGAATAAAATCAACTGAATTGATTTGGATAATACATATGATAATGTTTATGAATAAACATTGATTAGGTCATTAGGTTGTGGTTTTTGACATAATTTAGGTGTATTTGAACTTATATTGGATTGGTTGAAAGATTCGTTTATGAGTTATTTGTGGTTTAAGAATTGCAGGGTTGGGTTACTTAATGTAAAATGCTCATTTTGAATCCACACGTGCGTGTGAGCCCTGCACTTAGGAAAAATTTTGAAATTTCACAAAAAAAAAAAATCTAGGGTACCGGAATTGGTCTCGATTGGCTTCTTTTACGTGATTTGGGTTTCGAGGGCCCATAAAAGGGACATTATGATTTAATTGTGATATGAATGTGAATTAACTGTAAAAGTTTGTAATTGTTCTGAAAAGTCCGGTAATGCTCCGTAACCCTGTTCCGGCGACAGTTTAGGGTTGGGGGTGTTACATAAACATATTGATATTTGAAATAATTAATTACAATATTTCACATATAAAAACATTTGAAATATCATACCCCCAATAGAGATGAAAAATAATGATATTTGACATATTTTACGTATAAAAATAATAATGATATTTGAAACAATTATTTAATTTTATAATATTAGAAATCACCATACCCACAATATAGGTAGAGAAAATAAATATTTGACATATAAATATTATATATAAAGAAAAATATATCAAAAAAATTAGTTGAAGTTTTTAAAAAATAAAATATATTTAACATAATGATAAATATCAATTTTATTAAAAAATATTTTTTATATAATTTGCAATAATTATTTGATTTTTATAAATAAAAAAGTTATTAATTAAAAAGATGAATTAAAAACAATAAACTTGAAAACAATATATTTATTAAATAAAAATATTAATTTAAAAATAAAAAAATTTGAAACAACATAAAATGAAAAATACAAATGTGTTTAAAAAAAAATCATCCAACCAAAGAAATTAATATATTAAAAAAAAAAAAAACTTATTCTGTGACACGGCCTGCAGGACTTTTTTATTTTTTTCTCTTCAAAATCAATTTATTTATCTAAATATCATATAAATTGATATATTTTCCTTTTTTTTTAATTTGACCTTTTCATCAAATTTGACCCACGATATACTCTATTACTTTTCTAATATTAATATTTAATAACCATTTATACGTGAAAATCAACTTCTGACGGTAGTGACGTAATGGCTTATTAAATTACATGGTTGAAAATAGTCAAATATTACTTCTCAAAATTAACGAAGCAGACTTTTTGGCTTCATGTCCCCGGTCTTTCTTAGGCCTCTCTTTTAACATTTTCTCGGGCACAATTGTTAAGATAAAATGGAGCATTTTATCGTAAATGATGTAGCCTTTAAGAATTTTGATTTTTGTAATCAAAATTAGGTTTTTCACCTGAATAATATAAAAAATAAAGAGTTTTTATGAGTAAAAATCATAAGTTAAGGGTTTATTTAATTATAAAAATAAGTTAAAGATTTGTTTAAACACAATATAATAAGTTGAAAGGAAATAAAGATAAAATAATAAATAAGAAGGGCTTATAAGATAATTAGCCACATTTAAGGTTTGGTGCCGCCACAATTTCAGGCAGCAACCTTTCACTTTTTTTAGCAGCCACTCAAAATAAAAAATTTGTTATCAGGTCCCTGAATACTTTAAATTATTACATTTCAATCCAATGCCACTAATTTCACAGGCAACACCAATAAAACCATACCATTTTAGTAAATAATCTAATGAGCGTGCCATTTCAATTAATAATTTTATTTTTTGTATTATTTAGGTAAAAAAACCTCAAAATTACAATGTTGCAACCTATTAAGTAAAAGAATAAATTTTATTTGATATTAATCTTTAAACTTCGCTAAAAAGGTAAAATTCGTTCCACTTGGAATGTGAAAAATATAAAAATTACATATTAACAATATTTGAAAATTTAGTGTTATTGATAAATGTTGAAGCTTTGGATATTTGAGTATCGATATTTAAAAATTATGTAAAAAAATGACTTGTTTTGAACAATGAACCTCGATATCATCATTGTCATTGGTGGCATCACCTTTCATAATGGGCCAATCATTGGCTGGTTTTAAAAAAAAATTAAAATTTTTGGGTGTCGTTGCTACCATTGACAACATCAGACTGAAGTGTAATTATATAAAATGTTCAGGGACCTAATGAAGAAATTAACCTTTTAGATTGAATGAGAAAAGGTTCTGCTCATGCTAGTGGCTCCCAATTAAATGTAACTTTTGGTTTATTTGTACATTAGGTCTGTCCCTTTTTAAAATTAAAATTAAATAACCCTTAAAAAATATAAAAATAACAAAATAAACTCTATTTTTTTTTAAACAATAAACTTAAAAATTTATATAAAATTCTTATTTAAATTACCCAAATATATCCTTCAATATTTTTTCTCAAGTTTTTAAATAAGAACATAGTTCTATTATACTCATGACTTAAAAATATTACTTCAAATATATATATATTATTATGTTTTAGTTAATCTCAATATTAAATCTTTTTTTTTTTTTACAAATTTATACTATATTTTTAGTGAATTATAAGATGAGGGCAAAGTCCTAATAACAACACGACTAGCACGACTCAAACCTAAATTATACCTGAAACCATAAATACCCTAATTATTATACCAACTTACGACATTCATTTATACCATATTTTTAATCATTACTTTTGGAAGCAGTTCTTTCCCTAACATTATTGCAAGAAAGATGAACAGATCTTTTAATTAATTGTTATCCTGTAGTATTTATATTTTATGAAAATAGATCTTTCAAAAGTGAAACAAGATCATTTTGTTTTGAAAAAAAAAATCATTTTAAATTGTGATTCAATATATATTTTTTTATATTTAATATGAATGTAATTTATGAATTTTAATTTAATATAATTATATTTATGAAATTTTTAATTTTGATTTAATTGTAATAATTGAATTTTAATTTTGACTTAATTAAAAATATTTAAAAAATAAATAGGTTAATTTATTTTAATGTTAACTATTTGTATATATAATATATAAACATAATATAATGCTATATTAATAATAGTGTTATTGGTTCCAACATTTGAAGTAATGGCAATTTACTTTCATTAAAATAAAATCCTTGTTGACATTGGATTTTGGGTTCATCCATAAACAACTCCTTCCCAAAAAGAGATTTTTACGTCATTAACTGAATTTAATTATCTTCCTCCTAAAATTGTAGGGTAAATTATATTCAATATTAGTAAATTATTAGTAAATTTATATTTTGGTCACTTAATTTTAAAAAATTACAAAATGTTTATTAAATAATTTGAAAGTTTTTATTTAAATCACTAGGCTATTAAAATTACCGTTGTATGGCCTTCTGTGTTTGCTCCGCCTGCATCAATTGAAAGCTCTCCTCCCATTCTCTTTTATAGTTCAATTTTTTTTTCATAAAATAACTTTGAAAGTCACGAATCAATGAACCAAAATTTAAATATTTTTCTTCTCCGACCTTTAGTACTAACCATCAGATTGACTTTAATTTAGGATATTTTCTTTTATTTGTTGATAGGTATTGATTTACAGCATCAATTGTCGAATCGTTGCTTGAAGCTCGTTAACCGAACCTTTTTTTATATAAAAAAATTAACAACTCAATGACTTAGATAAAAACTTTTGAATAATTTAATAATTTAAATGAAAATTTTCGAATAATTAAATAACTATTTTGTAACTTTATAAAATTAAATGAATGAAACATAAATTTATTAATATTTTAATAACATTTTTTTCCAAAATTTTAAGAAATCTCATATTAATCGAAATCTTTTAACTTGATTCCATTTCACTGTCTGACCATGATATGCACATTAAATGATGTAAATGTAAAACAACTTAAAAGTAAATCGGATATAAAAGTTTCATAGCCAAATCTTTTATCAATCAGGGTTGGAATGATGACGATGATATGTTTTACCTTTTAAATGAGGATGTTTGTTTTTTTCCTTGTTATCAATATATGATTATTGATAATTCCAATGCATTTTATTTATTAATAAATAATAAAAGATATGCCCCACCTCACCAAATCCCATTGAGATTTGAGAAAGATCTATTAAAATATACTATTGCCTTTTGTTGAGTGGAAAATTGATAGGAAATAAATGTAGTGCATTTAAAAAGAACAAAAAATATTATATTTTTAAAATGTAAAATTATATCATTTTAAATAGAAGTATAGTGACAAGAGGAAACAAAAATAGTTCAAGTAATTGAGTTGTTTCATTGATTAGTATATCTGCGAATGATGATATTTTTAGGTACTCTATATATGTGTATTTGTGCACTTAAACGACAGTGAATTATTTCTCTAAAGCAACAATTAAATAAATCAATGTGATGAGATATTCATATATTTGTGTTATGATATTTTTAACTTTTTATGTAATAGTTTAATGATTGGTTTCTTGTATAAAGAGATTTAGATAAAGGTGATTAAATTTCTTAATTCATCTTTTAAATTTTAAAAGTTTTTTTTTTTTTTAGAAAAGCTAGAATCTTTTGGCAATTTTATTTAGATTTTTTTTTATAATTTAAAAAAATCTTTTTTATAAACTTTGTAGAATTTTTAGATGATAAAAATATCTTGTAAAATAATTAAAAATCAACCAAGTCTTTAATTAAATGCCATACTCATATGCCACATCATCAGTTTTGTTGACTATTAATTGTTGATTACCACCCAAGAACAATTCTTAATTAGGTTTTAATGATTTTTTTAACTAATCTTATGAAGATTTTTTAAATGTAACAAGGAGAACAAGTTAGTGTTGCGAGGATTCAAGAAAGGTTTACTAAAACATGTTTGGGGAAAAACCATAATTTCAATATTTATATTTGGTAATCTGCATATTTGTTGTATTTGCCTATTTTTAATTTTTATAATGTTTAAAATATTTTATATTTTTCTAAATTTCGATATATTAATAAGGGTGATTATTTTATACACCGCCAATGGAATTTTTTATATTTCACAAGCGGATTGAGGTTATAATAAATATCACATTTATTTATATAATTAATTTTTTAATTTTTTATTATATCTTATTATATACTTATTCAACCCTTAATTTATTTGTAGAATCTAAAAAACTTCAACCACGATGATATATCAAATAAAATTTCATATTAACAATCTATATTAAAAAAAAAATTGAAACATTCGTATGTTATTGTTGTATTTTAATTATTTTTAAGTCAATTTTTTATTATCTACTTTTAGTATCTGATGGTATCATTTGATTTTTTTTCCCAAGTTAATTTATAAAAATAAGACTTTTGCTTAATAATAAATAACACATTAAGTGAACTTTGACATTTCATTTGAAATCAATCTCACAATATATAATTTTAGTTGAAATTTATTTTGGCCACTCCTTTAATAGTTTCAATAAAGCATTTAAAGCATTTGAATTTAATTTTAAAATTTTTAAAGAAATAATGATAAATTCCGTTCTCCCTATTATTTTTCAAAATTAAATAAATAATCAAATTGATAGAAATATTAAATTAATTAAAATTATGAAAAAAATCAAGAATAAATGAAGGGAAAAAAATAGCCTGGCATCCATTATCTTGAGAGAATACTTTTTTAAGAGAAAAATGGTAAATAAATATGGATAGGAGTTGAGCATTACACCAAACATACACAAGGCAAAGTTGGCAACAAAATAATGAAAGAGAAAAAAAGTTCTACCAGATACGCCAGAAGCATTCTATCTTCTCCCTACTCTTTGGACGGTGGCTCTTTTTACCCAATCTGACTTAAAACAATTATTTATTTATGAAAAAAATTCCTGTTTTTCATAGTGTTTATTGATATGATGATATCCCTTTGCACTACTCCAATGTTGACTCAATCATCAGCTTTTTTAAGAAATAATAATTTTTTGAGTGTCAGCCATTTTTAAGATATTCGTTAAAAATAAATGTATTTAGGAGAAAAAAATATTTTTTAATGGTTGTCACTAGTCTGTCAGATGACAATAATTAGTAAATTAAAAAATAAATTTTGGTGCTGCCGATGCATCAAGCAACACCGGTAAAAAATTTCAAAAAAAATGGTGAAATAGAAGAAAAAAAAACTATTGAAATAGAAAAAAAAAAGAAAACCAAAAAAATAAAATAAAATGGGAAGCCTGTGACCGATATTTGCTTTATAGGTGGCTATTGTCTTCTTAGATGGGATAGAGAATGGGAAAAAAAGATATATGGGAGAAAGATAGAGGAAGTACCTTAAAAAGAAAATAATAAAACAAAGAAGAGTTTATGAAGTAGTTGTCTCGTAAATATATTTGGTGTCGTCACACCCTCAAGCGGTACCCTTAAGATTTTTTTACAGTAGTCAATACAAAAGGGAAAATTTCATATTAGGCCTCTGAACATTTTAATTTATCACATTTTAATTCAGTGTTGTTAATGTGTCAAGCCACACTAATAATTTTTTTTTTTTAAACTTGATGATTGAATGATGATTGGGGAAGAAAAAAATGATGCCACCATCTCTAGTCAAGTGACACTCAACGTTATTGTAAATAATGACCTATTTTCATAATTAATTTAAAAGCAGTACCATTTCCGTGATTTTCTTTTATTTTTATAAAAAACTCGTTATGGTTTTTTTCTTCTTTCATTTTTTGGTTTTGTGTAGGGTATACCTGAGTGGGGGTTGTTTTTGTTATTATTTTTTTCATTTATTTCTTTTTGGGTGAATGACTGAGTGAGGCTTGACTGAGAGAGGGAATTTTTTGGTTTTGGGTAGGTTATAGAGTTAGCTTAGGCTGTTTTTTTTTTTTTTTTTGTCTTTCTTTCTTTTTTGTTAATATTTTTTTTTTCATTTTTTTCTTCCGGGTTGAAATAAATTGGGCCGGATAAAATAAACAGTGAGCTTTTTTGGCCCAAGCTAATCTAGCCCAAAAATATTAATATCAGTTCAATCGATTTTTTATCAGTTTTTTTGATCGCCAGTTCATGATTTTTTACTGATTTAGGGTTCAAATGGGTTTTTAGAGTTCTCCGGATTAATGTACCAACCAATTCTCAATTCAACTGACCTGACCGACTAGTCCGGTTTGATTGAAACATCATTGGTTACATTTGTTATCAATTGAGCCTTTACTTTTTAAAATTAAATTTTATGATTAACATTTTAAAAAGAGTTAATTTTTTTTTCTAAAACAAAAAAATACTAACTAAAAAATTAAAATTTATTTATAGATATAGGCTTGGTTACCCACGTGACTATTCATGTGTACTTCATATTGACATGATATCATTTATCTTATATGCCATGACAACAAATAATTTAAAATGTATAAAAATATTCAAAAAAACTAAAAATTTAAATTTTTAAAAAAATTAGCATGAAATACATGTAGATAACCATATGAGTTTCGTGTTTAAAAATACGACGTTTTAGTCCATATTTTATTAAAAAACAATTCAATTTATTTTGAAAAGTTGATAATAAAATTTAATTATTTAAAAAAAAATTAAAATTCAAATTTAACTAAAAAAAATTAGAAGAAATTAACAACAAATGAAAATGTTAAGGACTTCATCATTATGCCTTTTTTTAAACGGCTGCCAAACTTTATTAAATGAAATTTAAATGCAATAATGGTATATGAATGATGCAAATTGATTAGTAGAATAAATCAGACAATCGTATAATTTAATTATATTATGATGATAATTTTATTTATAACGTTATTTACATCATTAAATTTATTATTAATCCACTAATATAATAATCCAACCATAATCAAAGTTGAGTCTCCACAGTTCTATACATTTTGTATATATTTTGATACTTTTAAGATTCCTTCACCCGAAGGTAATTGGTTCAGAGGAGAGAATTCTTGTAGTGGAGATGCTCGTGGACTTGACACGTTAACCCAATTTTGCTTGATGGGTGCGTCCACCGTACTATCATCAACTATTTTATTGTTATGGATGGATGCTCATTTTTTTTCTCGAACTCTGTTTAAGAAAATATTTTTGAAGATTTAATCTGTTTGCCATATCAGTGAAAATGAGCTTAACAAAGTAATCATTCTTTCAGTTCAACAAAGAAAAACAAGTAGCATAAAAAAATATTTTTCTTTCTTTTTTTTTTTCATTGTTTAGTATGAAATTAATTAAATACTTTAACATAATTTAGATAAAAAAATTTCTGACAATCTCAAAACTGACTAAATTCAATATAAAGCACTTAAAAGACACTTATAATATTTACCAATTCAAACAATCGATGATAAAATTATTTTCCAGATTTTAGAATCGATTATAAAAAAGAATTCAACTCTAAATAAGTTAAAAAGAAAGAGTTAACATACTTGTGCTCCTCTTCTGTCCAAGGACTTCCTTCCTTTCTCTCATTGTCTAGTTGATGTTTAGATTTCGAAGTGAAATATATTTGATTGTTGGAATTCCAATTTGACGATAACATAGACGAATCGTCAGCATATCTATGAATTTCAATTCGACCTGCCTCAATTTCGTAAACGTCATGCAAAAGCATATCAATGCTCTTCCACTTCTTTTCTTTGGCTGACTTTCCAGAAATCCGGTCAGCGATCTTCTGCCACCGATCAGAGGTTTCTTCCGGAAAGACAAGGCAGGCATGCTCAAAGAGCTTATTCTCGAGAGGACTCCACTCATTTGTGAGGTTATTGTTATTTTGATTCTGCGGATTCATCTTCTTTTTCTTACAGCAATTTTTGTTAAAGGTTTGAAAGGAAAATAATTTTTTTTTAAAATCTGGTTTAAGAAGGAATTAGGATTTTAATTTTCTTCATTTTTGTTTCCTCAGTTTTTCTTCTCGATACAACTTTTATTACAATGGTTTTTTCTTCTCGATTTTTGTTTTCCATTTATGATAATAATTACTTTCCAAAACTCACCTAGAAAAGGAAAATATCCCGAATACTTTATATTCTTGAAAATAGATATTTATAATAAATTTATTTCCTTTTATATTTTCAATTTGAGTCATCTTTGAGTTAATAAGATATTAATTTTATTCTCATGATTTTTTAATATGATTTTATTATAATTAAATCTTTTGCATTTATTTTAATAATCTAAATTTCTCTAAATATTAATTGATTTGATTTAAATGAAGAAATATTTCTTATTATAAATTTATTTCCTTTTATATTTTCCATTTGACTTATCTTTTTTTTAATTAATTAACTTATCTTTTCTTAATTGCGTTAATAAGATATTACATCTATTTTCATAAATTTTTAATGTGATTTGATATGATTAAGTTTTTTGCATTTAATTTAATAAATTAAATCTCTCTAAATATTATTTGATTTGATTTAATTCTCTTTATATAAAAAAACTCATTAAATTTGTAATAATATTAATTTTCTCTTTTAAATATAAGTATATAAAAAAATAAGTTTTAATAATGTGATTATTTTTTATTAACTAAATTTATTATAGATAATTTACTACAACTTTACCGGTTGAGTTTTAGCTTGATTGATATTGACATTATTACTTAGGAGGTGGTTGATTCGAGCGCGTTAAAGCACATTATCTTCTTATTTAAGGGTTGGAGAGGAATTGTGGATAATTTTAGACATTATATAAAAAAAATATATAATAAAAATCTATGATGAAATTAATATTAAAAAAATAACTGAAACTTTTTTATAAAAAAGGAAAATGTTGTAGGTGGTAGTTTATATTTCTATTGATACATATAATTCTATTAATTTAATTTAATTTAAGTTTTGAAATATTCGGTATAATAATTTTTTTATATTTTGATTTTGTGAAAATGGATATTTTACACTAATAATTATTATTTTTAATTGACTATCACCTCCTCAGTTCATGATATCCTATGCAAAAAAAACAACAAAAAAAAAACCTTTACGGTATCCTTAAGTTGGTAACAACCAAAATAAAATAAACAGATAGAAAAGAAATAAATCGAAAAATATAAAGAATATAATTAAAACTAAATTTTGTCACGTGTGGGTGAAAAAAAAATCTCCTAAAATATTTTTGAAAAATTATTTAATAATAATTGTGGGTGAAATAATAACAAATTTATATTTTAATATTATTAAACACATATTCAATTATTTGATTTATAATTTTAATTGTTTTATCTTTATTTAAATAAAAATGTAACAATAATATTGATTATAATTTAAAAAAAAACTGTAATTTCATTGTTTTATAATATTAAAAATTAAAATTTATTTACCTGCTCCGAATAAGCGATAATCTAGTCGTTATGTCCACAATGATAGATAAGGTAGTATGATGTTTCCTCTGGACCATTACCAAAGCTAAAATACTGAGATTTGGTTGTCCCGTGGCATCTCCGTCTGAACCAAACACTTTGTTTTTTTTTCTATATATATTGAACTTGGAAAAGAAATATAAATGCTAAAGCTAAAATTCGAATCCAAAACTTTATGAGAGTTGCATAAACCAAAAATAGTTAAACTCGTGACTCACTTTCTACTCAGCTTTACTTCATCCCTTTCTTCTTTCCCCCCAAAGAATTAAACCATCCATGTCATTATCTTAGACAACGCTTTTGCAGGCATCATCAATATTGGCAAGAAAAAAAAAAAAAAAACTGGTTAAATTTTTTTACCTGAATTTTGATATTAAAATTTAAGAATAAATCTTAAAATTACAATGTAATAGGCGAACTTCAGTTTAATGCTATTGTACATGTGAAACTATGATTTTATTTTGAATTACATCTCGATCTTTTAATTAACAGCGATTACATGTTTCCTAATACGGATGAAATGCCTTCAAGAAATGGCAGTTTATGTCTAACTTACTTGTAGTGGCAGTTTATGTCTAACTTACTTGTAGTTTCGTGTGAAGAAACTGAAGTAGAACTTAAACCGTCCCACCTGCGGAATCCAGTTGCTTGCTGCCTATTGTCCACTGTAAGAACCTCTGGACATTTTCAAGCCCGCAGAGCTCCTTCACCACCGGCATGGTGGCAGGTACCTGCAATTGAAATGTTGAATAAGACTCATCCAGGCCACCCCATGAATGAAGTTCTTGCCTGGCTTCTTTTATGGCTGCTCTTATAGCACAGTGAACGGAAGCCGCTAGTTTTAATGGCGGCTCTCCAGAAGCTGCAAAGGCACAGATGGTAGAAGTCAATGATAAGTATTCACGTTTACCAGTTACATAACTTCGTGATCTTATCCCGTGTCCAGTGCATGAACTAAAACACTAAAAAGCAGTAGCTTGATCACCTCAAGTACCGACTACGGTACCACCTACTACAGAATATAGATGGAGAACGACAAAGCGGAGAATTATCTAGTCCGTAACAACAACAACCCTATGTTAGCCTTTTTGTCAATGGCTTGCACTTTCAACTAGTATTTGCTGACTACAAAGCAGTTTCTTCAAGGTATGTATTTCTTCCATAATCGAATATAAGGAGTTCTAGGAATTCAAATTTCAGACCAATGTTCCTCGTACTAAAAGTCGAGTGTCTATGCTTAGACTGCAATGGTTTAGCTTCTCAACTCTGTTAATAGTTTTTGATTCAAATTTGTATGAAATAAAGAGAAATGCCCTAATCGACGAATGTGCGAGTGCACAAAAAATGAATGACGATGAGATTAGCATTCATGCAGAAACAAAAAAACTAGGTTCAATAAGAATCTGAACTTGCCTTTTGATGAAAGTACACGGTCTTTATGATGTCCACTGTTCAGGATTTCAACATTAAACTTTTTAGGTACAGTATCCACCGTAGGGATCTTATATGACCAAGTGCCTTCTGCAACCACTAATCCTTTCGAGTTTGTGGGGTATTCTTCAAGCATAAAGAACCCTATTCCTTGAACAAAAGCCCCTTCAATCTGAATAAGAGAAAATCGTTAACTTGAATTTAGTATCATCTTAGATCCCATTCACTATCTCAACTGCTGCATATCAAGACAGAAAATACTTAGATAACCAATGACTACTGTAGAGCAGTGAGGACAAATTAGCAATGTTATTTGAACCGGACCGGCCTGTTGGACCGGTTGGACCGGGAACTGGCCGGAGTACCGGTCCGGAAGGTGCTTTTGAACCAGTTAGACTGAGAACCGGTAGAACTAGCTAAAAACTAGTTGAATCGGCGGTTAAACTGGGTTTTTAAATTTTTAAAATTTTTAAATTGGACCAGTCAGACCAGTCAACTGATGCCTGACCAGTTCGACCACTGGTCCAGTTTAGAAAACATTGCAAATTAGTAAAGGTTAAAGAACAAATATTTTAAATTTAAGTAATGAAAAAGGATTAGATTTGGGCCAACCTGTCCTAAATCCACGGCGGGGTTTAAGCTTTGGCCACAATCATATATGATATCTGTCTGCAATATTGTGGTTTGACCAGTTAAAAGGTTTATCTCCACCTGTAATGCCACAGTATTAGCAACTATAATGTTAGTTTTCGAGAACAGCTATTGTATTTAATGGAAGATTCACTTCAACAAAGACCGCAAAGCAAGACAGCTGAGCTGAATAGAGCCCACTGATTTACTTGCCTCACTCACTGCAGCACCATAGTTTAGGTATTGCATGGAAGAAAAGTCCGGTACATATAATGAATTTGCAGACAAGTTCACGGAAATCATATATGCCTGCATGTGGTAGATTAAAAGTGTGAAACTGCAATGATCATCTATATCTCATCAAGAATATAATTTTATATTGAGCAATCTACTGTCAAAAACAGATAATTATGTAAGATCAGGTACTTAAAAGGTAGAACAAAAAAGATGGGCCAGATAAATGTCAATCCCATTATTATGAGGTGATCTAGTACACGCAAAAGAAGATTGCTACCTGAAGAATCAGTGTCTCCCATTTTACAGGTCCCATTTGCTCCTCCAACCTCTCCTTTAGAGCAGTAAGTCTCTCAACCAAGATATTGCAGCAAAGTCTAACAGCTTCACAGCTTGATTCAGATGTCGTGCTGCCAGCAGTAAAACCGCCTTGAATTAAACTCAAGGTATCAGCTTGTATGACCCTCACCTTCTCTAAAAGTTCTTCGGTTCCAGCACATTGGATCAAACTGAGAGCATATGCAGTCATCTGTTTTACCTTTGTCCAAAGACCCTGACCGAGCTCAATTCCTCCAACTTCAACAACAATAGATCCATCACGTAGAATGCTTACTTTCCCTGGGGTTGCTCTCAATATTACTGGATGCACAATAGGTATTCGAGAAATTCCCCTTTTCCTCCATTTATTACACCTATTAAACTCTTTTAACATTTCAGTCCTATGGTAAAAGTTTGAAGAAATGGCTAACTTATCCCATATAGAAGGTAAAGTATATTCCAATGGCTCACCAGCACAGGTCTTGAAAAATAATTTAAGCGTTTCAAACTTGTGGAGATTAATGCTTCGGACAGAATCAACTTCCAGGGCAAGGGAGGATGCCACATGTTCTATTATAGCTTCAGCAATAAATGATGCTTGTACCTCCCCAGGGGCCCTCATTGCTGATCTACTTGGAAGGTTTGTTTTGCATACCTTAATATCAAAAGCTAAGGCACCCCAGTCGTATTTTTTAAGTGAACCAATTATGTTATGTGGCATAACTGGACTTATGTCGGCTGACATCCCTGCATCAACTAATATATCGAGTTTTAGGGCCGTAATCTTCCCATTAGATTTGAATCCTACACTGTAAGTTATTTTCATTGGATGCCTTCCTCCTGCCATTATCATATCAGTCTTGCGGTTTACATACATCCTGACTGGACAGTGTAGTTTGTAAGCAGCAAGTGCACATGCTGTAGCAACCTACAACATCACATTGTAAGCAGTCGGTAGCAATGTAAAAGGTCTATAATTAATTTAAGCAATAAAAAAGCACAAGCAAGAGCAGATTACTTTTTAAGTTTTTGACTAAGAGGAACGTTAGGCATGGGAGAGATCAAGAATCACTTCAATATGCATCGCAAAGATAGTCTACAAAGCTGATAAACCACAACTATATGCTTATTCTACCTTTCACATCCTACGCAATGTTGTTTCCTTCAATTTATATAATTTTGTACTACTACACTAAACAAGTATAAGATAAAGATGGAAGCAAAATCAACCACATGGATTATAATCATTTGATTATACTAAACAAATCTCTAGGCCAAAAATAATATGACATTAGTAAATAGTAATATTCATTTGAGACTGTTATTCTTGTCCACATTTTTAAAATAATCATTTTGAGGAAGAACGATACTCACAGGGATTGCTTTTATAGCCTTTCCACCAAATCCTCCTCCAACTCTTCTTGTAATCACACGAACATTGTGACTAGGTACACCCAGGCATTTAGCTATCGTATCATGCGCAAACTCAGGGCATTGACAAGAACTGTATACTACAATGCAGTTGTCCTCATCTGGCACAGCAAGAGCGGTTTGCGTCTCCATATAGAAATAGTATTGTGACCCAAGTTTGAGCTAGACATAAAAAAATAAAATAAAATAAGTAGTTCGGCAACTTCTCTTGATCCAAGTTAACAACAGGGACTAAAAGAAATGACCCTAATCGAATTGTCATGGTTATGTTTCAAAGGGGAAAAAAGTGAAAAATGGGTCATACAGTAAAATATTCAGACACAGAGAAAGAACAGGGAGGTCGGGGAACTGAAGAATGAATTGGAGAGAAAGAGAGACAGAAAGAAGCTATGTTACACTGACCCTTTATTTTTATTGAAGTATGAGTGTCCGACACATGGATATGGGAATATGACCTCCAAAGATCCTTCAAATATATAGAAAAACTTGGAAAAATCTAGCAATACCCGTATCAGACACATACCCATATCTGAAACTCACACCTGAATCCGGTTAACATAAGAGATAAGCAACAGTGAAGTATGATAATCACCTCAGCAGATAGAATTTGATGGTCAGATTCGGCCATTCCTTTTGAAAAAGCACCAACTGGTTCGGGGTTAAGTAAATGAGGGACCTCGTAAAAGCTACATTTCTCAAAAGCCTCTTCTACAGATAATATTGGTTCTAAATTCTTCTTGTCATAATCAACCACTGCAAGGTTGGCTGCCATGTCTGCATTTTTCTGTGTATCTGCAACCTGAAATAGTAGTCATTTATATGTTCAATTTTAAGAATGTCATTTTGTTTATGATATTAGACACAAAAAGCCTTGAAGGGAATGTTATTACCATTCCATTGTGCTCGATATTAGTGAACATTAGACAAAAAACAAAAACAGAGGCCATAAGTGGCCAACCAACAAAAAGGAAACCATGGAATTACCACCAATGCAATGCGCTGACCAGCACATTGAGTAAGCTCATCTGCATATAAAGATTCAGAACCAAATATGGTCTGAGCCCCTATATTCTCCCCAGGAATATCTTTGAAAGAGATAACCGTGGAGACTCCATGGGGTGATGATCCAGGCTTAAATTTTATGCCCTGCACTCGTGCCAAAGGCTCTGTGCTATAAATAAATGCTCCATGCAGGCAGTTTCTCGGAGATGGAATGTCATCCACATAAACAGCCTCACCTACAAAATACAGTAGATAAAGCAACATAGAAAAGTTGCAAAATGCATTCAGCAGGTAAATGAAACTTTGTATATGAAAGCTAATACATTAGTGCCTTTCACAGGGAAAACCTCGAAGACATCTAACCAACAGTACTTTTGATTCAAGAAAATGAGAAGTCAACTTTATCCAAATAAGCATTTATGTTTAACATTTTTAATTTATAAGGCATTACCACAATTAAGCTCTACAAATTTGAAGTTTCAGCTGGCAATAGTAGAAGCAAAAGTGTATACGCACTAGCACTAGAATGTTCCAACTAATTAATTACCTCCAGGAGTCAAGCTACTAGGGAATAGCAGGAAAGCATCAATCATATTAGTAGAGGCTGGTTATCATTTTTGTAACTTGATTCTTACTTTTGGAAGCAAAGTGAAAATATCTTTCAAGAATTAAAAAGTAAAAATTTAACTTCAGTGGCAGTAAAATGCATGATTTTGCTTCTATGCAGAATTAGCCATTTGAGCAATTTTTTTAACCAGTTTTTATCATATATATATTTTTGCCTATTTTATTTTGTTTTATAACCATGTTGAATAAAAATAAAGCAATGGAGCAAGTAAAAGAAAAGAAAAAAAACAAAGGGAGCCTAAAATGTAGGTAATAGTGAACTTATGGCAGCTAGATCAAATAATAAGAAATGAATAATGACAAACCAGAAGCTTGGATGACAGCTCCAACTTTTGTAAGTGGCTCTCCAACCGGATGATAATCTTCATTTAACTGAATCACCTGCTTTGAAGATGATAACAAAGTTGGGGATTTTATTTGATTGAACTGGTCACAGTTCTGTTTTATTTTGGAACCATTGGACAGCAAATCACTATTATATCCATCAAACCATAATTTAGAAATATCTGTGTAGCTGTTCATTAAGGGGCTTAGGAACTCAAAGAGAAAGCCAACAGCCAAGCTGGTCCTGTAAGCTGGACTGCTGGTGCCTTCTTCAGGTATTATGGTACTTTCAAGTAGTTTAATAGCCTCGTATATAATGCCAAAATTTAGCAACTTAGCAGATAGAAATTCCTCGACATTCCTTGCTCTAATTGAATGTTTTGTTCCATAAGCACCAAAAGCCAACCGGCAGTTATTTAGCACAATCCCAGCAGACTTTTTACAAAGAGAAACCTCAGCCAAGAAAGCAGCATTTAAATAGGGAAGTGCATTTCCAATAGGGCGTGGTGCAGCTCGATATGTCTCATATAGCAATTTGGTGTATGTTTTAGAAGAAATATCCCTCCTTGACTTCCAGCATGGAATTTTAATGCCTAAAAGAACACTGTTGGAAACTAATGGAGGCCTCCCAAGGAACTCCTCCAGTGTTATAGTTTCATGTCTGTGACCAGTCAATATATCAACCATTGTATCCACAGAAAGCAGTATTGTAGAAATATCTGATGGAAAATGTTTCCTCTGAGCCATTATCAGGTTTCCTCCTATACTAGCTGAATTCCTTATGAACCCTGTTGCAACTCGTTCCATATGGTCAGCAAGCTTTTCGAAAACCAGCTTACCTTCTTGATTAATTCCACCTTCATTTTCATCCTTCAAAGCTTCAATAGCTTTGGAAATTGTCACAGATGCTCCAATTTTAATTCCTGTCTGGTCTTTACTAATGATTGAAAGCTCCGGAATATATCTCAAATCAATGTACTTGTTATGATGTCCTAGTTCCTTATAATAACCCACTCCTGTGTTACCAACAACGATCTTCATTGAGGCTCCATCATTCACCTCATCAGTTTGCAACAAGCTTTGGAGCTGCTCAAGACTTCCAGGACTATACCAACGACACCCTTCAGATTCCAGATTGAAACCTGCCTTAATCACCGTCTTCAGAAACTCCGGAAACACACGAGTTGCGTTGTTACAATTGTATGGAGGTAATCTACTCAGCTTTACGTCTTCACTTTCTCCTTTTTTCCAAAAGGAGTTAAATCCCAAATCCTCCATATCAACATCATCAGCAAAACTTTTACAGGCATCTACAAGGGGTCGGTAACCAGTACAGCGACAAAGATTTCCTGCAATAGACTTTTCTGCTTCCGAAACTGTTAGCTTGGAGAATCCAGGACGTAATCCTGTTCTATCGGTTTTATCAGCATTAATGAGTGCTGAATATAGAGAAACACACATTCCAGGAGTACAATAACCACATTGAGAAGCATGGAAACCAGAAAACCTTTCCTGAATAGGGTGGAACCCATCCTTGCTATTTCCGACTCCCTCTGCTGTTGTAATCGAACACCCATTTACACTGCAAAGTAGTGTAAGGCATGAACTCACAGTAAAATCATCAACCTTGTCCTGCACAGGGTCATACTTGGAGAGAAGGACAAGACAGGCGCCGCAGCCTCCTGTCATACCAAAAACTTTAAAAATAAATAAACCATACTATTTTGATTCATAAGCAAATTCAATTCCCAGACACACACAAAAATTAATTAATTAATTAAAACAGCAATGTATGATACAAAACAGCAATTACTTGTAGTTCCTCTGCCTTGTAAAATAGAAATAAATTAATTAATTAAAACATGGATTCATATTTGATTCACTTTTGGTGTACAATCTATACATTGACAAGTGAAATACATGATGCCACCTATTAAAAAGTTTAATTATCTGAAATACTTCTAAGATTTTTCTAATAAGCTATCGTGTGTGGTTCAAATACAAACACATATATGATTAGACTAAATGAACAGACAACCAATACAAAAAAAGACGTGTAACTTGCTTCTGTTGACAATAGGCTTTGTTTGATAAAGCAGAAAATTTAGTACTTACAATAATTATTGAATTTACATAGGAACTACTGTTCGGCAGATCTTTAGAATTTAATAGAACTGTCTAACAACATATACTGAATGCAAAAAAAAAAAAAAAAATCAAACTTCACATACACAATTTATGCATAGAATCCGAATACCTGCAAAAGAAACAAACTTTTACATTCGGAAGAAGAAAATCCTAGTACCCATCAAAGAAAAAGTCACCAAAGTACAACTATCATATTGAAACACACACGAGTCTATAGGCAATAACATGTTTGAGAACTTCAGATCCATCCATCCATCCATAATAAAGTAAATTCACTTAACCCACTTGAGAGAATTAATCAAAATCAATCCTACATTCCAGAATCTATAAACATTCCACAAAAAAAGGATAGGAAAAAAGATTACTTCCATAAAGGAATCAAAGGAGAAAGAGAGACCTTCACCACAACCAAGCTTGACACTCTTGAAAGAAGTCTGAGAACGCAAGAACTCAAGCAAAGTAGTGGAAGGGTCAAGTTCAGAGAGCTCAAATCGCTCTCCATTAACAGCAAAAACTAACGTTTGGTGTGGTTTTTTTGTTGGTGTAGTTTGGGTTTGCTGACCCATTTTCTGAGAGCCACTGCTGAAACTACTACTGACTGATAACCAGCGGTGGGATTGCCCAGATTTTTTTTAAAAAAAAAAGTCAAAAAAAAAAACTTGCCCAAGAAAAAATGATGTCATAATCAAAATCAACTGAATATATATCAACTCCTTTAAAAGGTAAAGTCGGGGGCGGTCATTTTCGTTGGTAGTCGTTGTCACTTTATCGTGAAATGTTGGAATTTGTCGTTTCTTCGTGTTAGAGTTAGAAGCCATCACCCAAAAAGAATTATTTTATTTATTTATGAAAAATAAAGCATTAACAAATTATTGTTTAATTCATAGTATAACCAAATTTAAATTATAAATACATGTCTAAATATTTACTTAATGAAAAATTAAATTATCAAAATACAAATAGATTAAAAATTATAATAAGAATCAAACTATTATCTTAAAAATTACGAATTGGAACAATCTAACTAATTGAACTAAAAAACGTGCATGACACTCAAAGACCAGTACATTTTAATTGCAGTCATTCACCTTTTATCATTTACAATTTATATTTTGTAATATGCTTAAATTTACTAGGCTCTTTTGACTGTAATATAGTTTGTCTTCTTATATAACCACCTATTATAATAACATTTTAGATTAATTGTCAAATAATCATTTATAACAGTTTTTTACTTATAATAACAACAGTCATAGTTGTGATTTGTGAAGTACTTTCTTTGTTAAATTATATTTCTATAACAACATATTATCTAAAATTTCAAGTAAAGATATAATTATTTCATATAAGCAAACCGATTGATTATAGTTGATTAAATAAAATGATCTTAATTAAAATATTATTCATTAATTAATTTATTCTGGTAACTTATACTGATTAATTAAACCTGTTAAATTTATAAAATTTATAATTAACCATATGAAATCATATAAAATAAAATATGCATAAACAATAATGCATGCATATGTTATAAATTTTTTAAAAATTTTATTGATTTGATTTTCACATTCTTCGGGTGAAAATTCAAAATTATATTATAAGTTTACTACAATTATATATTTATAACATGTTATAGGTATATTACTTTTTTTGTAAACGCAAAATCTTAGATATAAAATTATTATAGCGAGAATCGGGTGTATTATATTCTATAATATTTTGTGATATATTGAAGTAAGCTTCTTCTTTTTTAACTCTAATATTATATTTTGTCCATATAAATCCAAACTTATTTATGATATTTATTTTTTAGGATGCTTCAACAATAATTAAGTGTTGAGTTCTAATTGTTGAATTGTACATGCAAAATATATCGTGGAATCATTTATTGATAATGAATTGATAATACTCAAAATTTTATATCTACACTTGGTTAACAACTTCGTAATATAATAAATAATTAATGTATATTTAATATTCTTAATTCGATATATTTACATTAAATTCATAATTATTATGAATTTATAGTTTAGATATCTAATTCAATCATATTTAATTTAAAAAGAATTATATAATTTTAAAGGCTTTACTTAAATCTTTTACTAACTGTTAACTAACATGTCAAAATAAAATAAAACATAAGAAACAAACAAATACAAAAAGTCAAAATGTATATTAATTTTCAGCCCGTTTGGATATTTGCTCAATTTGTTGGAAAACAACTACTCCTATTCTTAACCTCTCATTTTCATAATTTCTTTTACACTAACAATTATCCGTGGGAATTTATTATAAAAACAATTAATAATTTCAAGACGTTTTAGGATTTTGAAAATTGTTTTTATAAATAATTAAAATGTATGAGGACCCAAATTGTTCATCCATGAAATATTTATCTTTTAAAGAATAAGAAATGGGTATAGAATAAAATTATAATATTTAACAATTAAATTATAATTTAATTGACCATTAGAAAAACGAGTTAAATATATTTTCCGATTTACAATTATTGATTAGCGTGGGTAATCTGTTCAACATGATTAACGTATCTATTTAATTTTCTATATAAAAAAGGTATGATTTCATTCCTTTACTATCTTTGGTTTATTAATTATTGTTATCTTAGTTACTAATGTTGAGTTCAGCTGTCATTTTCATAGATATGCAGCATATGCATATCTCAGTAGTAAATGCGTTTTCTATTTTGCTTTTTACCATGTAATCAAGGATGTAAGTGTACTTTTAAAAAATGGTGCAAGTATAGCTGCTAACTGAGTTTAAGTTTGTAAGTAAAGTTTTGTTTAGGAGTTCGCAATTATCCAAATCAATTTATAATTAAATTTATTTCAAGATGTAAAAAAATATTTTTATTTAAAATGATAAAAATAACATTAAGATACTACGTAGTTTATTTTTAAAAGTATTACATATTAATTATTAATCATTTTTTATATATGAATTTATCAAATAATATTCAAAAATTATAAAACAAATCTCATTTTACCAAAATAAAATCTACACATCTAAAACTCAAAATTAAATGAAAAAAAAAACCATAGATCTAACCAAATTATGAAAAAAAAAACTAAAAAAAACCAATCAAATTAAACTAAACTCACCCCTACTAATTTAGTTGACTAGAATCAACCCTACTAGTTTAGTTGACATTCTCGTTGTTATAATAATTTTTTGGGGTAAGAGTTGGTAGAGTAATTTAGATTAAATGGCTTCAAGTGCACAATCTTTTTAATTAAGAAAAAAGCAATTAGCCAAACTGATGGAATTTTAGTTATGATCCGATTAAATTTTAGTTTGAATAGCATCGGCACAGTTACCAGTGTAGGAGGATATGAGTTTGAACATTCTAAAGTACATTTATCTTTCTATTTAAGATTAAAGGGGGTTATAAGTAATTCTAAGCATTATATATTAACTTTTCAAAAGACAAATATTGCACAACAACAACATTTTCTTTTTTCAAAACCAAACCCAACGTAACGTGCCATTTACCATTGCCTACTTTTTACTCCAATGAAATAGTAAGAAATAGAAATAAATAAGAACATTTACAGGCCCTTGTTTGAAAAATAGTGGAACTCAAAAGCACATTCAAACTTTACCCTTTGGAAACAAAATTCATTAACTTAGCACTCAGGGCTCAGGCCAAGGGGGAAAAATGTTAAGACTCTACCCTAAATTAAGAGACAACAAACACAACAAATCTCAATTAGCATGTTACTTCTTCACCATAGCCAGCTAAATAAAGGATTGATGCCTTACCTTGCATGAAAATCGACTGCAGCAGTGCAAAGATGATATGGTGCAGGTTGGCTGCTGCTAAGAGTATTGAGTCCAAACCACGATGCAGTTTAGGACTTCTACTTTGAGCTTGTTTTGATGAACTTAGCGGCACACAAGAATGCATATCGCTACCTACTTTCGATCTTCATGGAAAGGACTTCAGATTGAGAAAGCATAATAGCTCATTTCATTTTCATTAAAGTAATAGTCATTATAGTTGAGATATCCCCAGAAACACGAAAGCCTAGATTCTCCATGTTTAGGTGATTTGAGGTAGAGTAGATGCAGTTCTTTAAGATTTTTGTCAAACTTTTCTTTTATGCCAAGAACCTGCGGGAAATATATATAATTAGTTTATTAATTAGGTGCTCTCTCGGTCTCTCATCTAAAATGTTAACTTAGAAGTCTAAGAAATTGAAATAATTCTACTTGCTGCAAAGACTTCTCTAATTGTTCAACGGATTGCTATTTGTTCTAGTTGGATCTTTTTGGCTTGTAATACCTTCCGATGATAATAATCTCTATAGCATTTATCAGTCTTTCTATCTCCTTGGAATCACCATTACTATTACAGGTTAAGTTTGACTTCATCCATCTCGACTCGAGCACCGACATATTTTCTAAAAAAATCTAGTCACATGTGTCTGCTCTAACATTTTAAAACAAGAAAGACTTTGTTTTGTGTTCAGCTCCTAGTTACCAATGCATTGCAAACAAGCTAGAGACAGAAAATGTATCAACCTATTTCAAGCACAGAAATGGCAGTAAATCCCATATAAAGCAAAACGATTAATATTAACCATCACTGAGCACAACTAAACGGAATAAAGATGCATGATGAATTCAGTTATGTAACATCTGTTTGCAATTTAAAATGTATGTATCTTCCTCAAAATACAGTTGCTACAATTAAAAGTTCAGAAACAAAGAATGATTAAATAACTACTACTTATAGAAAACAGTTATGCATTTGTGCCTGATAGAGTTCATCGCCAGAATACTAAATTCCACCATAGTGCAATACTTGCTTGCAGTGAGAAACTAAAAGTCAGGATTTTGAAGCTTACTTAAACATCATGCAAATCTATTGCAGCAGGCAGTATGGATCATAATTTGATGGTTACCTGAGATATGTTGATCTTAGAAAGTTTATCCTGTAAATCACCTTCAGCAAGTCCCACATTCCATATATCCCCAGTAAGACAAGACCGGAAGTCTAGGGCACACTGCAAAATATTCTCTATGGTACTGGCTATTGGTTTTGTTTCATCAGATAGAAAACATCTGAAAAGTATACATGTATTGTTAATGAAGAATCATCATTAGTGTGAAACTGAACATGCTAAAAGAATTATTCTGTGGCAACAAAACAGATGCAGTTTGAATATCGGAGTCAATGCAAGTAAAAGATTTCTTTGGCTTTGGCATTGATCATAAAGGAAAAGGCCATGTTACTTGGACTTGGGTGTGAGTGTCAAATACGGATATGTGTGAAACAAGCATGTTCAATTTTCTCACGTTTTCTGAAGGGTTCTTAGAAGGTCATATCCCCGTACCAATGCTCGGATGTGCTGGACCTTGATACTTCAAGAAAAGTGAAGAGTTGGAGCAATATGAGGAAAAGGTATCCACATTTGAGAGCGTTAAAGTGGTGGTATCTCATATCTATTAAGTCTTTCTTGTGGTCTTATATTCAAGTTGGGCCCTTCCACTTATTCTCAATTGCTTTTAGATTGGAAGCTTGATATGGTATTAGAGCCAAAGTTTTGTTTTGTTGCACCCCATGTGAGGTTGGTTGCCCACCGGATCTGAGATTGTCCATAGGTAGGCCCTTGTCAAGTTACATGTAAGGCGGAGTTAAGCAGGGTTATCCTACATCTATGAAGTCTTAGAGTTTTTTGTGATCTTATATTCAAGTTGAACCCTTCTACCTATTACCAATTGATTTTAGATCGGATGCTTAATCAAATGCATTATCAAATATAGAAACAAGCATATCAAGGATGTTGAGGGGCAGGTAGCTGGAGTAGCCACAATAGATATGTTCCAAGTTCCATATATGTTTCAAGGTTAAAACTTGGTCCAAAGCGAATTAAGGCAGTAAGAACCCAATTATTACTATAACAAGTCTCCCCCCCTCCCCCCCCAAAAAAAAAAAAAAAAGTTGGCTAACTCAAACTTTAAACGAGAGCGAAGCAGGACTTACATATGTAGTGAATCAGTTAGATATGACATATGCACCGACTCAAGATCCATCATATCTTTGACCTGTAGAACCATGAACCAGCGTCAATAACATAACAACCTAGAGAATTTCTCCCTTTGCAATTGAATAAGTAGAAGTCAATTTGAAAATAGAATAATAAGAGGCATAAAAAGTAAAACCAATAAAGAGCACAAATACATGCCGTATAATAGATTCAAATATTGTAATTATTATGATATTTTAAAACAAAATAATAAGCTTTAGATGATAAGGCAAATGTTAGGAAATCAAAACATAGCTTTGTTGGTACATGGATACACATCAATCTAGCATGGTGTTCTGTTTCTCCTTTTACTAAATATTTCTTCAATTGAGAAAGATGTTAAACCGTTAGCGCAAACATTTATTCTTCCGCAGGGTTGGAATAAAATTAGTTGCTTACCAAACAATAAAAACAACCCATGCTTTTTCCCATTGCAAGGGGACAGCTATAATGATTGCATATTTTTTTCTATGCTGTATTTAAAACCATAATCTCAGCAAAATCAGAAAAGAATAGGTCCTTGAAAAAATTGCAACTCAAAAAAAGAAGAGAATGACTTGGCTTCAGACGGGCAGCACAAAAATCAGTTCAGGTAAACTGAACCACAATCGGCATAAGAGATAAACACACGATGTGTAAGAATTTTCTAAAAACCTTGTGCTTAAATGAGTGAAGAAACTTGCACCATGATACATGTGATAGTTGTGACTGTACATATTGCTGTAGTGTAGATACAAAATGATTAACCTGATGCCTGGCATAGAAAGAAAAGAAAAAAAAGTTAATTCTTAGTGAACCTAAATGCTAAAACTATCTAAAAAAGGAAACATCAAAGCTAGATACCTTTATTACATTAGGATTTTTTGCCCCAATGTCACACATGACGAGTTTTACAGTAAGATACCACAAAGTACACTATCAGATATAACCATCAAAAAGCAGAAATTTTAATTCATTCTCCCCCTTTTAGCAAATTCTCTATTTCCTACAGAATCATTAGATATCTTACCGTCCATCCTGGTAATCTACACATGAAGAAAGGGTCTGAATTCCTTAAAATACTAGAATGTAGATTTTGACTTTAGCACCAAAATTTTAAGGAAAAAAGGGAATAACGAAAAGGTCATTTGCACCTAAAGAACCTTCACATATTTCTTTTTAACAAGTATCTGAAGATCGGATTACCATTTAGAAATTCACATTTTCTTAAATAAAAGCTACCAGACAATCCTCCCCACCCACTTGTGCTTGTCTGTAGTCAAGGTCGGAAGATGGAATAAAATAGTAGCTGCACAGTCGGTGAATGCTAAATTCTGAGCGAAAGATGCTAATTGCTTCTAAAATTAGCCAAATAACTGTCAACACCAAATGAAATCTTTGAAACTCAGAACTTTAGGATGCTTTACATATTTGTTAACTTCCAAACCAGCAATATTACCAAAATTTTGCATCGAATGGTGTTCCAAACAATTGCACAAGCAGAGAGGCCATAAGTGTGAAGTGTTTAGTGTTTTTCTCGCTTTGAGTTGATGATGATAATTATTATTCATAAATTGCAAAAGTATTAACCATACCTCAACTTCATTAACTTGTTAAAATGGCCCACTTCACGTTCATGTAGTGTAGGATGGCGTTTTTGACAGATCAAGTGCACTACATCCTGTAACAAATATTTAAATATTATCAAGAGGTGAATTCCTTTGAAATTTCCATGAGTGCCAAAATCCAAGTATTTCATGTTGCAAATGCTAATTCTTAGAAAGTACAACACAAAGATTGTGAAAGCAAATACAATGTTCTGAGAACAGTGTGGATTAGATGAGAAAATATCGAGTATACCATAATTTTGATTGAACTATATGCAGATAGATGAACATTGGGTAATTTACCAACACTTGAATCAAGAGAAGTTTTAACAGGGTACTAACAATTAGCAATATACATATTTAACCCATGAAGAATGAAGAAAACTAGGTTTAACTTAAAAATTATGCACCCGCTTGGTTTGACTTTCAATGGTAAAGAAATTGTGACCATGCATGCATATGCAAGTGTAAACAGCTGGTATCTCTGTAATTCATGTCTCTTGCACCTTTAATGAGCACCATACATCAGTCAGTGAAAAAACAGCAAGCTTCAGTTGTATCAGAAAGCTGAATATATCAGCATATATTTTCAATGCACCAGGAGTCAAAATAATGCTGATAGGCCAATCCACTCGATAGCCCAGACCTAAAAAGTCGAAGGAATGAACACCTGCCATGTTAACAGCCATAAACTTTTAAGATGATAAATAAACCGAATGGATTCCTCTAACATGGAGGTTGAAATGGGAGCAGAGGAAAGAAATAGGATCTGAGCATGTATATGTTTGAGAAACAGGAGGTTAAATTGGAATAATGAATTAATGATAATTTTACCAATTGTAGAAGTTGAAAGAGGCAACAACCCATGCCCTTTTGCATAAATAAATAATCTATCTTTATGAGGGTCTCTTTCACAAGATGACCTCTGCACGGACAACTCAAGAAGTCCTTGAATTTCAGAGAGTCTCCGGTCCACCTCTGTAACACACCATTTCTGTTCATTCCATGTAAAAAGGAAATGATTGTAAGTAATAAATATTCATTTTTTTCCTTGCTGAAAAAGCACACAATATTTAAATAATAAAGCATTAAGTGACTTATTAGACAGACAGTCATACATGATGTGAAAGGGACATGATGAACAAATCTGCCCAGTCTGCCAGTTCCATAAAATGATATCGCCGCAGCGCTAACAAATGTTCTTGCAAATCAAAACCTTCTTCAAGTATCTTGATGGTTAATTTGCTGACATAGTTATATCTTAAATAATTAAGAAAAAGCACAGTCCGACATAAACTTTTTGAACAGATAGAAATATGAATAGGATAACTAGAATGATCTAAACTTGGCAGCTAAATATAGGGCTTTGACACAAAGTAAAGCTCGATTATATATTTTTCCTTTTATTGGTTGGGTGGAAGAGGAGGATTGGAGAAGGAAGAAAGGCTTTTTTTTCCATGATAAATGCATATACCCAAAATCTTAAATTGCATATATTTGCAACAACCACTAAAGTGTATCACCAATCTGTCTGTTCTTTGGATATTAAACAGACAGCCAACTTATGCTAGCACATATCACAGCAAGAAAATCCATAATCATCTCAAATCCAATAGCAAAGAAAATCATAAATGCAGCAAACAAATCATTCTATATAAATGAAATTAAGGTTTGGGCCTGATACCAAGCACTAATAAACCAACATAAAGAATGAATAATTGGACAATATGGTTATCTTTCCTCCCAATCTAGTAGGACATGAGTAAGGATACTGAAGCAATATTTCCTGCAGTAGGCATTTGTCAATTACGAAGTCAAGGGGTATCTCAAATGTGGAAGATGTATTCAGCTTCATATCTATAGTCCCACTGCTATTAGGGGTGCTAAAACTACCAAGCAAACTCTCCCAATAACTGCTGCCAGAAACAGTTGTTGAAATAACATCCTGGGTTTGATTCCTTAACTCCAAAGGTGGAACAGCAAAAGAACTTTTTGAATTGTCAACCAAGAGAACATCTCCATAGCCTTGTTTGTCATCCTGATTACCCCTACCATTTGTCACAGAACTGGTATTCTCAGGAAATTCATGTGTAATCCCAGACGATAGCCTTTTGACATAAACCATACAAGGGTCATCAACTGAAGAAAAATCAAAATAAGGTAAAGTTTGTTGGTAGTCTATCCGGCTTGCATCACCAGGTTTGCTCATCATACGGAAAAAACTATTGTTTGTCAACATTGGATTTTTGCTCAGAAGGCTACCATTGTAAGTAAGCTTGAACTGTTGCAATTGGAATAACCCTGAAGTAGAGTCCTTTTCATGTTGACCCTCATTTGAGGTATCCACTGCTGAAGTATTGTTGATAGCAATTGATTCATTAAAATGTTGCACAAATTTATCAAAGAATTGCGTGTTACATTTTCTCGTCTTTATGTCAGAATCACATAGATGTGATCTTTTATCATCTCTGTCATCGCCATCAATACAGAAGGCATTATTCCTTGCACTGTTAACTGGCCAACCTTTGGAAGTTAGAATATTTGCAGATTCAACCTCTGCACACAACCAGTTTGACTCAAGGTGTGGAGATAAGTGATCATATATCCCATTAGGTTCACAACCTATAAAATTGCCATGCCCACCAGTTCCAGCCTGCAAACTGGTTTCCATACGGTCAGACTGTCCATTCTGCAAAGCTAGCTGCAATGAGTTTCCAAATGGGGTACTAACAGAAAAGCTTAGGGCAGAGAAATAATTTTGTTTAGGCCAAACTAAATTATTAGAGTGTTCAATCAACTGCTCAGACTCAGTATGTTCTTCAAAACTACTCATAGATGAAGACTCAAATGGTTCAAAGATGTCAGCTTCATGAGAGGATCCATCTTTTGTACTAGAGTCATCAAAATCATTATTGTCAAGCGACCTGAAATTCAAAGAAATCAGGTATAGATCAAACAACAAAAGAATATGCAAGTCAAATGTTGATAATGAGAAAAGATTCGGAGACAAGGCATGTAAGAGGGTATATAACAATCATAGTGAACAATGCCTGGAGTTAACCTCACTCTCCCCTAATCTTAACATATCTGAATATATTGCATACTTCTCTGAGACTATTCAAATCATATATAGCTTGCTTGCATAGTCATTAAATAGTTGTCTGTTGTAACAAGATCCTGTGAGCTACATGGGAGGGGAATATAAAGTGGTGCTGACTGACATCTAATTAAGTACTGGTTTATCATGGTCTTATATTAAAAGTGGATCCCCTTCATCTATTACCAATTAGTTTTAGGTTGGATATTCAACAAGTTCACTTAAATTACGAACAAAAATAAGGATCAAAAGTGAGGAATTATCATGGACTAACAGAAATGTTGCTCCCATAGGAAGTTGTTTACATATTTTATTAAGTGCAGAAAATTATTATTTTTTCCTTCATTTGTTTCCAATCGAAAATGTTATTTAATTCAGGTGCTCTTGGACT
Source organism: Gossypium sturtianum (assembly GCA_025698515.1). Lineage (NCBI taxonomy): Eukaryota > Viridiplantae > Streptophyta > Magnoliopsida > Malvales > Malvaceae > Gossypium > Gossypium sturtianum. The sequence goes on from CM046955.1 coordinate 166,089,230, forward strand.
TTAGGAGTTATAGCCACTTTTAGAATATTTTTTGGCTGCAAGATAGGCATTATTAGGCTGTCGTATTTGACATTGAGTCTTATACCGGCATCATGTTATTGGGCCTATGTTTTCAACTTGGAGATGCTTGAAACAAACTTAGGCAGTTTCCCTAATTGGACGTCAATTTTTTCACAGAAAGAGACTAATGACAGTTTTCTAGTTCTAGTGGTGCTCTTTTGAGTTTACACCGAGGAGAAGCATCTCTAGGCCCTAGGTAGAACCAAGGTCTTTAAGCATTTCTTCCAAATGCTTTCAAATGCACTTGAAACCTGCAACTGGTCCTAAAATTTTTCCCTTAAGAACATACAAACAAGCCAGTTGCAAACTTTGACCTAAAATCAAGTAGACAATACGGACAGCTTTTGCAATACCCATAATACCAGGACAATAAAACTTCCAAACCAAGTTTTCCAACTTACGGTCATAGCTATACCATTAAGCCATTTTTTGGGCCCTAACTTTTCTTATTGTTTTCAGACCTTATAGTCCAAACTCGCCAGAAATAGTAGGTTCCAAACACTCAATTCCTGAAAATCAAGAGAGGAAACCTTTGAATTTGAGCCACTCGATCATCATAAAGATCAAACCTTTTCAATCCAAAATTGTAAATTTTATTTTGGCAAATTGAAATTAATTTTATGCAATCAATGACTAAATGCTCTCTCACCTAATCAGTCCTTCAGAATAAGAAAAAGTTTTCCACCTAAATAATAAATTATATAGGAGTTATTGAACCCTTTGCCTACATGCTTTCTTGCATCATTGGTCTTATCAAGTCTTTAGGAAAGAGTTTCATTGGAAGAGAGTTCCTTCAATTATTTAACCCAGATATCAGAACCAAATTAAAGTAAAAAAAAAATTTAAAAGGACAATTTTACACATGCACAGAGAGAGGCAGTGAGAGAAAGATTACACATTAGAGAAACTTCGTTTCATTGTTGAATTAATAACCAATTTGTCGTCCACTGTGAGTGAAGCTGCAATATTTGGAGTGTCTCCACTAGTACCAAATAAATGAGGTTCAGCCCTATGCGAAATTACCTGGAAGACAGTGAATATTTGGGTAAGGCACAGAACTGGGTAAAACAGCATTAAGATGCATAACAATTGCCCATGGTCAGTGAATGAAACCTCCAACATGTCACAACTTGGGCATACCATTGAGTGTAAAGCCAGGTACAGGAAAAAAGAAAAAAAATTCCTAGGTATAAATGATTATTTACATTGTTTACCCTATCATAATCTACCAATTCTAGAAATAGTTTACAGACTCCTAGGTCCAGAATGGGGGCCGGAAGAACAAAATAAAACTTGGGAATCTCTATGCTGAATAAGCAGAATCGTTTTAAGTTCTTAGCATACAAAGCATCTAACAGGAGTAAAAAATAAAAAAAAATTGCAAGGAACAATGGCAAAAAGACTAATTTGTTTCAAATAAATAGATTAGTGTTGTATTGTGCTGAACATAGAACCATGTCCTAAGTAATAATTGGTGCATGTGATTACAGCCTAAGAAGTTGCTAAATGAGAAAGCACAGTACAAATTACTATTTGTTTATTTCTAGTTGGGATAACATATTGGTTAAGTCAACCTGAAATATGAATTATCAAGATAGTATGTCTGCTGGTATTTAGTGATACAACAGGTTATTAATCAGATTTCAGTATTTCACATAATACACAAAGGCCCAGACAGCCAGCAAGGTAGTATAGACGGTTACAACCGGAAATAAAAGTAGATGAACCATGGTAAAACCAACAGAGAAACACAAGAGCACACTAATTGAAACCAAGTAATAGTTGCAGATTTTTCATATCATCCTTTACATAGCACACGATAAGAAGGCAAAATATCTACAAGAAAAATTGTGATACCTGTTGACAATTGAATTCCAACCCTGTCAGTAAATTTTCAAGTTTCTCCTCCATCCTCTCATAGTAACTATTACGCATGAGAACCAAGGCTTCTATATTTTCTTTGCCAAAAGTGATTGAAGAAGCATAAAACGGATTACTGCCAGCAAAACCACTCCAGCAGGGAAGAAAATCTGAATAAGTATGGTCTCCAGTATCAACATGTTTACGCAATTCAAGCAATTTCATTAGAACTTGAAGCTGCTGACCAGCCCTAACAAGTGGAGTCAAAAGATCCTTCAGGAAACAAGGAACAACAACTCCATCCCGCTCCTGATACAAATTGTCACTTTTAAGAGGATCACAATTGACAGAGAACTAAAAAAAGTGAAATATTTAAACATAATTAAACCACTCAAAATTTATTACCGTAATATTTGCAACCGGAAAGTCAATAGGGATTCCATCTTTACCAGCAGAACGATGTTGTAACGTATCAATGTACTCTACAACAAACTCCTTATAAGGATCATTAATCTCAGCTTTAAAAATCCAGGACCTTATAAACTCACAATAAGGTTCACATGACCGAAGAAAAAGAAACTTGAGTAAAGCATGGAGAGCAGGGTCCGCAACCTACAAGAAGAAATGGCTAAAAGAATGTTAACTAGCAAAACCATAGGGGTTAAAAAACATTTCTCAGCAATAGGATGTTTGGTTCTTAATAAACTTCCTATCTTTTAGGGGAAATAAGTTGAAGCAAAGAAGAACTTCTAACGCCCGGCTGTTCAATCAATCAAGCACCATATATAATGACTCTAGAGGTCATAGCTGAAAATTTCCAGTGCATCCAACGGTAATATGAAGCTTGGCCAACATAAAGACTAGAGAGTTAAATTGACTGAAATGAAAATTTAAGTAAAGATATCAACAACACAACAATCAATTAAACTAACCTTTAGCTGTGTATACAAGTAACTAAGCAGGTCACCTCCCCTGAAGAATTTATGAAATCCCATGGCTGCCTTATAACTTAGTTCTTCAAAAGAAGATTCCAAGAAGCAAAGAGCTAAATCATGCAGATTGCATATATTCCCAAGAGCTTCAATCTGGGTCCTCAATTCCTTTGTGTGCAGGTATACCTCCAATAGCGTAATTCCAGAGTAAACCACACTTGTGAGACAGCCTGAAGATACACCTGTAGAGACTTCAGTACTCTTTGAACGCCTTACATTTACTGATGCATATAATGTGTCCAACGCACAAATGTACCCTTCCAAAACCTTTCCTACAGCTACAGAGAATGCTTGATTAACAAGGCTATATTTAGGGCCTTCTTCCTCTTGCACTTTGTGGCCACCATGATTTTGATTGTCTGCTGCTTGAGAATTTTCCCAGCCCTTCCGTAGTGAAAATGAATTTCCATTGAGATTCAAATTTGTAAAATATTCTACAAACTTATGGAGAAGGAAAACTAGGAAACCTGAACAGCCTATTGATTTGAGAATCTTCCCCAAAGCATGAGTGCTTGAAGACCGGTACCAAAGACTAGGTGTTTGATGGAAAGTCCTATCCGCAGGATCAGAAAAAAAGGCAGCAGAAAGTTTTTCTATGCTACAAAGAGATGATTCTATGCCTTGCAGTGCATTTAGTGCCAACCTCACCAAAGTTGCCTCCTGTATGACAATGTCATCTCGATTGTTATAAAGAAATAAAATAGATGACTGCAGCTTAAAAATAATGTTTATGATTTGATCATATTTTTAAGTAGAATCACCACAAACCAGCATCTATCATTATAGTCCCAAAGAGTACACGTTCTTCAGGTTACTCAAAATGGACCTTCTAAAACTTGAATTTGCTGATAAAAATTCATAGCTTCACACAATTCATAACCACCTAGGAAGCATGTACATTGACATGTAATACAGGTACTGCATGACATCGGCACGCGACATAATAAATTTTAAAAAAATTAAGACATTTTATATGATAGCATACAATAAAATGTAAAAACGATACTTTTCAAATAAATATTAACATGCAAATAGCTTTTCAATTTTAAAAATTTGCTATTGATTTTAGAAACATGAACCTTTAAAAATACATTAGAACCACATTGCTCCTTGTTGATTTCATATTTGGGAAACCGTCATGGTGTGTCCAGCTGTGCTCAGACATGCTAAGCTGTGTCTTGACTATGTTTTGACTGTGTCGGGAATTTTTTTTTTTTAAATTTTTTGACATGAACTCACATGCCCAGCGTGTAGTCTGCCGTGTCTAACTCTTGGACACTCCCTTGCTAGAAGTGTCCGCTTCATAGATAACCTCAAGTTGCAACAGAGTTCAATTCAGTTAAATCTATATTTTCTTATTTCTCTATATCTCACACAAATAAGTACTTCACCAAAGCAATTTGACGCAGTATGCTTAATTAGAGATCCAGCTTCCAAGCAGCCGCTTACTCAAATCATAAAAGAGATCGGTAAAGTAGAATCTTAATCCAAAACAAAGAAGCAGTTGGTCATTCTTTTGCTACTGGCCTTTAGCCAGTAGTTTTTTTTGCTTCCTGATAGCGAGTAAAAATTAAAACTATATTATAACAATTAAAAATGGGAATGCAGTCAAACATTTTCTTCATTTAAAACAAAATTCATGCAAATTTTAAATGTTACTAATATTTTAATTTTTAATTTCTTAAATAACACCATCAGATCAGTTAACAAACACGTTTAATTTAATTTTTTTTAAAAAGAAGCAGAATTTAAAAACTAAATTTCACTAAAACTAAAAGAATTCTAGAATAAAAACCAAACATCAGAGCTTACCCAGGCAATGTCGTAGTTCGTAGGTTGTTGAAATATACAATCAAAAGTACATCTTAAAATTGGTACATAAAAATTATCGATCGACCGAGAGAGAGAGATGATAATACTTACGGAGACTGATGAAGAGGAGGAAATGGGAGGTTGAGAGTCTGGAAGAGGAGGAAGGGGGCCGCTTTGAGAAGGAATGGATTCCCAGGTTCGAGGAGGGAGCCATGGATCTTCCACTTTCAGCTTCTCAAACAACGATGCGAAATTCGTCTCCACCGCCATTGTTCAATTTCTAAATCATCTATTGAGCACTGACTCACTGAGTTAGAGCTACTCCCCCAACGGCCAATTCCCTCTACTTTCCTTCTTTTTTTTTTTTTTTTTTTTTTTTTTTTTTTTTTGAAGACTGAATTTACTTTGCAGTACAGGTCGCGGGATATACATTTCTAAAGGCAAAACCCCCGAAATTTAGGAAATACGGCACCGTAGTTGCTGCTTTTCCAGGTTCAACCAATAAATGGAAGCCACGTAATATATGCGCTTTGCATGAAAACTACAAATTCCCTGTTACTCGGCCTGGGCTGAAAAACTAAGCCTAATATTTAGGGCTTTTATCGTTTTAATTTGGGTCTAAAACGGGAGCCCATTTGTCCACTCCAATTTGCATTTAGGCCCGTCATATATGTGATTTTTTTTAAAGTTTATATTGAAATTTTAATTCATAAAAATCTCAAATTTTACATAAAATTAATTTTTTGAAAAAAAAGTAAAAGTAAATGTTTAGTATTTGGTTCCTCGACAGTGTATTCTTTTAACTCTATAAATAATGTTAAAAAATTGTAATGTGTCTCAATTTATTTATATATTTATTTTTTTAATATATTTTATTACATTTATAGGACACTTATCATCACCCGACATTTTTTAAAGATGTAGAAAACATTTTAAAATTTATAATTACTAGAATCCACACACCTGCGAATTTTTTTTTAAATATATTAATCAAAAGCAATATAAAAATAAGAAGTTATTGATGATTAAAAAATATATTAAAAGCAATCTAAAGGTAAGAAGTTATTGATGATTAAAGGCAGAATTTGTTTTTCTCAAGGTTTTTATGTTTTGAGGCTTAGCCTTTTTTTTAAAAAATAAAATAAAACATGGCTGGTTAACAAATATGAGTATTAAATTTAAAAATAGTTAAACACTTAAAAAAATTACAAGTATATACTTTTCATTTTACACTTTGGGTTTTAAGTAATGTTAGTAAAAAAATTGCTGTCCAATAAATATATAATAGATAGATACTTTATAAACTAATTCCAAAAATACTCATAATCCTCCTGAATTTCAAATAAAATTACATGAGCTTTTTATTAACTGTTAAAATGCTTTGCAATGTTCTGAAACCAAAATAGAGATTAAATTTGTAAGGGTTTCAATCAACAAATTCAATAGGTTCAATAAATTTATCATTACTTGGCCCTGTCATGTTGGTGAAATAAGTTCGGGTACCAGTACCGCCATAGCTTGAATGTTGTCCAAAGTAACCTATCCAATATGTCTTCTATTTCTTTCTTTGTGCTTTCTTTGTTAATGTCTCTTCTTTCCTTGCCATTGAAGAAACATATGGCTAATAAAGCTATTAGTCTATCAAATATTCCTCTTATCTTCCTTTCTATTGTTTAATCCCTCTAAATGACTACAACTCACATCTCTAAATACAAAATTATATATATATATATTTTTTATTTTTTTTGTTTTCAAAAAAAAAAAGGGAAATGACAGAGCTTTCAGCTTTGTGAAGCAGCAAAGAACCTGGGACTTTGCCTTTTGCATGAGGTGACCAACTATTCGATGCCAAAGCATATTAAAACCCTTAACCAGAATACAAATCAAGAGAACAAAGAATATTTCGATTCAAAGAAAACACCCAAAAAAGAAGAAAATAAATGTTATGAGTTTTTGCTTCTGGAATGCTTCTGTTTTGTATATATAAAACCAACAAATTTAGCAGCAATTCTCACAGTTCAACCTGAAGTCTAATAATATTCATCAAAAAAATTAATCAAAAGTCATGGCTTTGAATCCCCGGCCTGCTTATGAAAATTTGGAGGTTTACACTGAATGGGTTCATGAAACTGCAGAGGACACTTTAATTGCATATCTTCATGGTTTGTTCTTGATCCAAAAACTCGTGAGTTTGATATTTTAGATTATAGCAATGGGTTCAGTTTATCCATGCATTAATGAATTCGAATATGTGTATATATATGTATGATTCATGGAACAGGGTTTAGGAAGGAGCAGCTTAAAGTTCAACTGACCAGTGGGGGGAACTTGAGGATATCTGGAGAAAAACCAATTGATGACAACAAATTCAGCCGTTTCTCCAAGGAATTCTCCATCCCATCAAATTGTGACCTGAACAAAATCAGAGCAAATTACAAGGGTAGTATGCTTCAGGTTAAGTTCCCGAAACTGATTGCTCCAGCCGATGAGAAGCCGGAAAAAGTAAAAGCGGTGGCTGAAGTTCCGAACCCGAAGCCTGATCATAAGCCTGCAGATGTGCCGGAGAAACAAAACAATGCAGTTCAAGAAGGTCATCCCAAGACCACCCTGGAAAAACAAACAGGTGATGATTCAAATACAGATGGGGTAGCCAAGGAGGCTGGCAAAGTTTCAGAGAAAACACCAGACAAACAAGAAGAAATGGAAGATCAAAGGCATGCATCTAATGGAGCTGATCACAGACTTATGGAGAAGGAGAAAAATGGTAAGGATCAGGAGGAAAAGAGTAGCTCAGCCAGTGAAAAGCCTGTTGATTCTGCCCTACGTGCTGCTCAAAGAGGGATCGTTTATAAACAAGTTGTTGAGGGTTTGGCCAAGGGGGTGAAGGATCCAAGAAAAGTTATGAACATGGTTTTGGCTGTTTTTTTGGTCGTGGTGCTTGCAGTTTATCTTAGAAATGCGATCATGTCTCTTGGGAACTACTAGAAGTAAGCTTTGCGGGACGCTAATACAGAATGTAATTTCTCGATTGGTTTCACACTTTGAATTTGTCATTCCTTTTATATGCCAAAAGCAGAAGAACAATAATGCTAAACATTGTTCCAACTTCCAATACAATAAAGATGCTAGTAAGTTGCTTGAATTTGTTTTTTAATTAAACTTTTGCTATCAAAGTGAGCTGGTTTTAGATATTTTGAATCAAACTAAATCCATCTAATTGATTGAAATTTTAGCAATTCAAATTTTGTTTCAAATCAAAATTTAAAAAATATAATTATTCTAATTTCAAATCAAACAATCTAAAGTAACACTTTGCATACAAGCCTAGAGCTGATTCGATTACTAGGCATTTTGTTCACTTTGACATTTAGCAATTGTTTTTATCCTTTGTAGAATTTGTTTAGGGCTAGAGGCCATTCCATCTTCAGGATTGGAGTGTGAAATTCGAAATAATTTTGGAAAAATGATACTTGAAATTGATTCCAAATTTGGCTTTTTATGAAATCTGCAAAGAAGACTACAGGGAGGCAAACAGAGCTGTAGATTGGGTAGCAATACAGTTTAAGAAGTGGATGAGCTTTCTTAATTGGGTCAATAGACCTCTATCCTCTTTTGATATTCATCCTGGATAAAGACGGTCTTCTTGTACCACCATGTTGAAGATTTGGTAATTTGATTCTAGTTAGTTTACGAGATTTAGAGAAAATTAAAATTATTTGAGAAGTATAAAAGTTATGAAAAAAATATTTTTAATTTTTTTAAAAATAATTAATTACTATACACACAACAATTCACATATATGCTGCCATGTCAACAAAGTTAATAAGCATTAATTTTTTCCATCCATTTTTCGATGATTTGATCAATAATATAAATTCAAATGCTTAAAAAAGCAAAACATTAAATAAATAACAAAAATGATTTTTTATTTTGTAAAATTTTGAAATAAGTGAATATTTTAGAAAAACATTAGAATTACTTTTCACCAGTATTCCTCTGTAATTTAAATTTTTACCAAATTATCAACAATTGATTCAATATTGAAATTTACTAAACAGTGACGCTACAATATATATTTTCCTTTTTCGATAGATTAATATCATCAATATTTTCATCCTAAATTTAAATATTTTCATCTTTAAAAAATTTAAACTTAAATTAAAATCTCAAAATTTAAAATAAAATTACTGATATTATATTAAACTATTAAAAATAAATAATATTTTTTTTCATAAAATCCTTTCATTATAACTCTTTGAATAACGTTATTTCTAATGCCAAATATTTTCAGACTGTCATTGTCAGGCCCAGTTTAGAGCTTCCAGTACAACTTATCTGCGTAGAAATAGTGTAGCCACCGTTCCGTTTTGACTATTACTCCCCAATTGTATTAATTGACTTCAATACATAACAAAAAACACAACCAAATTCAATTCAAGTAAAAATAGCACTTCCAAGTTCCACGTATGAAATTCAAAAAGGAGAATTCGGAATTCTCTTTTATTCCACAAAGACATATATATATTCTCAATTTGCAAACTTAAAATTCAAATTATTAGAGATTTTTCATCGAAGAGATTTATTCAAGCCATTCAAATTAAGTTAAAAGTGATTATGGCCTACGGGTTAATTAAACACGAACTGTATTTAGAGTTTTTTTTATTGTAATTTTAAATAATTCTAGAGTTGGGAGTAAATATGTATTATTTAAATAAATTATCCCTTAGTCGTAAATAATATGAGATAAAATCTTACCGAAATAAGGTATAAGATCAAAGAAAATGAAAGTTGCAATATATCAAAAGAGAGTTAAATCAAGAAGCATGACATGATGTATTAAGGAAGGGATTAAATCGTAAATATGTGAAAAGTTTTTGGCTCAAGTGTAAATATTTAAAATTTAGGAGATCAAAGTGTAAAAATGAGAAAGTTGAAGGACCAAAAGTGAAAATAATCCAATTTACTAATATATGGAATTTGATTGAATAGGTGAAGAATTGTGAGGGACTAGATAACAATTTTACCAAATTAAGTGATGGTTCAATGATGGAAATTTAAAAGATCATGAAGGGTAAAATGGTCAATTAGCAAGAGGGAGAATTCTAGAATGTAATGATGATGTTTATGATTTTTTTGTGATTTTTTTAAATTAATTAGTTAAATATTATTTTATTAATATTCTACTTAAATATTTATTATTATTTTATTTAAAAATGGTAGTATAAAAAGAAAGAAAGGATGAAGGAAATTTATCATCCTTCCAACGTGAGTGAAAGGGTGAAAAGGAAGTTTTCTTTTCTTTACAATTTAGTTCTTTGCCATGAAAACTTACATTTTTACTCAAAATTTTTGAAAATTTCCTTAGATATTAAAGAGAGAAGATGAAGTAGAGATTCTAGAGAATATGTTCATCAAATTAGAAGCAAGAAAATAGTAGATGAAAGTGGAGAAAATGAGAAGAAAAATGAAGGAAAGTGGTGAAGATGAGAGATGCATGGAAATGAAGAAAAAATGAAGAAATTCTTGACAAATGAGATATTAAAGAGAGAAGATGAAGTAGAGATTCTAGAGAATATGTTCATCAATTTAAAAGCAATAAAATAGTAGATGAAAGTGAAGAAAATGAGAAGAAAAAAGGAAGGAAAGTGGTGAAGATGATAAATGCATGGAAATGAAGAAGAAATGAAGATATTCTTGACAAATGAGGTAAGTTTCATACTAAACCTACTTGTATTTCAATAGGTTGAGTTAAAATATTTTGAGTGAGATGTATGAAACATGTATTTAATCTAAATACTAGAAATAGAAAGTATTTGATGAAGAATAGAGACTTAAAACACTAAATTGGTAAGAGAGAATGTGATTTGTATGGTGAAAAGTACTAAGATTAAGAAATAAATATGTAATCTACACATAAACATAAGTGACTAAATTGTATAGTAATCAAAAGTATGACAATTATGTGTGATTGAATGAAAGATAGTGCAAAGAACCTTGGAAAATAAAATATTTTCATTAAAACAGTTTGGACAGCAGCAGTGACTTAACTTTGAAAATTCACCTAAAATTATAGAAATTTAGTTAGAGATTGAATTAAACATGGAATTAAATCTTATTGAGTCTAGTTTCATATGGAAGAAACGGTGAAAGAAACGGGATTTTATAGTTTGAGATATATTAATTTTCATGAAACAAGGTCGGAGTGAATTCGGGTTCCCCTGTTCTGACTTTGGAAAATCATAAAAAATTGTAAAAAAATGATTATGAGTTTAAATTTATATTTTTAAATTATTAATGAGTTTATTTTCAATAAAAACAAACGAAAAAAATAATCCAAAACCTGCACTAAGAGATAATTAATTTTTAGTAAAGAAAGGTCGAAGCTGTCAAGCAACAGAATAGGGACAAACTTGAATAAATTATTGTACTGATTGGCTAAATTATAAAGTTTAAAATTTTTATGGTAAAACGATATTTAAGTCTAGTTTCAAAAACATCAAGCGGATCTTAATTTTGAATTCTGTAGGTCAAGATATAAATTATTTAGTGACCATGACTCAAGTGAACAGCTTTGATATGAACATATAAGTAAATAGTGGAATTATAGACAATGTTACATATAAGCATGTTATATACTAAAAGCTAAAGATTCTAATAAATATATACATAAAGGATGTGAAATGGAGAGGAGGAGGAAAGAAAAGAATATATGAATATATATATATATATATATAGTAGATGAATTGGAAATGTTTTGAAATGGTTGTAAGTGATGGAATGATTAATACATATGAATATGTTTAAACGAATTGATAAAATAATAAGTGAATAAGTATTAATTGATGTGATATTGAATTCTTATTAAAATTTTATGAAGAATTAAATTGATTGGCACAATTTAGAAATAAATATGAAATATACACAAAGTGGGTAAATTACTTTGAAAGTGCAAATCCTCCAATGGTCTTATTTGTAAAACTTTAATATTTGTATTAATTTTATAAACTTTGTTATCTTTGATTGAATATCATGTTTTTATGAGGACTTGAGATTAGAAATAGATATAAGTGGAGGATATGTAAAATGAAGTGGCGGTTATGACATCTGAATATGGTTCAGGTAATGATATAAATAAATAAAAATAAAGCGTGGAGCTTGTAGGAAAATGGAGACGACGTCACGATGACAAGTTCACCATGTCACGACGTGAAAACCCCAACGTCGTGACGACAGTTCAAATTTTTTTATGAATTATACAATTTGGCCTTTGATCAATTGTGGGTGTTTTAATGAGCTCCTTTAACTCGTAATTAGTTCTATCATAAATTCAATTATTACTGAAACGAGTTAATGATCTATATTAATTAAATAATATAATACATTGATCTGAAATTTTCAATAGTTACTTCGACAACGAATATGACATTTTGATACTTTGACTCGATGATCGGATCGAGTATGGGGTGTTATATTATTTTTATATTAAAATTTATATATAATGAGAGATATACACCAAACAGGCAATGCGCTATCCGTTTGGTTAAATAATATAACATCTTTCTTAACCCTTCTTAAATTTAATATTTTAATTTGATATCTTTTAATACCTAATTAAATGAAAAGAAATTATACAGTTGGGTCCACCCATCAATTCAAACAATTTTAACACACAATTTCCAACCTTATCACAAGAAGTTTTTAATTAATCTCAACCAGACCACAAAATTCATATTATAATTATTTTAAATAAAAACATTTTTATGCTCGAATTACTACAAACTTTGTCCACGGTCCAACATCTTTGTAATTTTATCTTTAGACAACTCCAGGCCAAATCTTCGGCAAAATAATTTATAATTTAAACTGATAAATTAGTAATTGATAATAAATAAATATTTATTGAAAATACATATATAAAATAATTTTAAAATGATAATTTAGGTTTATCATGAACCTATCCAAATCCAATCAATATCGAACATGACAAAGGAACTTCAAAAATTTCTAGATACCTCTCCGCTCTTATAAGATGTCCGTTGTTTTGAAAGGAAAAATATCTAATATCTTATTGTGTTTAATAAATATAGTAATTCAAAAATGGAAAAAGAATTCTTTTATTTTAAAGAGAGGAAAGCGAGAAAATGCGTGCGGATGAGAGAGAATCAGATGCCTTAATTTGTGTTGGGCCCTTTATATTGCCCTTCCATCCCCCTTCTTCATTTTCTACATTTAAAAAGATTTCAACCTCGCAGCTCGCACGCTCTCATCATTTTCCTCCGGGACCGTCAGTCTCCCCAAACACCTTCTTTCCGAGAAAAAAAAAAAGCTCAAGAGAGAAGACCATGGCCGATCAACTTACGGACGATCAGATCTCTGAGTTCAAGGAGGCTTTCAGCCTCTTTGACAAGGATGGCGATGGTCCTTTCTCTCATCTCTCTCTTAAGTTTATTCTTTCATGCTTTTCAGTTTTCGCTATGCTTTAATGACTTTGTTCGTTTCAACTCTAATTCGCAGATCTAAGCTTCGGTTTAGTTTAGGATACTATTTTTGTGTGTGTGTTTTGTTTTTAGTTTTGCGATCGTTTTCTCTTGTGATTTTGAATGATGTGACGGATCTAGGGTTCCGGTTTATGAAATTACGAAACTGCTTGATCTTTTTTTTTTTTTTAAATTCATTTCATTTCATTGATTGTTTTGGCTCATGATTTTTATCGCTTTAAATGTTTCTTTCGTTTTTTTCCTCATCTTCGTTATTCGTTGACCTTTCTTGGTCGGCTCATTGATTTCAATTATTTGAGCTCTTAGAGTTGGATATTTTTAGATGCAAACATGACCTGCCTAGCTCTTCAATGTTTTCGGCGATTTGTTGCATAATTTATGTCTAAGATTAAGATCGTGTTTTGCCGATTTGATTTAGTTTTTGCGTTTTCTTTGTCTGAAATTATGACTAGCGAAGCTTCATCTTTTTTTTTTTTTTTTTTTTTTTAAGATGTAATTCCCTTTGATTGAACCTGCATTTCCTACCCATCTTGAGATATAGGCCCATTAGTAGTATTTTGGATATGCCTATTGGTCATAAAATCATTGGCTTATTGTTTCATAGTGGAAATAAGCTTTTATGTTTGTATTATGTATGCCTGACAGTTATGAATCTAGAATTGAAATATTCATGTCATTGATTTGTCTCGAGAAGTCCACACTTGCTGTGGCTGATTCAGTTGGTTAATTTTGTGATCTGTAAACATGAAATATTATGTCTGGTGCTTATTGTTTGAAGAATACTGAATAGGTGTAGAGTTTTCTACTTTCTGTGTGCAAGTACATGTTTGCTATTATCACATGATCCATGATTTATCAAACTTCTGATCCTAGATGTCTGTGCATTCTGAAATGCATCAGCCTGTAGATTGTTTTGTCTCTCAACAAGTTTGACTAATGCATTGCTGCCCAGGCTATTTGTGTCTTTGTTTTGGCACATTCGAAAAGATCTCATTATCCTAATCAGTTCTTGTTTGACTATGTATTTGGCTTTTTGAAATATTTTGGCAGGCATTTTTGGCATTACAAAAGTTCAAAAGTCATCAGCTATCTTTTATCTTAAATTATAATCTTGTATTCTTTTTTCCTTAGATATTACAGTTACTGTTTGCCTGTTTTTCTGGCCAAATTTACTTGCTGGTGCTGATTGTTTTTGAAACCAATAGTACTCTTATTTGTTGCATTTATTCAATTCCTTGCTGCAGGTTGCATTACTACCAAGGAGCTGGGGACTGTGATGCGATCACTTGGTCAGAACCCTACTGAGGCAGAACTCCAAGATATGATCAATGAAGTTGATGCTGATGGAAATGGGACCATTGATTTTCCTGAATTCCTTAACCTAATGGCAAGGAAGATGAAGGATACTGATTCCGAGGAAGAACTTAAAGAGGCTTTCAGGGTGTTTGACAAGGACCAGAATGGTTTCATATCTGCTGCTGAGCTTCGCCATGTCATGACAAATCTCGGTGAGAAGCTTACAGATGAGGAAGTTGATGAGATGATCCGTGAAGCTGATGTTGATGGTGATGGGCAGATCAACTATGAGGAGTTTGTCAAAGTCATGATGGCCAAGTAAGGATAAAAAATGGGTAAAATGGGGAACAGGGCAGATAAGTTTGCTAAGATCTCTATTTATATCAATAGGGCATCTATGTTTTTATGTTACTACCTTTTGTTGGATTGTTGACTGTTTCTTTGTATGCATTATTTCGTGGACTAGACCCTAATATCTACCTGTTTGCTCTGTTTTTTGTTCATTAGTCTGGGTTGTTAGTGTCTTATTTATCTTTCTCAATTTGGTGTTTTCTTTCTATTCTTGTTGCCATGAAACCTAAAACAATTTGGAAAGATTCTATGTTTTGCTTATTGTTGAGTAATTTTTACCATGTCAAAATCTTAGTATGTTATTTTCTATGTTTGTTGTTTTGCACATACGGCCTTTTGTGATGTTTATCATATCATAAAAAGAGGGTTGAGCTCACAATTCTTTTATTCTGTTTCCGCCTAATTGCCTAATAGGGTTCTAACGCGATTGTGAACATTGTTAATTTTTTTCAATCTAATCTAAGTTTGGATTCATCTGCAATGCTTGAGACTTGGGTGGTAAGGCTGTTTGTTTTAACCAGTGTTGGTTCCAAGTTTTCTTTTTTGATAGGATAAAAATTTAAAAGCAATAGTGAAAACTTTTATGTTTGGGAGGGGGGGGGGGATAGAAAACGATCAAGAGGGGCCAAAATAGATTTTTAGTTAGAAAGTTGTTAATATGAAGAGTAATTAGTCTTAGGGTTTCACTTGTTAAGGAAATGAAAAAATTGTTCCAAAATTAGAAAATGGTTATAAAAGTTAATAATTGGAGTAATTAATTTTTCATCGTTCTCATTTTTATCATCCTTGATAAAAGGCCATCGGGTATTGGCTATTGCCTATTGAGGGGGCAGTTTCGAATCTCAACTCATAATGACCTCTTTTCTAAGCCATCCTACTTTCATCCAATGCTTCCACCTTTAATGTTCAGGTGGCATTTGATTCGCCATAGTACCCAATATTTCTCGCCAAACTTGGCTCCAGCAAATAATAAATCGGACAAGGTAATCATGCCCTGGTTGCCAAGTTGGTATTAGAGATACGAGAGGGTATAAGCCAAAGTCGTTATTATTAGTTGGTGAGGTTTTATCAATATTTATTAAAAATTTTATCTATTTGCTCCCATCACAAACATTCATGTTTTTTTTATATTAAAATGTAAATTTCAAATATTATAAATTTTTTATATTCAAAATTTCAAACTCCAATATTTTTCACATGGAAATGCATTTTCTTTTAGATGAAATTATGAAAAAGAAAAAAAATGCAAATAATTAGAGGAAGTATTTGAAATTGATAAAAAGAAAGTGATAATATCAAAGGAACCATGAAACTTAAAAATAAATCTTGTACTGATATAATACAAATCGATCTCCACATCAAAATAGTACTTTGTGATTGATTGTGTCAATTCAAAATAAAATAGGTGGTTCACCGTATGGTAATATTGATATGGATATGGTATTGATTATATAAATTTTTTTGTATCATTTTATTTTTAAATTGTTCTGGATTAACAGAGTTAATTGTTTATTTTTTACGATTGAAAAATAAATTATTAATATTGTTGTTATTATTACTACTATTATTATTATCTAAAATTGCTAAGAGATCATACAAAATAACTAATTCACAAATAATTTGACAGATGGAGAGAGTTGCATAGTCACAAGCCCAGCAGTCCAAAGTCGGAGAAAAGGAAACGCAAAGCAAAACGTCGAAAGAGAGACAGGGTTCGTGACTGCGTTTTCCTCTAAATATGTTTTCTTTTTCCTTTTTTTTTTCTTCTCATTTTTTACCCATCCAAAATCAAATAACCTTGATCTTCATCATTAATAATTCAACATAATATTCTCTAATATTATGTTGTAACCCTTTCATTCTTTTTTTTCCCCAAACCTGTATCTGTTTTCTTTTTCTTTTTCTTTCCCTCCCTTGTTTAAAATCAAAATCTTGTTTTGTTGATTTTGGTTTTTGAACAAAAATAAGAACAAGGGAACTTTAGTTCTTCTTCTTCTTTTTTTTTAAATTATATATTTATCATCATGAAGGGAGAGCATTTTGTACTGTGTAAAATTGTTTATTTTACATTTTTTTTTTCAATTTCGTTTACGATTGTTTTTTTTTTTTTTTTGATACATAGATTGGTTATTTAACAAAGTGGTGGTTATATATATATATAATTGCACTTATTGTAAAATGTAAAGTTTTAAATGGAATCGATATTTTATTATATTTATTGAAATTTTTTATATATATTTAATGATTGAATATTTTGACAAAACCAAGACATTTATTGTCATTTTATTGGGCGAAATTAACTTAAAAAACACATTACTATATTTAATTGCGCTTGGTTTGTTTATTTTTTTTCTTGTCGTTTGTTTTTATTTTAAGAAACAATTCGTGATTTTTCTTTTAAATGGAAAAAAAAAAAAAAGAACCCTGCTAAAGTACACCACTATAATTTAATACCTCTAGGTAAAAATAACAAATCAGAATTAAAATTAAAATTGATTTTTATATGTTCTAATTTTCTAATTCTTATATTCAGTAAATTCAGAGTAAATGCGATATTAATCATCAAAATTTTATTTTATTTTTTTAGATAACAAGTTGAGATATCGTTTTATTTTTTAATAATAATTTTAGATTTTTGTATCTAAATCCATTTTCATTTAGTAATTCGGATAGTGACATTTATAAATAAATTTGAAATTTAAAGTTATTTTATTAACTCAAATTAAATAGTATAAAAATTATACATATGTGACCAGGGATGATATAGAAAAACAGTTCTAATTAGATAAAATGCAACAATTCTCAGAGAAATTCAGTTAATGGTCGCAGTTTTGGATTTTCATTTCTTGTTTTTAACTACCATAAATTAGATCATCTTCGATCCCTCCAAAGTCTAAAATCCAGACGGACCACCTTAATCTTCCCGTCCATTTTTGCTATTTATATACCCTTGTAAACCAGCTTGGCTTGTCAAAGCCGAGATGGAGTTGACAGCAACAATAATGAAGCCAGTTCTGTATTCATGTCTACTCTTTTCATTTTGGCTACTCAGTTTTCTCAGCTTCTGTGAAGCCGCCGATCGACAAGGTGAAATCCTTCACAAGTTGCTGATGTCGGGGAGGTCTGAAAAATCTCGTATATCTTCTTCACGTTCATGGGCAGCTGGCTTGCATGGCTCCAATCCGTCGACGTACTCGACTGTTAGCATTGAGCCGCAAGATGGGAAAATGGAAGCCGACGAGATTGATGCATTGCCGGGACAACCAGACGGCGTTGATTTTGATCAATACGCAGGATATGTGACTGTTGATCAAAAGGCTGGTCGAGCTTTGTTCTATTACTTCGTCGAGTCGCCTCGCAATTCTTCGTCTAATAATCCCTTGATTTTGTGGCTCAATGGAGGTATTTTAATATGTATTATTAAGTTGGTTGGATGAATTAATGGAGTGAGTTGAAGTACAACAATCTTTGCCGAACCAAGCTCGGCCTAATTTTGACAAGTTTTTAAATGTTGGGATCACATCACAGGGCCAGGATGTTCGTCATTGGGGTATGGGGCTATGAGTGAGTTAGGACCATTTAGAGTAAACAGTGATGGCCAAACGCTCTTCAAGAATGACTTTGCATGGAACAATGGTGAGTTGGCCTAACCTAATCACCTTGAAACTACTATATAATTAATATCAAGCAAATGATGGCGTATAATATGCAGTGGCAAACGTGATCTTCCTTGAATCTCCGGCTGGTGTGGGCTTTTCTTATTCTAATACATCCTCCGACTACGACAATGCCGGGGATACCACCACCGCAATCGACACCTACACTTTTCTGGTCAACTGGTTGGAGAGGTTCCCTCAGTATAAAAGCAGGGATTTTTTCATCGCGGGTGAGAGCTATGCCGGTCACTACGTCCCTCAGCTAGCTTCCACTATTCTCTACAACAATGAAAACACAAATCAAACTGTTATCAACCTCAAAGGCATTGCTGTAAGTTCAATAAACATATGCTGATTTCAGTTTGAAAATATTAGTAGTTCATGTTAATGCCTTGGTTTTCAGGTGGGAAATGGGTTGCTGGATGAGGCCATAACTTTACGGGGGATATATGATAATTTCTGGACACATGCTTTGAACTCAGACGAAACCTACAAAGGAATCCACAAATACTGTGACTTTGCCAATGATACTGTTTCAGAAAAATGCTTTGATTTCACTGATCAGGCCGATGATGAGATAGGAGACATCGACATTTATAACATTTATGCTCCCATTTGCCTCGACTCTTCTCTGAAAAATGGCTCCCACGGTAGTGTAAGTCTTTAGATTTAGAATTAATTAATTAAGCAGTTGATTCATATGCAACTATAAGAAGATAAGTTTTATTTTCTAATCTCAATATTTGCGATATATTTTTTGTTTTTTATCTACAAACTGAGAGAAATCAAGAAAAAAAAAATTAATCAAAGTATAAGAGAATTTTGTAGTAATAATTCTGTTTCATTGTTAAAATAAAAATAAAAATGGTAAGATGTGTAATTTTATTAATCAGGTGCACGACTTTGATCCTTGCACGGATTATTATGTGGAGAATTATCTAAATATTCCAGAGGTACAAAAGGCCCTCCACGCAAATCAGACTGAATGGACCCATTGCAGGTACTAATGAAAATGTTATAGAAATTTTGATAATTAATTAATATAAATTCTGATATATGTATTCTTTTTTTTCAGTTTTATTGAATTTTTAAATATATTTTTTATTCGTGTTATCATATTACGTTGAAAATGTTGAAGTTAAATTATCTTACCTAAACTAAAACCATTAATGTGGTGACATTGCAGAGATTATGCATGGACAGATCGGCCACCTACTATTCTACCTATTCTAAAAAATATCATTCAAAGTGGAGTGAGTGTCTGGATATACAGGCAAGTTTTTAATTGAATTATTTTTTAAAGTGAAAATTTTAGCATATAAATAATTGAAAATATATAAAGTAGCAGTGCAACGACACCTGATAATTGATATGGTGATATCCAAATAATTACAGTGGGGACAAGGATGGGCGTGTGCCGGTTGTTGCGACCAGGTATTCATTGAACGTGTTAAAGCTTGGGGTGAAGAAGGGTTGGCATGCATGGTATAGTGAGAAAGAGGTAGGAGGGTATGTGGTGGAGTATGAAGGAGGATTGGCATTGGTTACAGTGAGAGGGGCTGGCCATTTGGTCCCCAGCAACCAGCCACAACGTGCACTAACCTTCATCTCTTCTTTCCTTCAAGGGACTCTCCCTCCTTCCACCCCATGATTTTCATGAAATGTGTTATATTGTGTCTATTTTTCTTTTTCTTATTTTTATTATTTAAATTTGTGTTATCTTGTGTGGGAGCTGTTGTTTGTTTAATTAAATAAAATCTCATACCATTCCGAAGGGTTACTGGAAATTGGAAAAAAAAATTAATTCAAGAATATGAATTTATGTTGGATTTGCATTTTTTTTTTTGAAATTTTCATATATATTAAGAAAATTATATCTCATATTTATTGCATGTACAATCACATGTAAGACATTATTTATGAACAAACACCTGTAGGGATCTTCGCTGGGTTCTTTGATTTCCTAATTGATAAACGAGATTTCTGGGTTTGGTGTAAATGCGAATCAAGTTGCATTTGAATTTTTATTTATTTATTTTAGGCTCAGGTAAGATCAGACTCGAATAAACTCTATAATCGTTTCATTACTAAAATGGTAGAAGAAAATGAAAGATTGTATTAGTATTTATATAATTTTATAATTAAATTTTAAAAATATATATTTTTCTTTCAGATTTTTAATTTCATTTTTTTTTCATTAAAATGAATCAAGCTGTAAAAAACAAATGAAAATCCAAAACAGCGGTGAGTGTTCAGCTCAAAATCTAAAGGTCTGCATATGTGAGTCGATTATAAATACATATATAAAAAAAAATCATCTGTTCGTAATAGATTCTCTTCCCATTTTTATTTTCTCGATATCTCTTAGACGGATGGTGTGAGCAAGCAAGTAAGTGGAAGTCACCCATCTAATTTTAGTTAAAAAGCTATTAATCACTTCGGAAACCCTTTTCTAGGTTTGTCTCTTAAATCTTATTCTTTTCAAAGGTTGTATAATCTTAGGAAGATTTGTTTATAGATATGTTGAAGCTAAGGTCGTCTGGTCTGAGTTGTGGAGTTTGTGCGAATTTCCGAATACCCATTCCACGTTGTTACATGAATTCAATAACAACATCCTCCATTGATGTAAAACCCAAGGTTCCACTCTATCTAAGGCCATCTTCCTTCTCTGCCCCTCTTTCAGAGCTGACCAAATGGCATAAATGGGCTAAAAATCTGGCTTCCTCAGTTGGCTCCTCTTTTATTAACTTAGACAATGGCCCCGATTCCACTCTCCTCCGCAGAGAGCTCAACTGGCTTCTAGAAGACTTGATTGAACTCCAACACCGTTCAGTAATATTGTCTCGATTGGAATCGGGTAACAACGAGAATCCAGATGTAAGCGTTGTGTTAAGAGCGCCATTGGAGGAGATGTATTGTGTTTGGAGGCAGAGGATTGAAAAGAGGAGACCTTTTCAGTATGTGGTAGGGTGTGAGCATTGGAGGGATTTGGTGTTGAGTGTGCAAGAAGGGGTTCTTATTCCTCGGCCTGAAACTGAAGTGATAATTGATTTGGTTGAAGGTGTGGCTTTGAACAACGCCCCAGAATTGGCACAAGGTTTTTGGGCCGATTTGGGGACGGGCAGTGGTGCTATTGCTATTGCAACTGCAAGGGCCTTAGCAACTCATGCTCACGGCGATGCTTATGGCAGAGTCATTGCTACTGATTTAAGTCCGGTGGCAGTTGCTGTGGCCACTTCTAATGTGCAAAGATATGGTCTACAGGTAACTCATTTCATTGTTTTAGTATGGCTGCCTAGTGAAAATTCAAATACTTCCAAAATTTGTATTATGCACAAAGCAAGATCAATAGGTTGATATAAGGAAAAAAGGTTAAAATGAAAGAATCAATGCCTATTATGGTGCCTGATCAATCGCCATGGCAGTTTGGATAAAAGACTTTGTGCATAGAAGTCTCTAATTCTTTGTTGCAGAACAAGATATAGGATGAGCACTTGTTGTGATTGGTCAAGATAGATTTGAATGATTTATGCAAGACTATATGACTTAAAAACAACAACTTATCGAAGAAATCATAATTTTGTTGTATGCCCAAATAAACAAATTATACTGCCATCATCTTGTGTTTGTGCCTTTCTTATCTCAAATCATATTGAGAAACGTGCTTTTGGTTTACGAATTAGGATGTGGTTGAGGTGAGGAAAGGATCTTGGTTTGAACCATTGAAAGATGTTCAAGGTAAACTTGCTGGTGTTTTGAGTAACCCACCGTACATACCAAGTGGTGACATATCTGGCCTACAAGCTGAAGTTGGTCAACATGAACCAATACTTGCATTAGATGGTGGTATTAGTGGAACCAATGATCTTCTTCATCTCATTGATGGAGTTGCCTCCATGTTGAAACCTGGAGGTTTTTTCGCTTTCGAGGTATATAATTTTGTTATTTTCTTAGATTCTTTTAGCAATTAGCTCATGCACTTATTCCCCATATCAGGTTGAAAATTTGGTTTGTGTAAAATTGTCGTTGATAAGGGATTGGTAGAGAAATACATTTTATTAATATGATTCTTGTCTCATGTTATGTATATCCATGAATAAGGATAAGGAATTTTAATCGAAATCTTATGTCTGGATAGATCTGGCCACTACCTTTTACCACATTAACCATGTTTCTGCTCCAGATTTCTTAGGACATTTCCTAACTTGATCCAGTAAGACATATTGTAACAAAGACAGATTTAATAATTCGTTCATTTGCTTATCTTATAACATACAATCGAATCTTGGCCATTCAAAGTAACCGTGTCTTCTTATGAGTCTTTGTTTTAGTTGTGCTTTAATAAGTTTTGTTCTTGCAGGACCAAGTTGTAACTGACTTGAGTTCTTTGTGATTCTCTTGTAACAGACAAATGGAGAAAAGCAGTGCAAGTTTCTTGTGGAATACATTGAGAATGAGAAGCCAGGCAGCTTTCGTGATATGAACATAGTATCTGATTTTGCTGGTATCCAACGTTTTGTGATGGGATTTCGTCGATGAATGGAATGATCGGTAAAATACCTTGGTTTACATTGGTCACGAAGAACAAAAAGCAAGGAAGCAGTTTAGTAGATTACTTTTGATAAAATGTTTTATGATTTCTTTTCCATTGATGGTTTAATTCCATTTGTTGTTTGCCAATATTGTGCATCTATGTGAAAATGGTATATCTTTTAAGTTGATGCTACTCTGCAAAACTCGTTTAGAATGCTGAAATCTTCCAGGGAACAAGTACCATATTGAGATCGAGTACTACTAATTTAGTCAAGGGTGTAGATTTCTTTCGCCAAATGCTAGATCGTCCTATGTTTACTCAAAACTTGGGTTTAAGTGTCAAATACAGCTTTGTCCAACACTCATATTCAATTTTTGGATATCCTTGTCGGCCTAACTTCATCTTATTCAGTCTGAGTAAGAATATGACGTATCTAAAATTACAGAACTTATTATTTTGACTTTATTTTTTTATGTTAATATATTGCAGTTGTCCCAATTACCTCAACCAGGAATGGAAGTTAACACCCTCAAGCTCCCCATCAAGTCTGCTCGATGTCCATAGTCCAACAACGATGAGGTAAAATAAGAAATATTAGCAATTTGAGCTTTCATTTACAAGAGAAGAATTTACAGTTTTTCTCACTGCCTTGGTCTTATAATACGTCTTGATGGAAACAAGTTGAGGTACATGTAGTTGAATATGAAGGTCTGACATCAATAACAGTGAGACGTGAGATATTCAGTTTCAAGCTATCAACCGTCTCGTGCCGAAGGCTCAACCCATTATCATTCAGCACTCTTGCACCAGTGTTGCAAACAAGAGCTGAAGATGACTAGATGAGTGATTTTCTAAAATTTTTAATCAAATAATTCAGGTATATGATACTATACCAATGATGCACGTTAGAACACAAATTCTGCATTATCATCTATAAACTTTGTTTAATTCATAGATTTCCTTACTGGTAAAACCTATAATTTCTTTCTCATTTCTATCCAATTATTGATAATGAATTGATCATCATCTGCACGATCCCAATGCTTGTTCAAGTTCTCAAGGTTTGACATCTTTATTCACATTTTGATGTCAGATAATAACAAAAAAGTTATGGCTCTCAAAGATCGCTAAAGATTGTATCTTGCTTTCTTATCCTCTAAACAAAAAGAGCATATTAATGGGAACAAGGACAACTGGGTTTGACACTACCAGCAGAGGCCAACTTATGGCTGCGCTCCCAAGTATCCACTGGTGTAGCATGTTCATGAGGGATGTGCCGGGGATGTTTCTCTCTTTTGTCACCCTTTACCTGCTTTAGTGCATGCTTAAGGGCAGGCAACAATGCCTCCATGCATTCTGCGACTGCATTTGGATTCCCGGGCATGTTGATGATCTGGATACATGATTAGAATTAGAAACATGTACTTTTAAAAGCACATGTTCATGATCTTGATATACTGATAGCATGAGAAACATGTTCTGTAAACGAACAGTATGAACAGCAATTCCTAGTTTCACATGATATGGTTTGATTTTTTGATTAATCCCTAAGCACACCGCAATAGAAGAGCAAAATTCCAGTAGAGAACTAACCACATCATAAGTGAATTAACTCATATATAATCAACCAAAAGTATAAATAACATCTCAATCTTACCAATGTTGACCCTCTTATGCCTGCTGCTGAGCGTGAGAGCATAGCAAATGGTGTTACCTATTTCCATTACCGATAAAAGAGGTCAGTTCATAGGTGATATTATCGTAAGAATACACAAAATGTGGCATGACATCATATGTAACGTATGTATGAAGGGAAAAAAATCTTAGATATATGCAATTATGTGCTTCTTCAATATGATATTAAGACGACCATTTTCTGCATAAGTATAGAAAAAGAAAATGCATCTCAGCACACATAATGGATTTTTATGGTTAATCTCTTCAAACATTACCTAGACACCGAAGATTTGACAAGAAGCAGATAATTGCAAGGACAATCTGCAGTATGTCATTACATGTCACATAGAAAAAATAAACATGTCTTGCATATTATGCCTTTCATGGAGCCTCTAAGACATAAACTGGGGCCAACTCATTAGGATGCTTAACAAACAACAAATCACATATGGAAATGAAAATCAATTGTGCAGAAAACAGTCATACAAGGGAAGTGCAGGCCTGGCATATCTGCTTATGCATGCAAAGCTTGGTTGCGCTGGCTTATACACATACCAGGGAAGTTCTTATTCCACTTAACTTCATCTCTTACCACGAATGTTTGGAATTTTTTTATTTTGTTTAATTAGATTTAGATTGGCTTGGTCCGATGTGTATGCATTTTCTGGTCTGAAATGGGTATGGCAATTTCAATCTTTCAGCAAGATCTATCACATAATCTCATCGATGTTTGCTGATAGGTCTATATGAGCAGGTTTAGCTTGACTGAATTGATAACATCACTTTTAAGCTAAGCTAGGCCCAGGAAGAAACAGATAAAAAGGGTTCTTAAGTTATTTTACGGCATAATTCAGTTTATTACCTTTAAACTCTCTTGCATCATGACATACAAAAGACCGGGTGTTTCTTTTTCAATCACCTCTTTAGTTGCTTCAGGGGTCACATCTCTTGGAGTGAATCCGGTGCCACCTTAATAATGATAATACAATTTTAAGAAAAGGAGTGAGAATAAATAGAACCAAAAGGGAAATCTCTATATCCAACAATGAAAAAGGAGGCTGCTGAGAACAAGAATCTTACCAAGTGTAAGGATAAGATCCAGCTTATCCATATCACTCCATCTCTGCAAAACTTCCTTGATCTTTCCCACATCATCTGAAACCACACCTGTAGCAACTACCTTTGCACCTCCTAACTTTTCCGATGAGGAATTCACAACAGATACTGCCCTTGGCCCACTGCAATTTCATAATCATACAATTTTAGGTATAAGCAAATATGAAAGTTGTTGTGATAGTAATCTGACATGATTGTAGTGATAGAATCATGACATAATTATGCAAGATTACCATCACAATAAAGGTTATGGGTTAAGGAAGAAAAGCCTTCTAGAACATTTCAGAAAACATATGCATGGTTTAGAAATCTGGCTTTATGATAGAGCATAAAAAGATGGAAGTCAACAGTGGGAGCTACTACCTATTCACTTCAACTAAGTAACTCGCATAATTGTTGAGTATCAATTAATTATACATAGGTCATGTTGCCAAATGTAAACAACTTGCCATTGGTGCATCTTGAAGGTGGTTTCGGGTCTGAGATTAATAGATAAAACATTAATGGGAAGCGTGAAAAGTGCCAACGTTTAGATGGTTACCATAAAGTCAAATTTGTGAATGCACCCAAGAAATGATAAAAAGAAATAAAAAAGAAAAACAGACGGTACCTAAAATACTAAGAGCTGGAAGGCAAAAAGTCTTCATGCAAAATGTACTATTGCTGTTTCCGTATGTTGTAGCAAAGTATTCAGCATTCCCATGTCTCACTTCGTCATGGGACAATATCAACTTTGCTTGTTTGCTTTAGCATCGAATATGTGACCTTTATGAAACAATTATTTAAAGGTGTATCTAGATGCATGGAAACTGGGAGCTCAATGAATGCAGTCAGTCCTTTTTAAAGGCCATTGTAAGAAAAGATAAACTTAGCCAGTGACATAAATGATCTGACACCAGACAAACATTTTGGCCCACTGCAATTTCATAATCATACAATTTTAGGTATAAGCAAATATGAAGGTTGTTGTGATAGTAATCTGACATGATTGTAGTGATAGAATCATGACATAATTATGCAAGATTACCATCACAATAAAGGTTATGGGTTAAGGAAGAAAAGCCTTCTAGAACATTTCAGAAAACATATGCATGGTTTAGAAATCTGGCTTTATGATAGAGCATAAAAAGATGGAAGTCAACAGTGGGAGCTACTACCTATTCACTTCAACTAAGTAACTCGCATAATTGTTGAGTATCAATTAATTATACATAGGTCATGTTGCCAAATGTAAACAACTTGCCATTGGTGCATCTTGAAGGTAGTTTCGGGTTTGAGATTAATAGATAAAACATTAATGGGAAGCGTGAAAAGTGCCAACGTTTAGATGGTTACCATAAAGTCAAATTTGTGAATGCACGCAAGAAATGATAAAAAGAAATAAAAAAGAAAAACAGACGGTACCTAAAATACTAAGAGCTGGAAGGCAAGAAGTCTTCATGCAAAATGTACTATTGCTGTTTCCGTATGTTGTAGCAAAGTATTCAGTATTCCCATGTCTCACTTCGTCATGGGACAATATCAACTTTGCTTGTTTGCTTTAGCATCGAATATGTGACCTTTATGAAACAATTATTTAAAGGTGTATCTAGATGCATGGAAACTGGGAGCTCAATGAATGCAGTCAGTCCTTTTTAAAGGCCATTGTAAGAAAAGATAAACTTAGCCAGTGACATAAATGATCTGACACCAGACAAACATTTTGGCTCAATATTGTAGCAGAGCTTTCGCCCATTTCATATCTAACTAGAATAAAGTGGAACATCAACTCTGCTTTATCACTTTAGTATCCATAAAGTGACCATTTTGACAAACTGGAACAAAGTGGTGTATTGGGATGCTTTTGGTTGAACAATAAATCTTTGTAATCTCACTTTTCAGTATTTGGGTTGCAGGGTTAGAATGATTAGGTGTTGAAGAAATCAATGGATGAATCGTAGTTAGGAGTGACATGAGTCACATGACCCTCATAATATATAATATAGAATCATATTCACAAATCTGAAATGCAAGCAGTCATAGCCCTTGCACATTTAGATTTGAAATAGATGGGATTTAAGTAAACAACAAATTCCAACTAGCAATAGATCCATAATCAAATATCCCAAAGAAAAGTAAGTGAAAATTATCGTAGCTCAAGCTTTCTATGTCAATGGTTCTAGCCTTTGGAATCTGGTTTTTAATTGGAAATGATAAGACTCTTGAGACATTACACTTCATAGAGAAACCAGAACCTTAACCTAGGAAATGATTCAATATTTGAAGAAGCCATAAGCAACAACATACCTTCGATCAGGCCCAGCACCTGATGCAACAGTATCACTCACTGTAAGAACAGCTACTTTGAACTGCACATCCTGAGATCCATCTCCCATTATTTCATTTGACACACTTTTATGTGGCGTACTACTTGAACTTGAATCATATGACGATGCAGCCTTGCTCAATGGGGTACCACTTAAATCAGAAATAACAATGGCTGAGACAGAACTTCCAGCAGGAATAACTCTCCCTGAAGGTGGCAACTCGAGCAAAGCATTAGCTGACTTCATACTCAGAAGCCGACTGCTCATTTGGTGGCCAGTGCTCTCAGCGACAAATCTAAAGTCCGAAAGAAACAAATTGCCTCTTAACACAATTATAATAGCATTACAAAGTAGAACAAAATAGCAAAAACCATGACACTTATAGATAAATTAGGTCCAAGAAGGATCTAACTGAACAACAAATCGAAAAAGTGAGGAGACCTATGATCAAGGAAACTATAACTCTAAATTTACCCGGCACTCCCCGATCCATCATTAGCCTCCCATCTGATAGTAACACGATAAAATTCTGGCCGAACTGGATCTGTCTTTAATGGTTGTTGAAGTCGAGCTTGCACTCTATATAACAAACAGAAGGAAAACAGGACAGTGTCAGAAATCATATCTGTTTTATGCTATGTTTAATTTTAACAAATAGACTAACAGGAACTGAAATAGAACAATTTAAGGGAAGTTTCAGCAACCTCAAAAGATGTGGATTTTCCCATCCTGCTAGGAGACGTACGGTAGGGACCACAAAGATTTGGAAACAAACTAGACAGCTAACTGGATTCCCTGGTAAACCAAATGCAAGAACTTTGTTCACTGATGCATTCTCCGCCCGGTTTAAACATATCTCTGCAAATGTCAATGGTTTCCCTGGTTTCATGCAAACCTGTCAAGGAAATCAATCCAAACAAAGTTACAATAGATGTCTAATCAATGATGTTCTGGATACCATATAAAAATCTAAAGCTCCAAGGCAATTAGGAACAAAGAATAGAACAGTTTTTGTCTGATTATACAAAAGTAATTTTCTCATGAAGAAATATACACGGAAAACGACCTTGTTGAAGTGCACTTTCCCCTTCTTTTCAAGCAGTGGCTTCACAAAATCCTTATCTCCCATGGAAACGCCCCCAGAAGTCAGAAGAATATTAATCCCTGAAGAAAAAGCACCATCCAAGACCCTCTCAAGTTCTTCTTTGTCATCTCCAACAAGACCAAGGTCACGCACTGTGCATTGTTCCTGTGCTGCAGCTGCCAATAACATTGCACGGTTGGAATCCCTAATCTGCATAATCCATCAACCAGCCTAAATGATGTCTTGATGGAAATTCACAAAACAAAGGAGCTCATCCATCAAAATATGAGCTGGGGGAAATCCAAAAAGAAAAGGTGGAACAGGAAGAAATTAGAGAGTAACAAAGAAAGAGAATGCTCATTATTCTTCTAGATTCTGTAAATATATGTCATTTTTATTGAATAAAGACCAGCGATAACATAGCTGCAGATTAGGTGTGACAACTAGCATATCAGGCTTCAAAAACTTATTTCTAACTTCCCTTGCTAGCATCCCATGTGCAATTACCTGTGATCTCACTATCACCATGGTTGCAATATTTCATGATCCTCAAACTTTCCAACCCTTTGCACCAAGAATAAATTGTATATAATAAATCAATCATACCAGCCTTCTTTCAGATTCAGTTTTCTTTTTTCTTTCCCCTTTTCGGAAGGGAGGTGCTTCAGGAAGAACCTTCAAGCCTAATTAGAGAATTTAACCTTACACAAATTTTGTTTTAGGAAGCTGAACAATCTACATTTTGGAACATTTAAGTCAGATACTCCAACGATACCTTGCCACGACTTAGGGACCCTATTGTGGGCTCTACAAGTTCATCTCCAGTAGAAAGTACAGCAATTGTTGGTGTAGGCTGCACCTGAAAATCAGCCATATCATCAGATTCTGCAAAGTCATTAAAATGAAAACAGTAGGCAATGTAGTACCTTCACCATAGTAACACCAACTGTAGCAAGTAGTCCCACTTCTGAAGCACCTATTCTTTCTCCAGATTTTAGAACTACTGCATCTTTCTGAATGTCACATCCCTGCAAACAGATGCTTGTTTGAGCTTTTGACATGACAGAAAGCATGGAAATGTGAAATTGTTTCATATAAAGTACATTCATTCCAAAAGAAAAATATTAGAAGCTACACACAATTGGACAACACAGTAAGTTCATCGTGTTCTGCTTCTTCTCTATTTTTCTTTTTCACCATAGATAAACAAAGTCAGGTCAACTTATACAGAAGGTGAGAAGCCATGGAAGTTTAACTTCATTCCTATTCTCCAACAAGCCATAGACCTGTATGCACACATTCAGAGTGCTCGAGTAACTTACACTTTTCCAATTGAGACCTTTAGCTGTTTGGCAATAGAAACAAATTTACAATGTACCTATTAATACTTCCAGAAGGGCGTAAATAACTAATTATTGACCGTGAACATATTACTTCAATCTTCTGAATCATTGACTCAGTTGTTATAACAACTAACAAAGGCTTTGAGGAAGTAGCAAGGCAGAAAAAAATTATCATAGAGACAAGGATGGTTTGTAGCAGAAAAAGGAAAAGGAAGGATGAGACAGTGAAGAGAAGACGGAAGTAGGTGAAGTGAGAGGAGTTAATGATGCCATACCACTTGACGAATATCAACACCTTTACTAGTTTGCACCAATATCTTTACATGCTTTGTTTCAGAAGGAGCTTTAACCTGTTCAGTGTCCTCAACTTGGACAACTGCATCAGCACCATTGGGTATTGGTCCTGACGGGCAAAACAAAGGTGCAAAATGGACAAAATCTTGAGAAAAAGTTAAGTGCAAAACAATATGGTGAAACTAGTTAAGTCTTAAAGATTACGATTTAAACATATTAGAAGCTCAAATGTCACCACATTATGCCCTAAATTAGAAGAAGAAGCCCTGTTTTAACTTAAATTATTATCAATCTCATTTTTTGGAAAAGTATGATCACACTCGAGATCATGTTTTAAAGATCTTGATCATTTAGCAAAAGGCAACAACACTCAATTGGCCACTCAAGAAGCAATGTTATGTCTAGAAAGATTATCTATTTTTACGAATATTAATTAAAGATGAATGGACAAAAATAAGTTATCAACAAGCAACCCACGGGCAAGCTAAAGATTATCTATTTTTACGAATAATACTTAAAGATGAATGGACAAAAATAAGTTATCAACAAGCAACCCACGGGCAAGCTTCTTTTCATTAGCCTACTTTGGCACCCTTTAGCAGACCAGTAACTGGTTTCAATTTCAAAGAAAGTTACTTCCAGAACATTCACAAATTCCACCACTTTGGATAAACACACGTCCAAAGCAAAGCAATTATACAGCTAAGTTATTCAAAGATGGCAAAAGTCAGCAAAAATGCAGAAGATAACAGGACCTGTTACCGTCCACATGATAACAGAAAGAATAGACTAACCTCCAGTTGTGACATATGCAACAGTTCCAGGAGTCACTGTGACACCAAGCCCATCATTTCCAGCTCTTGATTCAACTATTACAGGATACTCACCGGGACCATCCGAAGCAATCACAGCATAACCATCCTGCAAGAAGTCTCAGTATATTCAGACAATACACACCACAAATCTACCCAACTATGAGATATATATCAATCATGTACACAGGGGAAGATAGTTTATAATAAAAATATAGCCTCATCCACTATTCCTAATGCCCTGAAAAGGGAATTTCCATGCTGAAGCAAAATGAAAAAACAAAATGAAAAGCCATTTATATATGAAACAAAGAAATTGAATATGATCAACTTCTACATAAAAAAAAAAATCAAAGATCCCAATGGCATATTGGAAAGAGATTGAAAAAAGCGACCTTTTGAACTTCAAAGTTAAAAACCAAAAACTAACCAATACCCAAGGGCCTATTCAATCTATACAACTGGAAAAAAAAGCCAATTATATAGCATGATAAAAGTACCCATCTCAACATCTCAAAACTGGTTCATTTTTTAGAAAAAGAAAACTGGGATTTGGAGCGAACTTTGATTGAGGCTGGATAAGGAGGCAAAGGGTCAGGAGCAACGATATCTTGAGCCAAAACTTTTCCAAGAGCTTGGTGAAGTGGGACGGTGACAGGTGGCAGTTTCTGGGCAACGCTGAGCACAATCTGAAGAGCTTCGTCGACTGGTATCATCTTTTGGGTTGGTGCAAGCGCAGGTGACGCTGCCGCGCTTCGCTCTAGTATATAGTCAAACGAGAGTGCGATGAGAAGTAACTCAGACAAGACACTAAGACTAGGGGGCCTGGTGGTGTTACTGTTAAGTAATGGTGGTGGCTATCGCTGATTGGATAAGAACATTTGATTTTGAGATGGGTTGTTTGGACATCATTGCAACTTCAGTTACATGTGCGTCTAATTTTAGTAAAATAAATTTTTTAAGTTATAAATTACAATCATATTAGAATGTACCATTGGAATAAATTATTATAGGTATTAAATCGAGTTAAATGCTCAATCTTATAAATACTTAATTGAATAATTAATTCAATTTAAATTAATTTAGTTACACATAATTTCCACAAACAAAACTTAAAATCTTAAGACTACATTTGATTTCAAAAAAATATTTTGTCATTTTTGGTTTCATTTTCTTAAAAAATAGAAAATATTGAATAAAACATAGTTGAAAATTTTAAAAATGTTTCTTGAAGAATGAAAAGATTTAAAAATTTAAAAACAATAAAAGTAATTTTCACCGTTTTTACTAAAAATCAAATTGACTCTAACATTAAATTAATTAACCTAAAAAAATCAAACAGTTATTAAATATCAAATGTCACCCTGGCTCAAATCCCATGAAAATGTATATATTTTTTTTTATTTCTCATGTTTATTATTGGAAAATAAATAATAAACATGTTTTCATCATTGAATTTTTTTGTATTCTTTTTAAAAATAAAATAAAAATATTTTTTTTACAAATTAGAAATAAAAATAAAAATAAAAATATTTTCAAAAAATCAAACGTTGTGTAATATAAATTTTTAAAATTAAAATATTAAATTTCCAAACAAAACGTAAACATATAATGGTGATAACTATTTAGCATCGCCTAATCGTTTTTGTAGTATATATTGTCTCCTAAAATCTGCTTTCCGCAGATAATAGATTGGGATTCTTTTTATATTGACGGAGTTACTTTTTCTTTTCATTTCATTTAATCAAATGAAACAGGAAGTGAATTGCCTTTTTTTTTTTTTTTTATGGGTACAATTTATTTACTAACTGGTCACCATAAATATGATCCAAGAGATTAAACATTGAAATTAGCTTGTTTAGTAAGTTCTGAATATAAATCATGGATTACAGAACAATTTGAGAATCAGATGAAAGAGAGATTATTTGCAACATCCAAGTTGGTTTTAATGGATGAAATATCAAGTAGATAGTTTTGCAGCAAATAAATGCATAATTGCTATTGTTTTGAGACGAATAGAAGACATCGTTCATCAAAAAAAGAAAGAAAAATTACAGCGAAGTACCCAGTGTTTGCAAAGTAAGGAAAAAAATAAGATTGGTTTTGGAAGATTACTCAGGTTTCGTGGGTTGCCATGATTGATACCTAGTCCACTCTCTCTGACAAGGATTAAGTGCATGTCCTTTAGAATGGTAGATAAATTCACTCCCCTTTCCAGATAAGTTTTCCTTGTGCTCAACCCATACCTCTTAGGTTTTAGCATCAAAAGCTGAAAAAACAAATATCTTAATAGACCTGTCGTTTGTATCTCTGTTGAAGTATTAATATATTTATGATACATTAATAATTCATCTTAGGTAGATTCTGATATGTTCATATATTTGCATCTTGTTTGTGTAATTTTTTCATAGCATATTGTGTTTTAGTTATTTTTCTCCTGTCATGTAATCATGTTAGGTCCATTACTATTGGGTCTAGTTCTTAAGCACATAATCCTTTTTATGCATGTAAAATAGAACAGAACAGGACTTGCCTCATCTCCTGTGTGATCAGTTATGCAGTGAAGCCAACCGTGCCATTCTGGGGGTACCTGAGATGCATCATATCAATCCTTTTTTGCATATTCAATCCACCTGTGTCTTCCTACAAATGCCATAAATAGTATGCATCAGCGATAAACATAAAGCAAGATAACAGCCTCTTGTTAAGTACATTCATGGAGGAAGTATTTACAGCTTTCAGAAAGTTGATTGTTAATATTAAATACATCATGCATGCATGTAAGAAAAGGAAACATGAAATCTGAAAATTCAGGAACGCTGTGGGAGGGACAATATTTTTTATTGATTGAAGACATTCAAGTATTCAAAGCTCAAGTGCACATAAAAACATAATCCAGTTCTGCCTTTATCAGGAGGAGATAGCCCACCTCCACAGCCACAACTTGGAGAAGCATCACCTTAATCTGCACTGAAACCAATCCAAGTTCTCTCTGGCTCGATATA
The DNA here is from genome assembly GCA_025698515.1 of Gossypium sturtianum. Taxonomy (NCBI): domain Eukaryota; kingdom Viridiplantae; phylum Streptophyta; class Magnoliopsida; order Malvales; family Malvaceae; genus Gossypium; species Gossypium sturtianum. Next base: position 166,123,926 of record CM046955.1, read on the forward strand.
TGTTTATTCTAAATCGAGACCAAGAAAGAGAAAGAGGCTGTCTCTACTTCTAGCAATTATTTCTTGAACACAGTTCTTTTTCACCACTGATATGGAACTGGTGGTGCATTTTCAACATGTACATTATATAAAAAGGAACAGTGAAACTAACCAGATTGAGTGTCCCCAAGTTTCTCATAATACTTGTTGCCAAACTTATCAACACCCCCAACTGTTGCCCCTATGTTATGGATTTTAGTTTGCCTGGATGAATCAAGCAAATTGCTTTCGAAGATGCAATAAATAATAATGATGAATATATGCAAACTAACTTCAGAACTCAAGGATCATTTGAAAGTAAAAAACTACACATAGAAGCCAGCGGTATGAAGAACTGGTAAGAATAAAATAAAAACAAAATTTATTTTGTTCTTCAAAAGAAAAAACTCAAACTATAAAAAGTAGTATAATAGGAATACCAAAATACAGAGCACCTAATCTAAAGGAAAAGATGGCTGTCAAGGCCATTTAAGTGTGTGAAAGCGCCTATAGATGGAATTAGTCAAAAAATAGCAGAACATGAAAAATGGAACCTCATTTTCAGCTGGAAACAGATAAAAGCAATTGACGAGCTAAAAGGTTAGCTTCATTCAAGTTTAGCTTGTCCCACTAATTAGAACAATGACATGCCAACATAAGCAGATTGACTATCAAACGTTATGGGAACTTGACCTTTATGACCAAGACAAGCACATCTTCTCTTCTTTTCTTTCTGAAAAAGAAAAAGATTACAAATATCACTCTACTTCAGCTTGGTAACTTTCCTGGAACCAATACAAGATATCTAGACTAGATAGTAGATAGCTTTCCCCCACAATGACATGTAGTTTTTTTCACCATCATATTCATTTGCTACTGTAAAGGGTAAAGAAAGCAATTGTCATTCAGAACTCACTATCAGGGTAAACCCTTCTTATCTAACAGAAACATATGGCTACATGTCTGTGCAAAGAATACTTTAAGAAGAGTTCTAGGTGAAGAATGGTATAGCTTGAGGAGAAGAAACCTAATTAGCCCAATAAAATTGCATAAGCTATTCAAGCCTTGATAACAACTCAAAGCAATGCTTCTTGACCTTGCATTCCACCAGATAAACATGTCTTGCGAGACCAGCAAATACAAGAGATTAATTAGATATGAATATTTTCACAAAAATGGCATGCACATTTCACGAATTCAGACCAAAGGTAGATGAGAAATGATGATGAATAAGGCATCTGGTCCCATTTAAGGGCAACTGAACTGCAATGCAAGATTAAGGATGCTAGTCTGCAGATTTACATGCCAATAGATACTATGGCTAGTATAAACAAATGTATGCAATAGCAACCTAAGATATCACTTTCAATGAAAGACTACCAAAGCAAGATGTCTCTAAATTCAGCATGTTGCACTCAGAATTGATCTAATATCTTCACATTGTATAGGACTGGCAAAAATATCATGTCATTACATCTCAATTTAGTAGCTGACACTGGAAAGTTCTGCAAGCATTTTATCATTCTCACAAGGTTCCAAAATGTCCAAGGGACAATGTCAGACTAAGAGTATGGACCTGATTGCATTTAGTTGTAACTGATGAAATAGTTAATAGCTGGCAGAAACATGGCAAGTCTTCTTTCATGCGAGCACAAAATTTTCAGTGAAAACCACTGAAACTCAAATCCAAGTCAGCAATAGAAACTTCATCACAAGCAAGACAATTACCAAGGGCAAACCATTTCTTCCCATCAAATGTGAAGCAAGTAACATGGAATAGACCCAATGGAGCTCGGATTCAAACCTTAAATTTCTAAATAATTAAGGATTAAAAGAAATTTATTATACTTGGTTTACCAGAGAATTCAGTATCTAAGAACAAAATCTTTTCCTTTCTTTCCTGCAGACACTGAATGCCATTTTAAGTTGTAGCTTTATAATCTTCGGATCAAAAACATTTCAGGGAAACCGGACAATATTGCTAGCTTCATGTTTTTTCTCCACAAATCAAGTGCATTGCCAATCATTTCCAGATCCAATTGAACTTATGGCTGCAAACCACTTACCCTAATTATAAATTTATTAAAACTTCAATTTCAATTACCTTCTAATTCTACCTTCTTCTTCTTCTTCTTCTTCTTCTTCTTCTTCTTCTTTTTGAGAGAGAGATTTTCAAGTAAAAGGAGAATCTGACTTACAGAAGGTTTCCATCGAAGATGCATTTCCTAATGGATAAAAAAAGGAATAATAGTAAGTAAAATATGTCAAACTATGAATGGAAGAATAATGTGAAAACCCGGGGGTAGTTTCATGTCGAAGAATTAGGCCAGTTCTTCATGTCTTTTAAAAGACTTACTGGCCAAAAGACTTTTGGAAGAAAAGGCTCATGCAAATAATTTCTTTTGGTTGAAATTTTAGCTTTTCGAGTCTTTTAAAAGACTTTCTGAAAAGGAAAAATTAAAATTTTTAGCTTTTCCTTCTCCCAAAAGCACTTTTAGTCTTAATTACTTTTTCACCCTCCAATAACATAAGACTTTCCTCTTTTTTTTTTCTTCTTGGTGCTTAATTACAAATGTATTAAAATCATTAATTAAAAATAAAAAATATTTTTAAAATACTAATTACAAATATTTAATGGTTATATTTAAATATTTAAAATGTAGTTTATATATTCTAATTAAATTTTATAAGTAATTAATATTTATTACTTAAAAATATTTAAAATTTATATTTCATATATTAAAATAATAACAAGTTATAGTAATTTTTTTATATTTTTACTAAAATATAATAATATTAACTAATTTAAATTTTATTTAAATGCATATTTATTACTTGATAATAACATGTCTAAAATGGACATTTTATTTCTCAAAAGTACTTTTTGACAGCAATGCTAAACACTCAAATTTTAAAGTAAACTTTTCAAAAACACTTCTCAAAAGCACTTTTCCACAGCACTTTTCAAAAGCACTTTTCAAAAGCATTGCCAAACTAGCCCTTAATGCAAGTTTTAAGAAGTCCAAATGATAAAAAAGGGTAGAGAGCATATTACGAACGTGAAGCCATCTTCCTTGAGATCCCTTAGGAATGAGCGGAGACCTCTCTCTCGGATCGCCTGCAACGCGCTCTTCACCACCGTCGTTGCCATCCCCACCTCTACCTGCCTCCTATTTTTTCACTTTTATTATTATTATTTGTATTTTGGGCTTTCTTATTTATATTTACCGATATAACTTGCCGAAATAAAATCTATATTATAATATTTACCGAGTTCATAAGCTTGTTACTCGCGAGCGACGAGAATGTAACTCGTCATCCATACCTGCTGGCTACTGCATTTGTTTTCTGTTTACGCCATCTTCTTTTTTTAGTTTCCCTCTCGATTGGGAAGAATGGCTACTTAGACATGCAACATTGAATTGAATTTGTCTTGGGTGGGATGCAACTCCTTTTTCGCTCAGCAGATTAAAATCTTCATATGATACAAAATAAAATGTGCTGAGAATTCCCATTTTGGTTAATTTTCTATGAAACCAATGCAATTTCAATTCCATTCAATTTTTGTGCTTGACATGGCCGGAGGAGGTCGACCATCAAACTGTTCGCTTGCAGGTCGTTTACCGTTGCCTTTCTGCTTTGATGGTAAAACCTGGAGGTGGAGGAAATGCCATACCTGCAAAACAAAGGAACTGGGAAAAGTAAGGAGCGTGATGGCCGAAATATAAAATTAAAAATGAAAGATACACAAGGTAAAAAAGGCTTAGAGTCTAGAAAAAGCGCTAGAAGGAGGGCTTGAACCTCCGACCTTGTGGTTAACAGCCACACGCTCTAACCAACTGAGCTATTCCAGCACGCTTATCCTTTTAGAAAATAATATTTATAAACTATATCAAAATTCTTAAAAAGGCTTCTCCCTGCCTCCAATTTCGAGATAGCTTTCGTTAAAAAAACATATAAAATACACCATCACTGTCATGAACCTAAATAAAAAATATTGAAAGCAGAAAAAAAAAATTGTTATTACTAGTAAAATATTAATTATTTTTATTTCTTTTTATATAATTTATTTTAAATATTACTCGCTTCTTTCAATTGTTCGTAATAAGAAGAAAATTTTCCTATTTTCAAAGTTAACTCAAAATTTTAACCATTTATGGACAAAGATTGAAAGTTGTTAGTTCATGGTATATGGTACCATTCCAAAGAAAAGTATGTACGCGATTTTTCTATAGTTTTTACTATCATAAATTAATTGAACAACTAAAAAAAAAAAAAAACTATTTAAGTTTTAATTTTCTTTTTTTAAAAATTATCACAATTTACTCCATTTGTATTTTTTTTTGGTATTATTACTCAATTTGTATTTGATTATACTTGTTGTACATATTGCATCTTTAACATTAATGTTTCTTATAATCCCTATCTTTTATTATTTATTGTCGTATATGATGGATTTATCTAGTATAGATTTTTTTTTTAAATTATAATAAATACAATTGCACGCGTGGTAAGACAATTATATGATTTTGTTTTATGACTTTTCTAGTAAGAAAAGTATATTTACAATTATACTCAATTTCTCTATTTTATATTAAATTTATTTAAAATATTTTCGTAAATTCACTTACAATATATACAATAAGTTTAAATTGATTAGATAATGTATCCATTTTTATCGACCACATTAAAAAATTATATTTATTATTCGTAATCTTTAATAAAAATTTACCATCCATCTTCGTTATGATATATATATATATATTGGTAGAAAAAGATAGCATTAAGTGATTACATTATATAAAACCATAATCAAGATTAAATAGACATGTTGCGATCTCTTCCCAACAAGTTCATGACCGAAGCCGGTGGGGATCTAAATAAACATATCAAAGGGCTACATATATCAACACATTTAGTCATGCGATCAACAACACCATTAAGAGTTCTTGGGATATGTCGGATACGAATCTCCCATTTCCGATGCAAAATTTGATATAACACAAATTTATTCATAATCTTTAATACAAATTTATATTAATACATGTGGCATGATTATGACGCTTGGCTTATTAATACTTGATTTGAACTATTAATGCCATCTATGCATATTTCCTTAAAACAAGCAAAGGTAATCGGTCAATTAAAAAACAAAATTAGGTCAGCCTTAGAATTCTTGTATCCCAAGGAAATTCCATGTATAAAAAATACAAAAGCTAATTAGTATTTTGTTGTAACTTGTAATATAGTCTGAATTTGTTTAACAAAAGTTTCTTGGTCTCCACTCTATCCATAGTTCTCCACACCATCGAATTAGAGCAAAAACAAAATGGGTTGTAACTAACAAAGCAGCATGGTCTATGTTTGGTGCTCTCACTGCCTTAATTTTTGCAGGATGGCTGTCCTCCATGGCTTCATGTAAGTAATCTTTCCATCCAATAAACCATAATATCGATGAATATATCAATTTTTTTTGTATATGTTTGTTTGTGTATAGTTTTCGTATATTGCTTTTGGGAAAAAAATGCTTAATTCATTTGAAAATTTATTGAGAAAATAAATTTTTTTACATATGCATTTACTGCATAAATTTGAGTTTAAGTGCAGATCCTGTTCAATATGTGGAAAGGTGTTAGATGAAGTAAGTAAAAAGAAGGTTTCAATGATAAAGAGGAAGAATACAAGGTTTAAAAGGACCAAAAGGGTGGGTAAAAGAAGACCAGTGCTTTGATTGATTCTTTCTTATTATACCTACAAAGTTGGATCAATTCTCCCCATCCAAATTAGAGATCAATTCTCCCCATCCAAATTAGAGAATTTGACCCCGATTTATATATTTATGTATGCATACTCTGATTCTTTTATTCAAATAAATTGTATATAAAGGCGAATGGAAAATAACATTTGATTAGATTTGTCATGTTAATAATTTTAATATAGCCCTATTTTAATTATAAATTTAAAAAAAAAAGTTAAGCTTTTAATTTTCTTTTAACAAGTATTTCTCTTTATCCAAACAAAACAGAGGTAGGCAGTAACATTGCATGAGAGTTTATAGGTTGGGTCCGACCCTACTTATAATTTAATAACTAAAAAATTTGAAAATTAATTTGTAAATAATAATTAAACATGCGATTCATATCTAGCTGTAAGTTTAGAGATATTCTTTGGCAAATTCAACCCCAGCTGCCATATTTAACCATGCGATTCACTCTCTAATATCCAACAGTTGAATGAGCAACTACTATAAATTTTATGGATAAAGTAATTAAATGCATAAATTCGGTATATCGGATTCAAATTGTAAATTTGAAACATTTTCAAATGCCAATTTCACTGAATAATTAACCTAAAAAAGAGAATAGCACATACAAGACATTCACTTACTATTTATCCTCTCAGAATTTGGATTGCTGAAGAAAATGTAAGTTAGGGATTAGACGTCTCTTCTCATATTTCATTTATACCCAAACAAATAATATTTGAGATAGACGATTGACAAAGAAGAGAAAGTCTAACATGAGGGAAAAGAAGCCGTCAGGTTAGCCAAGGTGACTGCCTGGCACCATGAAAAAGATTCATGGTTGATACAGAGATTTTAAACCTCTTTGAAAGATGCAGGCAAGTCATCCTTGGCTACCAAACACGACTCTTGTCATCATGTAACACCTCTCTCCTTCTCAGTTTTTATGCACACTAATGGTGAAGACAATGCTTGGTATTTATAGATTTCTAAAAGGTTGACACTGTTAATTAGCATCTCATTATTGTATCTTGTAGCTGTCAATGCAATGGAATATATTCTGGTCAATCCTCAATGGAGATTTCTTTTTGAAGGGTTGACAGAAAAAAAGGTTGAAATTGATAGTGCACAGATTGATAAATCTTCAACTTGATTCACCAAATCACATTCCATTTTAGGCGTGTCGACTTGTAGGTAGCCAACATTTGTGTTCCAAATTTTTTTATGTATTTTGAGAATTCTTAGAAGAGCATATCTTATACTTGTTTAACACTAATATTTCAAAAAAAAATTAAATAGTAGGATAAAAACATAGATTTCAAGCAAAGTTAAAATACTGCACAGGCAACAAAGGAAGCAAAAAGAGAAAACTGCCGCCTTTCGACGCCATCGGCCATCCTTGACACTTGACTTCAGCTCGAGTTGCCTCTAGCTCGCTTGTTAGGTGGGAAAGTGAGCGAATCAATCCTAAACCCTAAACCCTAAACCCCACCTGCTAATTCCAGGATACTCCCACGTTTCTGAGGTGTGGCAAAATCATCCATTTGAGGCTTAAAGATCTTTACAGCGGCTTCCTGTACTACTCCATCATCCCCGACCTTGCGGCACAGTTTTGCCTTCTGCACAGAGTACTTCGATCGCTGTTCAAACGGTAATCTCCGGTAATAGAGAAAGTTGACAACATCAGCAAAAGTCGCGGAACTTGGTGTCTCAATGATGTTACTTCTTATGGCTTCGGTCAATAATTCATCCCTGAAACCGCGATCGAACATCGTGAATTTCTTTGCAAGCTTCAGGAATTGACTGATGGGTAAGCCTGCGCCATAAACGGCGTCAGTAGTGAACAATGCAGCATCGAAACCATGCTCGATGATCCTAGCTGATGCTTCAGTGATCTGCGCCTGAGCTTGATCAGGGGAGAGGCCACCTACAAAAACAAAGAGACGTGAAAAAAATAGCTTTAGAGTAAATCCTTTGGGAGTTAAGATTATCTTGACAAGCTTTAACTGCTTTCGAACTCTGTAGTTTAATTTCATTTTCTTGAGTCTATTATGCAACTATTTTATTCCCTGTAAAAAAATGTGTATACGAATATACAAAGTGTAAGATCAGCTGCCAACATGAAAGAGAATTAATTACTTGGCTTTCTGCGCAGCTTAGCCTTCTGCTGCTCCAAGTACAGCACTTGCTGTCCCACAGGTGATATCAGGTATTTGAGGAACTTTACAACATCAGCAAAAGTCGCGGAGCCCGGTTTCTCAATGATGTTATTACTGATGGCGTGGTCCAAGAGACCATCCCTGATTTGGCGATCCTCGTGCCTCGTGAATTGCTTCGCCAGCCTCAAATAGCTTTTGATTGGAAGGAATGCACCAATGACGGTTTTGGTGGTGAACATCGCGGCATCGAAACCTTGCTCGATTATCCGAGCTGATGCTTCAGTAATTACGGCCTGAGCTTCAGCGGGGGAGAGACGACGTGTCATTTGCTGCCATAAACCTCAAAAAAAAAAAACGAAGTTACTTGAAGAGTAAAAAGAAGGGACACCAAAGGGTTAAAATAAGAGCAAAAGAAAATCGTTTAGTATTCCGTCAATTAAATTACAAACATAAACAAACACCATTTAATTTTCATTAAATTACCCCTTTTGGTGCTTTGGATCAGAGCGTTCTTGATTAAACCAAATTGGGCTATCATAAGAAGTCTCTCTATCTTCTCCAGGAGCCTTGAAAAAGAAAAAGCTTTTAACTTAATCTATTGGGAGTTGAGACAATCTTATCAAGCTTTTTTTAATTTTTATTAAAGAAGAGAAGATAGTACAAACTAGAGATGTGTAAGATTGGAAGTTTAGTCCAGCAAAATAAAAAAGAATAGCCGATTGAAGCATGTTTGGGGTCTCCTCGAAAAATGCAGGCATGCAAAAAGATTTCGTCATAATATCAGCTGCTACATTTGCTTCAGTCTATTCAGCAACTATTTAATTCCCAGTAAGGCTTGCTATATTGAATTGCGCCAAAAACAAAAGTGAATATAACGTGCACTAAGTAAGGTTATTTTAGTATATGTCGTGCTAGAGCATATTTGATTTTTTATTTGAAAAATAATGCTCATGTATTTTTTACTCGAGTTTATATGATAGTATATTTAATCTTTTAAAAAAATTTATATGCTTAAAAGCATTTCTGAATAACATAATTAGTTCATTTAGAATTTTTCTTAGGACCTTAGTAGAATTAGGTCTAAGTAAAGGGTAACAATAGGTCACTCCTAGAACTCCTGATTCCCAAAGAAATCATCTGTATATGCAAGTTAATTTTTCCCAAGTTCTTTGGGTATACTTTTCATCTTTTTCTCTTTAATTTGATTTTATTATTAGTCTGTATTATATATAAATTGTGAATTTAATTTATGAATTTTTTATATTTTAAAATTTTGATTTTGATTTACACCATAGTTATTATATTCATTATCTAAAATAATGTGATTTCTTAAAAAAATATATAAAAATAATTAATTGATATGATATTACACTTGATAATATACTTGTTCGCATATAAAAAATTAAATTTTGTAGTTAACTTTTATTTTAGGTTTGAATTGTGAATTTAGTAGTGGTAAAATTAATTAACTTTTTTCTTTCTTTCTTTAGTATTCTTTTTATTTGAAAGAGACACTTAACTCCTTTGAGAAAGAAATTTTACGTACAAATGATTTAACTGCATATTTTCTGTATACAAATATACTAAAGTGTGAAAGTAGGTGCTAACATAAGAGAGAATACAGTATTTAAAAGAACTGAAAGGACAATAAAAGAATACACATCACTGATTCTTTGTTGGAAGTGAAATTTTCATCTTTTTGTAGTTATTTTACTAAATTAATCCCAAAAATTTTGATATATACAAAAATGACCCAGGTTTAAAAATAATCACCAAAATAACCTAAAATGAACAGTAAAATGGGGTTTTGAGACATCATTGGCCGGCATCACCTTGTATTTTGCCCTCATTATTGCTTGGTGATTGTGTCAGGCTTTAAAAATTTAATTTTTTTGACTTTGGGAACCCAATGGTCGGCACCAGGGTATTTTTTTTTAATTCGTATCATACTGGTATATAAAAATACCCGTATTTAAAAAAAATTGGTTCTGGCCTTTGAATGGCCGGCACCACACTGTTAAAAAAAATAAATTTTGTGCTGGCCTGTAGATGGCCGGCACCAGTACAATTTTCGTGTCCCGATGCAAAATTTTTTAATTTTGGCCTTCTAATGGCCAGCACCAGACTTAAAAAAAAAATTGGTTCTGGCCTTTGAATGGCTGGCACCACACTGTAAGCTGGCCTGTAGATGGCTGGCACCAGTACTTTTTTCGTGACCCAATGCAAATTTTTTTTACTTTTGGCCTTCTAATTGGCTGGCACCAGATTGTAAAATAAAAAATAAAAAATAATAATAATAATTAGTTCTGGCCTTTGAAATGACCGGCACCACACTGTAAAAAAAAAAAAAAATTGGGTACTGGCCTGTATATGGTCGGCACCAATACTTTTTTCGTGTGCCGATGCAAATTTTTTTTACTTTTAGCCTTCTAATGGCTGGCACCATACTTAAAAAAAAAAAAAAAAAAACTTTTTTGGGTGCCGGCCTGTAGATGGCCCGCACCAAACTGTAAAAGAAAATTTTAAAAAAATTATTTGGGTGTTGGGCTGTAGATAGCTGGCACTAGAGAAAAAAAAATTTGGTGCTGGCAAGTAGATGGCACCATACTGTAAAAAAAAAAATTATTCTGGCCTTATAATGGCCGGCACCAAATTGTAAAAAAAAAATAATTTTTTTTGGTTCTGGCCTTTGAATGGCCGGTGCCACACTATGGAAAAAAAAAAATTGTGTCGGCCTGTAGATGGCCGGCACCAGTACTTTTTTCGTGTCCCAACGCAATTTTTTTTACTTTTGGCCTTCTAATGGCCGGCACCAAACTGGAAAAAAAAAATTTGGGGTGCTGGCCTGTAGATGGCCAGCACTAGACTATAAAAAAATTTAAAAAAAAAAATTATTTGGGTGCTGGGCTGTAGATAGCCGGCACCAGAGTGAAAAAAAAAATTTTGGTGCGGGCAATTAGATGGCCGGCTCCAAATTTATGAGATATATATAGGTATTTTATCCTCCAATTGAGTTTTTCTTTGCTTTTTGTTTGCTTTATTAGTTGATCTGTTAGTTTCTTCTTTGTTAAGAAAGAAGCAAAAATTTTTGAAGATAAATTCCCAAATTCTGTTTGTTTACGTTCATTTCGATGGAGAAATGATAAACACAACTGAAGAATGCTATGTATTTCAAAGTCGGCAAAAAAATAGGAATGAGATTCAACAAGCGGGTTGCGCTGGCAGATTTAAAACGAAAAATCAGTACAAAGATAGCAACCCGTTGCGGAAAGCAAATGCTGAAACTGTTTTATAAATTTCTTGTTTCAACTGATCCGCTCAAGTTATCAGAAATGGAGCTTGAATATGATGATGATCTAGGGACAATGATAGCAATTTATTGCCCCCCTGAGATAGAAAATCCCAGTCCGATTGAGTTGTTCGCGGAGATAGGTGAATCAGATCTCATTCAAGTTGTAAATCCAGCAAGCCAGCGCTCTGTAATTGATTTTGATCTTAACGTCTCCTAGGAATATCATTCGGGTTTTGGACGGTCAATGCGAACTTCCAAAAATCTAAACACCGGTGGATGTTCGTATAACATCCCAAACTCGTGTCCTCGTTTAGAGATCCATCCGGAGGTGCTGGCCACTATAGAAGATGGTGATGAAGAGTTCGATAATGATGATTAGTCCCACCGTGATCCCAACAACGATTTCAGTGACTCTAATTTGGATGACATCCCTGAATACATAGACGATGAAGGGCCGGTAAAGGGTGAAAATGTAAACCCCCCATTCGGCCGGGAACACGGGCCCTGGTATAATTTTAAGAAATAATCCAGGGTTCTTCATTATCGATGTGGATCCTGATGCGGCTCTTGCACGCGAGTTCCCGGAATATACAAATATTGTGCCGGCTCACCTACTTGATGATGAATTGGGCGATGAAGAGTTGTTTGTAAGACAACAATTCGATAAAAAAAAAGACTGTTTACATGCTATAAAATAACTTAGCTTGAAGTTAGGTATGGATTATAAAGTAACGAAGTCGACGCAGTCTTTGTACGTAGGAGAATGTTGGAAAGCGTCAAGTCTTTGTAAATGGCTTGTTCGAGCCGCGTTAATGCAGCCAACACAGATGTGGATGATAAGAAAACTAGAAGGTCCACACACATGCACGTCTGCTCTTATGTCGCAAGACCATGGAAAGTTAGATGCAAAAACTATATGCAACTGCATTATCCATTTGGTGAAAGAGTCGCCCACCATTCAGGTGTCGGTCCTTATTGCGGACATGCAAGCTCGATTCAAGTATAAAGTGTCGTACCGAAAGGCATGGTGGGCAAAGCAAATGGCGATGCGAGAGTTGTATGGTGACTGGGATACGTCATACAACGAGCTTTAAGGGTGGATAGCCGGGATACAGGAGTATGTGCCCGGGATAGTGACTGATTTGCAAACACTACCGTATAAAGACCCAGACGGGGAGATACAATCGGGCCTTTCGATTGTTTTGGACGTTCGAGCCGTGTGTTAGGGCCTTCCCTTACTGCAAGCCGATGGTGCAGGTGGACGGGACATGGTTGTACGGTAAATACATGCAAATACTCCTGATTGCTATTGCATAAGACGACAACCGAAATGTACTTCCGATCACTTTCGCAATCGTGGAGCGTGAGTGCTTCGAGTCTTGAGAATTTTTCCTCAGAAATCTATAGAGACACGTTGCCAAAGAAGACAACATTTGCCTTATATCAGATAGATCGAAAGGATTACTTGCTGCGATAAGGCGATCGGGGGTTCTGTGGAGGTCTGTTTATTGCATCCGGCACATCGCGGCAAACTTCCACAGAGATTATAAGAATAAAGATTGGAAAAAAGAACTCGTGAACATGGGTAAAAAAATTGTTTGTATTTATTTAAAAAATAATAATTATGAAATTTGTTGTTGTTTTTAAAATGATTATTTCGAATTAAATATGCAGCTCATGAGTTAGAACCCCGAAGATTCAGGCAGAGGTTCGCGGGGCTTGAATCTCAGATGTCATCTTTACCAACAGATATCCGGACATGGTTGGGTAGCATGGAGAACTAGCAATGGACTTAAAGTTACGATGAGGGGTTTCGGTATAGGCAGATGACGACCAACCTGATAGAGGTGGTTAACTCTGTATTGAGGCGCACACTTCATCTGCTGATTTCTGCTGTTTTCTCTACAACATTCTATAGGTTGGCCACATTGATGCCTAGGATGTGATTGAGACAAGTTAAGCAGATCGAGGCTGGGCACGTGTACATTGAGGACATCCGAAAGGCCATGGCGGTAAATAGTCAAAGGGCACAAACAATGAACGCAGAATTGTATTTGTGCAACTTGGAGACTTTCCGAGTTCAAGAGTACATCGGCCATCGTTCGGGTCTTCCACCTAGGTCGTACGCAGTTGATCTGCGTAATAGGCGATGCGAAAAGGGATATTTCGACTCTTCGATATCCGGTATGCGCATGTTCATGCAAATGCAAAGTAACAAACTTAAATGTTAAACAATTCATAGACGAGATCTACACGCTACAACGCACATTGCGTATATAGGGGAACGAATTTCCTATAATGCTCGATGTCTCAAACTGAGAAGTTTCACCGCCTGCTTTAGAGATGGTGCCTGGCCGTAGTCTCCGTAGACATCCTAAAGGTCGACCACAATCGACGAGAATTCGAAATGACATAGATGTCGAGAGACTGATTTAACCTAAATCGTATAATCGTGTGTCAAACATCCGGACACAACTGATCAACATGCCCACATCGTGTCTATGTTTCCGGTCAATCGTCTCGTAATGCTGGACTCGAAGATGACGAATGATATATTTTTGAGCGCATGTTCTTGTAAAAACATTGTAAAAATATGAAAATTTAGATAAATAATATACTTTATTCAAATTACACACTTGATTAGATAAAATAAATGAAATGAAAAGAAAGATAATTTAAATGAAATAGGAAGATAGATCAAATAAATGAAAAATAAATGAAATGAGGAAAAAAATTAAATTAAAATGAAAAGAAAGATAATTTAAATGAAATGGAAAATCAAATGAAATGAAATGTAATTTGTGAAGAATATGAAATGAAATGAAATGGAAATTCAAATTAAATGAAATTGAGATTGAAATTGAAATTAAATGAAAAAAAAAAAAGGTGACATGACTTTAAGCCAGACCTGTGTCAGGCCTCTGCCAAATTGAAGAAGAAAATGGGCTGGCAGTGGCCGACCATTGAAATAATAGAAAAAAAAATATGGTGAAATGACATGACATGAAATTCAAATGTTAAATATGTTAAAATAGCCAATATAAATAATAAAAATGAAATGAAAAAAAAGGGAAAAAAGGAAGTTGAAATGACTTCTAATCAGAGGCTACTGTTAGGGTCTTTTTTTAATTTTTTTAATTAAAATAAGATAAATGGAATTGAAATGAAAAAGAAATTATATTAGGAAAAAAAAATTTAAATGAAAAAAATTAATAGAATGAAATGTTAAATGAATATAAAATTTTAAAATTTTAAATAATTAAATAATTAAATAATTAAATTTTAATGGAAAGATTGATAATTTTAATGAAATAGAAACGTAAATGAAATTAAATCAAAATATAAATGAAATGAAATTTAAATAAAAAAGAAAAATAAATACTGAAAAGACAACTGATGCAGGCCTGCATCAGGCCTAGGTTTAGGCCTGTTAAGGCCAATTTGGCCTTCCAATGGCCGGCCACATCCACCTTTTTCTTTCCAATTTTGCCCATCACTTCAGTCACTATGGTCCCCCATTATAAATAGGCCACTCTGTCGGCGATTGACGATCGCCGAGAACCTCTGGCCACCACCGACCATCGCTGACCACCGCCGACCACCGCCTATCACTCCATGGATAAGATAAACGACAACAATCACATTGTAGCCAATGTGCATAAGGTAAACGAGTCTCAAATTGTTTCATTTAATTTTAAATATTCTTTAAAAATTCTTTTTTAAACGAGAAATATAACATTATATATTTACTATAAATGCAGGAAACATACCGAATTGTTAGACCCCAGTTGCATGATCCGGGTTATTTTCCCGATCGAAGAGTTTTGCAGTATTTGAATATTGCGGATTTTGGGGTAGCCGCGTACATTCAAATATCTGAGCTACAGGCCGATTTAATATCGGCCTTAGTTGAAAGATGGCGCCCAGAGACACATACATTCAACCTCTCGTGTGGCGAGGTAACCATTATACTGTAAGACGTAGCAGACCAACTAGGGCTGTCTATAAACGGGCAAGCAGTGACCGGGCTTGGAAGACTGCCCGACCCGTGGGGCACTTGCGAGTGGTTACTTGGAAGGGTGCCCCCCAACGACGAGGAAGGACGATTAACCAATATTAAATTTACATGGTTAAAAGAAAACTTCCAGCATCTTCCGAGCAGTCCAACGCAGATGGACATTATCTACGCTGCAAGAGCGTTCATTCTTCAACTTATAGGTGGGATACTATTGCCGGACGTCAATCAAAATAAAGTCCCAATAATGTATCTCCCCTTATTAGAGGATCTCGAGCTTGCCGGAAGATTTAGTTGGGGCTCTGCAGTGTTGGCATGCTTATACCGCGAGCTTTGTCGAGCGACAAAGCCATCTACGAAAACAATGGGCGGCTGCTGCCTTCTACTGCAGTCTTGGCACTATACCGAATGCATTTTTGGCATCAGTGAGCCACCAACTGTATGTGTGGCCACTCGTTAATAGGTAAATATATAGTTCAATTTTGCCATTTATTTTTAAATTGTATAGTATAGTATACTCTTTTCTTGCATGGAAAAAATAATCTAATATATTTATTCGTTTTTTTAGATGGGCAATTGTACAGGGAATCGAGCGATCGTTCACGGTACCTATGTACCGTATGATGATAAAGACTCATTCCGGGGATGGCGTAAAATACGATTCTGAATCTTTCTTTTTTAAATACAATTATTGTATAAGAAAAATATTAAATAATAACGTGTTGTCTATATTATGCAGTTTATATGGATGCCATATGTTGAGGAAGATATCACGGCGCTCATACCAGCATGGGTTATCGAGCAGCAACAATTATTCGTGTCAAATTTGCCGTTGATTAATTTCCATATAGTGGAGTGGCACGATGTAGGTCGGGTTTTAAGGCAGTTCGGTTGCACACAACCTATCTCGAACCCTCCCATCGACATCAGTGAAGTTCACGGAATGGACAAAAAATGGTTCAGGTCGGAACGCTTTAAATTGGGCGCAAAAACATGAACCGTATATCTTTCTATGGAATGATCGATATTCGAGATGCCCTCCATTGTATGTCTTAGATGGAGGGTTCTCTTCTACGCGCGAGTATGCAGCATTGTATATGGCATACGGGAAACCCTTTATATACTAAGGTCGTTACATGCTGATCTAAAGAGACGCGCAACCGGAATCTTCCTGATGGCAACAAAGGAACGCACGACCGCTCCATAACTTAGTTCCGCCATTCGGGAACAATTAATCCGATACTGCCTCAAGCCCCGATCTCGAGCCCCAATATGAAGCATCCAGCTCATCATCACACCACTTGGATCCGAATCCGCTGCAAGAAATTCCTCCATCGTTCGAAGATATTTTTGGTGACGACCTCGAGCCTCAACGTTCGACATGGTCCGGATCGTCCTCATACCATCCGAAGCTCGATCCCGAAGCACGTACACCCACCACTGAAGATATTTTTCCATCGGCACCTCCGGTCACGCAATACCCACTAACTCCCGATTATGGTGTATATGATTATACTACTTTTCTAAGTACACCGGATGAGACACCGGAGGCCGGACCGAGTAATTATCAAACGCCTCAGCAAGGTGAACGACATCGCCGACGAAGGCTTCCAGACTGTTACAGCCAGCACCGGGGACGTCGCCGAGATCACGACAATTTTACTTTTTATCTATAAATATTTACTTTATTTTGTAATTATTCTGTTTTTAATATTAGTTTAATTTCTCTAAATTAATTATTTGTTTTAATAAATGAGTTCGAAATATTTAATTTAAAAATATAATTCGAATAAGTAATAGAAATTGACAAATTAAATTTACAAACACAATAAAATACAAACATTCTAAAATATTAATACAAAAAATATAAAATTCAAACAAGGCCATTATACATTAAATTAAATTTAAACACCCAACAAACTACAAACATATTGGTAAAATTAATACACGAAAATTTTAAATTCAAACTACATATAATACGGACTAAGTTAAATTTACAGATACAAAAAAATATAAACATTCAAAGAAATTAATACACGAAAATATAAAAAATGAAACCTTAAATCCTAAACAGCTACATCAAATTTACATAATAAAAAAAATACAAACATTCTAATCAGGTCTATGTTGAATCGTCTTCTGCTTGAATCAGGTCTACAGGATAATTGGATAGCTGACACGGTCAGCAAAATTAAAAAAAAACAGAAAACCAAGGGAAAATATAACTTCCTAAAAGCTCCAGACCATTTCTTCTTCCATTGTCCCTTGAGATACCTATCCATGGGGATGCTATTACACCATATATAATATTCATCTGCGTTAGACATCTCGATTACCTATCTAAGGTGCAGAAAGTTATCCAACCCTTACAACATAACCTTTAGGATGGACATGAAAGTATATAATTTAATCCCGTTAAAACATGACAGTATATAATTCAACTCCGAAATTCAGTTGTACACTACAAAAAACTCCCATATACAATCCACTACAAAAAACTTCATTATACAATCCACTAAAAAGAACTCATTTGATGATAAACTAAAAAACACTCTCATTTTTATTCTTCTCTCAATTTTTTTTTATCCATTTACACTATCAGAATCCAAACCACCCACTATATATATAAGGTTTGGTGCCGGCCATCTACATGCCAAAGACTCCAATTTTTTTTTTTTTTTAAACTGCACCGCCATTAGAAGCCAAAAGTAAAAATCAGACGAGACACGAAAAAAATCGGTGCCGCCATCTACAAAGCAAAGACCCATTTTTTTTACAGTGTGGTGTCCGGCCATTCAAAGGCCAGAACCTATTTTTTTTTTTTTTTTACAGTCTGGTGCCTGCCATTACAAGGTCAAAACAAATTATTTTTTTTAAAGTCTGGTGCTGGCCATTAGAAGGCCAAAAGTAAAAAAATTTGCATCGGGACACAAAAAAGTGCTGGTGCCAGCCATCTACAGGCCAGCACCCAAATTTTTTTTTTATAGTGTGGTGCCGGCCATTCAAATGCCAGAACCAAATTTATTTTTTTTACAGTGTGGTGCCGGCCATTACAAGGCCAGAACATTTTTTTTTTTTAAGTCTGGTGCCGGCCATTAGAAGGCCAAAATTTAAAAAATTTGCACCAGGACACGAAAATTGTACTGGTGTCAGCCATCTACAGGCCAGCACCAAATTTTTTTTTAAATATTGGTATTTTTATATACCAATATGATACGATTTTAAAAAAAAAAATACCCTAGTGCCGGCCATTGGGTTCCCAAAGTCAAAAAAAATAATTTTTTAAAGCCTGACACAATTATCAGGCAATCATAGGGGGAAAAATACAAGGTGATGCCGGCCAATGATGTCCCAAAACTCTATTTTACTGTTCATTTAAGGTTATTTTGATGATTGTTTTTGAACCCGAGTCATTTTTGTATATATCAAAATTTTTAGAGTTAATTTGATAAAATAGCCTCTTTTTGTGTATCAAAACTTATATTACATGAATTACTAATATATTAAAATTTATATAAATGTATAATAATACATTGACATAACAAATTATAATAACTATATAAATGTTTAAGGAAATATAAATCTATAAATGGTTGGGTTTACATTTTCATGACTCCCTGATACGATTTATTGAAAACTAAATAACTTTGTTTCAAAAAAAAAAAAAAGTAAAATGAGAATTTTATTCATCCAAATTTCAACATAGCATAGCAGCATTCATCTGCAATGAAGCCTTTCCCCTTTGAGTCTCAACTCTCAACCTCCAACCAGCTTTTGGATTCAACATAGCTGAAAACTTTGCTTCCAAAGCAACTTCGTGTATTCACAAAAAAAACGAATATATGATCCCTGGGTTTTCCAAATCTCATCAGAGAAAACTAAAATATTGTTAGCAAGCAATGAGAATTAACTCCTACCACTCATTCGGTCTTTGCTTAGCATAGTACACTGTCAAGATAACCATTCAAACAAAGCAGCCATGCCCCCAAAATATATATGTATATAATATTTATAATGAGCAGAATTTCACTGTATATTTAAAAAGCCATCCAATAATTGATAGCATCTACAAGATGTAAATTTGCAGAATTTATTAGTATGATACTAGTGTTACCTTTTCATCATGATCCAATGCCAAGGCCTCATTATCATAACTTTTTGATCAGTGAACACACAAAAACTTCATTTCAACCAAAATCACTTCAATGTATTACTATTATTTTGGATTATGCAAATACTCAAAAATACATGTCATTTCATATTATACCAAAGTTTTGAGTACCTGAGAATCTTCCCAGTTTGTTCATATATCAAACTATGACCCCCTTTTTTATTAAAAATAAAATAAAATTCAGATAGATAATTGACAAAGCAGAGAAAGTCTAACATGAGGGACAAGAACCTGTTAGATTAGCCAAGGTGACTGCCTGGCACCCTCACAAAGAGCTTCTGGTTTCTTTTCCATGGTTGATACAGAGATTTTGAACCTCTTTGAAAGATGCAGGCAAGTCATCCTTGGCTACCAAACACGACTCTTTTCATCATGTAAGACCTCTCTCCTTCTCAGTTTTTATGCACAACAATGGTGAACACAATTCTTGGTATTTATATATTTTGAAAAGCAAACTCTAGTTGACATTGTTAATGGCTATGTCACTGTCCATATAAATGGAATATATTCTGGTAGTCTTGAATGGAGAATTCTTGCATAAGGAAAATGTTCTTTTGATGAATTTTATTAATTAAAATAGGATCAAACATCTATGATATCAAATGAAAAGCCACATCTTTTGATGAAATCACTGCCTCTTTTTTTTTTTTTTCTTTTAATTGGTGACAGAAAATAGGGGTTGATAGTGGACAAGTTGAGCAATCATCAATTAGCTTTACAAAATGAAAATCCCAGTCCAATATCTCTGCCTTTCCATTTCTGGTCTACCCTTTTAATTGAATCCCTATTGGAATATATTCTTCTTTCCTTTTAAGTAAAGTTGAAAATTATGCAGAGGCAATAATGGAAGTAAAAGAGAAAATTGCAGAATACAAATGTTCAGTTGCCATCTTTTTTCTTTCTTTGGTCTGATATTCTTTTTATGCTTCATTTGTTTTCTAATATAACCTCGTTCGATACCAATGATGGAAATTACGCGTAGCTATATCCGACACTCACTCGAGTTGCCTGTTTTCATTTGTCTTAAATTTCGACAGATTTTACTGAAACCAAATCTTATAAATGAGTTAAAAAAAAAAGAAAAAAAAAGCTGT
Organism: Gossypium sturtianum; assembly: GCA_025698515.1. Classification (NCBI taxonomy): domain Eukaryota; kingdom Viridiplantae; phylum Streptophyta; class Magnoliopsida; order Malvales; family Malvaceae; genus Gossypium; species Gossypium sturtianum. Next base: position 166,144,418 of record CM046955.1, read on the forward strand.
TGTTTGAGGCCCATTTTTAATATGGCAGAGTTTTTTCATTTGAAGGTGTTATTAGCTAATAATTTAATGACTAATGTAAGGCCAAATTTGGGATTGAATTATTTGGAACTCAAAACTCGAATACTATTGCAGCATGAAAATGAAAATTAGGAAAAATATATAACTTAGAAAAGCCAAAAAATAATTACAGCATAACTGATAACGTTAAGAAAAGGAAATGAAATTCCATAACATGTAAACTATTTTAGTGAAGGTAATATATATAAGTAAATTACGAGTTGAGTGATTTTTCCAGGAATCTTACCAAACCGGTAAGATGAGCTGATCTCCAACCACCATGAAAATATTCTCTGAAGTACTGCAGAACTGATAAACCCATGAAGAAAGAAAAACACTATTCAAGTTACAGAATTGAGAAAGCTATCCAAATTGTGTTGGAAAATGACGTAAAATAGCCACAGATCGGTAATCATTAAAGGAAAGAAATTATAGTGCTGCTTCAGTGGAAGAAGTACGAAATGAAAAAAGTAGTTAAAGCTCCTGCTTTTGACATGGAATGCACATTCATCTTATATAGATGTATTATTGATATGAAGTGGAAGAAGTTATTTTTCCTTATTGTGAGGAATGGATTTGGAGGGGGAAGAAATGCAAAGGTGGACAATTTTCCTTCCATTTTCTCTCCTACCAAACACAAACACAGTGTTAATGCTGAGCTGCTGGCTTATCAAATATAGAGAAGAAAATCATAAATTCAGCTGATATTTGACTTGTCAATGCCAGCAGGCCTAAGTTTTTAGTGTTGAAGAGCAAAGTCTACCAGATATTATCCCTGTAATGAACTAAACTTCAATGATGTTTAATTGCTAAGTTTCAAGTTTTATTACACGGATGCAGTAGTGCCTGTAACTGAACCAAGAGCACCATGAGCAAAACCCCAATTCCCTGAAAAAATGAGGGAAAATCGAATTAAATGTACAAAACTGGGGAAGTATAGTTTGATTATCTAACGACCTGGGTTTCAGGATATTTCTCCCGCACCATCCTACACGCCAGTCCCTTTATTGTGTTCCGAAAGTAAGCCTCCCTTGGCTCGAATCAAGGATGTGATAGAGTTTTCCACAATACAACAAGGCCGCGTGGGACTCATAGGTACCCAAAAAGGGTAACACATTTGACAGAAGAGTAGGCGGGGCATTGGATAAATCGCGATCCGTATGAGGACGTGAAGGAGATGTTTTTGAACCCGAATTGTCACAGAGTCAGCCAGCACCATGGCTAATAACAGAAGGTGGCACGGGTGTAGCACTTTCATTTCTTGCAGCTGCAGGAATGTACCAGTTTACTGCAAATAACTACATGATTATCAGTGAAATCTCAACTTTTCCAACAAATCTACTGATATTAATGTGTTTTTCGTTTTAATATTGGATTCTTCATTTTTAAACTTTAACCAAATTAAACCACTTTTAATTTAGACTAATATTTTATGACAGTATATAATAACATATAATTACACTTATTATATATATATGATGTAAATATTTTTCCAACAAAATTATCAACAACAATACAGTATAAACATTTCCATCGCCCATTTGAGGAACAATTATGCTTGGAATCAAAACATTGATGCCACCGATACTATTGCTTCAGCTGCATAAAATATTGAAACTGTAAACCCCCAAGTATTTTGGGTTCGAAAAGAAGCACCAATATGCATGAAAATTAGGAACTGTGTAATCATAGACCAGAAACCAATTAGAAGTACTAATGAGTGATAAATAACAAATAAATTGACTGCTAAACTAAGAGTTTACGCATAGAAAAATAATTAGATATGAGACTGATTTATTTACGCCATGGAGGAGGAAACTTCGGCTCACTGACTGCGGTTGCAGCGCCCCAAACTTCTTACCATTGCTTATATATCATTTCGGACCAAAATTTAAATCAATTTGCACAGCTAGTCCTTCTACTTTTTTAACAATTTATCTTTTTTTTTTTCTTTTTACTTTTTTAGCAATTAGAAAATAACAATCCAATTATCATAATAAACCATAATGATTAAATTCAAATACCAAAATGTAATTAAAAATTTTAATTAGTTACTCACTGCCTTAAAAAAATTGAAGAAAATAAAATTTGCTAAATTTATTTCTTTGCATATTTACTTACAATTCATTAAAAAAAAATTGAAACAACTAGAGATTAGCTGTACAATCATATTATAAACATCCACCAAGAAATATATTAACATTCATTTTAACTTCAAACATTTTCATAAATAACATTCATAAGACAAATATACATGGGTCGTTAATTTTATTTTTTTTCAATCAGCTCCCAAAAAACTCTTCATTTAAAAAAAATTCAAAACTCGTATTAATCTGAAAAAAGTTACGCATCCAAGTAACCTTTTTTATTTGTATACACATGAATCCCATCTATTCTTTGATTTATATAATTAAAGTAAAACTCCGATTGCACCACATAATTAATGGTACAAAATTGTTATTCATCCAAAGCAAATCTATCGTGAGGAGATTTTTTTTTTTCTTGAAATATAATATTTAAATAAAATTCTTATCATTATGCTTTCTCTATTTTATCTCTACAACTTATTTTAGCTATGAATTTAATGGGCCCCGGCCCCCAAAAATGTAAAATTATTATTTAGGCCCTTAAAATTTTTTAAAAATTTTAAATTAGTAAAGGTAAAATTGCATTTTGCCCCCCTAAAATTATAAAAATTCGATTTAATCCTTTACAAATTATAAAGATATAAACTATAAAAAATTAAAATTTCATCCGGCCCCCCCTAAAAAATTATTCTGGCTTCGCCCTTGCTCAATGGCTTTATTCACTACAATTTTTGAAATTAAAAGTACTTTTAAACTTAAACAAAAATAGCTAAGAGTACTTTTTCTCTTTTTAAGTTTCTGGGTTTGAGAAAAATAATTTTGGAGTAAAATGATATTTTTAACCTTTATTTATAATTTAATGTATTTTATATAATATTTATATTGGATATAAAATTATTTTTTATTAAAATTTATTTCAAATATATAAATTATGTATTTTAATTTGTAATGGTTATATTTTAATATTTAAAATATAATTTATATATTCAAATTGAATTTTACAAATAATTAATATTAATTGCTTAAAAATATTCAAAATTTATATTTCATATATCAAAATTTTAATAATAAATTATTTTTTAATTTTTTTATTGAAATACCGTAATAATAAATTTATTATTTTCTACTGTACACTAAACTATCATTTTAGTTCTAAATGTGTTTATTAATAAACAAAAAATTATCATTAAAGCTTTTGAAGTTTGGCAGTTAGCTAGGTTTGATTTCTCAAGTTCTTCTGTTTCAGATGTGATTGTTTCGCTTTTTCACTCGCCGGATAGTGCCATGAAGTATACGGTTTTATAGAAACGGGTACCGCTGGAAGAATATAGATGTGTTGACGGCTGTTGTTTTATCCTTTGTTGTATCTCATTTGCAGGTCAAGCCCCTTCTGTGTTGGTGTAAATGTAAAGTCAATGCAGCAAATTTTGTGAGAGATCGGCCGACCAGCTTTGCGGCAGTTGTAAGGAACTCCGGCGGTGTTCATTAAGGGTCTTTCAGGTCATTATCGTGTTTGTTTGGAGCAGAAGGTTGTTGAAGCCTTTGCGGTCCGAGAAGTTCTTTCTTGATTGAAGACACTTCGTATGGACGGAATTATGATTGAGGGTAACCGTCTCCAAGTGATTTCAGTTTTAAAGTGTGATGGTAATGATATTTCTGATTTGGGTATGTTAATTTCAGACTGTCAAGCGCTTGCTTCTTAATTTCAAAATGTCCTATTATACAGGTCGAAAAACTAATAAAGTGGCTCGTATGCTTTATCTTATGCAACCCACTTTGAATGGGAAAAATCTCCTTCTAGTCTTTCTTCGAATTTATGTCATGATGCTATGTTTGATCTGTACGATGAAAGTAGAGGATGTTAGAACAGGGTGTATGGAGTAAATTTATCGGCTTGGGGCTTAGTTAAGTTCTATCCTTTGTTTTACTTGATTCGTATTTTTCTCATTTGGCATAATGAAATTATTTTTCTTAAAAAAAAAAATCATTAAGTAAATTTTTTCATCTTGGAACTTAAAATATTAATATATATAAATATATAATATTTATTTATTTTGATAATTAAGTGTAAAGACAGATTATTAGGGGATTGAATTCAAATTATATTGACTCACAACATAACTATTACCACTAAAAAAATCATTTTTCGAATTTAACATCTCATTTCTATTCTTTTTCACTATTTTGTAAAAGGAAAAGAAGCCCATTTTTCCAAAAAGAAGTTGTTTACATATAAACAAAAGCATAAAGGTGGAATATGAATAGAAGAATATCGATTTACATTTCATAAATTCCGGAGAGTATACATAATCCTATAAAAAATATTTTAGGGTCTGTTTGTTTACATGTAAAATATTTTACGGAAAATATTTTCTGTATTTTCTTGTGTTTGTTTCACAGAAAATAGTTTGGTCAACGGAAAATAACTTACAAGTCTAGATAAAATAAGCCCTTTTTTTTGTAAAATGACTTACCATTTTGAAAAGCGTAAGTCATTTTCTGAAAAAGAGCTCATCTATAGATAATTTTATTTTATATAAAAATTAACTTAAATCAAGCTTAATATTATTATATTGATAATAATTTTTATTTTTATTTTTAAAAATATTTAAAATATTATATTTTTCAATAATATTAAACATACATATTTAATTATTTATATTTAGTTATATAATAAATTATTAATATAATAAATATAATTTATTATTTTAATAAATTATTTAATATTTCAATTTTATTTTAATAATAAATTTTAAAAATAATAATTTTAAATAATATTATTCACATATTATTGAAAATATTCAATATTAATATTTTAATAATAAATATTTATTACAATGATAAATATATTAATAATAAATATTTTGTAGTATAAAGGTTAAAATATGTCATAAGTCTATGTACACTTCGCAGATTTGTAATTTAGTCTTTGTACTTTTATTTTCAAGAATTTAGTCCATTTACTTTTCAAATTTGAAAATCAAGTTTAATTGTTGACATCGTTAATTTTTTTTTTCAATTTTGTTGATGTCACATTTTTAAATAAAAAATACTCACTTAATAGTCATGTAATTAAAAAATGACGTTGTAATGAATCTGAATTTAACATAATATTTTTAATATATGCAAAAACAATATAAATTCAATTAAACAATGAAAAAATAAGAAAATCTCAAATGTATGTTTGTTTAATTGAAAACAACTTTTATAAAATATTTTTAAGAAATATACCAAACAATAGAAAATATTTTACACAGATTCCTTCAAACACCAGAAAATATTAGCTTTTCCAGAAAAGTAAATCATTTTCTAGAAATAATTTTTCGGAAGTCATTTTTAGTGAAACAAACAGAACTTTAGAATAAATCATAAATCTCCAACCATCAAAAGTAGCATTTGTAAACAAAAGATTTAGAAAAGGGTAGGTGATGATGTATTAAAGAAGAGAAGAGCTAGCATGAGAGAAAAGAGCCTGTCAAGTTAGCCAAGATTTGCTTGCCTGCTTGCTTGTGAGCTTCCCAGCCAATGATGAGAGATGAGTAGGCAAGTCATTCTTGGCTATGAAACAAGGCTCTGCTTCCCCATATTAGACCTCTCTTCCAATCTCTGGCGGGATGTTTATTCCTTTGATTTCAAGTCTCTATTTATAGAGGTATGAAATGTTTTGACTTGGTATGTGACCTGGCTTCACATTATTTTCCTTATCTAAGAATAGGTTCTGTTCCATGTATGTTCTTTTGGATTTTGGAGCTTTATAATGGTGAAGGAATTTCAAAAGGAATGTCAATGCCAGTGAGTCCTCTTAGCTGACCTTTTACCACTTCCAATAGCCTATTGTTATCCCCATTTATGAATATATATATATAAGATATCAAATACGAATATTTTAAGAAAAAAAATGAAGATATAAATCTGTGTTTGGAAATTATTTCATGTAAATTTGGTATGATTTATTTTTGGCAAGTTCTGCTTTTTAATTTGTCTCTTGAATTTAGAGTTAGTTTATATAAAAAGAACGATTTCAAACTATTAATCAATCGAATAATATGAGAAATACGTTGAATATTTGGCGGATATTTAACATATATGAAGCGAAATTTCAATTTATTTTTTTTCTTATCCACAAATTATTACGTGTTTTATAAAATTATTCTGTATGGCATTGGGATGAGAAAGAATCAAAGCACGTTGGAACTTGACTATCCATTTGAAATTAAAGATTATGATTCAAAGATCTCCCATCTATTGTTTGTATTATATTTTATTATCAGTAAAATCAAATATAGAAAAAGTTAATAAGAATCATTGACAAAAATTAGATTGTTATTAATAAGTGATTAGATGTAAACCAAAATTGGAGAATCAATCCCAATATAAATTACAAACTTAATTAATTGAATTAAAATTAATAGCTTGGAGTTCTTTTCCAACAAAATAAAATCCATATCACCTAAAAACAACCATCAAAGGAGCAAAGCAGAATAAAAAAAAAAAATTATTAGTTTGAGGTTTTAATATATATTTACACATTTATAAGATTTCAGTTCAATATTTATCATATTATAAATTTCATTGCATACGTGTTGTGCCTTATTTAGATTATTATTTTTATCTATTATTTAATTTTAATTGTATTTACACGAAATGTGTTGATTATAATTGTAATTACTTTTGTGCATTGAGTCTAATAATTAGTTATACATAATACTTGTAATTACAAATTGTAATTAATCACTGAAACTTTGACATTGTTGGTGAATGTTCTTATTCCTTGAACAATCATGTTTAAGTTCCACCAAATAAGTCTTATTATATGCATATATCATGTATAGCCTTTATTTTAATTCTTTCCAATTTTGTCCAGCTGTTTATCCAGTGTGGCTTGATTATAGGGTAATTACCCCTAAGCATATATTTATATTTGTGGATATACCTATTATAAAATCTTTCAAAAATAGTTTTTAATTAAAATTCTAAAAACAAAAAACGTTTGAACTATTCTTTATCTAAAACCCATTCGAGTTCGGTGAAGCTGACATGAAAAACCCATATTTAATATTAAAAAATAAAAATATTTTTAAATTAAGATTTATATATTATATAATTAATTTTACTATGGAAAATAATAAATTACACTTGAACATATCTGAAACACAATGCCTACGAAAACCAGATTTTGTTAGTGGGCTTGTCCTCACTAGTTATGAGATGGTAGGCCTTTAATTCACAGCCCAACATTTTTTTCAAAACAGCCCAACAAATTTAGAGCAGGAGGCAGAGTCATAATCCATATTTAATCCATAATTCCATCATCATCATCTAACTAGAACGTTTCGAAAAATTAGATCTAATCTTTCAACATGTTCATTATATCAATGTATGGCGTATAAAATTATTCAATTTTCAAGTTTATAAATACACGACATAAAAATAATATAATAAAATAAAAAAAATTATAACATGATAAGAAAAATAATATAAACATAATACAAATACACAAAAATAAAAACAAAAATCTATCTAAAACGATTGTTTTCAAGATATAAAATAAATTATTAACGTATAAAAATTTGTGTGAATTTATAATACTTTTTTTTTTATATATTTTCTATGTTCGTTTTAAGGTTCATGTTCGTGGTCCAAGCAGTTCATTTCAACAATATTATCTCTAATATTTGAATATATGTCTCTCTTTTAAGAATGTAATGTATTCTACCATTACAACTAACCTTTGTTGATATTTATAGCACTTTGATCACACAAAAATAAAATATTAATTTTATCTAAATTGTATCATATTAACAAATTATTCAAAATATATCAAGATTGATATGTAACACAAGCGTTAACATGATAAAGTATATAAAATCTAAAATAAATTGAGATACAATAAATATGTAATATAAAAAATAATTATAACAATAACATAACTTTAAAACTATATTTATTTATTTGTTTATTTTAAATATATTTAAAACTAAAATAAAACACCCTAGAGGCTAAAACTAGTTCTACATACACAAAATTTTACCTTTCCATTCAACAATTATGATGTTTGTTGATTAAGTTAATAAAACTTAATTAATGAAACATAACAAATTAATCAACTTCACGGGCCAGTATCAAGTTAGTTAAAAATATATGTTAATTAGTTAAATTTAAAAATGATTGATCGAATCGATTAAAATGATAGAATAAATTAAAAAAAAAACACACTGATTGTTCTCTCTGCCTCAATCAGAAGAATTCATCATACTCTAAAAAGAATAAAGCAGTGAGAAATTCAGCGTATTACCAAATAAGAGAACTTAATTGCTAATAGTTTTGCCAAGACGGTTTGTACCAAGAAAATAAGCTTAAAACTGTTTGAGGATCCTCATTTAATGCTATAATTTATTTATTTGTATCTCTATTTATTTCACCCAAAAAAATTCTAAGTTTAAACCTTGAAACAAGGGCTTAAACCTCAAAGATCAGCTTAAATTAAAAAACTAAACATTCAATACCCTAATTACCCTTTATATCATATTTCTTTTTCCTTTTGCTTAGCTGCAATAAAAGCAAATCCTCTGAGTTCAAAATTTTGCAATTATAAATGCATTAGGGGACAGCATTTGATTACGGGTATGGATTAGAGAGGTTTGCAGATATTAGATAATAAACAAAGGAAGACTATGTTTAAGAGTATATATAAACCAAAATTGATCTCGTTTCAGGCTATAATAAATTTCTTTTTGCTGGGTTAGCTACTTTTACAAACCATCATAAATATAAACCTTGGGCCATTTTTGCAGTGTTAAATATACACCATTAAAAGTGTAGTTAGCAGTAAGAAAGTTGATGACAACTCATATTATTCTCTAATTTAGCTAAGCTAATGGATTTTCCCATTCCTGTTAGCGGCCATTAACCTCCCCCCACCACTTTCATTCACTTTCTGATGTAACCATCCTTTCCATTTGCTCAGACTCACATGGCTCCAATTACAAACTATGGGCTATATAATGCATGCATGCCTGTGTCTCACTGCTTTGAGTTGAGCCTCTGGATTTGGAGTTGTGGTGATGGCTTCAAATATTTGTACTAGGCTTGAAATTGCAATATTTATGGTGGGATTCGTTTGTGCGAATTTAGTGTTAGCAATGTGTGGTAACATTAGTGAAGTGTTTGAGTACAACTGGGCTCCTAATCACATTATCTCTCAAGGAGACCAGATCAAGCTAACTCTGGACAATGTTTCTGGTAATGCCAACCTTTCTCTGCTTTGCTTTGGGTAATGAGTGTTTTGTCTTTTGTTGTAATCAAAATGATTAGGAATGTATTTGTTGAAATAAATGGTGATGTGATTGATTATAGGTTGTGGATTTGAGTCTAAGAAGAAGTATTTGTTTGGGCAAGCAAGTGTGCAGATCAAACTAATTGAAGGAGACTCAGCTGGAACCGTCACCGCCTTTTATGTAAGATTAGTATTACTAGATTATGAGTGTAAAAAATTATGTTTGAGAAATTTAAGAATGGTAAATGCAGATGGCATCGGAAGGGCCTGTTCATGACGAACTGGACTTTGAGTTTCTCGGGAATGTATCGCGAGAGCCATACCTAGTCCAAACTAATATTTACGTCAATGGCACCGGCAATCGAGAGCAAAGGCATACTCTTTGGTTCGATCCCACACTTGATTTCCATACATACTCTTTTTTCTGGAATCGCCATTTCATTGTGTAAGTGTAAGCAACAAACTGTACTCAAATCTATGTTATTCAGTTATTTGAAATATCATGTTTAATATTCGTTGGCAATCTAAACAGGTTTCTTGTTGATGGAATTCCCATACGGGTTTTCACTAACAAAGAAGACAAGGGTGTGCTGTTTCCAAGACAGCAGGCGATGAGCATCCGAGGGTCAGTGTGGAATGCCGATGATTGGGCCACGCAAGGTGGGAAGGTGAAGACCAACTGGACCAATGCTCCCTTCGTTTCAACCTTTCGGTCTTTCATCATCAATGCTTGCGAATTATTGCCTGAAACAGACTATATTATGGCCCAATGTGGCAAACTCGGACGGTTCTGGTGGGATAAGCCAGCTTTCGTTGTGTTAAACAGGCATAGGAGCCACCAACTTAAATGGGTTCGCAGAAAGCATTTGGTTTATGACTATTGTAAAGATAAAGCACGATTCACTGAGTTACCAAGGGAGTGTATCAGTTAAAATTACTGCAATAATTTTTAAGCATTTCACAGATTCTTGCTAGAATTACTTAAGAGCGAAGAATCATTATCATATAATCGCTTTCAGAATCCCATCAAATGAGTTTAATTTGCGAGTCCCGATATTTGTGATGCCTTACTCAAGTGTGACCTTCTTTGTAAAAAAATAAAAATAGTGCCTCACGCCTCACCCCATAAAGACAAGAAGCCACTGTTATCCATATCCCTATCAACGCAATAAATGGATGCCACATAATAATTATATCACATGTTTCCCAAAAACACCCTTTTACTTGTATCCACACAATCCAAAAGAACCGAACTCACACTCGTACTGCAACTTTGAATCCTCTTGCAGAAATGGAGATGACTGCACGATCTTTGTCTCAAGCAAAGCTCCCAAGCTGCTCGGCTACTCTTTCACCTTCCTTCCTTCAGTCAAAAGCCTCTCTTTCTGCATCAAATTTGGTGGTCCCTTTTCAGTCCTCCAAAAACTATGGTGTCAGGCTCAAATTTGATAGAAACAGATTAAGGAAACAAAGAAATGTTGGGGTTATTTTTGCTTCTGAAAGTGAAAGTAATACTTCCACAGATGTCACTGATCGATGGCTTCTTGAACCTGTAGGTCAGTGAGTCAGTGTTTTTATGCTGTTACAGGGTTAATTTTTTTTATCTGGTTTCTGAATCTGGATAGCTAGTTTAAGAAATCGCCAACATTTTGATGCATTGTTGAACTAGGTGATGGAGATTCAAGACACATCGGATTTAAGGTTCAAATGCCAGATGCCTTTGAAATTGCTTCCGTAAGTACCATAAAAGAAGAATGTTGTCATTGTCACTGTTCTATCTTTGCATTGAAAATAACATCCATGGTGGATTTTATTTGGTCATTTTGTAGAGCGAAGTGACTGTTGGTCGCCTCCCTGATAAGGCAGATGTGGTGATTCCAGTTGCAACAGGTAAGTTATTCCAGTTGCAACAATTGATTGGACTACCGTTATACTCAATATTTTAATTTTAAATTATTTTATCCTATCCTAAGTATCCAAAATTTAATGAAAATGTAAAATTAGGATAATATTTGTTTCAGCTATGAAATAGATTATTTTCATACTGCTAATACCTTTGATATGGAATCATACGTACATCTCTGGATGCTGTAGTATCGGGAATTCATGCTCGGATTCAGAAGAAAGGAGGGAATCTTCTGGTGACAGACTTGGATAGTACAAATGGGACCTTCATCAATGACCAGAGGCTAAGACCAGGAGTTGTTTCCAAGGTGCCACCCGGAAGTTTTCTTATATTCGGTAAATACCCCCACTCTTCAACTTCAATTCAATCCAATAACCCCGGGAAAGTATCCCAAATTCTGCATTGTAACCGAGGCAAACAAGACTATGTTTTCTTGAGTTATGTCTATGTAATGGTTCTTTTTTGATGTAGGGGATATTCATTTGGCAATGTTTCGTGTCTCGAAGCTTGAGAATATTGCCGGCATCGAAAGCAAACCAGAGGATTCTGCTGATAAAGTAGAAAGTGAAACTGCAACTGAGGGTACTTCAATGGACTAAATATTGCAGGATTTTGTTGAGGCATTCAATTTTTTCATTAGATTTTTCTCCCTTCAAATGTTTTCTCTTTATGTAATCCGAATTTCTTCCACATACATTCAACATGGAACGAAATACATGAATATACTCTCTTTATCAGCATGTCAATTGTCCAAAAACCTACATGTGTACCAACCAACAATTTTCCCATTTTTAAATTTAATGCAATGAAAACACGAGTAGTTTAAAAACTGCATAAGTTAAATTCCAACTTTAGATGTATGCTGAAAAGGTAACATGAAAGTTTGAAACACTGACTAAACTCCACTGGAATTTGCATATAGCTGGAACTGTAAATGGATAAGAAATGTGCACATGCCTACTATTTGAGAATCATAAAAAACTAAAGGCATGTAAATAGAAGCAGTAGTTCCAATAAAATGCCAACAACGCTCAACCCCAGCTTCTCTATGGAGGCAACCATAAGAAGAAGGCCCAGCTATCAAAAATATCACAAGAACTAAAAGATTGAAATGCAAGATCATACAAATGAGATTAAAATCCATGGATAACTAAAAGATATCATAGTTACCATACAGTCACAAAGTTATTGTGTATAATCTTGTCATAATAGAAAAAAGATGAATATGTTGGAAGCCTAAATGCATAAAGTAAGTATAATCATAAATCATCTGACAGCCGCTATGTCTTCACCTTGGAGCTTATGCTACGTTTACTGTGCCAGACACTATTCCTATCACCATTGACTGTTTTCTTCTTGGCTGCAACAGAACATTGATCAGTTCGACCACCCTTATTATTCATCTCAATTTGAAGTCTGCGTCGCCTCATCCTATTCTCCAAACGTATTCCTCTTAGTGCACGTGCCCTCTGCTCAATTTCTAGAGCTTCTGAGAAGTTCCAGATACGAACAACACCTTCCTCACCCCCACAGACAATTCGATCTGCACCAATACCGACTGAGAACAAATTGCATCCAAATCCATGGAGCATTCTCTGGGGTGGCTCTATGTTCCTTTGGTCCATGTCATTATCCCTTGAAACCCTTTTCCCCAAGGTGCGCTTACTGGCACTCAACAACTTCCGAACATCAATTAGCGCAAGTTTACCATCACTGGAAGCTGAAACAAGCCAGGGAAACTCAAATGCAAGGGAGTAAACAGCACCTGAGTGAGGAATCCATGTTGCAACCTGCACAACACTAGATTCGTCAGACCCACTCATAATCTCAAACATGTGTATCGCTCCATCTTCTCCACCAGTAAAAAGGAAGTCTCCAGTGCGACTCCGAGCCAAGGCATAAGTATTACCAACGTGAGCATTGTGAATAACATTTAACAGAGTCCCAGTATTTGTCTCCCAAAGAAACACATCAGAACCTGATGTGCTTACAACAGTTGTGTCATGAGGAACAAGGCTCCAAACCCAGTCACCATGCCTCAATATCTCTGTGCACTTCAGTGATGACCTATCCCAAACACGAACTGTCATGTCCCAAGAACCACTATATATCCTAGTAAGGTCCAAAGCAAGAGAAGTTATAGGCCCCTCGTGTTCCCAAAGTCGAAACTCATTGTTCTGTTCCTCAACACCCTTAAGGTCAAACAAGTGCTTAAGACTCTCTACTGCCTTCCAACAATGGATAAAGCCATCCGTACCCCCAGCAACTAATAGTTTAGTATCGGCTGCAACAGCCCTAATAGTACAACCAAGGGGCCGCGATGATGCAATTGACAGCCCCTCCTCCATATCCCACATTCGTACAACCGAATCATATCCAGCAGTAAAAATGAGTTTGGCCGAAGCCAACAGAAACACAGTTCTAACAGCTTCAGTATGACCATATAAAACATCAATGCTATACCTTCCTAAAAATGTCTTGCTCCTAAAATCCCTCTCCACAAACAATTTTTTCCATGATTTCTCATCGGAAGCCCCAGCACCCAAAAGTCCCGAGGCAACTGGTAAACCCCACCTCTCGCAATAAAACTCTTTCCAAACGTGATGCTCGGATGCTATATTATGGAGAATGGTCGACACACAAGATATTATACCAAGCTCTTTAGGGTCGAGACAATTCAAAATTTCTGAAACTAAGGCTGGTGGGAGATCAGTGATTGACCGCCGGGCATTCGTAAAAACATCATTAGGAGGTAACTGTTTTGAACCATAAAAGCTTGAAATGCCCTTCTTAGGGTTAAAATCCAAAGCCGGTTTTAAAGTTTCCAAATTTTCAGGTGCAGAATTGTAACTAGAATGGTTTGACTCAGAATAATTTGCTAGATTCTTAGAAATCTCAGTGCTTTCTTGGCATTCAAATGCCATAAAATGAATGAAAATTTCACCTGGAACTATTAATTCAATGGTATAACTATAAACCTAAATCCCCTAATTCAAGGCCTCAAAAAGTATTTAAACCAGAAATATTTCAAACCCAGAATCTGAGCTTACCCTTAAACAAAGATGCCTAAATCTAACAATCCCTAAAAACTGAAAACCAAAAGTATTAAAATCAAACTAGAAAATGTGAAATAAAACTAATCAGAAAATATCCAATGAATTGAAGAAATTTGAAGGGTTAACAATTAATAGAAGGTGCGCAGGATCTAACCAAAACCCAGAAAGTCAAAAAGAAAAGAAAAAAACAAATTTGAAATTAAAAAGGTACCTCTAAGATTAATAATTCGTTCTTTGGAGAAGAGAGTTGTTAGAACTGTTCTTAATTTTCCAAATAAATGAAGGGTAAATGGGAAATCGAGAAAAGATAATTGGGAATATGGAGGTAATTGAGGAGGGGAAAGGGAATATTTCTTGGATCCGAACGCCGAAGCGGTGGGAAGGTTTGGAGGAGGGGATTTTTTATTATTATTTTATTACGGCACTATTAAAGGAAGGATCGAACGGTGGAGATTAATGGAGCAAGAGTCATAGAAATTTTGTGGGACGTTGGATGATAATGAGTCACGCACAAAGATGCTTCTACATTGTTATGATTCATAATCGATTTATGGCTTAATTAAATTACAAGCAAATAGGAACTAACTTGAAAAATACATGAAATTTAAGTATGAAATAATTTAATATGGGAACGATGAAATTATGATAAAAGTTTAATGAAAGTGTTATGAAATGATGAAATATGCATAAAATAATATGAGAAAATATGGAATTTTTATGACGTTAAGGTTTTAATTGTTAAACTTGAGAAAATATATGAATGAAATAATAGAAGTAAAATACATAGAAATTTAATAAGATAAATTATGTGGTTAGAATGCAACAAAAAAGAAAATTGATTTAATATGATTAATTAGTACATATTGAACTTTGATGACAAAAGGAGCTAAATTGAAAAGTTATGAAAGTTTGTAAGAAAATATTTGATAAATGAAAGAATGTAGTAGACTCGATATTCAAGTCGGATATGAAGGTGTTACAATGAATAGAGCGTTATTAATTTGAAAAATGTCTTATAGAAAAATTTTTGATAAGATATTTTCTGAGAATAAGGGATAGATTTTATATTGATCATCCTATTTTATATGAAACAAATATCGAAGAAAACTGAAAATAACCTAATTAAAAATATAAAAATTTGATTGAGATTTGAGACCTATAGAGTTTCAAAACTAGCATTCAGTTAAAGCCTTTGGCGGTAGTATTGTTGATGGTTAAAATGGATGAGAATGATGATAAAACGGAGAGTTAAATAGGTTTGTCAAAAAAAGGAAAAAGTTTGCCCTGGGCCAGTTGGGTTCATAAGCCCCAATAAAACCTACAAACCTGGGCTATTTAATTTTTGGTATTGGCCCGCGGTTCTGTCTCTGTAGTTCATGTTCTTTCCCTTCTTTTTCTCTAAAATTCGGGAAAGAACAATCCTCCAAAGTTCTTGAAAAATAGGCGTTGTGTTCCGTCGGTAACAATAAATCTAAGAAGAAGAAGAACATTTTCGTTTCAAGGTTAGACATCATTTTTACTTATTCTGTAAGTGGATTTTATTGATTTTAAGCTTCCACTGATTGTTTTGCTTATGATTAGTTATCTTTGGAGTTTTGAGGTTTCCTTGTCTTCTTTTAAACAGAGTATGCCAAACTATTTAGTCATCTTGACTATCAATTGCTGAGAACTTATTTTTTGGATTAAATTGCAGAGAAATGTTTATTTGGTTTGGGTTTTTCTTTTTTTGTATTGAAAATTATTGATTCATTGAGTTTGTTATTTTGTGGGATTTGATTTGATCCTTTCGCTCAAGGATTGAAGTTCAAAATGGTATAGCGTATAACTAGGGGAAGGATACACTGCAGATGGTATATCGTAAATGTCATTTAGATATTGACACAGTCCGTGTTGTCTCGTGTTTTCGATGAATCCAAAATTAGGATTCTTATTGTGAGTTGCCTTGGACATGAAGAAGTTATTGCAGCACATTAGAGTTGATATCTTAACCGGGCTGCCCCTGAATTTTAAATCTGGATTGCTTACTTGGTTATCGAACTCGTATTGCAATTCATCATCCTTGTGTTGTAGCATTGATTTAGCATAGGCCACACGCCACGAAACCGAGATACAGCTTGAACCAGAGTTGGTTTTGTTGTTCATCGTACTGCCTCATATTTGTGCATGTTAGTCGTAAAATCTTGCTTCCATCCTTTTTCAATTTTAGTAAACTGTTTTGCAAATCCCATGTCGAATAAAGCTGCTTTCTACTATGATAAAATTCAAACACAAATTGATGAGCCTAAGGGATTGACTCTTATCTCTTTATCTACTCCAGTTTACCGGCACTTGATGGTCTAACTTCAAGGATTCGAAAACTGTTATATTGCAAGAAAGTAGAATTAAACCATTCTTTTAGCATATGATTAGCTGTTAGTTCCTTTTTTTTAGTAAATTAAACCATTTTTTTCCTCGTTTTGAAAGTTTAGTTTTCGGAAATACAGATTAGTATCTAGAGCATGGGAAAATCTGCTGCAGATGAAAAGATTCTCAGTTACAACGATGTTGTGCTTAGACGATCGGATTTGGACATCCTCAGTGGTCCGTATTATCTGAATGATAGAATCATCGAGTTCTATTTTAGTCTCCTATCTTCAAGTCATCCTTCAGAGGACATCCTATTGGTTCCACCATCAATTGCTTTCTGGATAACTAACTGCCCCGATGTTGATGGTCTTAAAGATTTTCTGGAACCCCTTAAATTGCCGGATAAGAACCTCGTGATTTTTCCGGTCAATAACAACGATGATGTAAGCTTAGCCGAAGGCGGAAGTCACTGGAGCTTACTTGCATATTACCGAAGTGCTAATATCTTTGTCCATCACGATAGCAATCAGCAAATGAATAAGAGGCATGCTATGAAGCTGTTTAAATCTGTGGTTGGTTATACTGGTGGTCCAAGTTCAACCAGTAATGATAAGTATCAAGAATGCATCGACACACCTCAGCAAGTTAATGGCTACGATTGTGGCTTATACGTTACAGCTGCTGCGAGAACCATATGCTCATGGTATGAAAGCAGTGAAAACAAAGATGGCACTGATTTGTGGTTTTCTGCTCTAAAGGAGCAGGTGACTCCGTCGGTGGTTGGTGAAATGAGGAAAGAGATACTGGGGTTGATCAAAGATCTAATGGCCAAGCAATGAGAGATATTGAATGGGGACGTGTCAGGTTGGGTGTGCAAGAAGATTAAGTTCTGCCATTTCATGGATCTTGTATGAATTTCAAGTTTCCTTTCAAAATCTGGGACTTAGTCTGTTTTCCGGATAGCAACTTAAGCAGGCAATGTATGGCAGTCACATGCATGCTTATTTGATTTGTTTTTGTATTTGTTAAATGAAAACTTTGTTGTTCTAACTTTGATATGGATCCGATATTTACACCTATGTGTCGGACATAAATATGAATTCGATGCTCGCATCCACATTGAGGATGAAAATCGTGTATCACTAAATGCTTAGGAAATTTGAAGGCATCCAAGGCTAGGGATGAATGGTAAAGAAAAAGAATTTTTTTTTTTTGTTGTGACAGATTTATACTTATTGCATCTACTTGTTTGCTATAAAATTACAATATCATTAACTATAGGGGAGGTTTATAAAACTTACAATTAATGTCATAAAATATGTTGTACCAGTCATCAATGGAAAACTTCCAAAACCAGAACCAAATGAGTAGACACTTCATTATAAAGCAAAATGAGGACAGATTCAGTAATAGTACCATAAAAGCTCTTGTATTAAGAGTCAATTTGCATCTTACCCTCTACTCAAAAAATGGGTAAATTAATCTTTGTAGATTAGATCAAAGGGCAAACTAGTCTTTTTGTTAAAAATTGTATCTATTTCTATTGTTAAAAACTGTTCCATGTATGTCAGCATGAGGTGAGTATTCCATCAATTACATCAATTTTTAACGGAAATTATAAATTTACTCTTTAATTTAATGTATATGGAATTTACCCATTTTTTGAGTAAAAGGAACAAAATATAATCTGACTCTTAGTATAAAAACTTCAATAGTAATTCTACTGTAAAGTACAAATTGTGGAGGGCACGTGATTAAGCCTAATACCATAATGGACATTCAACAAGTGGAGATTTCTTTAAGATTGTGACCATCGGTAAGTTTAAATTCAAACCTATTTGCAAAACCTTTCTTCTATATCGATTTAACATGTTTTGTATTAAAAATATGGTTTACCGAATCCATTAAATGGATAGTTAAACATATGAATTTGGTAAAAGAAAAGTCTGAATGGTAAAGCTATGAAACAGTGGATATGTAATAGGAGAGCAGACAAAGGCGGCAAGAATCTGACAGACCATCAGATTAAACAAGCAGCAGAATCAAGAGTAGGTCATGAGGTTGAAACAAAAGCAGGCACGGTGAGAGGTCCCAGACCCTTATTGGCGTGGGGTTGGGCTTGCTGGTCCAGCTTCCACCTCCTGCAGGCAGTCCATTTTGAACTGACAACTGCATGTATGCCATTGCTAACCCCAGCCCCCTGGGACTAGTCCCAACACAACATTTCATTTACTCAAACTCTAGGCTACAGTTCCCGTGTCATAATGGACCAGGTTCAGGGTCGAATTTTGGTCCCATCCGATTTACAAACACTACTAAATTATATATTATCGAGACAGAAACATGCCTTGTTCTTTAAGATCAGCATTTTTACTTGGGATTGAAGAAACTCCAATGGCGGTGGCGAACATATTTTCCATTTTTTATAATCCTAGAGTATCGTACCTAGAAACTAATTTGCTAGTTGGATGAGTCGAGGTTTCTTTGCTTTGCATTACACATTAATTCCCTTCAGCCAACCCAGCCACGTGTTTAGTGTTATTACAAATACAATCTAATCTAGGATTCTGTCATTTTGGACCCCACTCGCCACTCGCCCCAACGTCCAATCTCCCCCTTCCTTAGTTTCAATTTTTTTACCTTTTAAAATGATTTATTATTATTTATTTATTTTTCGTTGCTACAACTAACTCACTAATTTTAGTAGTTAGTACTATACTGATTTTTTATGTCTTACGATTACATTTTGATTTCAACATTTCACACTATGATTAACTTTTCGCTCCTAATCTTTTTTATATATAAAAGTAGTAACAATTCATTTCCCCTCTCACTTTTTTAAAAAAATATTTCAATTATTCATTTAATTTTTTAACTTTACAAAATATATTAAAATTAAAGTTTTTCTAATTTTACCAATGTGTTTGTCATGCGGATAACATTCAGTATTTAATTAATTTTTTAAAATTAAAAAAAAGTATAAAAAGTATTTTTAGAAACTACTAAATTATTAAGAATTATAAAAAACAATATTTTTAATATTTTAAAAAATCAATTAAATGCTTATATGTTATCTATATAGCAATCCGCATGTATGTCACATCAGTAAAATTATCAAAACGTTAACTTTTTTCGTCTATTTTAAAGTGATTTAACGAAAAACAAGTTTAAAAACTAAAAAAGAAAAAAGAATTTTAAATTATTGATTAAAATAATATTTTTTTATAAAATTGATAGGAAAAAAACATTATGTTTAAAAAATAACAATATTTGTGGAAACCTTCTTTATAAACTTCAAATAATTATTTGAAAATGTATATTAAATTGATTTAAAAAATATAAAGTTGAAATCTTTATAAAAAGAGAGAAGATAATATTGATCCTAGCCATAGAGATTCTTTGGAGTGGGAGTGGTGATTCATAGATTCTTAGCTTAACCCAAGATGCCACCCTTCTCCACCTTGGCACAGTTTTTGATTACACCTTTCACTTTTTTCATTTAAAATTATTACTATTTTTACTGCAATTATTATATTTTTATTATTAAAAAGTGTTGTTTGACTGATATAAATTTGACCAGTCAACTAACTTGACTGATCTTTCCACTTGTCTCACCCTACCCTTAGCTCCTCATTCTTGTCTCCCCAAAATTATCCTTAAATCCTACTTAATTACCATAATTTACTACTTTGTCATATAATTCAAGAAATAAATTAAAATAGAAGTAGATTTTGTTAGATATTATTCAAAAAATAATAATTATATTAAGTATTAAAAACCCATAAATATAGATTAGCAAATCCAAAATGAAAGGGAAAGGATGAGAAATGGAGGGTTCAATCATTGTCTGCTTATTGTCTTCCAGTGTCTGACAGATAATGACAAGTTAGAATTTTGGTTGGTAACATTGATTTTCTCGCCTAACAACAATCTTCTTGGCCCATAAATGTAATATAATAATATAGGATGGTTGTATATCTAGATTGTCCAGCCATTTGATCATCATTTTCAGTTTCTTTTTTTCCTTTTAAATGGATAATTAGCTTCTTCTTTTTTACCATAAATTTAATCATTATCTTTTAAAAGAACGAGAATTAGAGCTTTGTCTAATTCGATGTTATACATAGAGTTCCAGTATTACTTAATTTATTTTAATTTTTATTCATTTAACTATTTAAAATTATTTTTTAAAATACTACACCAAAACAGACTTTTAGTGGCATTTTTTTGGGCTTTTAGCGGCGTTTTTAAGCGCCACTAATAGTCTTTGCGGCGCTTTCGAAAGCGCCGCAAAAAACGCCGCTAAAGAAAACGCCGCAAAGGTATGGACTTTTAGCGGCGCTTTTCAGAAAAACTCCGCTAAAGGTAGGGGCTTTTAGCGGCGCTTTTAACAAAAACGCCGCAAAAGGTATGGACTTTTAGCGGCGCTTTTCAAAAAAAATGCCGCTAAAGGTAGGGGCTTTTAGCGGCGCTTTTAAAAAAACGCCGCTAAAGGTTGGGGCTTTTAGCGGCGCTTATCAAAAAAACGCCGCAAAATGTATGGGCTTTTAGCGGCGCTTCTTGAAAAAACGCCGCTAAAGGTAAGGACTTTTAGCGCGCGCTTTTAACACAAACGCCGCTAATTTGCACAGATTTGCAATGCTCATTTTCTCAAAATCCTACCCTCCTCGCATTAAAACAAACCAAAAACAAGAAGAATTGCATATAATTTCAACTCAATACAAAGAAATAAAACATTTAAATCTCACTAAAAGCATTAAATCTAAACGATACTTCAAATTTAATAAAAGATATATGATATACATTAATAAATGAAGTATAATTCAAACAATTCTTACAATAATGTTAAATGTCATAATGTTGAAAATCATCTTACAACAAGAAAACAAATGTCTAAGAAAGCGCCTCTGCATTCACTGGAACATCTTCATCATAGCTCAAGTCGTAGTGGAGTTCTTCATACTTTATGTTCGTTACGCCTCCTCGCTTTCGCTGCCTCAGCTCTAAGTTGAGCAATATGCTCTGCCTCCCCTCATTTCTTGCCTCCGCTCTAAGTTGAGAAATTTGCTCACCGTGCTCATTTGCCATCCGAGCTATCTCGGTCTTTTAGTCTCTCGAACTTCAAAGACGAGATTGACTCCTAAGGCATGTGTCTGCTGCTTGGGGCCGGATCAAAATATTGGGTCGGGGTAACCCCGCATCCTTGACATCGAACCCGACCATACCTTTTAAGACCCAAAACATTAGTGATAATTTAGTTATAAATATACTCAAGATTAACGAACTATCAATCGGGCGATCATTACCTCTCAGGACCCAAAACATCGCAATATATCCTCGTTATCAATCTCCTCGAGATTAACGAACTATCACTCAAGCAACTGCTTTCATACTCGCCTTCTTCTCCTTTAGTTTATCCTAATAAATCAACGAAAGAGTTAGAAACGAAATATATAATAAAAAGGAATGCAACATAACTTAAAATTATAAAATTAAAACTACAAACGATGAATTAAAGTACTATAATTAAACATTATAAATATTTATAATAAATCAATTATTAAGTAAATATACCAAATTTCTGCAGACTTGGATGTCATCGGAGATCCGTCCTTCTTCCTATATGCGTAATGTCAAAAAGTCAAGGCGTCCAACTTTTTGACCAGCACGAAGCTTCCTACATTATAGCGAGAAAAATATAATTTAGTAGTATAAAGTCATTAATATTTGAAAGAAATAATAAATTATAATACCTCGGCCTCAATTTACACAAGCAAAACTTACGGAACTCCGCCGTAAAGTAAATTTTTGTTTCTGTCACGCTTGTTCCAACTCGCTCACGGTCCTAAATAATGGAATTTGAATTATGTATATAGTAAATACGATAAACCGAAAATTTTATAAGACTTTACAAGTACGTAATACCTCTCCTTTCTTTGAATTCCAGAATCTAACTTGATCTTCCCATTGGTACCTCAACATTCCCGGCGGGACATTTCGCAATTTTTCGTCGAGGCTTATGTCTTTCTTAAAATATTGTTTTTTTAGCGTGCTTTTATTATCTCTCCATTTTTTTCCCAATGTCTTCTTAACATATTCATCGGAGACCTCTAAAGTAAATCTACCCTGAAGAAAAAAAGTTTAAAAAGTTAATATAAATGAAAGTTAAATTAAAATATTATAAATTACATTCACGTTTTGTCACCTTAATATTATCGAGAGCCTGATTTTTGTTGGCATCAAGCATGTGATGCCATGATTCGTAGTTAATGGGAAACATATTGGCATTTCGTGCTATAATGCCCAAATAGCCTGCTAACAGTCGAGCTTCAGATCCAATAGGCTGGCCATGATTGTTTCTCCTTACTTTAACACGATTGGTAGACTCTAAGTCGTATAAATCTTTAAGTAATGTACGTCCCAAATTTCTCTCAAGCGTCCCACCACCTTCAAATGAAAAATGATATATTAATATATTAAAATTGAAAAATGAATCAATAATAAAATTCAACATGCATGTAAAATAAACTTATTATTACTTTCAAATTCTCCAGCTCATCATCTATGTCCTAGCGATCTAGAAGATCCAACAACCTGCTTGTTGTTCACTATTTGCTTCTTCTAAATTTGGAGTAGTGTGGACAATGTTTAAGTCTCGTAATCGTCTTCTAGGCATTTTTCCCGCAATACACATGAAATAGTTCAACATTTTAGTAACAAATAACAATAATAATAGTACATTTAAAATAGTTAAATTATATAACATGCCCAACATTAAAATTATAAGATTACATATAAATAATAAATCGTAAAATCTTACTAAATCATATTTCGTAAATATCTTCGTCCACATCCTGATTTAACCCATTGAAAATGTTGACTAGTACTAGGGATATTTTCATTTAAGTTTTGATCTGGAAAAGGCAATGTTTCTAATCTTTCGACTATGTCATCTCTACTTCCACCGCCAATGTCGAAGAAGTCTCTAGGGGTGTTTCAAGTACAACATACCAACCCTCATCGATTGGATCTTCCGAGTAAAAACTTGTTTAACTTGAGAAGAAAACACATACGGCTCGTCTCATCGCTTTGTTCTCCGGTGTGAATCAATCGAGAGAAATTTACCATTGTAAAGCCATATTGATCGTTTTTAATTCCATGAGCCGTATTCACATCAGCCCAATCACCTCGAAATAAGACAACTTTGCATTTTCCGTAATAATCCAACTCAATGATGTCGTAAATAAGTCCGTAATACTCCAGATTCCCCTCGACAGGATTACTGTCCCTAGCACTAGCATAACTTGTAATTGAAGAATTAACAACGATTCCACAATTTTGGGTTCTCCTCAATCTCTCGCGATACCTTGTATGAAATCGGTATCCGTTGATGAGGAAGGCACTATATCTTTTCACTATTCTGTTTGGACCTTGTGAAAGCCATTTAACTTCGTCATTAACTTCATTCCGACTCCAAACCTATTGAATCGAAAGTAAATCGAGTAATTATAAATGTTATGAGAAAACATTATTACTTGTCAACGAAAACTTAAATTGCATACCATTTGGCTTAACCATTCATGGAATGATTCTGTGAACAACTTATTAATTTCTCGCCGATTTAATCTTCGAGATCGTAAACGAGCTCTCAATATTTGTTTGTACTCACTACGTTTAAAAAAGATTTACTTTGTTAGAAGACAAACAAATTATAATTGATGAGTATTTATCAAATTCTAGAACTTACTTCCGAAATGGTTCCATTGAATCGTGATGAAAAAGAACGTATCGATGTGCTTGGACCCACGATCTATCATCTAATTCTGCGATTTCGACTCTGCCGATCGGTTCTCTGAAACTTTGAAATAAATAAGTTTCGGCCAAGTTATGATCTGTGAGCCCAGCATTTCTACTTGGTCTATTCATTCTTGTTTCAACATCTTCCAAATACCTCGAACAGAAAGTTATACATTCCTCTGCCAAGTAGCCCTCAGCAATTGATCCTTCCGGATAACGCTTATTGCGGCAGTAAGACTTTAATTTGGATAGGAACCTAAACACGATATATAACATTATCAAAAGTTGCAACTAAAGGCATTAAGGTGAATGAAGGAATAATTTGCAAATAAAGTAAGACCTTTCAATGGGATACATCCATCGATAGAAAACGGGTCCACCAAGTATTGCTTCACGCAGGAGATGAATTAACAAGTGCACTATAATTGTGAAGAAGGAAGGCGGAAAGATCTTCTCCAGATTGCATAAAGTCAATGCGGCTCGATCTTGTAGTGTCTCAAGTTCTTGAACATTCAAAACTTTACCACAAATGCCTTTCATTATATTTGATAGTTCAATTACACAAGACGTCACCTTTTTCGACATAGAACACCGCATAGCAACTGGCAGTAAGTCTTGCATCAAGATGTGATAGTCATGCGATTTTAAGCCATATAGTCTTCGATCCTTAAGACTCACACATCGAGATATATTTGATGCATACGCATCCGGGACCTTTATATCCTTCAACACCATACAAAATACTTCTTTTTCCGTCTTCGACATTGAAAAAATAGTAGGCGGCAACTGATATTTCATATTCGGAAGTGCTTGGGGATGAAGCTCAAGCCGAATTCCCATGTGGACTAAATCAAGTCGACTCTGAAGATTGTCTTTCGATTTTCCATCGACATTCAAAATAGTCCCAATGATGTTCTCGCAGACATTTTTCTCAATATGCATGACATCAAGATTATGGCGTAAAATCTGATGCTCCTAATAAGGCAACTCAAAAAAAATACTTCTTTTTTTCCACAAGTCCGCCTCATTAGGATCGTCCTCTTCATCAGATACATCATCAGAATCATCCCTAGATCTTAGATTTATTCGCGGGTTGGCCGGTTGATTCATCTTCCCATAAATGAAATTCATATCTTTCAACATTAACAATATTTCGGATCCACCGGTCTGCGAAGGAGCTTCTCTGAACTCTTCGGTACCGTCAAACTGAGCATTCTGAAATCTAAATCTATGATTTTCCGGTAACCACCAACGATGCCCCATGTAAGAGAACTTCTTCCCATTATATAACCATTGCGAACATGTTCAAAGAAAGACAACACGACAAGCATAACGTCCCCTAGTACTTCAACCAGATAAATTAGCATAAGCCGGGAAGTCATTAATAGTCCACATCAAAGTGCCGCACGTAAATTAAAGTTCTCTTTTCTCATTGCATCGTATGTCTCAACACCAGCCCATAGTTGTTTTAACTCTTCAACAAGTGGCTGCAAATAGACGTCAATATCATTCCCTGGCCCTTTCTCTCCAGGTATAATCATAGACAAGATAAAGGATGATTGTTTCATGCAAACCCATGGAGGCAAATTGTATGGAACAAGCACCACAGTGCCAAGTACTATACGTTGTGCTCATGAGTTTGTGAGGTTAAATCCATCGGATGCTAGCCCAAGCCTCACACTCCGAGGATCGCTTGCAAAGCTTGGAAATTTGGAATCAAAAGATTTCCAAGCTAAAGAATCTACAGGATGCCTTAACAATTCATCATCGGTTCGTCCATCATGGTGCCACGTCATTGACTCGGCTGTCTTCGACGACATGAAAAACCGTTGAAGCCTTGGTATTAGCGGAAAATACCGCAAAATCTTAACTGGCTTCTTCCTTGACTGTGTATCGTGATCTTCCTCGTTACCATCCTCTGTATTTCTATTAATCCAACGGGATCGACCGCATACATGACAGCACTGTTGGTTTATCCGGTCACCCCAATACAACATGCAGTCATTTGGGCAACTATGAATTTTGTTGTAGCCAAGGCCTAAATCCTTTATCAGTTTTTTCATGTCTTTGGAAGATTGAGGAATTTTCGCAAACGGAACATTTCTTGCGAAACTCTAACAAATTGTCAACGAGTTTCCGGTCCATCCTCCCAAACATTTCAAGTGAAAAAGACGAATACGAAAAGACAGTTTGGAAAATTTTGATCCTCATACGCTTCTTCATTCATTTCACCAAGTAACGTGTAGAACCTCGCCGCTTCTTCATTTGGTGTTCATCGGTACACTTCTTCCCCTTCAGTGAAAGTATTTCCACCGAAATTATAATCATCGGTTGCACCCAATTCGTGGAAATGACCCAAACCATCATCACAAGATATTAAAAGCATCCCATAACATGCCTTCCATGTTATCATCTCTAACATTCGGATTGTAAGCACTATGAGGATAACCTGAGATTCATCGATGAAGATGCTCCACTAGATGTACACTCTCCATGAAAAACCATTTTTGTACCCCGGACAAAGCCATCAACAACAAGATGTTCGTAGACAACTTCACGATAATGCCAATTGATATTGCAACACTTCTTACACGGCAAAGAATCATATTCTCTTGGCTTGCATTTTGAAATGCGAAATTCGTAAAAGTTTCTACTCCATTTCGATAGCCGTTGCTTACCCTTGACAATTTCATCCAACTCCTATCCATTTCGTAGTTGTTGAAGTCTAAAGTTGACAATAAATTACAGGGCTAAATTGTTAATTTATAATTTATGTAAGTACTGATATGATCACATATACAACTGAGTTATGTATTCTTTAAGATTCATCATACGTGGCATTGTTACACCTAGGAGGATCCATTATATCTAACAAAGAGATATAAGGCAACCCGTCAGTTTCCAAATTTATATACTTTGAATCTTTTTTTTAATCTATACAAGTATTATGTAAGTTATGTATTATGTAAGTTAAATAATTTGACGAAAGCTATGTAAGTTATGTATTATGTAAGTTAAATAATTTTATGTAAGTTATGTATTATGTATTATGTAAGTTAAATTAAAATTTCAAATCGAGAATCAGTTGAGGTGTGAACATCTATGGCATGCATTACATTGTAGTTTTTTTAATATTGATTGGTTTTAGTTTTTCGTTTGAGGTAGGCTGGAAAATGTTATTATATGTTTTTTATAATTGAAATTTGTTGTGATGTTGTTAAATTTAAAAAGTTTTTAACTTACTTCTTTTAAAAAAAGAATTTATTTTCTATATTAAAACATATTTAAATAATGATCTATATTATTATATTGATAACAAAATATTTATAAGTTTTTAAATTTAAAAAAGTTTTTAAATTACTTCTTCTAAAAAATAATTTATTTTTAATAATAAAACATATTTAAATAATGATCAATATTATTATACTGATAACAAAATATTATTACCATTTTGGAAAACATTGAAAATATTAAATATTAAAATCAAACATTATTAATATAAAAAATTAGTAATTAGTAATAAACCAAAAAGCCATATAAATCTAAGTATTCTTAAAAAAATTAACTTTTATATTTTGTTTATGTTATTTTTATATCGTACCGTACCTTAAATTTAAAAAAATAATACACGGGAGCTTGTAAAAAATCTAAGCGGCATGATTAGATAGCAATTTGGAGGTTGTTCAAACATTATTAATAATAAACAACAATAATAAACAGCAATTTAGACAGAAATTCTTTAAGATTCATCATACGTGGCATTGTTACACCTGGGGAGGATCCGTTATATCTTACAGTGAGATATAAGGCAACCCGTTAGGTTTCCAGCCTATATACTTTGAATCTTTTTTTTTTTGGACAGCAATAGAACAAAACAACATATATACCAATCAAGCAGGATAATAAATCGCAATTTGGACAGCAATTTGGTCAAATTCATATGATATAACTGTTATTGATCTGAATTTTGAGCAGTAGGAAGCAGTAACTGAAATACAAACAACATATGAATTAACAAAAGCTATTGAGTAATTACAAAAATGCTATTTACTAAAAACTAATACTCACATTCTTTGACCGAAAGAAAAATAGTCAATTCAAAGAGTCGATCACAAATCTCTTCAATTCTACTCACTTTTAAAGTACGGATACCTTTCTCAATACAACCTATAACAAATACATATGAAATTTATTAAAACAAAAGTCTATTCACATACATTATTAAACACTAGTATTCTAATTTTGTTAAGTTGAAAAAAACAAAAGCGGTTTGTTTGAAGAATTGTAAATTTATCTGTAAAAAAGAATCAATGGTCAAAATTTATCTCAGAAATCAGTCTCCTTTTGTTTGAAGAATTGTAAATCAGATTTCCAAAATATTATAAAAATATTATAAATATTATAAAAATGTTATAAATAAGATTAAAATTACTTATTTATGTGTTTACGCTATATATTATAAAAATAATGTTTATTTGTAAAAAAAAATGTTAATATTTTTTATAAGTTATTTGTTAATTTTTTTTAAAGTTATAATTTATATTATATATTATATATTATAATTTTATATTATTTTTTACTTGATTTACATATTACTGAAGAGCTTTTTACTATCCTAAAAGGATTGTAAATGCTAGTCGTGCAAATACAATTTTTTTTTACACTCATAATACCAATTGAAAGAATGGACATTAGATACGACTGACGAACCCTTTAATTTAAAACATTCAAAAGTTCAACATTTGATTAAGAGGACATTTATTGCTCTAAAAAAAAAGAATCCTATATTAACAATTTCACTTTAATATAGCATAAAAATAATAAAGTTGGATCGTATTAACATGGTACATACTTCATAGCTTCATTTATAGGTAAATCTAAAATTATTCAAACTTCAAAGAATACATAAAAGAAGATCTTGATAATTTTTTTGATACAATTCAAATTTAGATGATAATAAAGTTGACTAATGAAAAACATTTGATGAAAATGAAAAGGGTAAAGGACTTGCAAGGCAGTGCTAAAGCAGGCAGTTTATGAAAAGATACACATAACCTGGAACTTAATAAACTAAAATCTCTAGTTTTCATCCAGAATCTGTGAAAGAAAATTTCAGAACCAAAAGCAGGACAACAAGAAGTACATTCTAAAAAGTCATCAACATCGCATGAAACCAGAAAAATAGAGATCAGTATATATATATATATGAACTCATAAGAACAAAACAGTTAAACTCCAACTGATTAATCCTATACGTTTCCATTTGAGAGAAAAACAATTAATACTCAATGACTAACAAATCAAGTGCCTCCGACAAAGAATTGTCACAATTTTGACTTGAGGTTACTAATGAAACACCTTTTAACTTCAGTTACTAATGAAAAACAAAATAACTACAAAACACGTATCCTAAGGTAACATTGAACAATTATATTAGATTTTAACTAAATTTAGAATCGAGTTGGATTAGATTCCTAAACAAGAGATGAAACTCTCTCAATATTATTTTATCTATCTACAAGACTAAAATTTAAGATCTTACTTAAGAGATAGCGATCTCCTTCCTATTCAAATCAAAGGGTATTGATGATTTTCAATTTAACCAATGCCAAGAAGCAAAATACAAGAAAACATTAAATACAACCCAGTTTTACTAAAGGACTGACTGAAATATCATTTTCCCTTGATCTTCTCGATAACCAAAGGTATACACAGATAAACTTTTCCTCCAACAATCAGCCTATGTGAAATTCTTTATCAATCATAACTTGAATAGCAAGTCGCACTTTGTAACAAAACAAGCCAAAAATCCCAACATCATAAGTAGCAATTTAGACAGAAGCTTTTCACATTTGATAGACTCAAAGCTGAAATGAAAAAACAATAACAATTCTCCTTAAAACAAAATCAAAGCAATTATGGGGAACGACTATGGGGAACGAGATGTGGTTGGGGCAAACTCTCATTTGCCTTTGCTGCTTCAAAATTGAAATAATTCAAAGCAATTATTATAAATTTGACAAAACAGGAACAACTGAGTTACTATAGGGGATCCCTAATACTCCAGTAAATAAATTTGACAAAACAGATGAAGTATGTGCATTTACTTACCGATTTCAAGGCTGTCGAATTGGGGGAAAAAAGTGGGGCTGCTGATTTCGGGTTTAATTGAGCGATTTCGAAGGGAAAATGTAGTAGGGAGAAAAGGTTGGGGGAAATTGATTCAGAAGAAGGGCCGACGTAAAAAAAAGTTGAAATTTTGGAATTTTGGGTCTCAATTTAGGGATTTCGGGGAAAGGGGGAAATGAATTTGTAAGGAAATGAATTTGAAAGAAGGGGAAATGGTTGGGGAAATTGATTCGGAAGAAGGGCCGACGTAAAAAAGTTGAAATTTTGGAATTTTGGGTCTCAATTTAGGGATTTCGGGAAGGAGGAAATGAATTTGAAGGAAATGAATTTCGAAGAAGGGGAAATGGTTGGGGAAATTGATTCGGAAGAAGAAGGGCCGACGTCGTTTTAATTAATAAACAACAATAAATTTTGTGGCGTTTTTTTAGTAGCGCCATATATCCTATCTTTTGCGGCGTTTTTCATAAAACGCCACTAAAAATACATACAAACCGACGTCGTTTTAATTTAAATACAATAATAAATTTTGTGGCATTTTTTAGTAGCGCCGCTATATCCTATCTTTTGCGGCGTTTTTAATAAAACGCCACTAAACATACATACAAACCGACGTCGTTTTAGTTTAAATACAACAATAAATATTGTGGCGCTTTTAGTAGCGCCGATATATCCCATCTTTTATGGCGCGCTTGTAACAAAACGCCACTAAGAATACTTAAAAGCCGACGTCGTTTTAATTTAATATTTTTGTGGCGTTTGTGATAAAACGCCACTAAAACCTGAATTAACATTTTGCGGCGTTTCTTTAAAAACGCCACTATAGCATTTTAATTTTAATTTTAATTTTATCTTTATTTTTAATTTTAACCTATATTTTTCTATGTTTTTATTTCAAATTTTTTCTTCTGAGATTATCATTTTTTTTTTTAATTTTTATTTTTTTTATATTTTGAGTATTGAACTTTTTAACTAAAATATTAGTTAAATATTAAATTTTTAAATTTTTAAGTTTTTAATTTTTAATTTTTTAATTCTTTATTATTAAAATGTAAAAATTTAATTACCATTATCAACTCTTTTAGGATTTTATTTTTTCTTTCTTTTTACATCAACATTAGTTGTTTAGATTTGTATATAAATGGCATTTAATTATATATATGTATACACCTAAATTTTGATATAGATACATCTCAGAATTACATATGAATTTTGGTTTAATGTGTAATTCTAGATGTGAAATTCTAATTATGGTTTAAATGTATAGTTGAAACTTTAATTTTGATTTAATCATAGACATTATTTTAAAATATAAATACATCAATATATTTTTATAATGAATAAATATAAATTTTTATGTATACAATTGCACACTAAACCATATTCATGTATGCTTTTGGGATTTAACCCATTTTGATATATATTTTTTTAAAATAATAATTTACATTTATCTTATTTTGATTTATATTCTAAAAAATCCAATATTAATCCCTAAACCCTAAATCCTTAATCCTAAACTCTAGACCCTAAATATTATACCTTAAACCATAAACACCAGAACCTAAACCTTAACTACTCAAAACCCTAAATCATAAATCTTAGACCATAAAACTCAAACCCTAAACTCTAAACTGGAAACCTTAAACCATAATCCGAGACCAACTTTTTGGGAATTCATGTGGCCAATGTTAGTGTAGTACAAAACATATATATATTTTAATAGCTAACACATTAACCGTAAATCTCTCATGAGGGATTTCGGTTTTCGGAATTTTGGGTCATATAGCTAACACCCTAAACTCTAAACCCTAAAAATTCTAAACTAAAACCATAAACCCTAAACTCAGAAACCTGACACATTAACCATTTCCTTCAAAACCCTAAACCTTAAACCTATAAACCATAACCCTAAACCCAAAACCCTAACACATTAACCATTTCCCATTAAACCCCTAACCCTAAACATTAACCCCTAACCACTAACACTTAAACATTAATACCGGTAAACACTAAGATATCGAACACTATACAATAAACCCAAACAAAAAATTTTAAAACACTAAACCCATACACCAAAATAACAAACCCTAAACCATGAAATTTACATACTAATTACATTAAACCCTAAATCAATTTTAATAGCTTAATTTATGATTAACTTAAATGAAAACTTCTAAATTGTTTAGTTAACAAATTGTAACTTTTCATAATAAAGTAACTAAAATGAAACTTTCTCATTGCTTAAAAGTAAATGTATCAGAATAAAATATAATTCAAAGCAAGAATAAGAGAAAAATATGAAAAATGCCGCTAAATGATAATATTTGTGGCGTTTTTAGTTAAAACGCCGCTAAAAATCAGTTTTGGTGTAGTGAAACTGAAATGATATTTACGATGTTTCACTGTTAAACAAGTTTCTACAATCTTTATCACCTCAATCAGGCATCAAAATGAATCAACTAATATTACCAACACAAATTTAAGCAGCTTCAAGCAAATCTATAAATATGAGATTGTACTGTTGCCCAAGTATGACCTTCTCCAATTATCGCCACAAATAGATCACAATAATATACACATGCTTTAATAACTATAACCTACTTTTCTAATTGATTTACATGAGGGGAAATTTCTTTTTGAAGTTGCTTTCTTTTAATTTCTTGTGTCACTATCGAGTGATATTATAACATTTAAAATTTTGAATTTTAATATTAAAATAAATAAACACTTGATAAATTAAAATTGTTGTTTTTTGAAATTCCGTTTTAATATTTATTGATTTTTTGCGCACTATTAGATAATAAACCACATGTTTAATGTGCATGAGTTTCAGCTGATGTCGACTAACTGATTAGTTGTTAGTTGGTATGAGATTGTTACAATGGTTATTCTATCTATTTGTTAGTTGGATATACCTTTTAAGTATATAAGTTGGTCTAAGCTCTATTTGTTGAACAAGGAAATTAGTATTATCTTTTCATCTTTCATTTTTCTTTTTACTTTGTTGTTCATCTTTAATCAGTTTTCCAACATCGTATCAGAGTTATGATCCATGGCGTTTTTCAGCAAATTCGAGTGTTAAATCTATGTGTTTCTTCTGTGTTTAAGTAGCAACAATGGTGTTGATCGAAAATCCTAATCAAAGTGACAGTCTTGCAGCCATTTCTTTAAATCCTACAATGATCAATCCTGAATCTGCAACTTTGCTTTCCACCAAGAACATTGTGTTACTAGTGGATGAAATCAATTACCTTACATGGAGACAACATGTTTTCTTGATTCTTAAAACTCATTGTTTGTAATCTATGTTGAAGGTATTGTTTCTATATATACTAGTATAGTGAAAGATGTTGATGGTAAACAATTTGAGAATCCCGCATTTCTAGCTTATGAACAACAAGAATTAGTTTTAGCATCTTGGTTAATTGCATCGGTTAGTCCTACATTGCATACACATCTTGTTGGTTTAGATTCATTATATGGAATCTGGTCAAAATTACATCAAATATTTTCTAAATCAGTCTTGAACTAAGAAAGTGCACTTTATATGCAAGTTGCATAATGTCAATAAAGAAAATAAAAGCATGACAGAATATCTTACTAAAATAAAGCATATATGTGATACTGTATCTAGATGTGGACAAGTGATTTGATGACGTCACGAACTAACTAAAATACGACAAAGGCAAGCGCACCTATCAAACAGTAGTATAGCTATGGTGAGTCCGAAATATTGTATCCACGAGGACTAAAAGTACTAGTAATTACTATCTTTTTATTATTTAGCCTAATAATTAAAGGGTTTTGTTTTAATCTAAAATTAAACTAAATAATTAACTATGAACGTGACAGAGAGTGAATTGGGAAAAAATACTTTAAGAAATCCAATGAGAGAGACAATACCCAGGAAAGAATCCACCTAGATTTCACTTATTATTCTGATTCTGAATTAAACGATTTATTCACTTGTCTTAATCCGTAGAAATCCCTAATTTATGTACTAATATCTCTTTCGAGACTAAGAACGACTGACTCTAGGTTGATTAATTGAAATCTCTTTCTAATTAAAACCCCTATTGTCGCATTAACTCGATCTATGGATTCCCTTATTAGATTTGACTCTAATCCGGCAGATTATGTTAGATCTACTCTTAAGCAGGGACTTTTGCTCCACTGGTTAAGCACATCAAACTTGGATTAATATCCTAAAAATATTAAGGCAAGGATTAAGAACACATAATTAAGAACAAGAACAAGTATTTATCATGTAATTCAGATAATTAAATAATAAGATCCATCATAGGTTTCATCCTCCCTCGGTATTTTAGGGAGTTTAGTTCATAATGTAAAAGGAAAACATCTCAAAATAAGGAAAACAACAAGGCATAAAGAACCCAAAAACTTCTAAGGAAATTTGATGGAGATCTTCAATCTTCAATGAGATCCTGCTTCTGAATTGATTCCGACGGCTTCCTTCGAGTAATTTTTTCTTTCTACTCTGCGTCCTTTTTTTTAGGTCTTCTTCTATTATGTATTTATAGACTTTTGAATGCTCAGAAACCCTAAAAATTGGCTTTTTTCGCGTGTTTGGAAAACAGTGAGCGATATCGACGCGGGCTGGCACATGGGCGTGTGGCCTGCCCGTGTGGATCACATGGGCGTGTGCCCAGCCCGTGTAGATCCTGAAAACTCCGATTTTGGCCCATTTTTTCGCTCCTTTTGCTCCCAAAAGCTCTCCTAAGTATAGAAACATGAATTTAAGGGATTAGGAGTATCAAATTCGCTAATTCTCATCATAAATCATCCAAAAATATGCCAAGCATGGAATTAAAATATGTTACATTTATGGTTTATCAAATATCCCCACACTTAAGCATTTGCTTGACCTCAAGCAAAATCCTCAACTCACAATTAAAACTAATTCTTCTCAACTTATCATCCTCATCAATAGTGTTTCGAAATAATTCACAAATAATCATGCATTGAGATTTCAACTAAAATAACATTAAAGTCTCAAACAATCCAAGTCAAGTATTTTAAAATGAAAACATAGGTATTTCCTCTTATCTAAGTAATTACCTTTAATTCAAATCCAACAAGAGTTGACATCCTCACTAAAGATTCACTCAAATCACTCAAAATGTTTAAGGTTCAAAAATAAGCACTCAATAGTCAATTATGAAAAGTCATTACCATAGGCTTGCATGAAAATCAAATCTCCACCACTATAATTTGAGATGATACACAAATCAAAAGGTCTTTAAAGGGTTGTAACGGGGCTTCGGTTAGGGGTGTGGGTAAAGGCTGAAAAAGAAGGTTAGAATCGAGATTGAATTGAAAAAATAGACTAATGCTGAATAATTACATCAATGGATAACTAATCATGAATAAAAACGAGCTTCTCCTCAAAAATTAAACTGTTCAAGCTCAAGCCTCATAGAACTAAGTAGTAAACAATGTGTATTTTTTTTTCAAACAATAGAGATAATAAGCAATAATATGCATTTTTTTTATCTTTTTTTTTGAATAATAAGAAATAATTTACTAACTGAACAAAAGAACATCGTCAGGCATCAATTCAAATCAAATCTCGACAAAAAAGAGAGTCAATAAAATAGGAAAAATTCTCAATGAATCAAAAAGAATGAGTTATGGGTTAATATTAAGGGTAAATTAAGAATGGTGTTTTAGACCCGAAAGGGGTTCACTAAGGGTTAATTATGAAGATAGGCTTTTTATGGGACAAGTGGGTTAAATCCTAAGTGCCTTTATCATCTCAGTATATCAAATCAAAGGTGTGGTCTCGACATGTATAATCGAAGCAAGTTCTAGAATAACAAATCAATATTGACAGACTCATAACAAATAATAAAAATGAGCAAGAAAAATATATGCTCTAAAGGCTCAAATTCTCACAAAAAATTATGGCTTTTGATGTCAATCCTGTAAATTTCAAACTTCAAGATATTTAGGGAAACAACCTAGAAATTTTAAATTCTGAAAAATCAACTTATCATGCTTGATTCTCTAATGTCTTAAAGTTTAAACAATCAATGCACAATTACCTATGACTTAATCCAAAACATATCAATAAAAATTCATTCTAATAGTAATATGAGAAAATTACTTAAGAACAAGACATAATTTAGAGATTTTCTAATAATCATATAAATAACCTCCCCACACTTAAGATATACATTGTCCTCAATGTATGAATATATATAATGACAGTATAAGTAGAATATCATAAGAGAGGGAGAGAAGTGAAACTGCCCAGAATTTTGGATGAAGTCCTCAAATTACTAACTAGCGGAATTGTAGAGAAGGCTAAATATAGTGCATGATTCTGAGCAAGCTATTAAGAAAATAAATACAACTAGTGGAGAAGATTAAAGGATTACTCGATTAGGAACAACCATAATAACTAAAATATAGTTCAAAATATAATAGACAAGTCTTTAAAAGATAATAAGAAACATAAAAGACAAATAAAATAAAAATAAAAATAAAAATAGAAATAGAAATAAGATAAAACAAGAAGACAAAATAAGAAACGAGAAAAGGGGTTAGGGTTTTTATGGGGTGACACGGTTGTGTGAGGGTCCCTGTTGGACCACACGGTCGTGTCACACGCCCGTGTGGCTTGTTGTCAACCCGTGTTCGTCAAAGGAAAAAAAATAGCCCAGTCTTCACACGGCCGAATCGCACGGCCATGTATATCGTCATTCGCTTCTCCTACGCCCGTGTGACCTCCCACACGCCCGTATGGCCAGGCCGTGTCTCGCACACGGTCGTGTGCCTTATCCGTGTAACTCTCTGACTTGTTTTAATATTCAAAAAATTTTGCTCCAGGTTTCACACGGCCGTGTGGTTTAATTTAAGGTCGTGTCTCTGTCGATTTTTGGGAAAATTTTAGCCTTGTTTCCATACGGCCAAGGACACGCCCGTGTGTTCAGGCCATGTGGGTCAAAAACCTACATTTAAACATGAAAAGAAGTAAAAATAACTATTGACTCTCAACAAGGATACTTATCTAGACCATACTATCAAGGACAATGACATTTTGATGGTTTTAGGACTCGAGGAAGAGAAAGATAAGGTAAGAATTCAATGCCTCAATGTTAGTTATGTGGCCAAATGGGGCATATTGTATCCAAATGCTTCTGTTGATTTGACACATCCTTTGAGGGCATAACCACTTCTTCTCCCATTACTACTACTCTTACAGGATCACCTACACCACAACTATAACATCAAGTCAACCCATATCACCAAGCCATTTTTTTGTTCAATCACCTACTACTATTTTTGTACCACCTACTTCCTATATTGCTTCACCATAAACACCTGCTACTTATAGAGTTGCTCAACAAACATCGAGCACACACCTTTCTTCTTAACTAATGTTTACTCCTGTAACAGCCTAAATTTCAGTGGTGTAGGTAAACAGTGATTCGAGATTACTAAATCCGACAAGTAAGTTTGAAAATTTAGTAATTAATAATTATGAGTCAAGTGTGAATTTAGAAATATATTTGAATTAAGGAATTTTGTGAATTAAAAGAAATTATTAGGTCAAATGAGTCAAGAACGAGGTATCGAGACCTTAAATTCATAAACTGAGACATAAATATTTTTAGAAATATTTATGGAGTGTTATTGAGTTAGTATTAAAGTTTCGTTAGGAAATATTAACGTTTTGATAGTTAATTAATTAAAAAGGACTAAATTGTAAAAGGTGCAAAATTTGCTAAAATGATTAAATAGCTTAAGTATCAAATGAGGGAGGATTAAAAAGGCAAATTAGCCTAAAGGGAATGGCTGAGGTGGCATAAGCAAGAAAAAAATCTAAAATTAGGTGAAATAAGGGAAAAATTGTAAATTTTGCAAAATTAAACAAATAAAATATCAATTAAAAGAGAAATCTAGACACTTTCTTCAAAATTTACAGCAAAAAACGCCATAGAAGAGTTCCTCCAAGCTGGTTTTTCATAATTTTGCTCTATATCAAGAACCTGAAGCGAATCGTGGAAAGAAAATGTAACACCCCAAACCCGGTCAAAATGCTACGACCGAATTTGGTATGCTACAGGGAAGATAATTTTGGAAAACTAACTAAAAACCACAAGTTGGAAAAACTTAGCGTATCGTTAATGTACCTTTAGGGAAAATTTAAAGGAGTTGTTTAATTTGGACTGAATTACGAAGTCAGGTTTATTTGCCGAAAATCGAATTTAAGAAAAATTTCGTTAAATTTGTCAATTAAAAATGAGGTTGCAGATTTTAAGTGAAAACTCCGAATTAATTTTGTTACTCGTTATCCATCTTTCACTAGCTAATTGAAAATCAACTTTTATAGTTTATTAAGCATGTTAAATCAACTTTATAGAAAAACCCAAATTAAAGTTAAAGTGGCCTTATTACAATACCGAAAACCAACTTAATAGGGAAGTTTAAAATATAGTATCAAAATTACTAAAAACACTGCAGGGCCACCTCGAGTCCGCCTCGGCTTCAAATCCGCGATCTAAGGATTACCTGCAAAATTAAGCAGAGGGGTGAGTCACCGAGACTCAGTGTGTAATCCCCATTAACGATATTTGGGCTCTGAGCCCACAGATGCCAGTTGGCCTTAGTCCGCACAATCCAACACATCAAGCATGTATGCAATGCAGCCCAGCCCCACCTACTTTTCCAACCTCTATATCACCGAATCAATACGCTCAGTGGCACCAAGCCATCGTGGTTCTGACCACCGTGATACGGATCACCGTGACAAAGTCACTAATAATATGTGTGGGGCCAACCCACCGTGGTACCAAACCACTGTGACAATCCCGAATATATATATGTAGGGTCAACCCGCTGTGGTACCAAACCACTGGGACGAGTCACTGAATCATATATGTACGTAGTGTTAAACCACCGTGGCACCAAGCCACTGAGACATAGTCACTGAATCATATATGTGAGGCTAACCCACTGTGGTACCAAACCACTGTGACAGTCTCTAAATAGCACTTCCCCTTTCGCATCATATCCCAAGTCCATGCACATGTTAACATACCGAGATGAATGATCATGCTTCGAATGCACACAGTCAAGTAAATCATACGTACACATATTTCGAACATGAAATCGTAGTGGAACTTACCCGGTGTTTCCAACATTACCCCAAGGGTATCTCGACTGTCAATTCAGTCATTTCGGCTTTCAGCCAACACAGTTAATAACATAATTTAATATACGGAGTGTGTGTGAGAATTTCACACCTGATAATGCGTAAGACTATACTCTCTACGTTGACGCTTTCACTAGCCGAAACGACAGCTATTTGCCTATCCCAAGCAGTCGTCGGCTCTCTACCACAGCCCGGCGGAAAATCCCGAACCACCGACACAGCACGCCTCTTGAACTTAGGAGCGGAGACTAAGGGTCCACTCCCTTCCTTAGATTGGCTAGCACTAGCATCCATGGAGAATCTTTGATCAGTACAATACTATAATGGAAACAATGGTTATCTAACAACGTTATCAAACTAAAGCGGCAAATAAACGATGAATGACCAAACGAATAGAATCAGAGGGTAACTCCTTACCTTTGTTACTAACGCGAATAAGCAAGATTTCCTGGCAAAGAACTTTCGACCACTTAAGAAGTCTTAGCACTTCTCTTCCTGATATTCGGCTACTAACCATGAGATATGAGAGAACATGTCACGGAAGAATGGGTAGTCGGTTTGTTGAATAATAAATAAAAGAGATGAAGAGAACCAAAGAGAATACTTTACCTTAATCAACGGAAACCGAACTCTTAGAAGGTTGGCTTTTGAAACCGAATGAGTCCCACTGACCTTCCAAACGCTGGCTAGATGAAGAAAAGAATACGAGAATGAACCCCCCTACAATCGGCCAATGCCCCAAGGAATCGAGTCAGCACCTTCGATTTAACAACCAACAAGTGAAAAGAACGAACAGAAAAAGAAGAAGAAGAAGAAGAATCTCTTACCAAAATAATAAGGAAATGCCGATTGAGAAGGCTTGAAGGATAAGTGGCGGCTATCTGGCAGAGAAAAGAGAAGAGTTAGGGAGTAAGAGAGAAATCAGTTTGCAAAAAGAAAGTGATTAGAGAAGAGAAAAGAAGGAGTCAGAATGGAAACAAGGTTCGACTATTACCCAAAGAAAAAAGAAGGAGAGAAGAGAAGCAAAGAGTGCTACGGTTTTGCTAAAGAAGAAATGTGTCAAGGTTACTAAAACGCAAAAGAAAGGGAGAACGATTTCGACTTTGGAGAAAAGTGGAAAACCAATGAAAAGAAGAAAGAAAAAGATTAAAAGAGAGCTCAAGAAGACTTGCCAAAAGTCGGCACTCAACACCCCCCTTAATGACCGAATATGCTCCAAAAAAAAAAGAGAAAAGCCTAAGACCCAAAGAATTTTCGGCACACTCACCTCTCCTAGCACCAAAACCGAATTCTCCCCCCACATCAAGCCCCTCACAATCGACCACCACTCCACCAACATCCAAATCCCATAGTTTTCTCCTACTTTACTCCCCTCCAACAATTTGAATTGGTTTGACCCATTCAAACCCCACTATCACCTCATGGCCAGTCGTTCAAAATATTTGACTCATTCCACCAACAACCTTGGAGAGCCCCTGCCGAATCCACCACCTTAGCTCCCTAGGTGCAAAAATAAAGCTTCTGAATGCTGTCGACGCGACTCGAACCCCTTCCTCCTGCTACCCTCTTGTGACGCCACTTCCCTGCAACTTAAATGGCGTCTCTTTGCCATCTTACCACACCTTTTCTTGTGTCAACAAACACAAGTAATTACCCTTAAGGCCTGCCTCAGCTAGCTCTCCCCTGAAGTGCCCAAAAAGAAAATTTTCACCAAAGCTCAAGCTTAACCTCGAGCCTCCTCGGAACCCCCAAACACACCAAATTAACAGACAAATCATGCCAACACACAAAACACATAAAATGCAGAACCCCTAATTCCAGGATGTTACAGAAAAAATTGCCAGAATAGTCCCTGAATTTATACGACTTTTGCAAATTAGCCCAGGTAAGTTCATATGGCTAAATTAATGAATTGTTATAATAAAATTTCATGAATGCTATGGTATGTTATTGTGTATGAATGTTTGAATAAAAGTTCTAATTTAGTGGAACATTGGATTGAGTACTTTCGTTCAGTGACTAATACGCATTGACGGAAAAGACCATGGTTGGACCATGGCAATATGTGATATGTGATTTCCGTATAAGACCATATCTGGGATATGACATCGGTGTGATATGTGATTCCGTATAAGACCATATCTAAGATATGGCATCGATGTGATATGTGATTTCCGTATAAAACCATATCTGAGATATGGCATCGGTGTGATATGTGATTTCCGTATAAGACCATAGCTGGGCTATGGCATCAGTGTGATATGTGTTTCCGTGTAAGACCATAGCTGGGCTATGGCTTCGGTGTGTGATATGTGACTATGTGCAAGACCATAATTATATTATGGCATTGTGAAAACAAAGTACTCAATTCTGAACTGTTCCCTACTTTGATTAAGAAAAGTAAACGATAAATGGACCCAAGAGATTGAAATCGATTAATTATTGATATTGAGCTCAATCAAGTGAATTTTATCATTGATTTTTTGATTGACAGGATGGATTAGTGAAATTATATATTGTATGATTGTTATAAGATGTTCGGTAAGAATTATTTTCTATGCCTATGAGCTTGCTAAGCTTTCATAAGCTTATATCCGTGTGTTTAATGCTCTTGTAGATTAACATAGATATGGAAGATCAGATCAGCACGAAGGATCACACTATCCAGATTATTTTCGGTAGCTTTTGTTAATCATTTTTTGATTTATATGGCATGTATAGGAGTTTAGTAAATATGATATAGATTGAATAGTAATGGTATGACTTGAATGATAAAATATGTATTATAACCTAGTGTGATGAATATGTTAGAATATATGTAAATGATATATGTTTTGGTCTGGATTTGGTTGATTGGGTTGAACTATATTGGTATATGAAAGTGTTAAATGCAGGTTAATGGTGTATGGGTGAGAAAAATGGTCTAAAATGGCCAATTTTGGTCTACACGGACGTGTGTCCAGGCCGTGTGTGACACACAGCCTGCCTCATGGGCGTGTATTGAAACCGTGTGTCCCCTGCACCTTAAAAATTTGAAACAGAATGCTCGAAATTTGACACATGGGCGTGTGTCTCAACCGTGTGGGCAGCACAGCCTTGAACATGGGCGTGTGCCATAGTCGTGTGAAGTCTGCACCTATTTTTTGAAAAATTATAAAAATTTAATTAATCACACGGCCTAAGCACACGGGCGTGTGACTCGGCCATGTGACCTTAATTTGACGATGACGTCATAAACAGAATGCACCCTAATTTGAACACGGCCTGAAGCACGGGCATGTCTTCGGGTCACACGGGCGTGTGACCCCTTTTACATGAAAATTTTTCTAAGTTTTTCAAAAAGTTTTTGAAGTTCTCGGTTTAGTCCCGAATCACTTCCGATGCATGTTTTGGGTCTCGAAGGCTTGTAATAGGGACAATATGTATGTTTTTGAAAAGTTTTAAATTTGAGTGGAAATTTATGTCTCGGTTTTGAATGTTTGCTTGTGAATAAATCCGGTAATGCCTCGTACTCTATTCCGGCGTCGGATATGGGTAAGAGGTGTTACAACTCCTACCATTTACTATAATTACCCTTCTATTGTGCTCTATAATACTATTCTTGTTGCACCTACTTTTGTCCTCAACATAAATTCTCCTTCTCTAGTGTGTACTAATAAAATATTCGTACCAAATGGTTGAACTCCATCTCAGCCTATATTTACTTTAGCAATTGTTGTTTCTAATCCCGCTTGGTATCTCGATTCAGGAGTCATCAGTCATCTTACACATGATATCAATAAGCTATCTGATTTAGATTCATCTTAAGGTACAAGAAAATTCGGTCTTCTGATTTCTCTACCAAATCCAGGGTAGGTAAAAGAAAATTCGGCAAAGATTAACCTGACTCTTGACCAGCCATGAGGATGTTAAATCAATCTAAATAATCTTGTTGAGAAATGGCCAACCATGTTGCACATGATGATTTGTTTAACTGGCTTGTTTTAGTGTACAAGTAACCTTTCATTCATTTTGTTACTCTGCTCTTTACTCTAATCTTTGTCTTCTCGTTTGGTGTGGTCTTAAATACAATTAAGTCTCCTACAGTTTTCTCATACACTTGACAGTCTCTTAGTGTTTAGACAAAACTTTGAGGCGTACCCCCCTTTTCACAGGTACGCACTTTCTTGGGCGTAATCTTTCTTCTCCTGGAAACATCCTACGATCAATTCCTTAGGTATCGCCAATAGGCAGATGCTTTAACACTAATATACGCCGATACTCTAACATGTCAACCAACCAGCCGAGTGGAGGATTGAGCTGTCATGGTGCACCCGAAACAAAATTAACATACATTATATGACTCTTAATTGGATTCGTAAATTCTAGGGTGTAACGCTGTTGATGGAAAGATTTATATTCCTCGTATTGTACATTTTGAGGAGAGTCAATTTCCTTTTGCTCAACTCAATCACCAACAATCTAGTGTTCCTGCCAATTGTACTCCATTTGTTATTATTGAGCTGT
Organism: Gossypium sturtianum; assembly: GCA_025698515.1. Taxonomy (NCBI): domain Eukaryota; kingdom Viridiplantae; phylum Streptophyta; class Magnoliopsida; order Malvales; family Malvaceae; genus Gossypium; species Gossypium sturtianum. The sequence goes on from CM046955.1 coordinate 166,188,756, forward strand.
TAGTTCTTTCTTCTCTCAGCTATGATTCACGTTCAGATTCTAACACACGATACCCGACTTGATCATCGGGTCCAAGCTACGAGATGCCATATTCATTGTCAAAGTAACTACGATGAAATACAATTCAATTTCACAGTTAATACATACTATTAAGTACAAAACATCATTACAACATGTTATATAATCATATTCGAGTCCTATACGAGCTTACGAAAGCTTTTTTAATGGTCCGGGATCAAATTAGAACTAAAATGTAAAAGTTTCAAATTAATGGGTTGACGTCGCGATGCCATGGATATCATGTGCAACCTTATCAAAATAATGAGTGTCGTCACGACATCGGAAGTCCTAGGTGCCTGTTTGTGCAACAACCATTAGGTACAAGTTCAATACATCCACATAATATCACAATTGCATACCAAAGTTCATTCCAACTTCAACAACCTTATTGACATCATATGCATTATCATTTGACCATATTTAATTCAACCTTTACTAATTAAATTATCAAAATGATCATACACTATACAAAACTGAATCAAAACCTAGTTACATGTTGTATATCGAAACATAAAGGGACTATACAAAAATTGCTGTGTAACACCCCTAACCCATATCCGTTGCTGGAACAAGGTTACGGAGTACTACTGGAGTTTACAGATGAAATATTATTAAATCATACCATTTACTATTCATATCTGAAACCAGACATATTCAATCATATTGTCCTTTAAATAGACCCTCGAGGCCCAATTTATGAGTTAGAAACAAGTCGGGACTAAATCGGGAACTCAGAGAATTTTTCGCGAAATTTTAAAAATTTCTCCTAGATGCAGGGGACACACGCCCATGTGGCCAGGCCGTGTGAGCAAGTGACACACCCATGTTCCAGGCCGTGTAGGCATTCGATATGAAGTACACGGCCATGTCCCAGCCTGTGTCCTTACCCGTGTAACTCTCTGACTTGTGTCACACGGCCAATCACACGTCCGTGTGGACAATTTAATTTTTGAAAATTAGGTGCAGGGGATACACGACCAAATCACACGCCCGTGTGCATGACCGTGTGTCACACACGGCTGAGACACACACCCGTATGTCTATCCGTGTGGACGAAGGTCATTTTCAAGGCCACTTTTCTCACCCAATTGGTCTTCCACCTACAACCACATTTAAGCACATTCACCAACCAATTCAAGACATTTAAACCAAGCCAAAACCAAATTCTTATGCATGATATATCATGACATTGATTGAAACATCCAACTTACTCAATTGAACATATTCTTACTTAAGCATATTTAAAACTATAATACCAATCATGCACACTTACATATAAAACATAGTATAACCTCATTCATATACATTAACCATACTATCACTAGCCATTCCAATGGCTAGTTACAATTAAAACATATCATCATTTTGCCTAACTTAGCCTATACATGCCATTATACCAAAATAAGTTTTCTATTTGTACCAGAATGAGCTGAATGATAGTGTGATGATGCTTCGACCGATTTTCAACCTTTATGAGCTTCCGAGCACTATAAAACAAAGGAAAATAAATAGAGTAAGCATATAATGATTAGTAAGTTCGTATAACAGGAAATTAACTTACCAATCATATTCATTTAAAATAAGCATTCATAGTACATCCAAACCAATAAAATCAATAGCCTAAACACATACAAATCTTCATCAAGCATAATAGTCATGAAATTCATATGATTATCAAGAAAATAGAGATGAGTTCATCGTGCAACAATTTCCAAGTATTTCAAGGATATTCGAGATATAATTCATTTAAATCTCACATTTTCTCACATCATGAGTTTTGTCCGTTGAATCATTGAAATATCGATGGATACCCGGGTAGTACACACGAGGTGTACCAAACAGTGATTCATCAATTCATATTCGGGGGTGCTCATTAAAGCACATAATCGGGAAGCACTCTCTAGAGCATATAACAGGAAGCTCATGTGAGCCATGTAACGGGAAGCTTATCCGAGTTGCATAACAGGAAGCTCATGAGAGCCATAATCAGGAAGCTCATGCGAGCCAATAACTAGTAGCTCCGAAGAGCTATTAATCGGGAAGCTCCGGATAGCCATATATCGGGAAGTTCAAGCGACTATTATTGGGAAGCTCCGGAGAGCCATTAATCAGAAAGCTCACGAAGAGCCTTTAATCGGGAAGTTCCGTAGAACCATATATCGGGACGCTAATAAGAGCTACGGTGTGTCCACAACACATGCAGGATCACAACTGATCGGAATGCTCTGAAGAGCTATTAACGAGAAGCTCGCAAAAACCATATAATGGAAAGCTCGAGAGGGCTAATAACAAGATGCTTTTTCGAACTGTGGTGTGTTCGCAACATATGCCGGACCACAACCAGTACGGGAAGCTTGTATCCATCGAATTTCATCTTATTCAAACGAAACTTAACATTTATCAGGCATGTCAAATATATAAATATTTTCATATATATAACAAATTCATAATTCACATATACAACATTCAATCCAAACATGTAAATATACACAATTTAGTTACACGAACTTACCTCGATACTTGTTCATATACAAGAATATACTAATCCGATACCTTTTGTTTTCCTCGGTCCAATTCCGTATTTGGCCTTTCCGGATCTATATAAATGAATTTAATTATCAATTTATTACATTTCATATTCAAACCAACCCAATTCACTTTTTAGGAAAAAGTACCATTTTGCCCCTATACTTTTGATTAATTCTAATTTCGTCCCTAGGCTCGGAAAATGAAATTCATGCAATTCAATCCTTAATCCAAGCCTAGCTGAATTTTTCATATAACATTTACAGCTCATGTATTTCATAAAAATCAGAAATTTTTCATGAATTTTACATCTTTACAATTTAGTCCCTAAATCACAAGTTCATCAAAATTCACTTTACAAAAGTTGTTTATCTATTAACAACCTTTCATTTTCTACCATAAATTTCAAAATTTCAGCATATTCATCCATGGAAAAACTTTTATAATTTGATAACTTTGCAAATTAATCCCCAAAATAGATAGATTATGTTATTATGATCTCGAAAATATGAAAATTACTAAAAACGAGACATGATTACTTACCCAATTAAGCTTGCTTGAATTTCTCTCTCTTAGCTAGGGTTTCCATAAAAAAATTTGGAGAAGATGATATAAAATGATGATATTTTCTATTTAGTTAAAATATCATCATTTATTATTTCCTTTTTCCAATTTAGTCCTTTTCTTTTCTTAAATTTCCATGGATGAATCATCATAAATATCTAATAACTACATTTAATGGTCTAATTGCCATATAAGGACCTCAAATTTTGAATTCTATAGCTATTTGCTACCTATAGCCACTAGAATTTAACTTTTGCATTTTATGCAGTTTGGTCCTTTCCTCCTAATTAAATATAAAATTGGTAAAATTTTCTTATCAAAATTTTCATACGTCTTTCCTATCATAATGCAAACCATGCAATGATATTAAAATAAATTTTCTTTCTGAATCAGATTTGTGGTCCCGAAACCACTGTTCCAATTTCACTGAAAATAGGCTATTACATGCTGAGTTGAGGGTTGCTGATTGGATGCTGAACCACAACTCGGGACTTCGGGATGTACTAGAATTTACAAACGAAAATAAACAAACCGTGCATACCGATTCGTTGAAGTTGTTGAATGTGCATGAGTTTGTTGGAGCTGTTGTACAATTGTGCTTTAGTTGATGTCAAGTAGTTGTTTAGTTGTTAGCAGGTATGAGATTGTTACGATGGTTATTCTATCTGTTTGTCATCTGGATATACCTTTGATATATAGACTGGTGTAAGCTCTCTTTGTTGAATAAAGAATAGAGTATTATCTCTTCATCTTTCATTTTTTTCAGTTTCTTTTTACTTTGCTATTCATCTTTAATCAGTTTTCCAGCAAATACTTTTGCAAAAGATACAACATTATTTGAAAAACGAAGTTGAAAGTATTAAAATTGAGATCTAAAAGAAACTCATTTGAGATCATGGAAAGGGAGGCTCAACCTAAAATAAGGCTAACTTGGAACCATGTCTAAAATGATAAAATCTTTTCTCTAATTAACAAAAAAAATTTATATATATATAAAGGAGGATGTAATTCGAAGAAATAAAAAGATTATCGCACATTTTGTAATTCAAAAATTTTAAAAAAAATTGATAAATAAAAATAGACTCCTGAAAGTTAGAAGTAAGCAGAAACAATGGATCCTTCCTGTAGAGACTTATTAGCATCTTCCTCAAGCAATCGTATAATATAAACTGGTGGTTCTTCGAAGAGAGTTAATTGATTTAAGCTCCCTAATGTTGCCTTTGCCAAACAATCAACTATCTTGTTGCTTTCGCGCAAGATATGCCTGAATTTATAAATTGATATATATTTAAAAATGATTGCGAATTCATAAATTTAAAAACTTTGTTCGTTGAAATCGCGCTCTACACCATCTTAATTAACCTTAAGAAAAAAATTCTGATTAATTTCTCGTTTAGTATTTTCTTTTATAATTTTACTTTAAAAATTATCGAAATTTTGTAAAAATAGTTTAAGATACAAAACTCAAAGTTTAATATTAAAAAAAGAAAAAAAAAAGAAAACTAGTGTGATGTTAATTACATTTGTTGCTTGTTGAGTATGATGAAAATATAAAATTAACTTTCACGACAAGAGTTTGTAAAATGTTAATAAATCCGATATTAAAAAAGTTTTAAAGATTCACTTTACGTAAGTACTTAAATTCTTACTTGCTAAGCAATTTCTATAAAAGATAAAAGGGTGATATTTTTAAGAAACAGACCGCATTATTAGGATTGAATATGCGGTCTCCACATGTTACTCAACAATGGGCAAATGAAGATAGAAGATCCCCCTCTTGTCACTGTCACCACTCCCACTGCTAGCTATCATTATTAGCCCCCAATCATCACAACCGTCCCCTCTCACTAACACAATTTATAATATGTTAAATGTATTTTCATAGTAAGAGTGGCTTTAAGTTTAAGTTCAGAAATTTAAACGCCACTGATGAATGAAATTCACGTATTAGTCACAATAAAAGCACTAATAAATGAAATTTATTTTGATAGGGATTGAAGTTTGACTTTAGTGGTATCTTAGCTCATGAACGTGATTAATGAGTCAATGTATATCAAAATTCAACTTGTTTAGATGGCCATATATTAGGTTTCTATTTTCTTCTCTTAGGATTGGACTATCTGTTTGTCCTTGAACGATCTGATTGTGAATTTTTTAATTTTATTTTGATCCATTATTTATTAATTGAAAATTCATTTAAATTAATTACAAATATTAATGTAATATTTAATCACAAATCCCAAATACTTATATATTTTTCTATTATTATAATATCAATATACAAATTGAATAAACTTAAATACACACAAATGGTTACCATTATAACAATGACGTGATTAGGAAAGGAACTTGTAATATTTAATAATAAAAAAGTTATTTGGATGTTCAATTCAAACCTTGTTTTGTCGTGATGTGCTCGGAGCACGAGGTTTATGCTATGTGTGCTCATACTTTTGTGTGTATTAGGATTTAGGAGTGATTTGAATCGCAGAGATTTTCAGGCGATCAAGAATGATTTAGGCTGAGACAGAGCCGTTGTCTGTTGGTAAGCAGCTTGTATTGTTTTCACACACCATAACATTTGAACGCACAATTTGGGGGTTTTGAAATTAACGTGGTATGAGGAAGAGGGCCAACAGTGAACTGTTCCATCAGGTCAGGGACAAATTCAGGGCCTTTCAATCTGTTGGTTAAACCTGTGTCTTTACAACTTGTAACCTCTTGAGTCTTGAAGTGAAGACTATATTCATCATTTGAATTAAATGAAAATAAATAATAACATAAATTATTAGAATGGATCTGATTTATTACCCATATTCATCACTTGTTTATGTCACGATTTATTTTTGCACTTTTGGTGGAAGTTATTCACTGCATGGCAGATGCAGTTGATAGACCGTCAAGGGGCACCAGAACGTCTAATTGCAACAACAAGACTATTCATTTTATCAAACATCAAGCAAATTACGCCTTGAGTAACAACATGACATCTCAGGTTAAGAAAAACTTCTACGACTCCATACTTTCTTTGTCAATAAATGTGAATGCAATCAATAGAACATTTCTGTTCCCATCCAGTGTAACCGCAATTAGCAAGGTTTTCTTGTACTTCCCATAAAGCCAAGTGCCATTAACTTGGACAGTTGGCTTACAATGAGGGAACGCCCTGACACAAGCCAGGAAAGCCAAAAAAATACGGTGGAATATCTTTACACATGGAACGGGCTCATCTAACAAAAGCCGGGAATGTCCAAAAAAATACGGTGAAACATCTTTACACCATATAGGTCCTTCATCACTATTTGTTTGGCACTCCACGCTTTTTAATATGATACTATGTTGCAGTTCCGCCACCAAGACAACTATTGAAATAGTGGGCTTCGCCTCAATCAGCAGCTTGATACATCTGCTGATTAACTTTGTATCTAATTTTCAATGAATATCCTCCTACGCTTCAACATTGTTGCATTCTATTTCAATGAATATCCTCCTTCGCTTCAACATTGTTGCATTCTAACTCGGCATACAACTTAGCAGCATGTAGGTCCCCGTATTTGGTATGTGCATATGCCATTGTATTCACATCTTCATTGTCAACAAGTTCCAATAGATTATAAATACAATGATTGGATGACATTAGGTATCTGTAGAAGAGCCTTGATATCATCCTTCCACAATGGTAGGATGATTTCGCGCCAACTTTCTTACTTCGTTAATCTTAGCATCTCAATTGAACCTTACATCGACCTGTTAATTCGATTAAAAATACAGCACCAATTTCAAACAGGTAAATTTGACCTTTGTAGTATACATATGCAACAAAATCGTTCTCCATTTTCACGGTTGTTTTTTTAAAGATCTTCACTATTAATTTTTTTTTTCAGTTAAGTGGGTTTTTTTTTTTTTTTTTATTAAGGTTGTTTTGAATTTCAAGGTGTGGCTTTAAATTGAAAAATTTATTTTTGCTCCCAAATTCCCGCAATGAAAGGGCTTATTCGTGTCAAGGGAAAAGGATCCTACTCCCCTGACACAGACTGGCCTACCCCAATTTGTCATTTTAGGTGCCGATTTGCCCTCACATATCACACTCCCATATTATTTCGATAATTAATTGAGGGCATATTAGATAAATAAATTTTTTTATATTATCTGGGTCAAAAATCGATAAAGATTACAAATTTTAAACTATAGTATTTCAAATTTGATTCTCGCAAAAATTGTCTTTAAATTTTATTTTTATTTGATTTCAACATATATATATATTTTATGTAATTATGTTTGTGTAAATTTTAAAAATATATTAAAACTATATAAAAAGAAATTGTTAATACGTTAAAAATTATAAAATGAACAATAATTAGTTTATAAAACTTAAATTCGAATATGGCATATAAAAGAAATAGGAGGCAGATACAGAATTATGTATGAATAGCAAAGGAGTGTGAGGAGCCTGAGTCAGATGGACCCCACGGTATAGTCGAATCCACGCGAGAAAGGACCCACATGTACTGGCCCCCAAGGCCATAGACTATCTTAGCTAGGTTTTTCTTTCCATTTAAAGCTTTGTTTGATGACTGAAATATGAATACAATATTAAAAAGACACAGAAAAAAAAATAATATATGAATAAACAAAAATTATATAAATATATAATATAATATTTATCTACCTTCAAGACAAACATATCATTATCTTGTACGGGAAACTCATCATTACAGTTCTATGGGATAGGAAAAAGAAAAAAAAAAAAAAACTAAATTCATTTCTTCTCTCACTCTCTCATTGGGAGGCGTACTTGAGGGGCCTAGCTTTTGCTTTATATATCTTCACCTTTGCAGCTGCTTTGCTTTGCTTTGAGTTGTTACCCAAAACAAAACCCATCTCTCTTCTTCTCTTGCCTCATCTTCTTTGCACTTGATCTCTTCTTGTTAAAACAACCCCCCAAAGTTGGAGTTTCCTTAGCTGTGTTGGATATTTTGTTTTCTTTTTCTGTTGCATGGATGGATCCTTCTACCAGACAACACCAGGTATATACATATATATGTTATGATAAGGGTTATATATGTATATAGTATTTATGATAAAGAAACAAGTGTTTCTATATATGTTTCGCGATGTAGGTAGAGCTTTGTGAATTTTGGGAGGTTTGTTTTTTATCTGAAAATTCGAAAAGATGTGTTAACTTCAGTTATGCTAATATAATTAGGAGTTGATCGCCTTCTGTTTCTGAAGTTCAAAATTATAAAAGGGAAAAGGAAATTAAATTTTGATTATCAACATAAGCTATAGTTTTTTTTTTTGTTGTTATGTATGTTCTTTCACAAATTTATAGAAGTTGTTTTTCTGTGTCACAGTTGTTCTGATTTGAATTAAATTAGAACTAATGTTGATTTCTTTCTTTCTTTTTCTGTTCTTATAATCAAGTGAATATTAAAGAGAGAAAAAAAAAAACAAATTGATTAAAAAGGCTCTAAATTCTGAACTATCCCTTCATGACCCCACTGATTAATGATATCAATTGTCCCGATCAATCAAGATATGACCAAGTATTAGATTATAAACCTGATTAAGAACAAATATTTATTTATTGCAATTTGGTCTAATATATATTTTTTTTTCTTAAAAAAATTCAGGAGATGGCTAACCCTTCAATGGAAAACATGTCGGTTAACTCAAAAGGACAACAAGAGAGAAAGCCAAGACCTCAACATGAACAAGCACTCAAGTGCCCCAGATGTGATTCCATCAACACCAAATTTTGTTATTACAACAACTACAGCCTTTCTCAGCCAAGGTATTTTTGCAAGTCATGCAGGAGATACTGGACCAAAGGAGGCACATTGAGAAATGTTCCGGTGGGCGGTGGGTGCAGGAAGAACAAAAGATCATCATCATCATCATCATCAAAGAGAAGCCAAGATCAACCGTTATTAACATCCAATACTAACCCACTCATTGCTGGTCACCTCCCACCTTTGAATTACGACACCAATGACCTAAGCCTGGCCTTTGCTCGGCTCCAAAAACAATCCGGTTTCCCTTTAGGGTTTAATGATTTTGGAAACCCTAGCCTTAACGGTTGTACCAGTAGTACTTCACCACCCAATCCTGCCATTGTTGATGCACTAAGAAGCAGTTTCCTTGGAAACCAGAACAACTTGCAGAATTTTTACTATGGGTTTGGAAATGAGAACATGGGGGAGGTTGAAGATATGGGGTTTAACGGGGAACTTATGGTACCATATCATAATGAAGAAATGAGTAACGCAAGTACAGTTACAACAATGAAGCAAGAGCTTTCCATTGCCGACTTTGATTCTGGAAGAGGAACCTGGAATGGCTTCAATTCATCTTGGCATGGACTTCTCAATAGCCCTCTAATGTAGTAAAAAGAAAAGAAAGAAAAAAAAAAAAAAAAAGACTTAGTCTTCTGTTCCTTGTTCTTGTCTTTTGTTAATGTCTGAAAGCAGCATATTTCAGTAGCTGTTAATCTGTTTTTGTTTTTTTTTTGTGTTAGGAGATTTGATTCATCAGAATCATCAGTGTTTTGCCCTTCTTTTCTTTTTTTATTATTATTTAAAATTGCCATTTTCATTCTATTATTGGATGATAAGCAAATGATGATTGAAATTTGTTTGGTAACCAATTAAGGGAATTTGCAGGAGATGGTAGAGAAAAAAGAATGAAAGAGTGAGAGAGATGTTTCATGGATTTGTCTGTCAGGTCTGAACTGTCTGAAAACAATTATTATTAAAGTTAGGTTAGTTTGCATTTGCAGAACCATCGGATTTTGAATCAGTTGATGTTTTCTAGATATTCTGTCATCATAACTTATTACTTTCAGCTTCCCGTAGATTCCAACAATAAAAACAGATTATTAAATTCACATGTCAGTAATAAGAAATAAATATATAGATCACGATCTCTCTCAATTCAGTGAGACAAGGAAAAGCACTAATCCCAGACAAAATCTTACTTAAGATATTGTCACCTTGATGGAACAATTGTTAGAAAATTAGCTTAAACATTCTACTACTAATATAATACTGTTTCAGCGTTGAATCACAGTGGGATTATGGTGGTATACCTCACTATATGCTTTTTATAAATTAATAAATGCCTTCAATACAATTTTCAAAGATAATTATTTAATATGATCATTTTTATACTTCTTAAAAGAATTTTAAATCACTTTAAATAATATTCTTGCTAACAAAATAAATTTATCATGTTTAAAATAACAGTATTGTTTTAAATCGCATATTAAGTGACCGTAGATAGGAGTAGTTATTAAAATATTTATTTATTTATTTTGTGAAAGGTGTTATTTATTATGATATCTGACCAGGAGTAGGAACAAAAGAAATACGAGTGTGGACAATGCACATCTTTTTTAGTAATTCCTCCCTACAAATTGAGTCTTAACGCAATCCAAGTTTTGGATTTAATTTATTATTTTAATCCAATAAAATAACCAACTTAATTCGTTGTGATGCACTTTGATTAAAATATCATGTTTATTGTTTGTCGAGTATCCACTTAGAGCAGCAATTTTTGACAATATTTATGCTTTCACTCCTTCAACAAGTAGGGTAATTAATTAATCATTTTATAAATAAATATTTAATTATGGTTTGTTTTCTTTAAAGAAGATTTAAAACTAAACCTAAACAAGCATCAACCTAGTCATTCTACGTCCTCCGAGTCTTAATCAATATTTATGCTCGATTTCCTTCACCATGAACTTAGTACAACTCAACCACCCACTCTCATCTCATCATTTTCCACAACATCACTATGAATCCCCAATATTACTTTATTTACCAACCCAACAACCTCTATATTATCTGTTTTCAATATAATCCTCCTTGCACCAATATTCCAAGCATATTGTAGCCCATTGTGCAATACACATACCTCAGCCTCAATAATGGAGCAGATGTTGATGTTTAGGTACCATTTGGAATCAAAAAAAAATATTTAGGTACCAAAATAAGAAAAATATATAATTTAGGTATTAATTTATGAGTTAGTCTTCTTTTTTAAATATACTTATAATGGTTTGAGTAACGGAAATATCAACTTAGAAAAAAAATAATTTAGGTATCACTTGTAACAAAAAAAAATATAAATTATCAAAATAGGAAAATGATATAATTTAGATACCAGCTTATAAATTAAGCGAACTAACACCTGCTTTACTTTTTAACTTTATTTTTTATATGACCGACAATTTGAAGCTGCTTTCATACTGCAAATTGGACTCAATTGGATCACAAGTTGAAATCAATCTGACTCCTCGCCCAATCGGTTAAACTTTACTTAAGCAGTTGGATTTCTGAATTCGTTTTTAAAAATATTTAAAAATCATTTTAATGTTAAATAAACATTAATATTTAAATAGTTAATTAAGAAAGATAGGTAATTAAGTTAAGAAGTTAAATATTTAAATTTCAAAATTTATAAAGATATATATTTTTTTATGAATTTTATTAATAATTAATTATATATATAGTTGCCAATAGAGTCTAATTGACATTGTTGTCACGGTATGAAGACGTAGGTTAGAGTGCATTAAAGTCTATTTATCCTCCTATTCAAGGATTGAGAGGTTATAGACAATTGTATAAAAAAAATTACATAGAGTTACTAAACTTACTCAAGTCGGGACTCTCCATTCAACTAAATTAGAAATTAATTTTTTTATTGTTCAGGACTCAAAAATAAAATACTTTGATTTCGAACTAATCTAACCTAAATAAATAATTTTTTTTTAAAATTTTCCGAAACTAAAACAATAATTTGAGATGGAGGTTTGGAAAAAATAGATATTTGCTATCCAGATCCATAAACCAGTCTACTACCAAGATAATAAATATCCATATAGACCCAATAGGCAGCCCAAAATACAATATCACAAGTTCAAAACTTGCATTAGCAATGTAGTCCGTATCAGTGGATGTATGCAATAATATTGCTATTAGTGATACTGAAATATTTTTTTTGTGATACCAAAAAAGTAGGCATAAGCCTAAATTACTAGTTAAACACAGACGGGGAAGAGAGACCCCCAAACTATCAGCAAACAGGCACCGATTCAATCCTTGTGGAGCTTCATCAATGACAAATATTTATAAATGTCAAATGAAGAGAAATTGAATTATTTTTAAATATAAAATCTTAATTAATAAATTTCAAAAATTAAGAATGCAATTCGTATTTCAACAAATGTAGAATAAACAACATATTAATTAATAACGTCATCTCATAAATTATTTAGGTAACTCATTTTATTAATTAAAAAATGATAAGTTATGGTTAAATTTAAATAAAATAATACATTTTTATCATAATAGTCATTTAAGTTTGATGAAATCAAGTTAGCTAAACTTTAATTAAAATTATTTAAGTTCATTAGTTCTAACCAGTATGGACGGAAAGAGGTGAAATATAGTAATATAAGTATTGAATGTATTATTTATTATGTGTAGATATGAAATTAGCTACGATGTGTTAATAATGTCAACTTCTAATCATCTATTTCTCTATTTTACTTTGTATTTAAATTTTTTTTAACTTAATAGTTGGAGTCCATCTTAAATCATAAATTTGATCATCAACCTCCAACCGTTGTATCATCGACACAAAGTAAGATAATTATAGGTAACATTTTCTTTCCAAGGGACTAACTTTTGATTTAGTTTTGGGTTTTAGATTAAATTCTTTACATTTTCTATAATGAAGTTGATTAGGTTAGAGTTGCTGTTATTTTCAATGAAGTTCATTAAGAATCCATAAAACAGAGCAACTGTGATCCATTATCATCAATGAAAATCTCAGTTCATTGGACAGCAACATATTATCACCCTGCATAATCATAGTTATTAAGAAAATTGGTAATTCATATTATCATCCAGCAGTCGATTAAGTGATGGCCTAATATTAAGCAAGCAGCTTAGCTGAAACAACAATGGACTCCAAATCCAACATCACAACAAGTTGCATTTTCAACTGTAAGCATACACCGATATGACATCCACAGGAAAATAGGGTAAAAGAGACAAAATATAGATTCCATACAATTTTGGCAATACTTATATATAATATAGGTGTTCTATTTCAGTGGCTTCTTCCATAAGATCCCGATCTTCTTCAGCATGTTCCCATTTTTCTTATTCAGCAAATCATCATCCATATCTTCAGTATAAGGTGAGCTAATCTTTGGATTATAGTTGCCGTCCAGTGAACCAGTTCTCTCAATGAACTTCTTTCCATTATTACCTGCTGAAAGCAATGCAGCAGCTAATTCCGCAGCCTTGCGCCACTGCTCCGATTGCACCTTCAATCTTCTCAACTCGGCCGCCATTTCCGAATTGGCCGCCTGTGCAGCCTCAAGCTGTTCAGCCACCCTGGTTGCTTTCCTGTTATTCTTATCTGCCTCCTCCATTGCAAGTCCAAGCTTCATAATAGCTTCTTGCTTTGCAGCCCTTGTCAACTCTAGCTCAGCAGCCACTTTATCGTTCGATTTACCTATGTTCGTGTCCCTTTTATGGATTTCCGACCGGAGCATCTCGTTCTCATCGGATATATTTTGAAGTTTTGTCTCCTTATCCATCATATTTGCCTTCAGATCAACAACAGCTTCCTTCAATGCCTTAAGCTTGTTTTCGAGTTCCACTTCTCGCCGGCATAACAAGTTTTTCTCAATCTTCATGTGTAGCTCTTCATTTTCCTCCGAAATACCCTGCAACTTAGTTTCCTTATCCATCAGATTCGCCTTCAAGTCAATAATATAAGAGTTTGCTTTCTCTAGTTCGGCTAACAACTCTGCCTCTCTGGTGTTTATCCGGTCCATCTGCTCATGAGCACTCTTTATCTGTATAATGCTTTGGATTTGTTCTTCAAGGCGTTTAATCTCAGCTGTTTCGAGAGCAGATCTTAAAGAAGAAATCTCTGCTTCAAGTTGCTGAGATTCCTCAGGTTTCTCACTTTCTCGTGTTCGATGCTCGACAACTATACGACCACCATCAGAATCAAGAGAGATGATGCCACCAGCGTTGATCAGGACTGCCTTAAGTTTGTTAATAAGACCTTCCAGTGAATAAACACGTTCCCTTGACTGATCTATGTCTGAAGCAATGGAATTGTAAGCTTCGACGGCCTTCATGCCTTCGGATCTAAGCGCCTCAACAGTCTTTTTCGCAGCTTCAAGTTGTAGCAGAGTTTCACTAGCCAATACTTCGGCCTGAGGTTCCGATTCTCGGCCATCCTTTAGCCGGTTTTTCATGTTTGATACAAGAGAAAGAGTTTCGACCAGGTTTCCGTTCAAGTTCTTAAAATCCAAAATCGTTGATTCCGCTTGCTTGGTCTGTTTAGCCTCAGATTCAGCCACCAATTCAAGATGATCCTTAAGTCGTTGAATCTCATTCACAGCCGAGTCAAGAGACTGCTGCTTTCGGGTAGCTTCAAGCTCCGGCTGCAAGGCTTGATCCCGTCCTTGTGATATCAGCTCGAGTTCAACAACACGAGTTCTCTCAGAGGCAGACTCAAGAAGCTGTTTTCGACACGTTTCGGGCTTTGCAGACATGGCCAACAGTTGCTTCTTGAACTCCTTGGCATCTCGCAGAGCTTGGTTCTTGCATGATTCGGATGAATTTAACTGCTCCTTCACCACCTTTAATTCTTCTTGAAGCTGTGAATTACGTACCTCCAGTTCAGATATTCTGCTGGGGCGCTTCTTCTGAAGCAAGAAAAGCAGAAAAGGTTAGATTTTCGGATTCGCGAAGGATCGAAAGAGCCATGTTTCTAAGTGCTAAACTCGAATTTCTAATTTGAAAAAGACAAGTCTATGGGAGGCTAATGCGTCTGCATCAACACAACTAATCGGAAAGGTTGAAAAAAAAGCCCGTCCCCATTAATGAGATCAACAAGTGGCATGCTGCTATTATAAAAGGAGGAAAATGGGTTATAAGTACTAAGCTAGATGATCATGCATGAAGTCTATAATGTTTCCTTTTGTATACCTCTGGAGCTTGGCTTCTAGGTAAATAGCGCTCAACAACCTTAGGGCTTTTCTCTTTTGAAGTTCTGCTTGCCCGATTCGAAGTAGAAACTGCTTCGGTGTCTAGTGTGGTTGGCTTGAGTCGACGAACTGCTCGTGGATAGACCCTTGGCGGCACTTCCGAAGATCCATTTCTGTTAAACATCGGTAGTTAATGAACAGTGCATGGTAAAATTGAAAAACTTGGAGTAGTAGGATGCACTGCACCTATATGCATTTGTATGCCTTTCAAGCAGTGGTTAAATCCCAGGCAACCCGGGTGATCATAAAGGGTAACAAACAAGAATAAGCATTCATTGCACCTATATGCATTTGTTTAAATGGAAGAAGAAGCTCCAATTCCAACTAAGCATCTTTCTTTCAAGGAAGAAAAAACAAAACATAAATTTGCTGCCTAAATGGATCCATAAAAAGAACCACCTAAGAAACCTGTGATAAGGGAGAATGAACAGTCATTAAAGGGAATACAAGTTACCTTCCTTTTGATGTCTGCATAATTTTAATTAGCTCTTAATCTCAATGTTAAAATAGCAAGTCAAGTTTATTTATCCTTCACAACTTCAATGCTTCCCTGACCCACAGACCACAAGCTGAGACTGAAGAATCCAATGTCAATGAATTTAATGAGCTCATATTGAAAGGCGCAGGCTCTAATTCTTCTTTCGAAATTCCTATATAACTCAATTTTCGACATAAACCTAAAGATATTAACTTCCAAACACATAAAAATACTCAGTATCTAGATGTCCTAATAACCTAGATTTTCACATAAAAGCTATAAAGGCAAAAAAGACCAACCAAAGCAGAGGTAAAAGAATATGTTGAATAAAAGGTCAAACCAGAAATCTCTGCCACATTCAATGCTACCGCAAATTTTACCTGGTTCATGATCCACAAGACATTATTATAGTCACAAGGGTCCTACAAGTTACTTACACTAATGGAAACAAATAAATTTCCATTAATGTACCCTTCTTTTCATGGTTTCTTAACTAACTGTATTAAATACTACAAAGGGGGTATTATTGTCATCTATGAAGTCCTCCATTGATGCCGTGAAACGTGGACACTAGATTAAAAGAAAAAATGATTTCAAATGCTGGTCAAACTTTTGTTCGTCTTGCGCCAAAACACAAAATCACATTTATGAAGTATGAAACTCGTTTGTTTCTCAGGAAATCAATATTTTTGGGAAAACTATTTCAGCAAAAGGAGAAACAAGTTTTAAGATTACAAACATTTAACTGTTGGTAACTTCAAAACAACATCTACTGCAGCTTAAGAAACCACTCATTTTTCTATTTGAAAAAACGAGGGGCTAAAGTCACCAAAACGAAAACCTTTTTAAGATTCCATTTTCTTCAAAGAAGGGGGAAAAAAAAGACAAATCAACAGAAACAAAAAAACTTTCACTTCAAAAATACAAAGGAAAATAATTGTCTTTCTCTTTACAGCAATTTTTTTGGGAGAATCCCAAAGAACAGAACAAACAAAAAGTATAAAGTAAACTTACCAACTGTAGTGATTGAAGTTAAACAACTACTGCAAAGCGAAGTAATTAAGGGAATGAGTAAAGTTTAAAGCTTTGTTAGAGTACTTCATGTAATTCTAACGAGATCACATTATTGAAATTTCTGTTAATTTGGTTACTTATGCTACATATATATAGTTAAGGATGGTGGAAATAGTGATTTCAGATTTAATTTTATTTTTTAGCAAAAAAAAGAAAAGAAAAGGAAAACTAGGTGTTATTAAGATTAATCCATTTGAGTGTTAGATATTTGTTTTTTATGATCGAAAAATTGATTGATAATTTCATTCTAAATATCTTTACTACTTTGAAAATAAAAACAGAATTGACCAGCATGAAGAATTTTTTTTTCTTCATATGCCTGCTGAAGAGAGTGATTTTTTCCTAAAATTACTCAAAATGATTTAACATTTAATTTATTTATAATAAAAATTAATTTAAATCAATCAGATTAAAGGTTTGTGTGTTAAACGAGTGACCCAAAATCTAACCATTACTACAATTTTAATTTTTTTCCCGATTTGGAAAAGAAATAAGTCATAAATCTAAACATTTAACAAATGTTTATTGCTTAATGAACTTTGGATTTTGGGATTTATGGATTTCTTTTTTAGTTTTTGTTGACACTTTAGAGTGGGCTTAAGAAACTAATGGGCCTTCAAATTTTGTTTTTTTGTAGATCTGGGTTGTTTTAAATGTTTTACTTTTCGCTTTCCAGTTCAAGAAAGGGCATATGAAAATATATTTTTAAATAATTTCAGAGTTTTTCTTCAGTTATCTTAATTTTATACCCATATATCATAGGGCTTATTAAGCTTTATTGAAAACAAATATTTAGATGGATTTTTTTTTTTAGGAAAAAAACTCCTTCAAAACCTTAATTTTATCACTACGAGTTGCAATGCCTTTTACCTTCAGGAAGAACGGCATGGGAGAAAAAATAGAGTTTGATCCTGAAAATATTAAAAAGAGAAGAGGGAAAAGAAAAACAATATTAGTTGGGTAGGTTTGGAAAGGGGTCCACCGCGTCATCTGATGACCATATGATGTTGTATTTATTCAGATCAGCTTTTTGTTTTGCTCATTCAAATAACATCCGAATCTTAACCGTCCAAACTGCCACCTTTTGTAAGTCTACCCTCCAACTTTCTCATACTTCCAAGTAACCCCCAAATTATTATATATTAATTGTATGTAACGTGCTCGAATTACGAATAGTACCAATGAAACTAGGATTCTATTATTCACTTCCATGTGAGTCAAGTATAGATGGAAATTGATGTCTACCTTTTTAGTAATATTCTCCTAATTGTAAGCTTCTTATAAACATCCATCTGTGACACTCATATACTTGTATGGATATAATTTTAAAAAAACATATTCATATCAATTATTAATTATTTTTTATATCCTATAATTACTTCCCAATTCAATCTTAATGTTCAAAGCAATGGGTATGAGGAGAAGCTTGGAATTGAAATTACTACAAAAAAGTAAAAGCATATACAGAAAAAAAAATTTAGAAGAAAAATTAAGAATCAAACAATACATCATTTTAAGTTACAAATCTCCATTTTCTTCACACGGGATGGGATCCTTGAAGCAATTTCCTAGCAACTCCCTAACGTTTCTTTCGTCAGTCATTATTAGCTTTCACTCAATCCACATCACAAGTTAACTATAAAGTCAATAAAACTATCTTTTATAAGGCTATTTTACCAAATTGACCTAAAATATTTTGATATTTACCAAAATGATCCAGGTTTAAAAACAATCACCAAAATGACTTGAAATGAACAATAGAATGAGGTTTTGGCCTGTCAATGGCCGGCACCACATAGTATTTTGGCCCCATAATTGCCTGATGATTGTGTCAGACTTTAAAAAATTGAATTTTTTGGTTCTGGCCTTCCAATGGCCGGCACTAGGGTATTTTTTTTTTAAATCGTATCATACTGGTATACAAAATTTTTAAAAAAAAAATTAGTCTTGGCACAAATCAATGTCGACACTGACTCGAGATATTTAAAAAAAAATTGGTGCGGACAATCATCGGCAAAGACCAGGACTCAAATATTAAAAAAAAAATTGGTTATTTTTTTTTAAATCACGAGTCCGGTGCCACCGATGACAAAGCCAGCGCGACTATTTTTTTAAATATCTTGACTCTAGTGCCGACCATTGACAAAGCCAAAGACTAAAAAAATATTTTTTTTAATATATGAGTCTGGTGCCGGCCATTGACAGGCCAACACAAAAAAAAAATTAAATTTTTGTATACCAGTATGATACGATTTAAAAAAAAATACCCTGGTGCCGGCCATTGGAAGGCCAGAATAAAAAAATTCAATTTTTTAAAGTCTGACACAATCATCAGGCAATCATGGGGTCAAAATACCAGGTGTTGCCGGCCATTGACAGGCCAAAACCTCATTTTACTGTTCATTTTAGGTTATTTTGGTGATTGTTTTTTAAACCTAAGTCATTTATGTAAATATCAAATTTTTTAGGTCAGTTTGATAAAATAGCCCTTTTATCAAAAAAAAAAATGTAGATTGTTTTATTTGGCCCCCCAAATATATAGAAAAAGTCAGTTTAGTCTTTTATGTAAATTTTTTTATCTCTTTTACTCCTTCAAATTATACTATTTGTCAAATCATCAAAAAATAGATTAAAAAGTTAATATTTATTAATTTTACTGTTGTAACATACATGTGGATACCATATCATCAATTAATTATTTTTTAAAAATTCTAAAAAAATTCAAAAAATTATTTTAAAAATTAAAATTATAAAAAATTATAAAAAATTTTAATTTTAAAAAATGTATTAATTGCTAATGTGACATACATATAGCAATACACATGTATGCAACGTCTACAATTTGTTAACTTTTCTATCCCATTTTAAGGAGATTTGATAAATTAAAGGGCTAAAAAAAAGACAAAAAAATTAAATAAGAGACTAAAATAACTTTTTTTATAAAATTAAAGAATCAAATAAATCTTTATGCTTTTAAAAAATGAAACTATTATTATATTTAGTATTTAATTAAATTTTAATTAAGTAATCCAATCTAACCAAGTTAGCAACCTTAAAAAAAGCACCCAACCAATATATCAGATAATCCAAAAATAACACCCGTTTAACTTTTTTGCTTCTGCTGTTAATTTTTCAGTCAAAACGACACTATTAGTATATAAACAATAAAATGAATATAAAAATATCAAAAAAAATTAAGGGTGTATTTGGATGAAAAATTTGTTGGAAAGATTTAATTTGTATAAGATTTTTAAGTTAAAAAAAATTGTGAGTAATTTCGAAAAAGAATTTTAATAGCCCTAAATAAATGGTTTTTCAAATTTTCTCGTAACTTTTTTTATTCAATACGCAAAAAAAATTAAATTTCAAAAATTATTTTTGTTTAATTATGATATGTATTTTTTAAATTTTATTTTATTAAAATCATTTATAAAATTTTCAAATATAATAATATCCAAATTGAGTACTTTTTATATTATTTATTTTTAATATAATTATTTTTTAATTTATAAGATTTTAATAACCTATATTTTCTAAATTAATTATTTACCCAAATAATATAATTAAAAATTTTAATATTTTAAATTTATGACATTTTAAAAATCTCAAAAAAATTAATATTCTTTATGTAAAGATAATCTTAAGAGTGCTTTGGCCAAAAATATACCCAAGGGTTTAATTGTAATTTTAAACTAATGCACTTGTGAAAATCTAAAGCAACCACTTTACTTGTAATAACATTAACTTCTAGGCATATGAAATAGAAACGCCTGCATCGAACAAATTCAAATCACTGGATTAGCTTCTAAGCAGCTTCTTCTCTCAGTAAAGAAGAAGACCCAAAATACTACGCAAAATAAAAAAAAACTGTAAAAGAAACAGGCTGCACTACCAAAGAGATCAAATCAGAAGCAAAGAAATGAGGGCCAGCAATCATTTGATAGGGTTACTAAACTTCTTAACATTTTTGTTATCAGCAGTAATCCTGGGTGGCGGAATATGGCTAAGCAGCAGAGCCAACAACACCGATTGTCTCAAGTTCTTACAGTGGCCATTGATAGTCATCGGAGCCGCAATCATGGTGGTTTCCTTGGCGGGTTTCGCCGGCGCCTGTTATAGGAACACGTTCTTGATGTGGCTTTACCTCTTCGCCATGTTCTTCATCATCGCTGCGCTCGTCGGGTTCATAATCTTTGCCTACGCGGTGACTGATAAAGGGTCTGGTCGCCCGGTGATGAGCAAAGGTTACTTGGAGTATTACTTGCGGGACTACTCGGGGTGGCTCAAAGACCGAGTGGTGGATGACGACTACTGGGCTAACATTAGGTCTTGTCTTAGGGATTCTAAAGTTTGTAGCAAGATGGGAAGAAGCTTTAATGGCGTCCCTGAAAGTTTTGAAATGTTTTCTATGAGGAAACTCAGCCCTATCCAGGTTTGATATTTTTCCTCTTTCTTCTTCGGCTTTGAGATACTCGTGACATTTGGTTTATTCAAAATGTTAAATTTTTGTTTAGAAAATTACATTAAGTAGAATTATTTTATAAAACTAATGATAAAAAAGATACTTAAAATCATAATTTCTTTTATTTTGTTACTTTAAAAGTATATTTAATTTATTTTTCTTAAATTAGTAAATCATAAAGAGTACGTAGAAACTAAAATGCCATAGAAATATTTAAAAAATCTTAATAAATGCTACTGAAATGAAATTAAATAAGACTTAATGATAGCATAAGTGTGTGTGAGTTTTGGCAGAGTTTGGTGGGTGAGGACATCATTCATTTATTTTTTGTTGCTTTATATGTTGTTGGATCTTCCGCGAAGGGAAATGATTGAATGAAACAGTGACGCTATGTCATCTGTATCCCTTTTCAATAGTTTTATGTCACATCTTGAATTTCAGGATTTTCATCCTGAAAAAAATCAAATCCAAATTAAAATCCTGATTTTCATCTTGAAAAAAATCAAATTCAAATTAAAATCCTGAAATTCAGGATGAAAATACTGATGTGGCATAAAACTATTGGAAAGGAATACAGATGACATGACGTCACTGTTTCATACAATCCTTTCTCCTTCTGCGAATAATACGTTACTCGTTGAAATCAATTTCTCAAATTAAATAATAAATTTATTTAATTTGAATTAAAGCTTAAACAGAGATAATCTTAGTTTAAAATATGAGCTTCAGTGAGATTAGGATATTCAAACGCACCTCACCATATGCCATCCAAATAGAAAACCAGTGCAATGAAAAAGCATTATTTCCTAATATTCCATCTCACCATGGTTTTGTAGTCTGGTTGCTGCAAGCCCCCAACAGACTGCGGCTTTGTTTACGTCAACGAGACGCTATGGAACATAGAAGGAGGTACGGTCGGACTCGGAACAGACACCGACTGCCCTCGATGGAGCAATGACCAACAGCAATTGTGCTATCAGTGCGATTCCTGCAAGGCAGGGGTGCTGGACAGCCTCAAGAAGAGCTGGAGGAAGGTCTCGGTGATCAACATAGTTGTCCTTATCCTACTCGTCATCTTCTATGTCATCGGCTGTGCCGCTTTCAGAAACAATAAGAGGATCGATAATGATGAACCTTATGGCGAGGCAAGGATGACAAAAGCACAACCTAGTAGGATTCAGTTATAGAAACCTAATGGTAATGGAGGCCATCGCTTTTATTCAAAAGATATGTTTGTATGTATGTTTTAGGTTTTGGATCCATTTTATGGTCGGTTTGACCAATGAACTTGAATTTGGTTTTGTTTTAAGAGTGTGGCTTTCTGTATATCTTGGTTTTCGTGGTATTCCATTCTCCTTGCACCAATCTCTCATTTTTAATGTGTTGCATACAAAATATCGAATATGAGCACATCAGGAAGTCCACATAACATAGCAGGAAAGAAGCCATTCGAATCTGCCATTCAAAGTTTTGGATTTGCTAAAACAAAATTGGATTATTGTTAGTAAAAGAAAAGAGTCTACTTTCAACTTTTTAGATTCTATTAATTTGAATTCAATGATCTCTACAACTTTGTGATGGAAGACAATATTGCATGCAAATATGTAAGCAAGTATGCAGTACCATTCATCAAGTGGCATAAAAAGATTGTACTTTTCAACCATCGCATGATTAAAATTGAACAAGATAATGGTTTTTTATATTTTGATACAAGCATAATTTCTATGGCGAGCAAAAATTACGAATCAAATAAGAATTATTATCCTATACATTATTAATTAGTAAAGTAAAAAAAACTTCACAAGTGGGTGAATTGTCATTTGCTTTTAGTGTATAATAAAAAATAATTAAAAAAATATTTGGTATCATTTTAATTTCACTTGTGAAGTTTTTTTTCTCTACTAACAAGGGATAAAATAACTACCCATGAAATAAATTCTGTTGAAACCTAATGAAAAACTCTTGGGAAAATGTAAAGAACGACAATTCAATGTTTATCCCCATTACAATATTTGAAACTTCGGTTTGGGGTTTTTGTATATGGTTGCTCTTCGATCCTTTGTGTATCGCTCAACAAAGAAACACTGTAATTTGCTTCAGAATCATGTCTTTACCCCTTGCTGTAGATGTGTTTTGCTATTATCGGTGAACTTTGACTCATGATTTTCAGTGTCTGTCAGCAAAAGTGGCTTGCTAATTTTCTGTTATAACGCAAAGGATAGTAATTAAATCCAAGCGAAACTCCACATGAAAAGATTTTAAAAGTGAAAAGAAATGGCACACCAAAATCATTGATGGAGGCCGTCCTTGCTTAGGTAGGAGACCAAAAAATAGAGGAATGTTACCTGCTTTAGTAAGCAATCTCCTTGTTCTTCAAGTTCACTCAATTGTTCCACTGTCATGCCATACCATTCATCAATCCAACCAAAACAATTCCGGTGACTTTCGACGAAGAGAGCTCTTTCACCCTACATGCATGATTTAAAATTGCTAACAGCTTTGAATATAAGTGAGCGAGAATGAATATCCGAACCAATTTTTAATATCACAAAATGTCTATTTTTAGTTCCTTGCCTTTTGTTTCCTACGGTTGATTTTCCTTCAATGGTTTTCTAATAAAATGATATAAACTAGATTGACATGCTTATATGCCAAAATTATGATTACTTTTTCAAATTCACCAATTACAGTACATCTAAAGATTAAAAGTCTAAGAAATTTTACCGCTAGCAAAGCTTGTTCAAGTTTACCACCAAAACCCCAGTATGGTGCCTTTATTGTAACCAATTTATATGCCGTCATTACTGGATTGCTATTTTCCTGTAAATATTGATATAACATGTAATTATTGACAAACTAAATTTGGTTTAAGATGTAACAAATAATTAGATATCACCAGAAAGATTCAATTAATTAGATACATTATTGTTCCATGAGACTGAAGATTTTCAAATAATTATACACAATTATACCAACCTGCCATCCTTCCAAAAGTGGACCACGACCAGTTTTTTCGGATTTGAATGTGGAGAAGTCAAAATTGCCATTTCCAACTGCATAACTCCAGTAATCTGTTGTAGGCATAGTGATATCAATGAATTCTACCTGTCTAGCTGCCAATTGTTCTTTATTTAATCCATGCACCTGTTTGCAAACCTGATATTAGAATTTGGGGTGGAGAGGAGGACCTAATAACAAAATTTCAAACAAACGAGAAACTTAATTAATATGACTTTCAAAGGAACTTACATTTTCGGATTTCCCATTGTCTTCGAGATGGATAGTCTCAATTGTGACACTAAGCTTGGCAAAGTATGGGCACTACAAGAATTTGAGACCTATGAGCATGCTTTGAGAGAAAACCATATAATATTTCTTTTTTCAAAAAAAGAATCTGAAGAAAACAATAATAATTACCTTGATCACTGAGAAATATGATATCCATTTTGTAAACAACAGAAGAATGACAAATGTTAATACAACTTATACAATGAACTCGAGCAATAAGAGGAAAATAAAAAGAAGACAACGTTGTACACCTGTTTTACATCTTGGATATGCATTCCAAGATTCTTCTTGCATGATGAGGGCATCTTTCGGTGCTAAAGTTGTAAGCCAAGAAGGTGCTTTGCTATATAAATTAACAACACAATGTATCATCTTAACGAACAAATGTGAAAATTAAACACCCTTAAGTAGCAAGCGGAGCAAGAAATTACCTTTGCAAACGGTAGAGTTTAGAAGTATATTGACCTTTTCCATATACATCATCTTCAAAACCTTTATTCTCCAATACTTCAACACCTTCAGCCTCATTTGTACTTTGCTGTTGCATCTTCAATACCATGAATGTTTGAGCTACCCGATACTGCAAGTCAAACGCAGATCAATGAAGGAAAAAAAAAAGAATTGTCTTATTTGAATCATGAATTTTGAAACTTTTTAGCTAAAATTTACCTCTTCTAAAGACATAGGCATGACAATTCGACTTCAAGTTACCCCCACACAGAAAATAAAAATCATTAGTTAATGAAAAAAAATACAAACAAACTAAAGAGAGAACCCATGTTTGGAAAAAGCATACAATTCCTTGACTTGAACCATGTTCTCTTCAATTGTCAATCTCCTTAGCAAGCTGCAGGTAGATTCAAAGAAGAAAAAAGGAAACTAGAAGGGTTTTTTTTCTTGGAGAAACAGGCAGGTGGTGAATGTAAGTTATAATTAGAGGAAGATAAAGGGTTTAGGTTGAGAAAGACAAATGAATTGTGGCGTCGACAACTGGTCATCTCCAAATTACGTTGTCATTGCCCTTTTATTTTCCAGTTTGGAATTTTTCTAATTTTAAGATGAAAACCAACGGAAACACGACCATTCACTTTTTTTCTTTTTTGGCGTTTGACTTTTTTTAGAGATGGATTACCCTTTAATATTCCTAATAATTAAGTCAAATGAAGTTCAAACTCAAGTTAGATAATATTAAAACAAAATGTTTAAATTTATTTAATTGTTAGATAAAAATAGTTCATTTACATACTTTTATAATGGTTGAATTAGATAATATCCCAATGCATGGATAGCTTAATCCAACATTGAGGATGGCTATTTTTTAAGTCAAACCAACCATGTGATTAAAGATTTTAAAATGGGTAATTATGGTCTTTTAAGAAGAATTATATTAGGAGTTGATTAAGATATTTGTATTTACATCTATTTTTTAAACGTTACCGGTTAATTACACATATGTTTTTATATTCTTGTTTGACTTTTACACGATAATAATTAGTTTGATGTATATTTTGATGCCTCCTCATGTTATTTGTTTTGATTAATTTCAATGGCTTGTGTTATGTATCAATTTATCACATATTCAACAAGGCATTGTTATGTCCATTTCCCTTTTCTTTTTCTTTTTTCAAAAAAATATTATGTTTTTCACACATTAAAATATGATATGTGATGTGATGTTTATGTAACTTTTTATAATGTGATATATTTTATATGTTAAATTTTGTCATTAAATTTTATATTTTGTGTAAGTTGTGAATTTAATTTTATATTTTAATTTGATTAATTTTTATTTTTATTTTTTGAATTTTAAAATCTTAGTCTTAACCAAATGGTAGTAGTTAAATTTATTTGATTAAATTTTACTATTAATCCATTATTATGCATAAAATTATAAATTTAGTCTATGTTCTCTAACTAAATCATTATTGGTTGCTATATATTTTTTAATTTTTTTTTTGAAATTTCAATCTAAATGCAAACAATAATTATTAAATTTATTAACTATTTTTTTTGTGAGTTAATACGTGAAAATAATAAGTTGACATAGTATAACACATAATAATATGTTTGACGCATCACATTTTGAAAATAACATAACTTAATAAATTTAATAGTTACCATTTGATCAGGATTAAAAATTTTAAATTTTAAAAATACAGAGACTGAAAATATCAAATTAAAATATAAATACTAAATCTACTATTTACACAAAGTATAAAGTCTAATAACAAAATTTATCCTATTTTATATAATTTGTCATAATTATTTAATATAACGGAATGATTCTTATGTTCCCCCATGTCTCAATTTATCTCATATTGTATATGATGTATCAATTATTATATCATAAAAATTTCGAAAACTTCAAAACTGAATTTTTTAAAACATTCATTTTTCTTCAATTTTATTTCAAATTATGGACACGTCATTTAGTAATAAAATGAACTAATTTATATAACAATCGGTCATATTTTGGATGTTTGTGCAATTAACTTATTTTATAATAAAAACCTGGAGAACAGTTTACGATGGATGCCCACAAATAACAGTGTGCCAGCGACACACCAAATCAACCCTACTTCACCTCCACCTCTCCCCGGTTCAACGGGTGACTCAGTCCTGATATTATTCAAGAGCTGTTTCTAGAGAATTTGGTGCAACTGAATAGCTTGCGCCAGGCTTAGGCTTACGCTTAATATATTTAACAAAACACCCATTTTCCAAATATTGAATGTCGGCATCGCGGAGATTTCTCTGCACTCTATCCCACTCCTTTCCTCATAAATCCACTCTTTTTCCTTTCTCTCGCTCTCGCTACTTTTCTACTCTAGCCATGTCCCAAAAACAGGTAATATAACTTTCTTTAGAATTTAATTGTGAGAAAGTGTTTCTTTTCCCTCTTTTGCTGCAAATAATTTTATGTTTTGAATTTTTTGATACAGCGAAGGGGCTCTGGAAATAGAGAACAAAAATGGCAACCGAAGACAAAGCCGAACCCGGTTACATCTGCTTCCGCATCGGTCGATGAAGCTGTTACTTGCAAGCTCGGTGGTTTGAGTATCTCTGACGGACAAGTTTGGAAGCCGAAGTCCTATGGAACCGTGACTGGATCCAACGCCGCTTCCGCCGCTGATGTTCAAACCGAGAAGAACAATGCTGATTTGAGTAGAATTTTTTTGAAGCTTAATTTATTAGAAAATTTCAAAGTTGACAATTCGACTTATTCACTTGCACAAATCAGAGCTACTTTTTATCCGAAATTCGAAAACGAAAAGTCTGATCAAGAGGTAGACTGTTTATTTAAAATTTTTCCCTCTTTCTGGATAACGGAACAATTTGATTTTCTTTCTCTGTTTATTACTTTTGATTATTGATATATAATGTATTTAGATTAGGATACGGATGGTCGAGATGGTGTCTAAAGGTTTGGCTACTTTGGAGGTATGGAACACGCTACTTTTTAATCTTTGTTTGGGAAAAAAAAGAGAGAAGAGAATAGTCGTAAAGTTCTTTAAGCTTCTTTTAGCTTTTACGGTTTCGTAGATCATTTCAAAAAGGCCATTGACACAATAACTTTAAGATGGTTTGTTTTAAGTTCTTCTTTGTGTTGATTTTGCTGCTTCCCTGGAAAGCTACTAAAATGGAAATGAAAAGAGTAGAAACAAATTACAATTATATATGGTATTTTGTTTTAAAGTGCGCAAATCCTTATAGATGTACGTATACTAACTATATTGTTCTATATTAAATTAATTTCACATTGTATATTCACAATATTTTAGTTTCAAATTTTCCAAAAGCAAAAAGAACGTAGAAAGTAACAACTAAATGGGAAGTTAGATTTTAACCCTTTTTGCTGAAAAGCGTATAAATTTGTATTTCTTATACATTTCAAACTTCTGCAGGTTTCACTTAAACACTCTGGATCTCTTTTTATGTATGCGGGCAATGAGGGTGGAGCATATGCTAAAAACAGCTTTGGAAATATGTATGCTCAAACAATTTTGGATCCTCTTCTCTATCTCTTAATTTTAAATTTAATTTGTTGTTCTTTCTTTTGTTTTTCTTATTTAATGATTTTAAGCACATACTCTAGATATTTCATTAACCAGTGGGTGTGGTATTGTTACACGTTTGAGGTATATATACTTTGTTTTTTCGCTCTCTCTTTATCAGTGATTACTTGTGATGTAGTGTAACAATCAGAATTTCATGCACGATGTATTGCTGACAAAGAGAAAGTATTAGTTATAATATAGATTGCAGAGAGATAGGCATGCCCCATTTTGCAAAGTACAATTTATTCAAATATAAAAATTGCATGCGAGGATGTGTCAATGAGATTGCTTTTTAGGTGTTTCTCTCCTTTAGAAAAATGCATGCTTAGCATGGGTGCCAGAGGTCAGCTCCTTTGTAAATGTGGGGGGGGGGGGGGGGCATCTATCATCTTGAAGCAGCAGAAATTAGTGCCTGGGCCCCTGGAGGTCTTGAGTAAAATCTGCATATTATTTTTCTCCCTTGTTGTTATGGTTTCTTCTGTTCTTTGCAGCTTATAGATTTACTCTTATGCTGCAGTTACACTGCTGTCGGTGTTTTTGTTCTTGGGCGCATGTTTCATGAGGCTTGGGGAAGTAAAGCTGGAGAGAAGCAAGCACAATTCAATGATTTCATTGAGGTAGCATTCTAAGTAACTAGTGTGGATGAGCATAAAGTGCAAAGGAAACCTGCAAAATGAAAATTATATTAATTCATATTATTCTACCCAATTAGAGTCTGCTTTATCTCTATCTATCTTCTGCATGCTATTTCAGCTTTTAATTTGCATATATCTATATAAATATTGCTAATGCAGTGGAAGTTGATGATGTGGTGATGGTTTAATTTAAAAGTGATTATCGATTAATCAGATGTTGGAGATACAATATGTTATGAACTTGTTTTTGTTTGATTAATTAGATGTTAGACAGGCAAAACGTAGTAACTTCTTACTTGTATGCCTTTCAATTTGGGGCTTGTTTCTCAGACATTAAAAACTGAAATGAATATCAAAGAACTGATTATATGTGGTTGCTTTACTATATGGTAAGATGCAATTTAAGTGCATTTGATGCTTGATTGAATTTCACTCTTTCGTAGCATTTTTCTGCTGCAAAAAGGTATTCTAGGACACCATTCTCTTTTGGCTGTCTAGTTCTCTTTATTCTAGATGTATATTCTACCAATTTCAATTTCAATGGTTATTAAAATTTATCTTGACTTCTTAATTGACAGTTTTATTATCTTTAATATTTTCCAGGGGAATCGTATTTGCATATCAATGGAGTTGGTAACTGCAGTTCTTGGAGACCATGGACAGCGCCCTCGAGAAGACTATGGTTCAGTGTTTGTCTCTTATTATTGAAGTTTTTAACTAGATGTCAATCTATTTTTCTTGATGATCAAGAAATTACTTGAAACGTTAGTAAGAAAAAGTAATATACTTTCTTATTAATATGTAGAGTCTCTACTAGTATTGTCAGATGATAAGGGGGCCATAGGGATATTTATTTCCCCTATGTTACTTAGGACTTGGCTGTGAGTGTTGTATTTGTATGTGTCTGACACATGTATGTTCAGCTTTTCAAGTTTTTGGAATTTGGCCATATTTTGATATGGGTCGGACATGGTGTTAGACATGGGTACTTCAAGAAAAATGACAAAAGAAGTCAGAATAACATGGCCTTTTCAGCTTGGTTAATGAAATGCGAGGGCCAATGCTGGTTTTTGTTTCATTTTTACGAGTTAAAAAATTATTTTATATGGTTTGTGATGTAACTATCTTTCTTAGTATGCACCATGATTTAAAATTGTTTGCATTATGCTGATGTTTACATGCTATTGCTTCCTTCAGCTGTAGTAACAGCTGTCACTGAATTGGGCAATGGAAAGCCGAAGTTCTACTCCACTCCTGAAGTGATTGCTTTTTGTCGTAAATGGCGTCTACCGACTAATCATGTATGGTTGTTCTCAACAAGGTGATGGCATTGGATTTTATAATACCATAATTCAAAAAGTGGTTTGATTAATATTATTAGATCTACATGTCATGTCCTAAAATTTATGGTCTCAAGAGGTTCTTTATAGTGATATCAGAGGATCAGATATTTATGCTGGTATTTCAGTTCTATTTTGTCTATGTGATTATTGGAGACTTGTTTATATCAAAGTTTTACTCATCATGGTTGGAATGAATTATTTTATGTGCTTTGTTATAAATGGCATTTCTTTCCTTGTTCTCTTTCACAATATTGGTTGACCTGAAAGTTTAGAGTTTCTTAACATGGCTCATTGCTAAGTTCTTCAATCAACTGTGGTTAATTTGTGCCATTACCAGTTTATTTTCCATTCTTCAGCATCTTTTTTTTCGTTGCTGCACTTATTCTTTGTACAAATGCATTTCTTGCTTATTATTTTTAAATATAATTTCTTGATGTTGGCCTCCCTCATTTAACACGTTCTGTTCTTAGATACATGTAAATTATGAAACTGCAAGTCACCAGTTCTGATTATTCTTCTATAAATGTAGGAAGTCAGTTACATCATTTTTTGCTGCTTATGATCTGTTATGTGAAGAAGGAACGGCGACTTCTGTATGTAGGGCTCTTGATGAAGTTGCAGATATATCTGCACCTGGTAGAGTTTTTCACTTAAAATGTCTTTCAGTTTGCTGGTCAATTCATTCTGTTTCTTCAACTAAACCAATTATACTGGGAATATTGCCAGTTACGAAAACTTTACTTGGGTGATCCTAATAGTTTCAAAAATGGCAGCAACAGGCTCCTCTCTCTCTCTCTCTCTCTCTCTCTCTCTCTCTTACTATCAAAGAATCATATCAACAATTAATTCCACGTTAAATGGATCAAGTCCATTGGTTACCACCCAGAGGGAGTATTGAAATGAGAAAGTAGGGTGAAGGAATAGATGGAAATTAATGTACTACATGTAGTCATAAGGTAAAATGCGTATGGAGGGCATGTTTGACTTAAGTATATCTCTTTAATTTCTTTGTTTGCTATCAGCTAGTATGTAATGATGACTTTTGCTTAATCATGCAACAGTTGATCATTAAAACACATTAAGCATGTGATGAACTCTTTATTGTTATTAAATGATCATATACTTCAAGATTTCTAGACATGATACCTAGAATTTCTTTGTTATAGAAATTTTTTTTTTTCTTTCAAAATTGTGGCTTACTTAACTGAGGTGAGCATATTTTTGTACATTTATCCGGGGCAATATGGAGTCTTATCACCTAGAGAATGCTAAATAGTACCTTTTTTTACGTTCTTCAGAATTTTCTTTTTAGCATACTCAAAAGTTAGGTGCAGTGTTATAGGATTCCATGTTGGAGTTCTTTTCTCTTGTAACTTCAAATGAATTTATTGTGAAGCATTTGAGCAATATTTAATCCCTATTTTATTGACGTGCAGGTTCAAAAGATCATATTAAGGTGCAGGGAGAAATCTTGGAGGGTCTTGTTGCTCGTATTGTAAGTCATGAGAGCTCAAAACATATGGAGGAGGTCTTGAAAGATCACCCTCCTCCACCTGCTGACGGAGGTATGATGCTGTAATTCTCATGCATTTTGTTTATGTTCTCTGTTGCTCAAGTAACTCTCTTGCGAAGATATCTATGTCTTTTATCCCCTTTCCTTTCTTTTCAAAAAAAAAACAACAACTCTTTAATACATTCAGAAGAGAAGGACATCTTGGTTTATAGTTAGAAGCAGACTGAACTATCTAGAAAGCGAATAATGAGTGATGACTGATATGCTTCGACCAAATGGTTTAATACCTCGTCAAAAAGTGCAATCACCGTGATGGCCTTACCCTTTTTTGGTACAAGGAGGTTGTATCCTGGGGATAAGAACGGGTTGTTAGTGCTGGAATTAACCTCAGGCATGCAAGATGCCACGTCGTAAAGGTGGTTGTATGAACCAACTTGTCTAAACCCTGATTTTACGTACACCCTTATGTATGCCTACATAAGCATTCTTCATAGGGGCTGTTCCTTCATTTCTTGATTCCTTAGCTTCTAGTAAAACCTGCGGACTATTATTCTTAACTGTGGTGTCATTCCCTGCATTTTTTTTATTGATTCTTTGTATGGTTACATGAATGTCTCTTTCTCACCCCCTTTAGTTGAGTTTTCTGTTTCATCATGGATAAGTAGTTTATTACTTTGGTTGTTAAAAGATGTGTATCTCTTTGGTCAAAACTACTAAGTTCTGCTTTTGAATTATGGAATATCCCTGCTTCTTGCAGCTGGCATGGATTTGGGACCAAGTCTAAGGGAAATTTGTGCTGCAAATAGGTTGGATGAAAAACAGGTGACATGGAATTTCCTTAATCAAATGCTGTACTTTGTATTCTGTTTTTATTTTTTTCACACTTTTGATTAAATAAATTCTTATCAAATAGGATTTTTTATTTATTTATTGTGAATCTTTTTCTTTTCTTGAAATCACCACTGCAGCAAATAAAGGCCCTCCTTCAAAAAGTTGGTTCTTCCTTTTGTCCTGATCATTCAGACTGGTATGATTCACATTCAAGAAATGCAGACAGATCTGTACTTACAAAATTTTTGCAAGCTCATCCTGCTGATTATTCAACTGCTAAGTTGCAGGTTAGGCTGCTCTCTGCTCTTCCTTTCTTCCACATGTACAGCTTGTGCATATTCAACCTACCTGAAATTGAACCCTGAATAACCTCCTATATTTAGTTATTTCACCCAATAGTCAAGACTAAACAGCCTAAAACCTGCAATGAAGCAAACCAATAAACTTGAGCTAAAAGTGGCCCATATGTCATGTTCCCTTCATATTTTGTTATCTATGAAAGAGCAGCAAAATACTGTTACCATCTTCGTTTAGGAACCGACCTAGCAGAAATTGAAGCCCTATGGTTCTGCCTCTTGTGGTGGCAGCAAGCATTCCCTTTGAGTAGCCAATTTAGCTTCTTTCATCCATTGAATTTTGGTTTTCATATCGTGCTTCCAGGTATAATTTACATGCAAAATAATAATTTGATTTTTTTAATCCAGGAAATGATTCGTTTGATGAAAGAAAAACGTTTTCCAGCTGCATTCAAATGTTACCATAACTTCCACAAAGCTGAATCTATGTCAAGTGACAACCTTTTCTATAAAATGGTCATTCATGTCCATAGTGACTCAGGATTTAGGCGTTATCAAAAGGAGATGAGGTATTTCTTTAATCCTTAATTTCCTTATATATGGGCATCCTTTTTTCTGTTCTTTTGTATGGGAACTTTAAAATTCATGTTCCTTTGCATTTTCTTATTGAGCAAAAAATTGGAATGTTTCAGGCACAAGCCAGGATTGTGGCCTCTTTATCGAGGTAAAGATAATTGATCTAGATACCATTTTAAATGATAGATTCATGTTGAAGTCTTTAGGAACATGATTGTGAGTATTTGGTGCTCCCGAAATTGAGGAGAATTTGATTGTAATTTTTGGAGCATTTTGCTACATCTCGTCTCCATGCTTCATGAGCTTTTCCTTCTGTTTGTAATATATTTCTTGCAAGTTGCCTAAAAATAAAATAATTTTTGCAACTTCAGCTCATATGATAATGGTACCTATATGTTCTGTCTGCAGAAAAAAATAAAAATAAAGCTGAGTAACAGTTTACATGATTAGGGTTAAAATTTTTATTCGTAGAGGATTGCTTGACAATCTTATTATTGGAAGAACTACTCTATTGATAAAGTGAATAGTATTATGCAGTTCAAGAAACCTTAGCCAGAAATTGATTAATCAGTTAAAATATTTTCATCTCTAATTGTGCAATGGTAACATGAAACAGACTGATGGTAAGACAAGGGGTTGAATTTGATTGACTTTGTTATAAACCTTTTTGCTGTTAGTCTTCACCTGAATGATATACTTGTTTACCATGGGAATCCTAGAAATGTATTGGCTTTCAATGCTGGAAAAAACCAAAATAATTGAGAAAAATGGCTATGTATTTTGGGAAAGAGATGGAAGTCCATTGAATTTACAGTGAGGGCCAAGAACAGGATGGTAGCAAATTATTGAATTGACCTATATGTTGATGTTAATCTTTTACCTGTGTGATGATGTTACTTTCCATTCCTTCTTTCCTTTAAAAGCATTGAAGAAAACTACCCTAAGTTAGAAAAAAATTAGTTATTCTCATGCTCTCTGTTTTCTTTTAGGTTTTTTTGTTGATGTTAATTTGTTCAAGGCAAACAAGGAACGAGCTGCTGGAATTGCAAAAAGCAACAATGATATGGTAGGACATGTAAATAATGGAAGTAGCACATCCACAATAGATGGTTTAGCCAATGAAGATGCAAATCTAATGATTAAACTGAAGTTTCTTACATATAAGGTATACTTTATGAATCTCTTCATTAGATGAGCTTCCCTTTAATTTTTTAAAGGGATAGGGGGTTATGATTTGGCCTTCTGCAATGATCCTTTAGCCTTTCAAGCATTATGAAGTGTTCCTCTGTTCTAATTCTGTTTTTTTTTTTTTTGCTCGCAACATAGTAATACTATGTAATGGTTATCAGAGCAAGGTGTTTCTGCTGTATTATTTGTATGAGAGATGAATTGCCAGGGGATGAACATTTGTTTCAAGAAAGTTTCATTTATTACTTGGTTTTAATTTTAAAGTTCTCCCAATTAGTAATTTTCATGTGATATTCCTTCAGAGTCTGATTTTCATCCTGCTTTGCCCTTACCAGTTGAGAACATTTCTGATCCGCAATGGGTTGTCGATTCTTTTCAAGGATGGTCCAGCTGCTTACAGGGATTACTATCTTAGGTAAGGTTTGAAAGGAAAGTTAAATAGTGTGATGCTATACTATTTAGTGAAAGTAAGTAGTAAAAAATTGGGGGGAGTTGTATAATGATACGTAGGAGGCATTGGTTCTTGGTTTTAGATGGTAATCATGCTCAGATGTTGAGGCATCTCTCTCTCACAGTCTCATTCTCCCATGTTAAGCATTAACTTTCTGGCCTCCTCTCTAATTTCTAACATGTTATGAACTGTTCATTTTTTCTGGTGATATACATACATATATAAGCTACAAAGTTTTTCCTTTCATGATGTTTTCATTTTTGAATCCTCAAGTAAATCCATAAAATCTGTATAGTGGACTTCAGTTAAGCTCATTTATGGAAAACTTATCCCTTTCTGGTATTTAGGCAAATGAAGATTTGGGGCACTTCAGCAGGAAAGCAGAGAGAACTCAGCAAGATGCTTGATGAATGGTAATGTGAATGTATAATTTTGTTTTCTTGGATGTGGTTTCATTTTTCATTCTCTAGTACGTCCCTTTGGCTTTTGTTTACATTTCCAGCCTTAATTCCAGGGCTGTGTACATTCGAAGGAAATGTGGAAACAGACAATTATCATCAGCAATATACCTTTCTGAAGCCGAGCCATTTCTTGAACAGTATGCAAAACGCAGTCCAGAGAATCAGGCTCTAATTGGATCTGCTGGGAACTTGGTAAAGACTGAAGATTTCTTGGCAGTCATTGAAGGAGGCATGGATGAAGAGGGTGATCTTGCAACAGAACGTGAGGAAGCAGCAGCAAGTCTTAGCCCCTCAGTCAAGGACACTATTCAGAAAAAGGAGGGTTTGATTGTATTTTTCCCAGGTAATATGAATTTTCCAATTGGCTGTAGCCCCACTTCTCTTTCTTGTTGATGATACTTCTACTGTTATTGATGCAGTTCGCATCCATCGAAGCTCGCTAATTTGGTGCCTTAATATCTGAGTTTTATGATATTTCTCTTTTTGTTGATAAAAGTTGGGACTTTATGTTGTTGAAGGCAAAAGGTTTCTTTTAGAATAGATCATAGGATCCTGGAATTCCTTAACACTCGTCGAAAAGTGCATTCTTAGACTCAACTTAGTGGCTCATGCAGTCCAGACAATTTTTTTTAAAAATAAACTAAGATTGTTTTTTGTACCTTCCAGAGTCCTTTTGGTTTACTCAAGGCTCTTTTTTTTTGGCAAACTTTTCGTTTTCCCCTGCTATAGACAGTGTGTGTGATCAATGATTTATTATAATTGTTTATTCAAAATAACATGCTAGTAAGAAAACTTATATAACATACAAACTTTAGTCCCTTTGTTACCAGAATTCAAGTTTAAAATGTAGAACATTCAATATATATTTTCTTGCATTTGTTTTGTAAAATAGGTTGAGTATTTTCAAATTTTCCATTAATTACCAAGTTCAAAGAATGTGATATTGAAAATTGTAAAAGGATTGATAATGCTTGATACAAATGTATAAGGAACTGTTCTGACCAGTTTCCTATGTACATGGTTGAGTCGTTATTATTGATAGGTAATAGGTCGCTAAATATGTGGATTATTTAGTTCATGTGTGCAATAGTGTGATTTGGTTGCTATAGAGGAGGAAAAAACTCAAATTTTATCTGAGCTGCCACAAAGCGAGAAACTGCTTAGGAGCTCTCTTCAGTGTCCGTAGGCATTTTAATTGACATAATATGTTATTTGAATAGAAGTCCTAAGAAGTTTTATTGAAGATTTATTGATTTTGTAATATGTGATTCAAGATTTCATATTTTATTCTTTCGACTATTTTCAATTTTTGTCTGTTCATTGATCTTAATATGATTACCATTGTCAGGAATACCTGGTTGTGCAAAGTCTGCACTTTGCAAAGAACTATTAAATACCCCAGGAGGACTTGGAGATGATCGACCAGTTCAGAGTTTGATGGGTGACCTTATCAAAGGTATATAATAAATGTGAAATTGATCCGTAATGCTTTCTGTATTTGTAACATTTGGTGGTTCGAAAACATTCCTCTTTAGTTAACATGAGTTTCTTACTTTTTTATGCCTATGTCTATCTAGGACCTTTCTCTCTGTTCTTTCTTCTCTGATAATGCAGAAGTGGTTGGGGTGTTGGCAGCATTAACTTTTGTATGTCAATGGTTGTTCGGGATCAGTATATCAATTATTGGTTAAAGTAATAAGCAATTTGTTTTGTACAGTCTATCAAAATGTTTCTTGCAAAAATTAGCTAAATTGTTGGAATTTTTTTTTTCACATTGTTGATATATGCAAGGTATCTTGTTGGAATTTTTTGCCACATTTTACATTGGTGCTTCAAAAGGAAGGGAAGCTTTATTTGGGGGTTTGATCAAAGTAATGTGTTATTGATTTGCTAAGAATTACTTGATGTAATTGAGGTTATGCTTTTTTGTATTAACAGGAAGATATTGGCCCAAAATAGCTGATGAGCGCCGGAAAAAGCCATATTCTATAATTCTTGCAGATAAGAATGCACCAAATGAAGAAGTTTGGAAACAGGTAATTCTCATCTTTTGAGACATGTTCCGTGCATTGTTTCGATGAAGTTAACAAAAGATAAATAAGAAGAGGGTTTAGACTGACAGTAGCTGTATTGGTACACCAAATTGTCAACTTTTGAGAGCTGCACTCAAAAGTACTAAGTTGTCTACTTTTACTGAATATTCATACCCTATATGCAAGTGATGGTATATCTTGATTCTTATTTTATTGATCAAAAGGGTTATATGGATGAAGTTGACACATCGTTTGAAAGATTAACCCCCCCCCCCAAAAAAATATATATATATACACACACACATATATGTTCTGTACATATGGCGAAAGTGATTACATGTTGATATGTCTTTTATTTGACAAAAGAACTATCAGTCATAAATGGATATATTGTAGATGGTATCCATGCCTTTTAATGGAAAAGATAGCCATTCAAATTATTTTAGACAGGATTTTGTACTTGTATAATGAGATGATAGATTTACATAGGGAAAAGGGGAATGGGAACTCGTGCATATAATAGGAATGCCTTTAATAGTAAAGTAAGCCAATTCGACAGTTATGGTTGATTTTGCTTTCTTGCTCACTACTAGACGAATGTAAGGTTGGAACAGCATGATTACCTCTTAAGTAACTTAAGGTTAAATTGATTTGATCTGAGTCCAACTAGAAGTTCATGTCTGAAACCTCCTCTAGTAGTGAAATGAGAAAATGATCAAGTTTTTAGATTCTCAAAACCTAATTGGCTGCATGAATGTTATGGTTTGATTACAAAGTCTTTCATAGGAATTGTGTACTAGGTTGTAGATCTGACTACATATTTAAGCTAGTTCAGAAGTTCAATTAGTTTGGCATGACGTATATTTGATAACAGTAGTGGACACAAATTTCCAATTCTTTTTGGGTTGTCATAGTCTGTATGCTTGACTCTGGAGATAGTAAGGATTTTCTTATTATTAGTATTGTATCACTGCCAAAAAGAGCAGGGATGTAAAGACCCGAAATGCCTGGAATTTGAAAAGTGTGAGCGTATTGGATATTTTTTTTTTTGATTTTGCTATAATTTCCCTAGTGTTAGGTTTTTAGGATTCTACAAAAATTATTTTCATGGTCCTTTTTGTATGTGCAGATTGAGAACATGTGCCATAGCACCAGAGCTTCAGCTGTTCCAGTCATACCTGATTCTGAAGGTTATATATCTTATGCCAATAATCCCCCCAATTTGTTGTGAAAGTTAAACCGTCCGGGTGCATTTCATCTTTTGGTTGCTAGTATATTTTGTCTGCATATGGTTGTCTTAAAATTGTCCTTGTTTCTTTTGTTGGGGCCTAAAGGAAAACAAATGGGTTAGAGTTGGTCATTTTATCACTCAAGTTGTTTTGCATGGGTTGGGTCTTGGGTCATTCAACATATAAGCTAGTTTCCCCATCCTAGGAAAAGAACAAAGCTTCATTTTTGGTTGTCTCAAAGTTTTTAGATTTGGGTCGTTTCTGTCACTTTTGAGCCATGTTGTTACATCTCGGTTGAATCCCCTTACCTTAAGAAAAATGTATGTAGAAGTCTGACTTAATATACTTGTACTAATGTATATTACTGATTGCGGTGCCTAAGATACTTGGCATATAAGATTAAGTAAACTAAAGGGTTTATGTAGGACAAGTAAATTAAAGTTCTAGAAGATTATTATATTCACTAGACTGACTATTTGGATTAGTTATAAGACGCCAAACCATTTTTGTTTTCCTTTTCAGTATCTGCATCTAAGTTGTTATAATTTTTGTCTAAATATTTGACACCTTTTGGAAAGTAAGTCATTTTAAGTCTCA
This sequence comes from Gossypium sturtianum, assembly GCA_025698515.1. Lineage (NCBI taxonomy): Eukaryota > Viridiplantae > Streptophyta > Magnoliopsida > Malvales > Malvaceae > Gossypium > Gossypium sturtianum. The sequence continues at coordinate 166,228,501 of CM046955.1, forward strand.
CTCTACTTTTAGTTCTAAATTTGACTAATTTTTATGCCAATATTCATAAGAGTTTTGACTAATAAGATTTCAACTTTTTTTCGCAATATTTGAAAGAATAAGCTTGAAAGGCATCCGTATCTCTCTTTTGTCCATTGGTATTTAGCGAAGGCTTAAGAATACTTGACACCTTTCAAAACGTAAGTCATTTTAAGTCTCATTCTAGTTTTAGTTCTATATTCGGCTATTTTTGGTGCCAACTGGCATTTAGCTAAAGCTTAAGTAGAAGAAAAACAAAACCAAGTTATTGAAGTGAAGCAAATCCAAGATTGAACCAACATTGTGTTCGCAAGGTAGCTATTACCTGTTTGATGATTTTGTAGAGGTTTCATATATGCATGGCACACTGACAGCAAAAGATAACTCTGTATTTACTCTCCTTAGAAAAGTTGGGAGTCCAAGCAACGTATGTTTATTCAGCAATTATCTCAGCCTTAGTTGAGTTTCTCTATCAACTTGCAGGGACCAACTCAAATCCATTTGCTCTTGATGCATTAGCTGTTTTCATGTTTCGTGTGCTTCAACGAGTCAATCATCCGGTACTCAATCGCCTTTCTTTAAACATCACATTCCCAATTGTTACCATCTATCTAACACTAGCTCAATTCATTAAATTCTAGGGTAATCTTGACAAGTCATCTCCAAATGTTGGCTATGTGATGCTAATGTTTTATCACCTTTATGATGGAAAGGTACTTTAAACTGTTCCAAGTATGGTCTTGGTTCTCTTTCGCATAAAGCTTTTCTAACAACTGCTCAAATACTTAGAGTCGCAAATATTTTGAGGATGAATTGGTTGAACGTTTTGGCTCTCTTGTCAAGATACCATTGCTGAAACCTGACAGGTGAGAATATTGGCCCCTATACTAGTTATCTATTTTAATAATTTGATGTATTTTATTCTAATAAATGAAGCTACCATTAAAAAGATTTGAGGGAGATAGAAATAAAATGAATATTAATAACAAGGACATATATTTGAAGTTTAAGAGAAACCGATAAAAAGTCATTTAAAAAACAAAAAATAAGGCAATGGCAAAGTAAAGGTGGTGGCAACCAGCCTCTTTAACAATAAAAAGGGAAAAGAATAAAATGTCCATAAGACTCAAAGAAAGTGAACAGACACTTGAGGCTTGGTTGTGAGATTGTAATCTCATTCCAGTCCACCTTGGACGGACCTATTGTAATTATCCAGCTATTTTTGAACTTTATGATTGTACTATCCTCTAGTATTGACTTTACAGTATTTTTTTTGTGATCCCTCCCTTCACCAAATATATGATAAAATTCTCTCATCTTATGAAATGAAACTGAATGACATTTATTTCTCACTTTCTTTATTTTACTAATGTTTTGTATATTCTTCCAACTGCAGGAGTCCCCTACCTGCTTCTTTGATATCAGTTCTGGAAGAGGGAATAAATCTATACAATCTTCACACTAAGAGACATGGAAGGTTGGTAAAAATGTCTATACAACTATACGGTTGCTCAAAATAGTTATGATTTTTTTAAAAACTTTAGGACGTATTGTTTCCTCCAACGAGTAGTCTTTTTCAACATGCCAGTGAATAAAACTAGTGGATCAAAAAAGACTAGATAAATGTAGGTTGCAAAATTTGTGCTTCCCGATTAGTGGGCCCTGAACTGATCATAGTCATGTCGATTTCTATTATAGGCTTTTTATTGGTGGCACTATTATTACTTGTTAGTGATTGATATATTTACATCCCCTTTTTTCTTGTTTCCTTAGATTGGAGTCGAATAAGGGTTCATATGTACAGGAGTGGGCTAAATGGGAGAAGAAATTAAGGGACACTTTGTCTGCCAATGCTGAATATCTTAATTCTATTCAGGTCAAGATTATTATCATCATCCCTTCTTCTACTAGCATTCAGAAACAAAAAATAAGAAAGTGGGAGGCTTTCGCCACTTCTATTTTCTTAAAAAATTCTTAGTTTATGGCTGACCTCACAGCAATTTCTTGTCAGGTTCCATTCGAGTTTGCAGTTCAGCAAGTGTCGGAACAGCTGAGAAAGATAGCAAAGGGTGACTACACTATACCAAGTACTGAGAAAAGGAAGCTTGGAACTGTTGTTTTTGCTGCTGTCGACTTGCCTGTTGCAGAAATCCAGGGGCTTCTTAACAAGGTGATCAATTCTTTTCTTTTTCGTCCACAAAACTTCCCAGAGTTTCTTCAACAGAAATCTGAGTGACATAATTCCTTTAAATGGAACAGTTGTCTGGTATGAACTCCAAAGCTGAAGCATTCCTCGAGGACAAACCTATGGACAACTTCCTCCGGAAGGCTCATGTGACTCTGGCTCACAAGAAAAGTCATGGTGTCTCAGCTGTGGCTAGTTATGGTCTCTACCTCCACCGTCAGGTTCCTGTGGAACTGAATGCTCTTCTGTTCACTGATAAAATAGCCGCACTTCAGGCCCAACTTGGTTCCATTGACGACGAAAAGATAGTCTCGAAAAATGAATGGCCCCATGTTACCATATGGACTGGGGAAGGAGTGGCGCCCAAGGAGGCCAACACATTACCGCAATTGCTCTCAGAAGGGAAGGCGACTGTTGTTGAAATCAAACCACCACTCACCGTATCAGGTACAGTGGAATTTTACTGAGAACGCTGTATATGACCTTTTCTTCATTAGCTCATGAGGGTTGCTCATGAATCGGGTTGGAATCGGATCAAATTGGGTATACAAAAAAGAAATAGAATTGCCTACTCCGAGTTTCCATTTCATGAGATTTTGCGGATACACAATAAAGTGGAATGGGCCTAGTGCAGTGCCACATTTTTGTTCAAATGAATTTTGGCTTCTAATAAACATATGTTCATAACACGAGAGTGTTTATGTTCATAACAAGTAAATTCATGTACAAATTTGGCATAGGAAAAAAATGGTGCGATTGTGGTTTACTTCTATTTGTGTCATGTTATTCTCACAAATATATATATTTTTATAAATTTTAATACGATAAATACTACTTATTTAGATAAATATATGTTAATGATTTTTATTATATAGGTTGAGACGATCGTGTTTTCAAATGATGTTCGTGTTTAACTTTCTCGTGATCAATAAACATGCAATTATATTCTCGAATGATGTTGCCATATGATGCCTATGGACATTCACTTTCTGTTACAGACAGTAGATGGTTTCATCGTGGAAAATATTGGCTTGAAAATGATTGATTTACATACATACATATATACTTACCTACATAATTTTATTGAAAAAGCTGTCCCAGTTACTTGAGAGGCTTTAATTGACTCATTATTTATAAATGACAGGACATGTATGAAATGGAAATTTATCATTGTCGAGGTTTTTAGTCATGGAAGGGAGGGAGGAACGTGGGAATATTTTTTAAAAATGTCGTTAATATATATTTAAAGGTTATTTAAAGATTTTATTGAGTTGATATCATATATTAATTGGATTTCAATTTAATTGAGTAATTGTTGATTTTTTTTTTCTTTTTAAACATAAGTTCTGGGAATATTTGTCATTTAAATTCAATACATGTAATTGATTTATTTTATTTATATCTACACTATATTTTGAGGGGTTATTGTGTTGATATCACCTTTTACCTTAATTTTAATTCAGATGAGCAATTATCGAACATTTTTTCTTTCATAAAATAATGAATATTATTGTAGAGATATTTTTATCATTTAAGATAATGTGAAACTTTAAAAAAAAAAATGTGCTTGATAGAATTTGAACTAATAACATCATAACTTTTTAATTTTTTTTTTTTTTTGGTCATAAAGAAGCTTTTCATTTCATCATAACAACAAGATACAAAATATTCAAAGTGGGAAACATAAAACAAGAAGCCATCGTAGTGGCGAAAACCTACAGAGAGCATCCTTGAAATAAAAAAAATGATTGATTGTCCTTTTACCAGTGAAATTGGGAGAGGAATGATCACCATACAAGAAGGTTTCAGTCATTTATCCTATTGCGACGAATAAATGAGTGTGATCTCACAACAGTTTTCTAATTCACTGACCAGTTTAATCTAAGCCCAAAATGAAAACACTAGGATCAGATACAAGCAACAAGAATAAAGCCCAGAAAAGGACAAAACAGTAAGCCCAAGGCTTAAATAAAATTATATGAAATATATTTATTATATAATCTTTGACTTATATCGTGTGTCCATATAATTTTGTGTATGTTAATGCATCTCTCATTTTACATTGTATTCTTCTATGTTGTTTTCATATAATATATCAATTTATTTCATATTACTATTCTTCATGGTTTATAAACATAATTCAATTGGAAATGATTTTGTTTTTTGGTGTAAATTTTGTGTTGTATCTTTATAATGTCATATTTGCATATTTGTTAGAATACTTCAATTTAGATAAAAATGATATAGGTTGACTTGTTATTGTTTGTGCTATATATTTTGTGTTCACAGGGCTATAAATTTATACAATTATTTATATGTTAGTAATCTATTTCATATAAATTTTTATATATTAATATATTCATGTTGTGTTCATATTAATTTTTATTTTATGTCCTGTCTTAATTATTTTCTCATATCGTGAATTCATCTTATATTTTACATGACATGTATAGCGATAGGATTCTTTTAACTCTACAATTAGAATTAAAAAACTGCCACGCATTTATTATTGAATTTTTGTTGGCTTTTCCTTTTAAAACTTATTGTATTTGTGATTCTCTTTTAGAGGTGTCGAAACTATTTTTTTATTTGGAAAACGGCCGATTTTAAAAAAAAAACGAAGTTGCCACCAATTTTTTTTTTGAAGTGTGATTCGTTAATGCACGATTGAATTTTGGTGGCAGACATTGTTGATGAGTAGTAAAACACCACATTCATTTGTCAAACACCATAAGGCCAAAGAGCCCACTTTTTAGCTTTCAATAATCATATGTTAATTCGACTACACCAAATACTTGATATAGTTTCAGGATTCAATAACACTAAAAGCAAACACTGATCTTCATACCCCTCATTACAGTGGGAGAGGAATCTGGCTGCCCCACCGAGGACGACTTGATGCTTCCATTATCACTGCTGCTTCTTCCAAACAGCTTTGAGTCTCATCACTACCCATTCCTATGGTCATCTTCTCCACTTCTTCTCCTGTGTATATGTGGATCTTGGATACCACATCACAAAATTCACTGCAAACAGCAGGTCAAACTCATCATAGGTAACATATTTTTCACACAGCACAAGCCCAGTAATAATTTCTATGTGCATTTGAAACTTTGTAAACATGTTCCCTCCTGCATGATAAACGCTATCATGCAACAAACTTGATAGTTGATAGCAGGGAGGGAGAGTGAGACTTACTGCCACGGGTCGTCTCCAACTACCATTACATCATTGTCCCTGTCAGTGTACAAAACCCGCCACCCTTTATCAGGATCACTTAAAAGACCTTCCATACCGAAAAGATGTTCTAGTTCAGTCATCAAGTCTGTATATCCATAGAGTCTTGAGAGATCAATGGCTCTTCCAACCAAGCTGCCTTGCTTGTGAACCTGTAGTCAGTCATGTTACAGTATCAGTAGGACAGAAGTAGGAAATGGAGTTACAATTCAACTTCAGCCGTAACATACTTACCTTGGTACAACTCCGCTTACCAGAATTTTGTGAGTTCAGAGTAGGTGATTCCGCAGTCAAGGAGAATCCAAAGAGTTTACATCCAGCCACATTTCCTTTGTAGCACTCATCCTGTTGGTTCCTCAATTTTTTTCCAAAACCGGGACTAGGGATATTCTCCATTGGCTTATGGTCATTCGGAGGGTTTGGTTTCCTGATGTCGTCCACACTAACCCCCGGCTTAATTGAGGAAGCATTGAACAAAACATTGCCCCTTGGAAGTGTAGATGCATAAGAACACATTTTAGGTTCCTGGCCAGCTTTGTAAAACTCATTATAAGGAAAATACATATTTCGAAGTCCTTCTGGATAGCAGTTGGTGTTGGGTGCTTGATTCATGTTGAAAGAATTGCAACCGTGATTGGTTTTTGCCCAAACACCAAGGTTGAGATCAGCCTTGTGTGTGAGGGACCTCAATGAGCAAATTTCTTGACCTTGCAAGACCTTCGGAAACCTATTAGTTTCCGCAAAGCCTGTGTAAGAAGAGGAATGAGCCCTCATAAAATCACTAATGTTACTCTTTCCAATTCCTGTCGATGCAAGACTTTGATGTGCCGTAGATTGCATCTCGAAATTGAGGGGATGGTTCACTGTACCACATCCGTATACGGGTGATATGAAACCTACATTTTCTTGACCTTGCAAGACCTTAGAGGATCTTGTCGATTCCTCAAAGTCCAAATATCCAACCCCTCCTGAAGAAAAGAACATTTTATGGACACATACATTTATCAAGTTTTGTTTTAAAAATAAACAATAATACGATTCTAGCGGAAAGATTTGTACCAGTGATAGGGGTGTCAAGTGCAGCAGTCTGCAGACCTGTCCGCAGTTTCTTTAACTTGAATGGAGATGTAATAATTGAGGGTGGGGGGAAAACAGAAGGATCAATTTCCCAAGGTGAAACTCTCTCTTGGTGATCACTTGCGATATCATCATCCCACCTAACCTGTTATATGTCATACTCAAGCGTGTGATACAAGATCCTCTCAATAATATTTTTGCACATGTATATATTAAAAGTAAAGGCTTCAATGTCTGATGATATAGATATCCTGAAATGAACTCAAGTAAGAGAAGTTGGATATTAAAAAGAGGTTTTTGCTATGACAGGTAAAGGAACTCTCAGCATGAAGCTACTAAGTTATATTTTATTGAACAATTAGTTGACTCAGGGCACCTTCCTAGTTGTTTTGTTTCATCAACCATTTTTCATTTCATTCGGAAAAATAGTTTATCACCATTCATCATGTGAAGCACAAAAGTTTATGCACATATGTGAAGTATCTTGATGAAAATAACATGCATATTAACTTGCCTAGTTGTGAAACCTATGTCACTAGGACTCAGCTGGGTTGAACACAGGGTAAACATGGGTATGTTGAATATTTTTTTCCAAGATTTCCATGTATTTGGAGAGTCCTTGGAGGAATATCTCTATTCCCATGTTTGGATATGTGTCGGAGCAATATGTGACTACACGAGTTAAACTATACAGCTAAAAAAGCAATAGTTACATGAGCTCAGTATTAGGGGCTCACCATTAAGCATCTCCACTTTGAGTTAGGCCATTTATAAGGATCTGAGTCCCCTATTCCTGTCACTACACCATTACACCTATAAAAGAGTAGCACTATATTATATTCTCAAAATAAAACCTTTAAAAGGGAAAAGAAACAAAGAAAGCAATTGATCTTTGTCATGATCTGCGGTTTGATTAAACAAGACCTTCTCTCTGGCAAATCATCCATTTCAAACTTCATTCTGAATCTTGCCCCAGTGCACATTGGATTTGTGATGCTTTTAATATACTTTTGGAAGGGTATGACGAACTCGGCATGACTGGCCCTGCATTACAGCAATTTGAACAAACATACCATTTCATTTCACATCAAATGCATAACACTCGGAATTTTAAATAGGCTAACAAGCTCTGCAACACAACAACTTAATTACATTCCAACATTCAGAATGCTCCTTGAATGCAACTTGCAAGAGCTACTTATAATCTAAAGTCTAACATTAAGAGATGCTTTGCAATCAGTTTGAAAATGACCTTCATATTTTCAAATGAAATATTTACTTACTGTAAAGACCATTTGCATTAACATTTATAACCTAATAAAGAATACTATTAATTCTAGATTTTGTTAGGTGAATTTTACTTTTTTTTTTATGGTTAACATCACTTACCAGCTTATTTCTTTTCTTTATTTTTTTTTTGGCTAAATACCAGCCGATACGTACCTTGGACAGTAGCAGACTTGAAACACGCTTTTGGTGGATAATGCATTAGCTACTGTAGAAAGAACCTTTGGATATGAATTATGTTGCGCAATAATTGAATCTGGAAGACCAGTTCTTGGTCGAACAGCTCTTCTAATTCCCAACCTCAGCTCCCCATCTTCGCCCCTACAATGTGGAGATCAATGAATAACTAGGCCATGGGAAGACATAGGTGCACTAAAACCTCCCATGTCAATATATATTATGATTCTCAAGAAGGATAGAATATTCCAGTTTATGATCAATTTCTAATTACAAATATGAAGTTGTGCTCTCCAAAAATTTGTATATTGGTAAAAGCTATACACACCTCAGAAAAAGCACTGCATCCCCAGCAATAAGGTTCTTTTGACTCACGAAAACACTCCAGCCGGTAGTAAGGAGATGTCGCCTCGGTTGACCTACACATAATAAACATTAAGCTCTTATCACTGGTTCTTTCTAAACACTATCAGAAATGCCAAACTCTCTACTAAGGTTACCCCTATATATATGGCGAAACCTCCACTCAACTCCATGGAGGTCTTTAGCAACAAGCTCCTGTGAGGGCCTTGTCTGTTTATAATCCTGAAATCAAGGCAAACACCATTATGTCTGCAAGAGCGAGGTTCATGGTGAATATTACATATAAGTATAAATTTGCACCAGCCGAGGAAAACAGTCTTCAGCAGCTCTACGAGGAGCAGAGAACCCTCCATGGATGCTAGTGTCAGAAGCTGTTAGTGTCTTGCAAAACATGTGAGAGGTTGGTTTCGAAGGCGACCTATCGGCATGCTCATCCGCCCCTACCTCATCCAGCTGCTTGCTCCCCAAATTATGCCCTCCCAACTGATAACATTTTCAAAATATTTATAATCTTCTAATAGTTATAAGTGAAAAGTTATAGGTGATCCAAAAGTTAATTAATTATTAATGAAGTCTTATATCACTATTCATACCGATGAGTTCTCTCTCTTGTTTCCGAAAAGTTATATCACTTAACAAAAGAGTCTTAATTATTCATTTATTTGATACACCAAAACTTTTTCAAACTTCTGTTGTTTTTAAATTTTTTATATTGTAGAAACAACATTGATCTTATAAATTTATTTTTTATCCCACGCAAAAACAGAAAATCCCAAACTGGAAATCACCAAAACCATAAATTTGGAGTGCCTCTTAATAGGAAAACTAGTGTATGGAGACAGGAATTCATTCATTCATCCATTAAAGTCACTAAATTCTAAACAGTTGCACTGTGAAACTCCCATTTCCTCATAAAAATAATACCAAAGAAATCACAGATTTTTATAAAAGTATATTCTAAACCAATGTAAAGGACTCAATCAGGTATGGTTTAAGTTAAGAATTATAATAATACCTCCGGTTGAGGAAGTAAAGTGACTTGCGTATAGACCTCATCATTCTCCCTATTGGCCTTAACGACAGAAAACAAAAGGAGACTTCAAATGAATCAATCAATCTTTAGGAGAAAACTAACTTATAGTACAAGTCAATTTAAAAAGAAAAATTGAATTAGTTACCAGAAGCTGGACATTCATCACTTTGCAAAAGATTTGGGAAGGAAGATCAAAGGTGTCCAAGGGAGAGAAAGGAAAAGCAAGGACAAGTTGTTCCAAGTGACCTTGAGGGAAGTATACAACCACATTTCCCTTCTTTGGAAGTGATGTGAGAGGACCAGCACAAGCATGCCAAAGCTCCAAGTCAATGGAAGATGAACAAGGAGGTGAACCTGAGTTTGAAGAAGAAGAAGAAGAAGAAGAAGATGATGATGATGATGATGACGACGACGACAAACAGTAAACGCAAGCACTAGCTTTTTCACAGCTCCCATTGCAAAGTACAGTCTTCTCCACCTCGTTTACTGCATGGTTCAGATCAATTTCCATGAACACCCCCCAAGTTTTACTTTATTTTTTCTTCTCCACAGTGCAAGTTCAACCGAATTACCAACCACCTCCACCAAACGGAATAATAACAGGAAAATTTACGAAAAAAAAAAAAACTAGAATGAGAGTAAAGGGTACCCAAGAAAGCTGAATAACTAGAGGAAAAAAAAAACTAGGAAATGAAGTCAAAATCATTGGGAATAAATTTCTGATATTCCTTTTAAGGGGTACCCACAAAGCTATAAGATGAAGAATAGGAAAAGAACAAGATAGTCATGTTTTTGAAAATGGAGGGACAGAGAAGAAAGAAGAAAAGGCTATGTGAAATAATAAGAAGAAGAAGGAATTCAAAGCATAATTCCTCCCTCCCATTAGCAGGTAGTGAGAAGGGGGAGCAGCACAGCAAACATAGACAATTGCTTATAGTAGTAACTAGTAAGCACAGCAAAGAAAAGGCAAGAAAAAGCCAAAATGGGGTAGTGGCTTTTGGCTTTTGGACTTAACAAGATATCCAATGAAAAGAGAAGGGAAAACTGTGTTTAGTGGAGGGGTTAACAAATAAAATGTCTATCTATATTCCTCCAATGAAATATCTGTTTAGGTGGATAGAGGGGTTCAATATTAATAATTACTGATGATGATTATCATTCCTTCTTCCTACATTTAACCCTTCTTTTTTAATTCTATATTTTCAATCACAATAATAACTAATTTAAATAAATTTAGAGAATTCACACCTTTAAATCTAATAATATTCGAATATAAAATTTAAAAATTGTTAATTATATTTATCATTAATTCTAAATCTCCTTTCAAAATATCAACACATTAATACTAAGATATACATTGAGATACAATATTTTTACGTTTTTATTTTTTTTTGTTTAAAAATAAAATATATTCATAAATTTAATTTTAAATTATAAATTTACGTATAATTAATTTATATGTATGTGATGTTGAAACTAGGTTAACAAAATACACATAAGATTACATATAGAAAATCTGAAATATTGATAAATCCAAGACAATGTATTAGAATGTACAGTAAAATCAATAGAGCCATTGATTTTGTTAATAAAAAAACAACTGTAAACTTCAAATTTTCAAGTTGTTTAAAAAAAATTTTAAGTTAGTAGATTTAGGTTTAGGGTGTGACGAGAATGAAACTATTAATTTAGTATTGTTTTTCAAAAATATTTTTTATTTGAACAAAACTTAAAATTTTCTATTTCTACTTTTATAAAGCTAAAAAACATTTTTCTTAGTAATACTTTTATTAAAAATACTTTTTTGTCCCAAAAATATTTTTTTAAATAATACTAAATTCAAAACAACTTATTTATTTTAAGATAAATTATCACCGTAATATAAGTATCTCTCTACACCGTTTAAGGTGTAGATGATTGTGGGAAAGCTAAAGTGTAGATGCATTTTAAATATCTAAATCCAATTTATTTATTATTTATTTTTATTTGTGAATCATATTTTTTAGTGTTTGGATTTGATTTTTTTTTTAATGAAAAAAAGTGTGAGACTAAAAATAATTAAATATGTAAAGTAGATATTAAAGTTGTTTCTCATATAAACTAGAATGGGGGGGGGGGAGGAAATATTATTAAAAATATATGAAATCCACAGTGATGAAGACGATTCAAATAGGTTGAAAATAATTGTAAAATGGATAATAAATAAGTGAAAATAAATAGAAAGAAAGGAGTAGCTGGAAGAGGAAAGAAACATGGGACCAAAGGAGGAGCTTTTGGCAGCAACTATCGTGGGCGTGTTGTTAGTTGTTAGGGCTCAGTGAGTCAGTCAGACAGACTGCAACTGCTGCTCCTTCACTTTTTTTGTTTTTGGGATTAATCTCTAGTCTTATCATCTATCTTCTTTTTTTTCAATCTTGTCTTCTTATTTTCCCCACTACATTCTTCAGCGCGTGACCTTGGAATAAGCAAATATCATTTGTTTTAGTATATTTTATTTTAATTTAATTTTTAAACTCTTATAATTTTGATTCATCAAATTGTAAATTATTTTTAAAATTTTATTGTTTTCTTTAAAAGGGATTACATTAATCCTAACGACCATGTGAAGGTATATTAATGAAAGCGATTTCTGGCATAAAAGAATCTTATAGGGTTTTTTTTTTTCTCTCAAATAATTCCCATAATAATAAAATTGAGTGGAAAAGAAGAAGAAAAAGTAAAATGCACGCGAGAAAGGATGGAGGAAGTGAGAGTGATGGCATCGCATAGCCTGCGCCTTTGGCGCTGCTTCATGGCCCCCACCACTGTCCACTCGCTCGCCTCGATTTTTCCTACCCAATCCATCCTTCTATTCCCACTTTATTTACCAATTTAAGCCATTCATATTATCTCATTTTTTTTAATCAATTATAATCCGCCCTTTCTCTATAAAAATCATATGCTATATTAATATTTTTGTTATAACAAAAAAAAATTAATCGACTTTTTATATTTTATATTTTATATCAAAATTTCACTTATAATAATAACGATAATTATGAAGTATATTCTTTTTAGATCCTTATAATAACATATTGACATATATTTTAGTTTTTATTTTTAAATGTGTTAAATATAGATATTATTTTAGTTTTTATTTTAATATTTACATTTCACTATGGGTTAATACAATAATATCTATAATTATTGACAAAATTATAACTATATTTAACATATTCAAAAAAAAAAACTAAAATATATGTCACTATATTATTTCTATTAATTTTTACACTTTAATATCTGTATAAGAGTTTATAATGTTTTATTTTGTTAGAGTTTAATGTTGTATAAATGTTTGTCTTTAATTTTTAAAAATTAAGTGTAGCCTTTAATCTTATGTTGTTAGTTAAAAGAGTAAGCAATCTCACATTATCTAAGAACAAGCTGCAAATGAATCATGAGTCTATATATACTCATATTCCATATTCCATAAAAATAAGTAAAATGAGACTTGGGTCTATATAAAGACGTGTTTTGTAAATTTTATTTTCACAAGAAGTGGCACTAGAAAAAATTCTAAAAAAATATATATTGTATAAAATACGTTTCCAGTTGTAAACTCGGCTAATGGGGTGATTATTTTTTTTAAAAATGACAGTTTTTTAGTAATTTATTCCTTTGGTTTCTTAAATATATAAAAGAAAATTTGAATGCAATATGGTTACATGATAAGAACTAAAAATAAAAATAAAATAAAATGTGGTGAAAGATGATGTGGAATCCCTAATCCTTTTAGACTTCGATAAACGTCAAGTTTTTGTTTCTCCTCTCTTTTGAGTTTATCACCGGCAACGAAGCACCAAGCCCCTCTGTCGATGCTTAAATTCTTCATGAGGGTTGTTTTGAATTTTATTTTATTTTTTTGAGATTTTATATTTACGTTTCCTAAAAAGTGAAGTTTATCATCATGTGAAAGAGATTATATAAGAAAAAAAGAGGAGGAAAAAAAACCAACGAAATTTGTTGAATAAATTTTATGAGTTTTTTGGGTTGAATATGTTGAGTAGACAATGGAGTAATTAATTTTTATTAAAGCTTCAATTAAACGAGCCCATTAAAGGTTTTTTTGAGGGTTACAAAATAAATGTGGATTATTTAGTCACAAGTCCTTAGTATATATTGAAATTAAATTTTTTTTGACAAAAATGACACCGGACTTTATTTAAGTGCCTAATAGGTTAAAAACTAACACACACTATTAAAGGGAGGTATGATATTGATAGATAAAACTAAAAGTTTAAATTGAACAAATTGAGTAAAAGAATAATTTTACCATTAAAGCAGTAATAATTTATTAAAACTGGCAGAAATATAAAATAATTCAAATATAAAAATATAATTTTAAAACTAACAGAAGTGAAATCATGATTTTTGATTTCATCACTCCTAGTATTAATTACCATATGTCAATTTCACACTCAGAACCCAATGACTTTACAAATCCCATGCACTATTGTTTGTCGCACGTAATTGCTTCCACATACGCCAAATTTGTGTGTCGAAACTAGATGCCTTTTATTTACCCTTCGCTTTCAGTTCCAAAATGGTGCACCTTTTTTTCCCTTAGTCTCATTTTACATGCAAACCCCATCAACTTTAAGATTCCTTTTTTTATATTTCATAAAATTTTTATAATTGACATTTTTCATGACAAAAATTACGATAGGAAGAGAGCAAGATTCATTAAAATCGGGAAGGCCTAGACACTACCCCAAACGAAAGAAGAAGAAAAATCTCAGATTCACAAGAAACGACAATAAGAGGGAAACTCTTTGTCAAAGTTGGAGTCCTAAAACATGTAAATATTTCGCAACATATGATCTGTATACAATAATATTATATTTTATGTTTAAATATAATGGATCGTCTTATTTTTTTATAAAATGTGTCAAAAACATAAATTTTGGAGAGAATGAGATTTAAACTTTAAAAAGGTAAAAGAGTGGAAATATGGCCAAAATATCTAAAATGTGTCGTTTAGTTCAATTATTAATGGGTTCAAGTAATAATTGGCCCCAAGTGGGCACCAATATTTTCTCTCTGCCCCCAAATCGTTTTGTTGTAAACCACTCCAAGCCCAATTGGATGGACCCACATGTTTTCCATTATTTAATCAAATCTAATTTTCATTTAGTTTTAAATTTTTTATATCTTAAAATAAATATTTTATTTCTAAATTAATGAGAATTTTAAAAAAATATATTACATATAATTTTTCAAATTAATTTTTTTTTTAAAAAATAACTGAGGAAACAAGCTGATATGATCCAAGCCAATGGATTTCAGTTCAGGCCAGGTTTTTTTTTTTTCTTTCTTTTATGAACCAAGTCGAATGGGCCTCTACTTCGTTTTTTCTTTTTCTGTCTCTGTCTCTGTCTCTGTCTCAACTGTATGGTCGCTGTCTCAACATGTCATGTTTACAGTTACTGTATGGATTAGACGGTTCTTACAATGTTAAATCTTTGTCATTCTAAATTGATAATCCATCTTAGCCCTACAAATGGATTCAATTGGCGAATGGAGGCACCCTAGTTCTTGATTGTGATTTTTCATGGATTAATAGATGGGGTAGGTAGGTAACTAGGTGGCATCAAACATGTGTTATGTTTCGATACCACATGACTGTAATAGAAATTCAGTCATAGTTGCACCTCCCAACATTGCTCCGATAGTTAAATTTAGCATGTTTTCATATCATTAAAGTAGTATCAATTTTCATTTACCTCACAATCACGATCATAATTACAGTCACAAATCGTTGTCTGTATCATATAAAAATGGTTTATTTTATGTATTCTACAATTATTAAATAAATAATGTTTGAAATATTATGTAAAAATTATATTTATTAAAAAAAGTATAAAGAACTAAATGAAGCATGGGTTAAAATGGGAAAATGGAAAGTCTAAAAGTTACAGTGTACTTCAAGTTGATGTTAATTTTTTATAATTTTATATAAAAAAAATATAGGTTAAAATATGCTATTAGTCCTTGTATTTTTGTGCAATTATTATTGTCCTTAGTAATTTCTATCAAAATTTGTTAACTTAACATGTTTATTTTTTGTTAATCATGTCACATGATATGAAGGCAACCTCATCAACGTGCCAAATTGATAAATTTTGACGGGATATACTAAGAATTAATGATTGGATAGAGATTTTTAATTAGAAAAGTAAGAGGACTTAATTTTTAACTTTTATATGCAATGATCAAATCTCAAATTTTATCAGAGGGACTAATATCACAGTTTAACCAAAAACATAAATAGACATAAAAACTCATGTTTATCAAACAAATTTATATTAAGTAATTACTTTTTTTTTAAAGGTAAATTCATTAATTCATTCAATGAATAGAACCATATAATTCAAGAAAAAATAATAATGAACACTTGTCGTAGATGAAGAAGGACAAGCTCCATCAACATAGCAAAAGCTTTAGCCTCAGCATCAATAGAACATTCTGACACGTTGACAATTGACTTTGTCCTAACTCAAGCACGACATATCTGGAGTAATTGCAAACACTTAACACAATAAGAAAATCAGCCCCGGATGGTTCAAAGCGGCGAGCAAAAATCGACAAAAGAATCGAGCATTCACCAAACTATAGAGGACGACAACAAAACCATCCCTAAAATCAATTGTAAAACTAAGATTACATGCATAAACAAGACTAAAAACCATGCTACAAGAACAAAAAAAAATTCTAAAACTGAAGACTTATTGAACAATGGAAAAACAAACAAAAAAATATATAAAACTTAAGACAACACGAGTCCAAATCGACTCGTGAATTCATTTATTATTCTGAAATATTCTCAAAACAAAAACAAATTAAGAAACTGACGAAGAGCCACCCACTTTCCAAAAATACTACTGGTGGCCAGTGGAGTTTTAGCGAACAAAAGGCATCGTCATCTATTCATCATAACTTGTGAAGACAACAAAGATACCCACAAAATAGATCTGCAAACTGGAAAAGAGAGAAGACATGTGGAGTGAATGAGAAGAAGAAAGAAAGAAAGAGTTGGTGGGAAGGGAAAAGCGGGCGATAACCAGCCCGGAGGCTGGCACCGCCGCTGAGCAAAACAAAAAATAAGAAACAAACGGCTTAGAGAAAAAAAGAGAAAAGTTTATAGGATTTAACACATTTTTTTTTATTCACTAATTAATTTTAAATAACATATCAAACTCTGGGTTTTTTTTTTTTTTTTGATAATTAGGGGTAGAGGTAAAATTGTTAGAGATTGAACTCAAGCTCTCATGATATAACACAAATACACTTGGCACTAGGTCAAGAAGTTATTAGCAAAAATTTAAACTTTGCTACTAATATTGTTATCCTCATTTCTCAATTCTCAATATTGTAATGGTAAAAATAAATTATAAAAATCTATAAAGGAAATAATAAACTTAAATAAAAAAAATTCAATGCTCACTTAGTCACCATGTCAAGTTTGCCTTGAACAAAAGTTAATAGAACCACTTAAATGTTATTTCCCTAATTTCTGATATGAACAAGTAGCTCGTATCTTAATTGAATCATTTTGCAAAGGATTATCTACTAATAATTCCTATACAGATTAAAAATAAAGAAGGTTTCGTAATTGGTCAGATAACCCGGTAATCTCTCTCTAATTTCTTCTCCACGGAAGCCATTTGTATTTCCACTGCTACGGAAGTAGGCATAGCAGGGCCAGCTTCTTGTATCTCCGGAGAGCTACCGATTTCGAAAGAAACCAGTGTCGGAGGCTGATGAGACGATGAATCCACGGTGGAAATGGTGGTGCTGTTTTCCGGAAAATCATCGGCAGCAGCCTGCGAAGATAGGCGTTGTTTTTTCCGTTTCAGCTTCACACCGGCGTGCCATTGTTTTATTGCATTGGTTGTTTGCTCTTCCAACACAGCTCTCTTGAAATTTGATCCCATCTATGAATATATGAAAAAAATGAAATTAATCCACAGCTGATTTTGCTTTCATCATGATTATTTCTGATTATGGGTAATATGAAGAATATGCATAAACCTTACTTGTGTCACAAGAGCATAGAGGGGAAGAGTAACGTAACTGCATATGACTTGAACCGTCACACTGTAAAATAACATATCTCAAATATTTAAACTCGTATGATTTTTATATATGGATATTCAAGCAATTTAGCTATTTATATTTTTTAGAATTAGGATAATTATTAGATACCATTATATTTTAAAAAATTGAAAAGAACAAGGAATTGGAGCTTACGCTAACACCACCCTTGTGGCGATTATTTCTCTGTTTTCATGGTAGCAGGACTTTATTCCATATTGTGTCTGAAAATTAAGATAAATGTACATATACAGATGTAAATGTGGAGATAATGTTTCTTGAAAAACAAAATGAAAGAGGTTAATAACAAGTATTAATTACCGTGACCCAGACGAAAAAGGCAACCTCAAATGCATTCTGAGAATTGAAGTAATGGAAAAATCAGGTGTTAAATTCAATCAACAAATAGTATAATAAACAACAAATTTCAGATAAAATTGTACCATAAAGAGAGTGTAATGCACAAGGGTCAAAACAAACTTGGGGTTATTGAACCAGAAGAAGTTGTCGTTGGGTTGCACCAAAGGGGCTCCTTGGATTACACTGTTCTGATCTTCCACTCTGTGTGCCATTTTTGCCAATATTACTTGCAGTTTGGTTCCCATAATCAGCACTATCTGAACCCATGTTGAGAAAATTGTCAAAATTGAGAATTGTTTAAGAACACTAAAAATCTTTTAATTAGTGCTTTGCTTACTGTCAATGGCAGAAATGAAACCCATAGATACACATTCCAACCTGTTCAAATTCAAACATCGTTTGAAACAACACATTACTTAAAATAGAGATTAAGAAAATCAAGTCTGTCAGTCCTACACAGTAGAATCGGATTTTTTTGCCAAACCCATAAATATTTAAACTCTAAATTGAAGTAAATAGGAAAAGCTACTCACCGTGTACGTCGACTAGTAGGAAGATAACAACCAAGAACCACATAAAAGGGCTGCATTGCTCCATGAAATTAAACCACAAAATATTAATGGAATTAACATTCATTTATTTTTATATAAAACAATGTTGCTAATCGACGACAGATTTCAGTACCTGATCCCAACTATAATTTTGAAATCATCTTCCAGTGATCGTTGTATGTATTTTTGGAAGTTGAAAGAACTACCTACTGATAAATGAGTCTGCAAATTATATACAAACGTATTTATATGAACCCAATAATTTAACTAACAAATGTAATTAGTGATACCAAACCCAAATGCAGTTTAGATGGGAGAAAGGATAGTACTAACAGCGACGAAGCCATGGCGTAGAGTAAGGTAATCAACTTTCGCCACCGAATTAAAGAACTGTTGAAAGAAGCATTTCTGCACCAATATAACTTTTTATCACCATTATATATATATATATATCCCAAAATTGATGCATTTAAAAAGAAAATGAAACTTACAGTCCACAAAAGGATTGATGCGTCTGTACATGGATTTATATGGCGTTGTGCAAAAGTCGTTTGTCTTGTGAATCGAAAACGATTAGGATCTGTTTGGTTATTAATGTAATAATATGAAAAAAAAATTATTTAACATAAAATAAAGAATATTAATACAAATCTAAACATGTAATTAAAAAGATGAGAATTTATATTGGAAATTGAAGACAATGTCTCAATTATTTTGTTTACAGAAATATGGTGTAATTTTGTAATATAGTGGAAGATTTTAAATGTTGGAAATTAATTATTATTTTTTGGGTATAATATCCATCTTTTAAAATAATTTTGTGCTTCTAAGTAGATATAAATCTAATGCTGACATTGAAATTAGGAAATTATTTAATTTTTTAAAATATATATATTATATTGGAATTTTTAGCCCCGTGATTCTCAATGCTCGGTTCATTCCTTTTAATTATGAATCAAAATTGGACGTCCGACAAGTTTTCAATTTTAATATAAAAATTGCTTTCCAAAAATAAAAAATAATAATTTAATTCCGACAATAGGGAAAGGTGGTGTTAAAATGATTTTTAAGGGAAAATACACAAATATATATATAAGTAAAGCTAAATTATTTAGGTAATGAGGAAAAATTATAAAAAATTGAAAAATTGAAATATATTTTGTTAAAGAAATTTAAGTATAAAGAGGAGTTGAAATTAAAATCATCAAATGCTTCGCCCAAAATACATCTGTTTCACACATTTATATAGCGTATATTATAAATTCTCAAATTGTATTATAGGCTATAAAAAAATTCAGAATAAAAGCGTGTTCTATTGATAGAAAAAGACGGGAGAGAAATAATTTTTGATTTTGACTGCCCACTACAATATTTCTAATTAAGGGAGCACATAATTAAATATCTTGTTTTATATGCATAAGAATAAGTGGACACAGTAATTAATTAGGAAAAGAAAATATAAACTTATACAATTCAATAATATAGATTCTAGATTCAACACCTTCTTTTCTTTTTCTCGTAATTAATAGCTTCGAGTTTAAAATTAATTAATTATGATATTTTTCTTATAAATTTAAAGAATTTAGCAATATAATCAGTATACAAAAATTTAATCATAACAATTAAGAATATAATATCATAATTACGGGATAAAGGTGGGCAATAGTTTACCATTGGCAGCTTGATATTCCACCGTTCGCGTCTCCTTCTCCCAGGTTTTCCAACGCCTCATCTAACATTAATTAACGAAAAATATTTAATTAATTAGGATTAGTTTAGAAGTAGGATTAATTAATTAAATATAATTTTGAAATAATGACCAACCTTAGCCCTTCCCAAAGCCATAGTGAGCACCGTATACACAACTTGCATAGCCGCTAACACAAAGATGAAGATGCTCAGCTGGTTCGCCCCCTCCTCTGATATTAGAGACGTCTTTCCCTGCCAATTCCATTTTATCTATTAAAACATCTAAATCAGTCAAAAAAATAACTATCTAATTTCAATATTAAAGAAGGAACCTTGGAATCACAGTACTCTGCAGAAACATTTTCACCATCCAATATTCTTTCATGCAATCCATGGACGCTCCATATTTGGTCGTATCCCAAGTCTTGGGTAGTCCTAATAGAATCAAGGGTTTTCCGGCATGGAAGCATAGAATTTGCAACTTCATTGGGTATACAAATTTTGGAGATGAAGCTCCGACTCACTGTTAATATAAGTGACATGAAACCCAGCACCATGAGCACTGCAACCACAAACCAAGCCCCACAAATATATATAAATATGAACCCAAGATGATCAATTTATCAAAATATATTTGTGTGGTTTTAGTTTACCGGATTTAAGCTTCTCGACGGCATCAAAGAGTGCAATTTTCCTACGCCGCTTGAGCCACTGCGAAACATGGTTTAAACAAGTGTATAATTACTATATATGTGGTACGGAGGAGGGTTTTGTTTTTTGATGTAGATGAAGAAGTTAATTTGCCTACATTTGAGATGCGATGAATCAAGTATTCGATGATAATGGAGAGGGAGATGAAGACGAAGCAAACGGTAGCGACGGCCCAAGTGGGTGTCTCTTGGAGAGAGCGAGAAGTGGAGGCTTCTTCCCCGGCAGCCATGGTACTCGTTGGTTTTTCACATCAACGATTCGATGAGCATCGAGGATATAGTAATAGAGAAAAGATAGCGCCATTAATTAACGCATTAGAAATAAGGGCACTATCATGTCAAGAGAAATAAATGAGGACAACACCCATAATTAATTTCAAAATAATTAAGTGGACCAGGACCATCGAAGAAGGAGAAAAAAAAAAAAAAAAAGTTAAAATGTGTCATAAGTCCCTCTACTCTTAAAAATTAGGAATCCAGTCTTTTTACTTTTTAAATTTCAAAAATCAGATTCAATTATTAAAATTATTTTGTTAAATTCAAATTCATTGCAACCTTATCTTTTTACTTACATGGCTATTGAGAAAATAATTTTTTTTATTTCAAAATGTCACGCTAACATATTTAACGTAATAATTTTAGTAGTGTTAATGATTTGATCTAAAATTTAAAATCTGAATAGTTGAGAGATTAAATTACTGAAAATAAAAATACAGAGATTAAATTTCAAATTTTAGAAAAAAACAGGGACTGATGGCAGATTTTAACCGAAAAAGAATTTAAGTATTCACTTTTCAACGCTACAAAGCTGGAGGAAACTGGCGGGTTTTGGGAGCAACCAAGTCAACGTTGGTTGTAGGTGGTGTTGTCGATATGCCTGGACTGGGCCAACTCCAATATTTACACTTCTTTTATCAATTTAATTTATTTTAAAAATAATAAAAATTCTACATTACTTATATTTTATAATCAAATTTAGTATTAAAATAATAATTTAGATTTAATTTCGGACTGTAAAAATTCATCATCTTGAGTTGAAATTATAAAAAGCAAATATCTAAGTTCATCACTTCCAAGTCGTATTATATACTACTCCATATCTCAAGTATGTTATGTTGCGTTTTGTCGAGATTGCCTATTCTATATTTTTTGGTTTAATTTTTATTAATTAAGATATTTAAAATGTTGACTTGACCTAATTTGCATGTTTCCCTCTTTTAATTTAAAATCCATTTCATCTTTCTATACAAACCTTCACCAGGTAAACTCGTCCATTATGTTAGAGCTTTCAATTTTGGAGGGTATTCTAATATATATATATATTAACAATAATCTAGAATAACGAGACGTGTAATTTTATTGAATAACAAATCATGCAAGTTCTGAATTAGTGTGTATTGATGGTTTAATATATTTTGCAGCAGCAGTCATCACCTCTGACCCATAATAAACAATAATTGCACCTTACTTAGATTTGTTCACTACTTGGAATATTAGGTAAAGTTAAAATTGATTTCAACTGCATTTCAAAAATAATTTTTATTTAAATTAATTATGAAATCATGTATATTAGATTATAATATATAATGAAATATATTATATAATAAATTTATTGAAAAATGATACTGAAACTAAATATACCTTTGATTAAAATGATATAGTTGGGAGGAGAGACAATAAAAAATATGACGTTTGAGGTTCAAAGCTTATGTATTTTTGTAGATGAAAAAAAAATCCTTAAACTAATATGAGAAAAGTAATCACAATTATGTATTTGTTTAAGCCATCAGTGTTCATATATACAAGGAGGAGTAACTGTGTAACTAAAACTCTAACAACATTATCGATAGTTTACTGATTCAATTATAATTAGGTGCAATCAATTGTGAATCAGTAGATTCAACTGATATTGTTTTTGGTAAAATAAAACAACCAAAGCAAACTAACTACATAATAACTCTTTGAGCAAGACTATCATTGGCTTGAGAACTAGGAGAAAGTGCGAACACCTTCCTTGGAATCTCCTAAAAAATCTTTAGTCCTTGGTTTGTATCAAAAGCCATTTTGGTTAAGCAATCAGTAGTTTTATTGCGGTCCCTAGGAAGATGTTGAATGATCCAAAGTCCTACTTTTACCAACAAGTGATAAATGTGACTAATGGGGGCAGAGTTTGAGCTTGATAGCGAGGAGTTTTGAAAGGCCTTCATCACCTCCAAGCTATCTGTTTGCACCATCACACCATTAAAATTCTTGATTTGGATGAGAGCCAAACCATCAAAGGCTACCCTATAATTCAGCATTAAATATTGAGCATTCGCCCAAATATCTGTTATATTCCATGATCCACTCTCCATTTCCATTCCTTATGACACCCCCCGCTGCAGCATTTCCAGAGACAATCTGAACTGCTCCATCAGAACAGAGACTGATCCAACTTTTCGGTACATCAGCTATTGAAATTTGTTCCTCCCCTCTAGTTATGTCCTCCTTGTAAGAAGAAGAAATTGTTTTGCCCATATATATATATATATGAAATCTTAACAATCTCACTTGTATTCCAGAAGACACCCTGAAAAAGAAATGTTTTGATTTTTTCAAATTCGCCAGGTTAGTAAACTAAATAAATAGGACAAATTTACCTCACTGACAACTGATTTAGCTGGACTCTGCAAATTGGACTTTTACCACTAAAGAAGGTCCCCTATAAAAAAGCTCCCACCAGATCCATCCGGGATAACTTGCATCCAAATTTATTTAGCTGTCGAATAGTCTCTGATTAAATGCGGTATATCTTCAAAATGATAACCACACATACCACAAGAGCTATCATACCCTATCTTCCGCTTAACACACTCCACGTTAGTCAGTAGCCTCTGTTTTAAAACAAGTCATAAGAAGAATCTGATTCGTTTGTATCCCTAAAACTTCCATGGTTTACTCCACTACGTATCTTTTGGTTGCCACGACCTTTCCTGAACATGCCAATAAGCACTTTTGAGGGAAAAGATACCATTTGAATAAATATGTAAAATGTTAGAATTTAATAATGCTATAAATTATTTGTAATCAATTTTGCATTAATTGTTTCAAAATTTCTTTATTTTAGCTGCGTTTTCCTGTCAACATTTCCAAAAGCAATTTAAAAAAAAAAGTTAATTGTAAACTGTTACCGTCATTTTAAATTTGCCTTTTAAGTAATTCTAATTACATCACTAAACTATCGAAGGTATATCAGTGAGCTCTTTTCATTATTAAAATTGTTAATTTAATTGTTAAATGATACATTATATCTTATGTGGCATAAATTAAAATGAATATTATAAAAATAGATGTTTTAAAAATATTGATTTTGAGGTTTTTGAAGCTTTTAGAGAAATTTTACCGTTCACTCTATTTTTTTATTTTTAGTTTTTACTTTTAAATGTTATGCGACAATGTTTTATTTATTTAATTTTTTTCATTTTAAATTTAGCTATAAGTTTTAGCATATCTTTTAACATTTTTAATAACAGAAAAAACTTGATTGATATAACATCAATAATTTAAAGATGTAATTTAAAATATTTTAAAGTTGAATAAAAGATAAAGTTTGATATTTCTCACTTAAAAAAGGGAAGTCTCTTGGTTTATAGAAAAAAGGAACACTCAACGAATTTGACCCAAACGCTAAGCCGACCAAGGAAAAGGAGCAGCCCGATATATGAGTTAGACTGGTGATCCAGATTCCAATATCTCTGGGTCTGTGTGCTATGATCCGCTCATTTTTATATGTCGTTTACTTGCCAAATTTTTTTATTGCATGATTACTTGCCATTTTTTTTTTGAAGATCAACTGGACTTTTATAAATGGATAAATAACCAAAATACATAATGGGTTTTTGCCGGATTGGGCTTAAGACCATAAAAGAAACATAAGCAAAAGAAGTAAAAGATTAGGCCAAGCCCGAATGATCTTGACCCAATGAATTTAAAATTCAAAAAATAAAATAAAAAAATAAAAGATAAAACTAAAATTGATCTTCAGTCCAGTCAATCAAACAGCTGGACAGCACTAGCCTTTGTCTTTTTAAATCCACCGTCCAGCCTTTATGATAGCATTTTCCAAGGAAATCTTTCAATTACTGCTATCAATATCTTTCACCAGTTTCTTGAATCTTCTTTGGCTGACTCCCATCATCTCCTTCTTTCCCTCTTTCGTCTGGTTTCCAATCGTTATCCTTCTCCTTTTCTTCAGCATTTCTTTATCAAAATCTGAGTAGACTTGAATCTCCTTAATCTTGTTCTCTTAGCCTCCGTCACTCCCTCTCCTGATGAATACTTCTTGGATGCATCCCCAACAGGTAATGTCCTTCTCCTATTTTCATTGCGTCTTTTGCAACAAAATGGGCAGTCTCATTTTTTGTTTTAGGAATGAAATGAAACCCGATATTCTGAAAGAAAACTTTTTTGCTATGGATATCTGTGATAATCGCCCCTATAATTGATTTATCTTGATTCATGGTTTGACATTTCTTAATCACTGTTCTTGAGTCTCCTTTTATATCCAGAGTTTTTAATCCCATTGTAATCCCTAACTGAATCGCCTGTAATTCTACATGTGCTTCCGCTGCAAACAGCGATGAAATGTCGGAGTGAATAACTGACTTAGAGGCCACAATGTCCCCCTCCGTATCGCAAACAACCAAACCCGAAGCAGATCTGGAGGTTCTCTTGTCGTACGCCGCATCAAAATAAATTGACATCCTTGTGCTCCTTTCCATCTGTTTATGACCTCTGTCAATGATGGTAAGAAGTCTTTTTTCCTCCACTCCCTTTAACTCTGCTATAAAATTGATGACTTGTTTAGAAATATCTCTGCCTGTTGTATTCTTTTTCTCATAGATGAATTTATTTCTATGGTTCCAGATTGACCATAACCCACAGCAAAACAGGCGACACTGGTCTTTGTTTCCCTGCCTGAAAACCCAGATAAGCCACTCCCACAAGCTTTGAGTGTTATTATTGTTTACCCATGCCAGATCTAGATTTGACCATACTTTTGTTGTTATAGGACAATACCTGAACACGTGGTTGCTATCTTCATCGGAGGTGTGACATCGGGGACAAAGCGTTTCCACTGCAACTTTTTTACTCTTCAGATTAGATAGAGTAGGGAAATAATTCCAAGAAATTCTCCAAATTGTAATTTTCATCTTTAGAGGGATTTGTAAATTCTATAAGTTTCTGTTGAAGTTTCTATTCTCGGTCTGTATAAAATTATTACTAGGACCCGAATTAGTTTCTTGTAATAGTTTATAGGCGCTCCTGACGGAATACTCTCCTGACGATTCTCCTCTCCATGCTTGGAAGTCCTCATAGATTGTCTCTGACAAGGGGATCTGTAGAATTTTCTTGCCAGTATCATCATTGAAGGTACTTAAAACTAAATCTGTTTTCCACTTTCTATTATTAGCATCGATCAAATCTGATACTAACTTGATATTCTCATTGGTGGTTTCATTCTGCAATCTATCATTTTCAGCTCCCGAAATCCATAAGTCATCCCAAACAGATATGTGATCCCCTGTTCCTATTCTCCAGCATAATCCTTTCTCCAAAATCCCTTTAGCTGCCCAGACACTCTTCCAAGTAAGCGAAGGTAAATTCCCTAATTCTGCCTTGATAAAATTCGAATTTGGATAACATTTTGCTTTTAAAACACGACTTAGTAAAGAATTAGGAAAATTGATAAGACGCCAACCTTGTTTTGCTAATAACGCTATATTGAATTTATCGAGATTTCGAAAGCCTAAACCACCATCTTCTTTCAAAGAGCATAAATCTTTCCACGTGGACCAGTGAATGCCTTTTTTATCTCGATTTTTCTGCCACCAATACCTGGCCATAATACCTTCTAATTCAACACATAAAGACTTCAGGATTAAAAAACATGACATCGTATAGGTTGGAATAGCTTGAAGAATAGCTTTTATGAACACCTCTTTCCCCCTTGAGATAGATGTCTTACACTCCAACTATCAATCCGTTGTTTCATTTTATTCTTTAATATCTGAAAAGACATTTTTTTTTCTTTCTACCTACCATATTAGGCAGACCAAGATACCTTTCTGGATTATTAGAACTTTGCACTCCAAGAACCCTAGATATAACTGCTTTATCCTCTTCCTGTGTATTAATACTAAAGAATACTGTAGATTTTTCATAGTTGACACACTGTCCTGAACAATTCTCGTATTCAATCAAAATCTGTTTAAGTGAAAGAGCTCCTCTCTCTGTAGCTTCCCCAAATAAAATACTGTCGTCTGCAAATAACAAATGAGAAACCTGTGGACCACTTCTACTTGCCTTAATCCCTCTAAGTATGTTCCATTGCATAGCGAGTCATAAGACTGGAAAGACCTTCCCTACAAATTAAAATTAGGAACGGACTCAAAGGGTCACCCTGTCTTAGTCCCCTTGTAGGTTGAAAATTTTCTCGAATATGACCATTGAAAACCACCGAATACGAAACTGTGGAAACACATTTCGTTAGGGACTCGACCCACCCTGAATTAAAACCCATGTGCTTCATAACTGCTGCGATAAAATTCCACTCAACTCTGTCATGAGCTTTACTCATATCCAGCTTTACTGCCATATATCATTTTTTCCCCGTCTTCTTTTGTTTTAAAGTATGTAGAATTTCATAAGCCAGTAACACGTTTTCAGAAATCAACTTTCCCGGTACGAAAGCGCTTTGTGCTAGGTTAATACATTTATCAATGACTACACGAAGACGATTTGCTATGACCTTAGCTATCAACTTATAAATCACATTACATAGGCTTATTGGACGAAAATGGGTAATATTTGAAGGGTTTTGAATTTTTGGGATCAACAACTATATTAGTTTTATTAATTAAACTAATATCCATACCTTCGTTTAGGTGCTTTAAACAAAATGAAGACACATCCTCCCCAACAATTGACTAGCATTTCTGATAAAACAAAGTAGGGAATCCATCTTCTCCTAGTGCTTTTGTTGGACCCAATTCTGATAAGGCCTCTCGAATTTCCTCTTTCGTGTATCTCGTTGTCAATCGAGAATTATCCTCTTCAAAAATACATCGATCAATACCTGTCAACAGATGTTCATAATTTCCCCTCCTCCCAGCTGAAAACAGATTCTGAAAATAAGATCTAGCAATTGCTTCCATTTCACGAATCTCTTCTGTTTCTCTACCATCTTCAAATTACAATTTCCGAATAAGGTTCCTTCTTCGTCGTTGGTTGCTTGTTTATGAAAAAAGTAGTATTCTTATCCCTAAATTGTAGCCAATTAACTCGAGCCCTTTGCTCCCAATATCGTTCATCCTTTTCGATCTCAAAATTAAGTTGTATCTTCGTATCAATAAGTTCTGCCAATTTTTTATCATCCCTATCGGATTCCAACAACTCGACCAATCTAGCAGTTAACCTCTCCTTTTTTAACTTTTTCCAATTTTTGTATCAAGTCTCCATTTGCATTGTCCCATATGTATCGTACCTCTTCAACAAAAGATTCCTCCAACATCCACCAAGCTTCGAATTTGAAACTTCTTTTAGGCCACTCATTATCTTTTTTTTCCGTCGTGATAATAAGTAGGCAATGATCCGAAAAAGAATGTGGAAGATGTTGAATCATTGCCTCTGGACATATAGATAACCAATCCTCATTAGCAACTCCCCTATCTAGCCTTTCTTGAATGTTCCTTTCCGGTAAATTCCCTCTTTCCCAAGTAAACCAATTTCCGGTATATCCCACATCCACTAGGTGACAATCTGTTAGCGCTGATCGAAATGCATCCATGCGCATTTCCTCTCTAGGTAATCCACCCCTCTTTTCATGGCCATACATAATTTCATTAAAATCTCCACAAACTAACCATGGAAGCTCTTCAGTATTTCTCAAATTTCTTAACAAATCCCATGATTCATTTCTATCTTGCATATATGGGGAGCCATAAAATCCAGTAAATCTCCACCTATTACCTTTATCAGTATCTTCGATGATCACATCAATGTGCCTTTTTGAGAAGCTTCGAAGAATAATAGTTGCATCATCATGCCATGCCAGACATAATCCTCCTCTCGAACCATCTGAATCAACATCAATACCATTCTGAAATCCACAACTTCTTCGTATTCTTTCCATCTGATTTTTAAGTACCTTTGTATCTATGAAGAAGACAATTTGGGGATTATATAACCTCTGCGAATGTCTAAGTTTACGTACCATCCGTGGATTCCCCAAACCACAGACATTCCAACTTAAGATTTTCATTGTTCCCGATCAGCTTACCTTTTGGCAGCCGCCGATACTAAAAAGTTGCTGTTCACCATTTTTTTGTCCTTTATCGTCGAATTATTAGAATCAGTACTAATGATGTCGGCTTCAGTTTCTCCTCTTTGCCGCTTTTTCCCCTCTACACCTATAAGAATTCCTTCTTCAGCATCATGATCCATTATAAATTTGTTTTCTTCTAATGGTTGCTTTCCTTCCTTTTTAGAAGAAGTAGGTGTGTTTCCTTCCACATAAAATCCCAAAACGGGGTCAATCTGCACCTTCTTTCCAAAATTATTTGTCACACCCCATGTTCTCCCTTCAGCTGTCCAATTTTCGTCCAAATTTTCATCCCTTGTTCCCCCTTCTTCCTCTCGTAACCAGATACTGCTTTGTGAACGTGCTTTTCTAGATTGAGCTCTTAAAGAAAGATCCCATCCCATTACAGTAATCTCCACTCCTAAATCCATTTTTTCCTCACAAAAAGAATCGCTATGTCCCAAACGGCCACAATAAAAGCAAAAGAGTGTTAATCTTTCGTATTTGAATCTGACATACGATTTATTCCCGTAGAACATAATCTGCTTTTTCCTTTTTAAAGGATACCTTACATCCAATTGGATTCTAACTCGTAAAAAATTCTGGTATCCCTTTCCCATATTAGCACCATCATACTCCAAGAACAAGCCTATGAAATCTCCAAGTTGCCTTGCCAAAGCCTCTGAATAGAATCCTGCAGGAACATCATGGATCTGAACCCAAAAAGGTGAAAAAATTAAAGGGACTAGTAATGGATCTTCCCCCCACTGTAACAAATGTAGTAATAATAAATGGTTATTAAAAGTCCATGGAGAACCCTTAAGAACCCTTTCCATATCCATATTGTGAAAAAACTGAAACATAAATCTTTTTTCCCCTAGATCCAGAATTCGAACACCTTTGACCGGATGCAACAGATTTACCATGGTACTTTTCATAGCCGCAAAATTAATGACACTTGCCGTTAAAAAATAGCCCACCAGACGATAGCCCCCTTCTTCTTTTTCTAGGCTTGGAAAAGATAGAATTTGTAAAATCTCGTCCTCCTCTTCATTAATAGATAAGCCAGCAAATTCGGTCTCCATGGATACTGATTCAATTCCACACGATGAGAATGAATAATTGCAGAAATTTCAATTGTCAATAGCCAAGTCGCCGCTACAAAAAAAAAAAATCTAAACTCTGCCGGAGAAGACAGACAGAAACGTGCTAGGGTAGCAGACTTTTCCTTTACTTGCCAAATTTTAATTCTTGTGTTAATGAAAGAATATTTGATAAATCCATAGAATATGAAGGATATGTGAGAGATGGAATGGAGCATAAATAATCTTTCCAACTCGCTTCATTTATCATCTTCTTACTCCAATTTATTGCTTCTCTTTTTTCTCTTGCTTTGGTGTAATTATTATTTAAGCCCCTTTCATCTTTATTTTTTTATAATTAATTTTGTTTTATACTTTAAATGAAATTTTAATTATTGTTTGATATAACATATAATATATGTTTCGAGACAAGTGCTCTTTTATCTCTAGACAAGTAAACATCGAAGCGTCTTGAGATACCTAAACATCGAGATTAGAGGTTCGAAATAAGGGAACTAAGTCTCAAGACCTATAACAAGATATTAAAGGTCAAGTCTCGAGACATCTGAATTTCAAAGCAACAATAGAAAAATAAGGGAAGTATGTCTCGAGACATAGCCTTTCATGTCTCGAGGTACATTTCTAAATTTAGATTCAAATCTTAACTCCATACTTGACCTTTGTCTGAATCCAAAACACTTTAAATGAGATTGCTTAACATCGACTAATCATGTTTTATGCTTATATTTGAAAGAGTTAGTGATTGATTGACAATTACTTGGTGAAATAATTTGAAGAGTTTGAGTTGCTCCGATAACATAATGTGATGCCACACACTTGGATCAGGGGACTAGGTCAATGATATATTTTTTTATTAAAAACATAATATTATTTATTATTCAACAAAACATTATTTTAACAATTTACATATGTATTATTTAATTTAATTGATTTTCACTAACACAAGTAAAGTTTTAATTTAATATATTTGATGATCATATTTTTTTTATCACTTCAGCATTATCGGTCAAAACACATATTCTACCATTAATTTTAATCTCACCACTATATTATTCAATCGCATTGCTACAATAAATAATCTTAGTCTGAGGAAACTAACCTTCCAGCTCATTCAAATACAAGGTTAAGCAAAAATTAAATATAAATGGTAGAGAAAAACAACACAATATAACATTGTTGATGCATTAATTAGAACGAAAGGCAGAAATTTCAACCATCAAACCTTATAGCGGTCTATCCATAGTATTAAAACATAAAATAATATTGATCACATTAGTCAATTAAGGAGCTAAGATGACCCAATATTTTAAATTTTGTTTCTCTTAATTTATAAATCAATGGAAGGGATAGATGTCTAAACTCACCAGTTAACTACTCATCTTCAACTTTATTAAACCAGGACCGCGACCGAGCAAGAATAAGAAAATATAATTATGGGGTTTTATCTTAATTAGACTTTGTTGGCGGTTAAAATCCAGCCTACATTATACTATTATATATGAAAGGAATACCTCTCCATTTCCTTTTATAAGAAAATATAATGACTAAATTGCACTTCTATTCTTTCTATTTTTAATGATTATATAAGAGTGGTTAATTTTTTATTTTGATCCTTATATTTTTTTAAAATTTAATATTTAACTTGTTTACTTTAATTTTGATATAATTTAGACGTTTGTCCATTCTTTTTTTTTTCTTTTCTTTTAACGTGAGAAAATAATGACTAAATTTCAGTTCTAATCCCTCTACTTTTTAAAGATTATATAATAATGATTAAATATCAATCTTGATCCTATATTTCACTCAAAGATTTAATTTCTATACTTTAATTATAACATAATTTAGACATATGAAGAGAGTAGAACTGAAATTTAGCCATTATTTTCTTGTGTTAAAAGAAAAGGAAAAATAGAATGGACAAGTGTCTAAATTATGTCAAAATTAAGGCTTAATATAACATTTGGCACATGAACTTGACACTTTTTCCTAATTTGGTACCCAAACTTTTTTGGGCCCAATTTGGTACTTGAACTTGACATGTTTTCCTAATTTGGTAGTTAAGCTTTTTTTAGGTTCAATTTGGTACATAAATTTATTAAACGTTATACAAATTATGCAAAACACTAGCAATGTTAATTTTTTGTTATGCTACAAATATATTGCCAGTATTAGAGGAAATTCATGTTAAAAAAATAGGTATTGAGCTATGTTTAACGAATTAATATTAAATAAGAAAAAAAAAAGATTTTTTAAAACCCCAAATTAAAAGAAATTCATTGTTTTTAATTAATTAATTAATTAAAACTAAAAGTAATTGAACATATAAAATACAAAAAATATCATATCATTTGTCACATGTTGGTCATACATTGATTATTTTTGCTACCTCATAAAAAAAATAACATTGTTAGTATATTGGAGTAATTTGTAAAACGTTTGACAAGTACCAAATCGAACAAAAAAAGGTTAGGTACCAAATTAGGAAAAAGAGTCAAGTTCAGGTACCAAATTGGACCCCCCAAAAGTTTAAGTACCAACTTAAGAAAAAATATCAAGTTTAGGTACCAAAGTAGGAAAAAAGTGTCAAGTTTAGATATCAAATTGGACCCAAAAAAAAGTTTAAGTACCAAATTAGGAAAAAGTGTCAAGTTTAGGTACCAAATGTTATATTAAGCCCAAAATTAAAGTATAGAAATTAAATATCAAATTTGAATAAAATATAAAGATCGGAGTTGAAATTTAACCATTCTTATATAATCATTAAAAAATAAATGGATTAGAACTTAAATTTAACCATTATTTTTTCTTCTAAAAAAAAAATAGATATGTGTCTTTTAAGGAAAGCATAGGGACTTCCTTTTATATAATGGACTTCTATATATAAGAATGGTTAAATTTCAGTGTTGATATTTATATTTCGTTTAAATTTGATATTTAATTTCTATACTTTAATTTTGATATAATTGGTGCTTTAACTTAGTTAGTCTAAATATTTTATTCTGATTAAAATGTTGAGGTGAATTTTTAAAAATTGTTAACATCGTTAAAATTTTTTAGTAAATTCAAACCCATTATAATGTCATTTTTTGTTACATTGATACCACGAGAGTATTTTTTAAAAAAAAAATTGAAAATGTTACACCAGTAAATTTAACATAAGAATTTTAATGAAGTTAACAAATGAACTTAAATTTTAAAAATCGCAAAATAGAAAAATTAAATCTTAAAAATAAAAACATAAAGATTAAATTCTAAATTTATGAAAAATACAAAATTTTTAAACATATTGTAATATTTAATTTTTTTACTCTATAATTTAATCAAAACATGAAACCAGTTGTATAATGATTGTAGAGGGATGGATTTCATGAGTTGATTCCTCATTATTACTAATATTAGTAATATTAAAATCAAATAGAACTAGTTCTAACAACATATTTTTAACCTTTTATTAATGCTCCCATAAATATGGATGTGTCCTTCAAACAGCTTCACACATTAACATATATTTTTAGCCGCCGAATGTTGGATACTATTCTCTTCCACGTTTTGAGATCAACATATTTAAATTAAAAGCAGGAAAAACTCTGCTCTTTTTGGTTTGTTTTAGAAAAGAACAGGTCTTGTCTCCACATTATTGATTCTACTTTTTGTCTTGTTTAGTTTACTTTATATTTTTTAAGATTTTGTGTTGTACTACTTTAGACATCCTACTAAGTGGTTTCTGTTAAATAAACAAAAAGGACACAACTGTTTCAAGTGTTCAGTTCTGTTTGAAACCTGACTAAACTAATACCTCGGAGCTACCAAAACTCCATCATATAATAATGAAAGTAAGGTAGGTTTCAGAAATAGAAAGCAAAATCTTAGTTTAATTTATATATCCATTAAATCGCAAACGTGATTAATTATGTGATCAAAGATTTAATCTTTGTTAATATCATTTATCTCTTCAAAAAACATTTATGGTAAAAAAATTAATCATTATTATCAATAAATTTCCTAATTCCAGAAAAAAAAAACCAACTTAGAAAGATTATTTATATTCCATTCCATCCCTGAGATTTTCTATGGATTTAGCCAATATTCTTTTATTAATTAATTATATATGCAACTTGCTTGAGCATCCTTCCAATATTTCATGGTTGACTAAGTTTTCTACCTAACCGAAGGTTTTTTTCCCATAAATTGGCAGTATATATTATCCATAGCCTTCGGTTTTCACTTGCCGGTCTTTCCATACTCTTCAATTTTGTTTTCCTTAGAGGGAACTTAATTTCCATTTACGCTGTGAATATGAGATTTAACGTAAATTCAAATATTTTAATAATTTATCAAGTAATCAATATAAGTACAGAAAACCTATAATTACTAACCAACTTGCCAACATTTACGTATCCATGCAGCATAGGTGTGATGATTAAAAAAAAGGCTTTCTTAAAAAATCTGGAAATGATGAGTTATGACCATGTCGCAGATAACATAGCAAATAAAATTTCATAATTGATCCATTCAAATAACAATCATGTTTGAATTAACAATAAATAATTGGTTATAATACCAAATTATCAATCATATTACATAATCGTCCGTTGAAATTGAAAATCAATACCCTGCCGGCTGCCGGGGCATGCAAATGATCAGAAGGTCTAACTTTTGTTCAGGGAATATTTTTTAACCTATTAAAATATTAATTTTTGAATGTTTCGGTATTGTTTGGGCATCCAAACTTTTTTTTTTTTTTTTTTTTTTTTTTGAAAGGTACAAATAAAGCTCTACCTCCCACGAAAGTTACACTGGTTGATTATGAATGTTCAGCTAATGAAGGCATTCCATTTACCGCCACATGCAGCACCAAAACTCTGCTAGCACCCTACTAACTTCCCCTAGAGTTAAAGAACTGATACAATATGACAAATACCCTCAGTAGCAGCTTTTTCCAGAGACGAGGCTTTTGAGTTTGTCGATCGGACATAAACCACTTATCTTTGAGTTCATGGTCCATAACAGGTGACAGGATATTAAAATCATGAATCCGCATATTTGAAATATTCTCCACCTGTTGGACCACGTTGATCTTGTCCAATTCAATGATCACTTTATTAGAATTAAACCACCTTGACAGCATAAAAAACCACCATTGAAGACTCCAGAGTCCCCAAGGTCTTAGAGAAATAAAGTAAAATCTGCCCTTTTGTGTCGAACATGACTCCTCCTATACCCCCACAACCCCGTCAACATTGAATTTGACGAAACCACTTGGAGGAGGTCGCCATTGAACCACCCCGTGGCGTTTATGACCCCTAACAGGAGGAAAAAAAAATTGCAGGTGATAATAAAAATCATTGACAGATTTTATTGGTATATTCCACTTAGCGCACCACCACCAAGCGATTCTACAATAAATGGGGCATCAAAACTTCAGATTGAGTTTTTCATTGATAACTGATATTTGATCAAACTCTACCTGACCTATAGAAAACCTTTAGCTCCCTTGATTTAAAATAAATTGGTAGGAAAGATATCGCTAGGTACAAATAAATAAGACTTATTAAGTTAATTTTAAGGGCTAATATTAAAAAAAGAGAGAAATACTTCAGGTAGTATTTAGTTTTAGAAAATATAGGCTATTTTTGTTTTCATATTTTTGAAAAATAAAATATCCTAAAAAAACATGTTTAGTTGAATTTTTTTAAATACTTAATTTTTAGAAATAAAAAGAATATGTACAAATTCGTAAAAAAAAAAAGGCATTTTTATTATTTTACCAATATTGATTTGGAAGAAATGAAAAAAAAAAAAATTAAGGATTAGTTTAGTTTTTTTTTTTTTTTTTTTACTCTAATTCAAGTAAATACATGCTAAGAAAACTTTCTATGTGTTTAGATATCATGAAGTAATTGTAAAAAAAAATGAAATATTAGTGTAGTAATTTCATAATTTTATAATTACAATGAATTCCAATTCTCTAAACTTGTTTTGCTAGTATTGTGTAATTACTTCTTAAATGTCTTATTTAATTGTACAAATTATAATTAAATAATTACATAATTAAAAAATAAATTAAGATTTAAAAAAAATAAGTTCATTATGGTTATTTACTACGTGCAAGTAATTAAGCGTTGTAATTATACTCAATTCAATAAAATTTATTAATTAAAATGATTTTACAAACATGGCACACGCAGGGGCGAAGCCAGGGGGCTGGCAGGTGCCCCGGCCCCCCTAAACTGGAAAATTGCTATTTAGGCCCTTATAATTTTTTAAAAATTTTAAATTAATAAAGGTAAAATTGCACTTTGGCCCCCCCTAAAATTATAAAAATTCGATTTAATCCTTTACAAATTATAAAGATATAGACTATAAAAAATTAAAATTTCATCCGGCCCCCTCTAAAAAATTATTCTGGCTTCGCCCTTGGGCACACGTGTAATTACAAATAATTATATTTAAATTCAATTATTGAATGATACGTAACACTAAAAACTATATTTTACTTTAATCATTTAAAATTTATTTTTTATTTCTCGGTTGTTGAAGAAGTGGAAAAAATAAAAGTGAAAATAGATTTTTATGTTGATTTTCATTTACTAGACGTAATTTTGTTTTACTTTTTTAGGAAAGATAAATGTAAATTTTCAAACCTGAGGGAAATATTGACTCGAGTGGTAATGATATTTCAAATGTGATTAAATAATAAAGCTTTAATATTTTTAATTTAGTCCACGAATTCTGTTAGCTTGAATGTATTCAATTGGATCAAGTCAATCAATTATATATTTATCATGTTTTTTTTTTTATTTTTTTCTATTTTGAGCATGTTTCTTCTTTCCTCTCCTTCGCTTATGTTTACGCCGGCTGGATGTAAAAGTCATCAAGTATTATCCCTTGTATTCTTCTTTCCTCTGCAACTTTGTTTGATTTCTTCTTCTCTTCTTTTTTATTCTCTTCACATTAAACAAATAAAATGACGGTCAATTTCATTAAAACCTTGCATTTTATTCAAAGGTTACACCCGATTTAGTATTGACATTATATTATAAATATTAGCTTCTTCAACATTGTTTCCAAAACTCCTCTGCAACTTTGTTTGATTTCTTCTTCTCTTCTTTTTTATTCTCTTCACATTAAACAAATAAAATGACGGTCAATTTCATTAAAACCTTGCATTTTATTCAAAGGTTACACCCGATTTAGTATTGACATTATATTATAAATATTAGCTTCTTCAACATTGTTTCCAAAACTATATATATTTTCCTTGAGAAACAATTCATTCAATCAAGGTGACATTTGAAGAACATTTGAGCTGGTTTTCAGAAAAAGAAGAAGAAGAAGCAAAAACATGTCTGGGGAAGGTGAAGCTAGTAGTACAAGATCATTGGAAGAAACACCAACATGGGCTGTTGCCGTTGTTTGTTTTGGTTTGGTTTTG
Source organism: Gossypium sturtianum (assembly GCA_025698515.1). Classification (NCBI taxonomy): domain Eukaryota; kingdom Viridiplantae; phylum Streptophyta; class Magnoliopsida; order Malvales; family Malvaceae; genus Gossypium; species Gossypium sturtianum. The sequence goes on from CM046955.1 coordinate 166,266,200, forward strand.
ATTTCAATAATCATCGAACATATAATCCATATGATTGGAAAGGTATCACCCCTATATATATAAATTGCTTTTAAAGTTGATTTTCAGCTGGTTTTTTAATTAATCATTTGTTTGCTTTGGCAGTGGTTAACGAAGAAACGTAAACGAGCACTTTATGAAGCTCTGGAAAAGATTAAGTCAGGTAAAACTAGCATCCGTTTTTAGACACTAGTTTAAAGCTTGAGTTAAAGATGATCAAAAACTAATCATTTTAATGGGTTTGGGTGATAGAGCTTATGTTGCTGGGATTTATATCATTACTCCTAACAGTAGGAGAAGGTTCAATAACAAGCATATGCGTATCAGAGAAGGTTGGATCTACTTGGCATCCATGCCATAATGATCGACAAGAGATCGCGGATGAACCACCTTCGGAAGAAGATACATCAGATAACAACGAACATCGCCGGAGACTTCTTATGATGTCGGATTCTGTTCGAGTTTTCCGGCGTTCTTTGGCCGGAAAATCAGAGGACAAATGCGCGGATAAGGTATACATGCATATCCATCCCCTAATCTTTCTTCTTTAATTACGTCACCATGACTATGAAGAGTTTGTTTTGCACCAGCTTACGCAAACCCCCCCGCCCCCCCAAAAAAAAAGGGGGAAAATCCACGTTATGGTATTGAATTTATATGTTATTTATTATTCATATACATTATATTATTCAATCAAGTGATAACATAATCCGATTGACTAACTAATGTATACAATAAAAAAATCATAATATCGCCTGATTTGATAGTAACATTTCTTGGTGCACAAGATGGGAAGTTCTCTGAATTTTCATGTTGAGATTCCCATTTCTTTTTTTCTGAAAGTATCTAAGAATTATCAAAGGTTGGTAAACTACTTTAAGGGGTCAACCTTACGTTCTAACTCCTGATACAAAAGCGATGTGAATATTGTAATTAATATCATACTAAAAATATCTTTAATTGATAAAAAGCAATTAAGAAATAAAAGTTGTATGAAAAAATAAATAAAAGTCATGTGTTAATATGTGTTAATTTGTATATATTGCAGGGAAAAGTACAATTTATTTCATATGAAGCTCTGGATCAACTCCATTATTTCATTTTTGTGCTGGCCGTTTTTCATGTCATTTACTGTATTCTCACGCTTTTGTTGGGCAGAGCCAAGGTAAACTCAATTTATAATTTAATTAATTCGTGATAATAATTCAATCAAATATTTATTATATATATTAATAATTTTTCCAAATTTTAAACATTGTTTAATTATATATATAATTGTCTAAACTTAGGGAAGAATTCTTTGTATATAATTTTTGTTTTTTTGATACAGATGAGAAAGTGGAAGAGATGGGAAAGGGAAACTAGAACAATTGAATACCAGTACTCACATGGTTAGTACAAATTATAATCCAGTGAAGTCTAAATTTTAATTACGTATATTCTACCAGAACCTCATCCATCCATGCATTTCTGCATATACAGGAATTTGGTACAATGTGTGCATGATTTTATATGTAGCGAGTATTTTTAATTTAAGTGGTTAGTTAGAGAGATAAATAGCTTAAATTCGATTTTAATAATATATGTAGAAATCAATAAGTAATATTTATTTAGAGTTTTCTTTCATAAATAAGATGATAATCTAAAATGGATTATTATTTTGTTCATTCAAATTAGTTTGTAACACCAATTAATTAGTGATGGATTATTGAACAGATCCAGAGCGGTTCAGATTTGCAAGGGAAACATCGTTTGGAAGAAGACATTTGAGTTTTTGGACCAAAAATCCCATTCTACTGTGGATTGTAAGCAACTTTTTTTTAAAAATTATTTATTAATTTTTTTTATAAAAAAAAATCAAATGCAAGATTAACTAATAATTTACTGATAAGTTAAAGTTAACAACTAATTATTTAAATAAAAATAAAAATGGATAAATTAAAAAAGTATAAAACATTAAGGCTCATATTTGAAAAAAATGAAAATATATAATTAAAACATTTCCTATATATCGGAAACTAACTTTGAATTATTAAACTTGATAGCCACCCAATTATTGTGAATAAAATTTCTGGAATTTCCTCCTCTCTCAATTCAATATTTGCTGCATCTGTTACAGCCACATATTGTGGATGGAAAAAAAAAAAAAAGTAATGTATTTTTTATTGAAATAAAAATATGACATTTTTGAAAAATCATTTCATATTTTTGGATGATAATCGTTATTTCCAACTCATATTCTAACAGTAATTTATTTTATTTTCCTTTTTCAGGTTTGTTTCTTTAGACAATTTATTAGGTCAGTCCCTAAAGTTGATTACTTGACCCTCCGACATGGATTTATCATGGTATTTAATTCCTTCATTTCTTATATAAATTATTTCTACTATTACAAGTATTCCACTAAAAAGATTTATGTTTTCACAGGCACACTTGGCACCCCAAAGCCAAAACCATTTTAATTTTCAAAAATACATAAATAGATCACTGGAAGAAGATTTCAGTGTTGTTGTTGGCATCAGGTAATTAATTTTATCCATATCCTTCAATTGTTTTCTCTATTTTTACTTACATAAATTCACTCCAATTTTTCAATCCATTGTCCAGTCCTCCAATATGGTTTTTAGCTGTACTCTTCCTACTCTTCAACACTCATGGTAAGTCTTATATATTTATATCAAAGAATAAAGAAAAAGGGATTTCACATATTCTTTATTTTGATTGATTTATTCAATTTGTGGTACAGGATGGTATTCGTATCTGTGGCTTCCATTTCTCCCTTTGATCGTAAGCACCCATTACTTAATTACTTATGTGTTATGATCAACATTTAAAGTGTGAGAGAGATGGATGAAGGGTTGTGACTTGGTGATAACCGTGCAGGTGGTCCTGTTAGTGGGGACAAAGCTGCAAGTGATAATAACAAAAATGGGGCTAAGAATTCAAGAGAGAGGAGAGGTGGTGAGAGGAGTGCCAGTGGTTGAACTGGGCGACCATCTTTTCTGGTTCAACCGCCCCAGCCTCATCCTCTTTCTCATCAACTTCGTTCTTTTTCAGGTATTATTTCTTTTTTAACACCAACCTATAATACAATACAATGATTTTTAAAAAATTAAAATGCTATGTAAATAGTGATATATCAAACATATATATATATTAAATAGTGAGGTTATTATACCACTTTTCTTTCTTATGTAATTATTCAATAATTCTTTTTTAACTCTCAAATTAATCTTCTGTTTACTGTTTTACAGAATGCATTTCAACTTGCATTCTTTGTATATACTTGGGTACGTAATAATGTATTTTACTATTTCCTACATGAATGAGGTTTGATTTTTCATATATATTATTTTTGTAATGAAATTTATTGTCTTAATTGCTGCATTTTACAGTATGAATTTGGGATACGCTCTTGCTTTCATGAGCACGTGGAAGATTTAGTCATCTCAATTTCAATGGGGTAAAAAACAATATTACAAAAAAAATTCTCATTCATTATTTAAAATTAGTGGAATTAAAGTTCTAATGTATTTCTAACTTTTTTTTTTCTTAAACAGGGTCGTCGTTCAAATTCTTTGTAGCTATGTCACTCTTCCTCTTTATGCCCTTGTTACACAGGTAATAAACATATATATTTACCATTACATACAAACATTATTTTGAACATTCCAAGTAATAATTTTTTTTTCTTTTTTTGGCTATGATCAGATGGGTTCGAACATGAAACCCACCATATTCAATGAAAGAGTAGCGACAGCTCTTAAAAATTGGCACCACACGGCTAAGAAACACGTCAAAAATAAGGGTTCGGCTACAACGACCCCATTCTCTAGTATACCCAACACCCCATCGCACCACACGTCCCCAATTCACCTCTTGAAGTACTACCGGGGCGAAATGGACAGCGTCCATACATCTCCAAGGAGGTCGAGTTTTGATATCGAGTCATCGGAAACGGATTCTCCATACACCTCCCACCACCCTCATTACGATGAGGGTTCAACGTCTCACAACCCTAACATGGCGGAGCCAGTACAAGGAGGCACTGATAGAGATATAAACGAGGCGAGTTCAAGTGAAGAACGTGAACCCGAACACCATGCCATCAACATCTTGCCCAAAGAATTCTCTTTTGATAGAAGAACCAATATATGACGATATCTGCATTTTAAATTTTCATGTGTAGCATTTAATTTTATTTTAATTTTTTTAGGACTTTTTAACAAAATTATCTTTTGTATAATTCGTTTTCTTGTGTATGAAGAGGCTTAGAGATTTAAGTAATTTTAAATTTATTATGTTTAATAATAACATGATTATTAAATTTATTTGAATAATAACTTGAAATATGGATTATGCTTACTACTTATAAATGTTCAACCTAATTCTATTTAGATTTACTTAGTTATATTATTTTTTTCTAATTTATTTTTTAAATAAAAATTTAAATATAGATAAAGTAACATACTTTTTTATTACTTACATCATATTATCACTAATTTATTTTTCATACAAAATAAACTACACAATATATAAAAAAAAATTATTAAATAAGAAAATAATCCGAATTGAGTAAGAGGCGAATCTAGGGGGCTGGAAGGGGGCCCGACCCCCTTAAAATGGAAAATTGCTATTTAGGTCCTTTAGAATTTTTTAAAATTTTAAATTAGTAAAGGTAAAATTATACTTTGCCCCCCCTAAAATTATAAACATTTGATTTAATCATTTAAAAATTATAAAGATATAGACTATTAAAAATTAAAATTTCATTTCAGCCCCCCTAAATTTTTTTTTTTTTGCTTCGCCCCTGAATTGAGTCAAATTCAACCTTCAATGTTGAAACTTAAATTTAAAATTTTTAAATAAAATATAATTATTAAAAGTAACCATCAACAATAATAATATAAAGACATGACATGTAGTATAAACTATAAAAAGACTATATAAATTAATGCACAAATACCATGCAGCAAAATAATCTCAAAAGAAAAGATAGATAAATTGACAATAAACATACCATCAGAAGAATTAAAAAACAAACAAGAGATGTATCGCTTTGATCAAATCGCTTAAAATTTCATCCAAGCTCCCCCATAATCAGACTAACATGACGATTAACTCCAATTAACCAAGAAATCACTTCCAAGAGACTCACCGCATCATTGATGCACAAAAGGCCAAGTCTCAAATGGCCTATCATTTTCATTATCATCTCATATTCCAATTTTGCGAACACCATCCTTGTGCTCTATGTAACACCCCCTACTCGTATCCGTTGCCAGAATAGAGTACGAGGCATTACCGAGGAGTACGAAACACTTACAGATAATTTAAACCATTTATCGTTCAAATACCGAAATTGATTATAAAAGTTACTTTAACGGACCCTCGAGGTCTAAATCATGCATTAGGATCGGGTCGGGACTAAATCAGAATCGTATGAAATTTTTCGTAAAATCCCAAAGTTTATCTCATTTACAAGGGTCCCACGCCCGTGTAACTGGGGACACGCCCGTGTGGCATGGCCGTGTGGCTCACATGGCCGTGTCTCTGGGGCGTGTAACTCTCTGACTTGCATCTATGAAGGAACTCGGGTCACACGACCTTAGTATACGCCCGTGTTGCTAGGCCATGTGGTAAAGTTAATTTTCACAAATTAGGCTATTTTCCAAGCCATATTTCTCACTCATTTGATTCACTCCTCTTGTATTACTTATTATCAAATTAGGAAACGTCTTATGAATTTGAGTACGTCGTTGCTCGGTTACCACGTTCACAACTCGGATGGTTTTCCTCATTGAAATATCATACCTACATTTCACAACTCGGTATGGGAAATGCAATACCTACGTTTCTTAACTCAGTATGGTTAATACCATACCTACGTTTCACAACTCAGTATGGATGATACCATACCTACGTTTCTTAACTCAGTATGGTTAATACCATACCTACGTTTCACACTTTGCCATGGATTAACCATGGTCTTATCCGTCAATTCATCACTTTTTACTAGAATGCCATAGCCTAGCTATGGTCTTACATCTTAAACACGTATCACACCGATGCCATATCCCATATATGGTCTTACACAGAAATCACTTGTCACTTGTAGCCGAAGCTACCACTATTCACTGATCAGGTAGCCGAAGCTACCACTTATCACCTTCACTTGTCCTTGATCAGATAAGTGTAGCCGAAGCTATCACTTATCACTTTCACTTGTCCTTGATCAAATAAGTGTAGTCGAAGCTATCACTTATCACTTGTTGCCATGGTTCAACCATGGTCTTTTCCGTCAATTCATCTTGTCACTGAACCGAAATGCTCAATTTGATCATTTATTCAATTTTCATGCTTTTACATTATTCACGATTTTATCATCAATACATATGAAATAACACATCATGAAGTTCATAAAATTAACAAATGATCACTAAAATTTAGCCATATAAACTCACAAGTTCAATTTTTTTTTATTATAACGATAATCAAAATTTCATAATAAATATTCCAAATAAAACATTATATTATTTCTAATTCAACATTTTTCAATTATAATCGGGCATGTGATCAATTTATACACAAGTCGTTCATATATTCTTCCTCCTCCTCCTCTCCATCCACATCCTTAGTATAAATAACATACTTGTAAGTAACATTATCTATAATTTTTCACTATTTATTTATGTGAATATTCAAGTTGTCCATCCATGTCATAGTCACTAAATTATTTTTATCTTGAGCTACAGAACTCCAATTTAAGATCTAATAATTTTCCCTAAAACTAGACTCACATATCTTCTTACCATAAAATTTTCAGAATTTTTGGTTTAGCCAATAAGTACAGTTTATTCTTTAAAGTCACCCCTGTTCTGCTGTCTGACAGTTCCGACCCTTCTTTACTAAAAATTAATTATCTCCTTGTACGGGATTTGGATGATGTTCCCGTTTGTTTATCTTGAAAATAGACTCATTCAAGATTTAAAAAATATAAATTTAAGTCCCTAATTATTTTTCTCCAATTTTTTATGATTTTCCAAATTCAGAATAGGGAAACTCGAAACATTCTGACCTTGTCTCACAAAACTTATTATATCTCATGATTTACAATTTCATTGCTTACACTGTTTCTTCTATAAGAAACTAGACTCAATAAGATTTGATTACATATTTTATTCATCCTCTAATTCGATTTATACAATTTTTGGTGATTTTTCAAAGTTAGACTACTGCTGCTGTCCAAAACTATTTTAGTGCAAAGTGTTGATTTCCACTTTGCCCCAAATTTCACAGTTCATACAATTCAGTCCTTGTCTAATTAACTCCTCAATTGGGATAATTTTTATCAATTAATACTTTATTCTATCATTTTAAACTACTTCATAACCCTTGAAAATTAGAACTTTAGCATTAGACCTTAATTCCAAACTCTTTCACAATTAGGTCCTAAAACCAATTTTCATCAATTTTACTTGATAAAATCATCATATATCAAAATTAAAGCTTCAATTATATGTTTATTAATCATATGCTTCCAGCACTCATCCATAGAAACTTTAAAAATTAGCCATAGAATCAAAAACTACTGACATAGTAAGTTGGACCCAATTGTAAAAGTCCAAAAACATAGAAATTTCAAGGAGAAAGCAAGAATTAAACTTACATGAAGCTAGAGTATGAAAACCAGCTTGAACCTTCTTCCATGACTGTTTTTCAGCTGATGAAAATGAAGAGAAATGAAGAGAATTCTAAATATTCCAATTTGGTCCCATTTTTATTTAGCTAATTTTGGCAATTTTCCAATTTTTCCCTTATTTCACCAATTTCCTGATTTTTCTCAGCTATTGCCGCCCAAAATATCTCCTTTGGGCTTATTTGCACTTTAGGTCATTCCTCATTTGACAATTGAGCTATTTAATCTTTCTAGCAACTTTTACACATTTTTCAATTTAGTTCTTTTTATTTAATTAACCACCCAAACGTCAAAATTTTCTAATGAAAGTTTAATACTACCTTATTGACATTCCGTAAATATTCATAAAAATATTTATAACTCGGTTTATAACACCGAGATCTCGATACCTCTTTTTCTCAATTTCTTGACCAAATAAATCTTTATAAAACACAATTTATTATTTCAAAAATCTTTTAAAAGCTACATTTGGCTCGTAAATATTAAATAATATAATCTACGAGTTCATTTGTCGAATTTGGTGGTCTCGAACCACTATTTTTGACATCACTGAAATTTGAGCTATTACACTCTATCATGATAAGACCCTCAAAAAACGATTCTCAATAAATCAGGTAATAGCCTTAACTTGATGGATTACATATATATGTCAGAACACAACTAGAAATCATAAACTAAAACTAAAGTTGAAACTAAACCAACTATTAGTTTCAGAGAAACAAAGTGAACAAAACATGAAACATAAAAACATGAACAAAAATCACGATAATATGGACTAAAATTAAAAATATATATATACTGGTGAAGAGGCCACGACTAGCAACCCGCTCGAAGGCATGACCCATTGTTGGCAAAGCTAAAAGTTGGTTTGAGAAAGTTGAGCAGTTGGGGTTTTTTTCTAAAAAGAAAAAATTGTGTGACTAAGATTTGGTTAGCAATTTTTTTAAGTTAACAAGTACAAGTACAACTATAAATAATACATATCTGAATTACCTATAATAATCGAAATATATCCAAAGCCAAATTAGAATATATTTGAAAAAGGACCCCACACAAGATGTGAATTAAATCAAAACAATCTAGAGACAATCTATCATTGTTTTTAAAATTGGACCGGTGGTTGATATAGCCCGGCTTAGTTTACTTAGGGCCAGTTCTTAATTGCTTTTCAAAAGCACTTCTGGCTCCAAAAACACTTTTGGAGGAAAAGCTGTGCAGAACAAGCTGCTTTTGGCTGGAATTTTTAACTTTTTCTCTCCCAAAAGCACTTTTAGTGCTTAATTACTTTTTCACCCCTCTAATAACATAATACTTTTCTTTTTTTTTCGTGGTGCTTAATTATAAATGTGTTAAAATCATTAATTAAAAATAAAAAATATTTTTTAAAATATTAATTACAAATATTTAATGGTTATATTTAAATATTTAAAATGTAGTTTATATATTCTAATTAAATTTTATAAGTAATTAATATTTATTACTTAAAAATATTTAAAATTTATATTTCATATATTAAAATATTAACAAGTTATAGTAATTTTTTTATATTCTTACTAAAATATAATAATATTAACTAATTTAAATTTGATTTAAATGTATATTTGTTACTTGATAATAGCATGTCTAAAATAGACATTTTATTTCTCAAAAGTACTTTTTGACAGCAATGCTAAACACTCAAATTTTAAAGTAAACTTTTTAAAAGCACTTCTCAAAAGTATTTTTTCACAGCACTTTTCAAAAGCACTTTTAAAAAACATTGCCAAACTAGCCCTTATTAGAATAATTCAATTAAAAAATTATTAAAAATTATTAAAAAATTAAAAAATACATAATTCAACTGTTGATTCCATTGAACCTTATTGATTCGCGATTAAATCAATCTAATACAATTTTTCGAACCGATAATCCAATCAAGTCATCCAACCCCATTCAAATACTGTAATCCATACGTAACTTAAATTAAAGTTGAACTATTTTTTTGGGTTCAAATTTATTTATTTTAAACCTATAAGAGCAAAGTTCTATAAAAAGGCTGCAGGATGAGACTAAAATGCATAAAAGTGCTAAAACCAGGCCCAGGTGCAGTCGGTTTTTAAAGTCTGGCAGCGCTTTAACAGTGAACATATTTTATCAGGGTGCCAGTAAACGACAATCCTCGCCTTAATAATTATCATCCCTCCCTCCCACAGTTTTACAACACTATATCCAATATCCAGCGGCTGATATACCCCATGTTTTCTTTAATTTTCCCTCTCTTACAAAACCAACTATTCTTACTTGTGTATATTAGTGTATATATATATGCAGGTAGAAAACATTTGCTGATATATTAATCAGAATCATTTGCTGCGCAATGGAGAAGATGGGGGAGAGATGGGTTGGAAAGCTGGGTCGGCAGTGTTACGCGGTGTTGTGTTTGAGTGTCATAATTGTTTCCGTCACAATTGCTCACTTTGTTTATCCGCAGCCAGAGGATGCTCGTGAATGCACCAAGCGTCGCCTCCGCCCCTTGCATGGACGTCCTTTCTCTTAATTACTCTACAGCTTTGTGTTTCTTGTTAATAACAACTACTTGTTTATGCTTGCACTGTTTCTCGTGTTCGGTTCAAGTTTGTTTCAATTTTGTAGATAGTATTTCAGAGCTGAGAAACCTATGCTAGCTTTCACAGGTAGTAATTAACTACTACTTGCCTGACTTGGAAATACCAAAAATGAACATGCTAATTCACAAACTCACCAAGTACCCAGATGCATCATTTCCATTTCCAGGTGCACTGATGCCACGAGGAGCAAAAGAAGAAAAAATGTCGAATTGGTTATATTCAAATGAAGCAGCCATTGGATTAGGTGAATCAAACTCCAGTTCATTTGTCAATAAAACGGACAACAGTTTAGGAATGATGCAAGCCAATAGACAAACAAGGCGGCCACGCTGTGTTTTGTACACAAATTCAAACCTTAAGCAGGGGTTTGCAAAATTTGCTTCAACGGGTTTATAAATTTTTTTATAATTTATCATCATATTTATGGACAAATTACACCAACAGTCCCTAAATTTTCTTAAAGTTTATCGTATTCCCTTAGTTGGAAAGAAAAAAATCAAGCTCAGAGTACCTTAATTCCTATGGTCCTGCTACGAATCATCATGGTATGTATTCTGCTCTTGTTTCGTGTTTAAAAGGGAGACTGAGGAGACTTGCTCAGAATAGACAACAATGCAACTAATTTCACATTCTAAATGAAACAGCAGCAGCTTCATGCTTTTTGTCAATGCCACAAACTTACATAACATGGTCAAGGTTTCAAATTAAAAATAGTCTTTAATGTCGTTCTTGCACACACATATCTATAAAATTAAACCATTAATGTGCAGTATAGCATGATTAGTAGCATCATGCGAGAACAACGCAAGGTCAAGGTTCAAACTAAAAAATACTCTTAAATATTGGTTTCCAGTAGCAAGAGCAAAATGCCAACCGAAGCAGCTCTCCAAATTAAGTTCAAATACCTATACATAACAAAATTAATAATAGAAACAAGTAAACTACAATTAAGGCACCAACCTTTGACTTCTCCTTCCACATCTTCTCAAATCTTCATTTTCAGACTCTCTTCTGCAGCAAATATTTCAGCTCTCAATATCCATGACAAGGAGTTATTACAATTTATTAATGAAAAGCATGAAACAAAAAAACGTGACTTACCTGTTCTTGCTTATTAAATATTAATTAGGACTGAAAGAATAAATAACCGGAACCTAAAGCGGGGGGACAGAAATTAGATTGCTTGGAAAAGCAGGGAAAATAAAGGAGAAATGGATGAGTTCGATGATGATGCCTTTGCATTGCTTAAACTTGGTATGTAATCTCTGGGCAAAATACCATTGGTTTGGGTTGCTACTGGGTAACTTAAGCAACAAGTTTACACATGTCCGGTTGTTCGTAAAGTTGGGCCATCAATGTTATCCTTTACTACAATATTAATATCAACCCTCTCCAAATTTGATCATCTTTCTTACATGGAAAACCCACTGTCATCACTAACCACCAATATATTGTTATTGAATCAAATTATGGCCCCCATTGTAGAATGCAAGGTCCCACCGATGTTGAGTTGTAGAAAAAGAAAATCTGAAAAATCTTAATCGTTGAAATATCTCTTTTAATCGGTTTTGTTGGTTTTTGAAGTGGACAAAAATATCAGACATAATATTCGACAATTCACTTGGGTTCACATTGTTGCTAATTCTTAGTTGTCCTCAGACTTGAGTAAAAATATCGACACATATTTATAACCCCTTGCATCGCATTGCATGCTTTGAGTATTAATCCATCGATTGCAATAAACGAAACAAGAGTAGCGCAGCCACCAACAAAACAACCCACCAGAAATTGTAATAAAGTAGGTAGTTAAAATCAATCTTATATATAAATTTATTGATATTAAAATTAATTAAATATCCTCTTCTTCTTCCCACTTTCCATTTTGGACTTTTTTCCTCTCCATTATTATTTTATACCAAACTTTACTTTTAAAAAAGAACATACATGCATTTCTTTTTCCTCTCCAAATTTGTTTCTTCGACAGTTGGAGCATTGACGTGGGATATTCCAACAAGCATATTTGAATAAATTATATCTTTTAGGTGTTGGATCCATCTTTCATAGTACCAAACTTGATCACTACTACATGCATAATATTTACCAACTCGCCACTGCTAATTATTTGATTCAAATATAATAGATACTTGCCAATATGAGTTAACTCAGTTGATTTAACACTATAACAAGAGTTGGAGTTTTTCATAATCCCATTTTACTTATATAGCAGCATACATACAAAGATGGATAATAAGTCAAAAAATTATATCTTGATAACAAATAAAATGTTTAGCTTCATCTTTATGTAATTAGAAAATTATATCCGATGAGCATCAGAAATGGCAACTTTCTCAGGCTGTTGACACTGGAGATGGAGTTGGGAATTTTGATAGCATAGTGGATGTACCAATTAGCATATATATATAAAAAGTAAAAAGAATATTTAAGCAGTGGAGATGCACCGCCCCAAAAAGTCATTGGCAAGGAAGGACCAAAAACCTAACCAAAAAGCAGTAGTAGCCAGCCAATGGTGGCCACCCTAGCACAGCAGGACCAGGATGCAGGCAGGGGTCAACGACATTATACCGAGAATTTTGTCCAGCGTTTACATGGCGTGTTATAATTTCATCCTTTCTCTCTCATCACCTCCTTTCAACACCTGCGAAACAAATATTTGAAAACCTGCGCTAGTTTTAGCTTTACTTATTTCTATGGTGTTGACTTGTCATTATATGACTGACTATCACAAAAACAAAACTATTGTTTTTGCTCTTTCTTTTTTTTTTCCCCCAATAATTATTGTTTTGTTTTCAACTTTTGACACTTGAGCTAACTACCATGTTGGTTATTAGTGATTTGGATTTTATTTATACGTATTGATTAACAATGGTTTAATTATTAATTATTTTAAAAATAATAACATTTTTAATAAATTTAAGAAAATAATTTACTAGTTTATTACCCAAAAAATCTTTTGTCCCTTTTACTTTTTGTGCCTCATCTATAATATTTTGATATGTATCTTCTTTACATTTATATGTATATTCCGAAGAAATTCAGCAACCTAACACCAAATAAGAATTGTGGTTAGCATCCTTTAACTCTCCTATTAAGGTTTTAGGATATCTAGCATTAGCCAAAACTGTTTCATTATCATGTTCCTGGACTATGCTAGCATTACATTGCTTTGTTTTTGCTAATGTACTCTCCAAAAAAACTCAATTTGTCACCTAGGTACCCTAAATTCTAATTGCTTTACCAAATTCCAAAATGACTAATGCATTAAAAAATAATAAATGCAATTACAAATATAATCATAATTAAATTATTATAATGTATGATTAATAAAATAAAATATATCCAAACAACAGAATAAATCCGAATAATAGTTGCACATAATAATAAAAAATGAAATTGGAATTTTATAAAATGTTGTAAATTAAGATGTAAATAAACCCGGTTGCTTTTTTTCTTCATCTTGTGTACACGTGTTCATTTTATCGATGAAGATTTTTTTTTTTCTCTCTAATTGTTTTCCTATTTATCTTCATTCCATCTCTTGATTTTTACATTTCTAGGACGTAGGATTGAGAATTATATATATTTATGGATTTGGGAATCCAAGATACGTACACGTAAAAAGAATATGTAGTAATGTATATTAAAAATCTTACATTTAGGGTTTATGAATTTCATTAAAATTGTAGTGCATGTAATAAGTAATAGCAACTTCAAAAGCGAAAGAAAAAGACATTTGGAAAGGGATAATGGAGAAATCCATACTCTATATAGTGTTATCCCTTTGAAGTGTACGTTACTTAATTAATTCCATTTTCATTTATTAATATATATATTATCTTAAACCATACTTATTTCTTTCTTAATATATTTTGTCCTAACTCATAACTTTTCAATAGGTTGTAATGTAAATTCGACTAAACGGTAAATACATAGTTAATATTAAAATATATACAAATGCAAACTTAAATTAATTATATAAATACAAGTGGATTTATATTCTAGCAATATAAAATTAATTTAGTTTTATGTAATTGTGTAAAAATTGTCGTATACTACCCCCAAAAAAAATATCAAATAATTTATTTGATGGCTATCATATACTACAAACAAAATTATTAGCAAATTAATAAAGATTTTGATGTTTATGTTTTTATTATAAAATTAGTCATCGTCGTGACGCTATATGTTTATTTCTTAATTTTTCTTTTTACAAATAATCTAACAATTCTCATTAAAACATTCTTGCATATTTTCGTATCTCTTTTTTTTTTTTTTCATAGTAACTAGTAAATTAAAGGCACAAATCAAGGGTTTTGGTAATTGCATCAAAATTCTAAACAAAAAATATAATATATTTTAATATAGTGTTTTCTTTTTACATATAAATATATAGTGTTAAATACATGTACTGAATTTCATGTTATTTATTTCATATATATATATATAATTTTATATTAGAGCTGATTCTAACCACAATTCACGTGAAGTTCCCACAAAAGACGATGTTGAACCTAATTTGGAGTTTTTGCCTAATCCACAATAATCATATGAACCCCTTTGGTATCACGCCATGGTTATGGAAGAACAAAACAAAATGATTAGGCCTCCATAATTACTTAATTAAAATTTAGAATGAAATTTATACAAAGTCCAAAGTGGTCCTTTGCTTGCCCCGAGGGCAGCGCCAACCGTGACCTCTGTCGTTAAAAATTTACTCAAATCGATGTTACTTGAACGTAAATTTGATCATTTACGTAATAGTCAATTTTTATGTTTCTTACTATACTGCATAGTATAGATAATATTAATGAATTTCAAAAATGACTGACTAATTATAATATTAAAATGTTATACGCGCAAGTTTCCCCTCCACATTTGCTTGCTATTTATAAATAAGTACTATTTTCTTCAAACTGCAAATTTAGGTCAATTTTAGAATTTTTTTGTTTCCTTTAACTAATTTTATGATATTTTTCACTAACTCGATTAGAATTACAATTTTTTTATTACTTTTTTAATATATAGAACTCAAAATTAAAATTTAAACTCAAATGATTCTATATTTTATTTAAGGTGATTCAAAATTAAATTATTTTGACTTTAAAACTTAAGAATTTAGATTCAAAAAATTTAAATCCCAAGTCATAATAATCTAGATTTTATCGAATTTAAACCTAACAATCAAATTAAGACATGCAATGCAACAATATGTGGGAATACTACGTGATTAGGACCGCTGCGTGGTATTATCAATTATTAGTTAAGTACTCACCACCCATTACCTTACCAATTTAATGTCAACAAACCTTCACCCAGTTTACTTTCGAGACGTCTTAGCCATAAATGATTGTATAATTTTACCTTATTCTTATCTTTTTTTAATAAAATAATGATAAATCAATTTTTTTTTCTGATTTTCAATTTTTTTTCTCTTGAAAAAAAGATAGAGATGACGCGAAATCATAATTTCGTACAATCTCTTCTCTATCTTAGCTTCTTTTTAAAGAAGATAATTTTATTTTTAACATTATTATTCTATTTAATTGATGGTAATATGTCGATGCATAGCTAATTTTTATACATATTTATTAGAGGGCCTGTCTTTTTAATTAATTTTTTATTTGAAGACGTAATTACTAAAAAGAAATAATTTAGCTCACCTAAATTTTAATTACCAGTAAAAAAAAATTAATTTCCTTATGGAATACATGCATGAAGATGAAGCGGTGAACAATTTGAGGAGGAATCTTTGATTACGTAGGTAACCCTCAATCTCAAACTGTTGTGCTAACTTTGATTTTGTTCTCTTATAAAAAGAAAATAAACCTTTGATTTTGTTCATATACGTGTCGGTATAAAAGTTCCAGTACGTGGTTCGAAGAGAAATGCAGGTGCATTATCCTTGCCATATGATGAAGCAGCACTTGATAATATCTTTCTCCAGTACTTCATTCACTTCGCCTTCACTGCCCGTAGCTACTGGCTGGCTTTTACTACTATTACTGCTCCCCACTGCAGCAAAAGGCTTATAAAAACGCCATTATTGTCATTAAAAAAACAAAACAACAAAAAAGAGAGAGGATATTATTAATAATTAAACAAGAAGAAGAAGATGATGATGATAAAATGGTGAAATAGCGGTGACGTGCACTGCTGTTCTCTGGTAGCTTAAAGGGTTGATTTTGTTACACAAAGCGGCCAAGCAACAAATATTATCAGAAGAAAGGGAAGAAAAGTAGAAAAAGGCATCAACCCAAAGGCAAAAGCAATAGAATTGTTACAATCAAGAAGCTACATTTTTCTTTTGATAAAGAGAAAAAAAAGGGAGGAACTTTACGTGTGTGGCTGTGTTGTTGTAAGTTACCGGAAATGAGGAGAAGAACAGAGATTCTGGTGTTGCTTATTTGTTTGGTAATAGTAACGACGTCGTTTGCATCCACCGTCACGTACGATCACCGAGCGATTGTCATCGACGGGAAACGCCGCGTCTTGATCTCTGGCTCCATTCATTACCCTCGCAGCACCCCTGAAGTAAGCTTCAATTCTTCGTCATTTCTTTTTTCCCTTTCATTTCTCCTCCCCTGTTTTTAGGACAACTCTGTATAATTTATGGCTCATGTTTTTAATGGTGTCAGATGTGGCCAGACCTTATACAAAAATCCAAGGACGGAGGGTTAGATGTGATTGAAACTTACGTTTTCTGGAACTTGCACGAACCAGTCCGAAACCAGGTTCTGTCTCTCTCTCTCTTTTTTCCTACTAAACTCTCATCTGAAGATTCTGAACTAAAAAAAAAAAAAAAAAAAAAAAATGAATCCCATTGATTTATTATTTTGGGTTTTGATTTTTGATATTTACAGTATAATTTCGAAGGAAGAAACGATTTGGTTAAATTTGTAAAGCTAGTTGCAGAAGCTGGTCTTTATGTTCATCTACGCATCGGTCCATACGTTTGCGCTGAATGGAATTATGGGTAAATTTTAATTAATTTATTTTTCTTTCTTTTTTGGGTATGTTTAATTTTTTTTATAATTTGTTGATAAAATATTTGCAGTGGATTTCCTCTTTGGTTACATTTCATACCCGGAATCAAGTTTCGAACTGATAATGAACCATTTAAGGTAATATATAATAAGATAATAATGTAATTAATTAATCTAATAATTTTTAATTTCCTTTTCTTCTGTTGCTTAAAGTTCACTGAAATTGTTGGAAGGACTGTTAGCTGAAATAATTAAAAGTGACTATAATATTGTCGGTTTTTTCAGGCAGAAATGCAGAGGTTCACGGCTAAGATTGTGGAAATGATGAAGCAAGAGAAGTTGTATGCATCACAAGGAGGACCCATTATTTTGTCACAGGTCTACCATTTTTCCCCCGCTTTCTTATAAACAATCCTGTCCATTGTCGGTGCTATAATTTATTTATATTTTCTAATGGTTTTCCGGGATTATTTTAGAAGACAAATTTATTATGTTTTTATTTTTTAAAATATCAGATTGAAAATGAGTATGGAAACATTGATTCAGCATATGGGGCTGCCGCAAAACCCTATATTAAATGGGCAGCTGGTATGGCTATTTCATTGGATACAGGAGTTCCCTGGGTTATGTGCCAGCAATCTGATGCTCCTGATCCCATTGTAAGTTTGGGTTTTCTTGATTGATAACAATTTCAATAGTAGTTAATCAATTCACTCAGACTTTCCATGTTTTAATTTAAAGGGGTTTCACATTGTTTCTTGTTTTTGTCAAGGCATTGATTGGTTTTCATATATAATTTCTTCTTTTACCTTGGCATTGACAGATTAACACCTGCAATGGATTCTACTGTGACCAATTCACCCCAAATTCTAATAAGAAACCAAAAATGTGGACAGAGAATTGGTCTGGATGGTAGGATGTCTGACTTGCCAATATAACTTACTAATCTGACTTTTACGTGGTTGCTGTTTTGGTTGTATGGATTACACGTCTCCATCAAAATGTTGATTGCTTGCTGAGTTGCTTCCCTGTTTCAAATTTTTATCAAAGCATTTCTTCCTCATTACTTCCCGTCATATTCCAAATGCTAGGTTCCTTTCATTTGGTGGCACCGTTCCCTACAGACCTGTAGAAGACCTCGCATTTGCTGTTGCGCGGTTTTTCCAAAGAGGTGGAACTTTCCAAAACTATTATATGGTAATGATAATTGGAGTTTAAAATGTGTTTGTGCATGGACAGTCCCATTTTGAACCAAACTTACGAGTCAAATTTGCTTGTTTGCTCTTAAAACAGTACCATGGTGGAACAAACTTTGACAGGACTACAGGTGGACCCTTTATTGCTACTAGTTATGATTATGATGCTCCGATTGATGAGTATGGTATGCTTCCAATCAATCTAATGAAATTGTTAGTATTTCTAAGCATCTACTTGACCCTATAAGTGCCTGCAACATACTTGAGGCTATCATTTGTTTGCAACTTTACTCCTATTGGTAGTTGTTATTATGATGATGATGATAAGGTTGTGGAAGCACTTTAAAAGTGCTGGTTTTTTATTAATGATAGTATGAGATAGGTTAATCCATGATTATTCAGTTTACAGTTGACTAAACAGTGTCTTCTAAGTTACGCCTGTCTTCGGATTCACTAATTTCTCAGGACAAGTTAGACAACCAAAGTGGGGTCACCTAAGAGATGTCCATAAGGCTATAAAGCTTTGTGAAGAAGCATTGATAGCCACTGATCCTAAAATTTCCTCTATGGGTCCAAACTTGGAGGTATGGCCTATCTTGATTGGCACTTACTTTAGCATTTTTAAGAGAACCTTACTTCTTTGCTTCTATGTGGGTTATGAACAAGAACTCAAAGGGGGGCTGCCTTTTCTTCTTTGTCTGATTTGCGAGGAGGGATCCTGTTGAATTCTTAACGATCATAATACTTTGTTCATATAAATGACAACAAATAAATCACTTTTTCTGGTGATTCTTTTTTGACAGACTCTTAAACTGCACACTTTTTCTTAAATGCAAAATTTGATCAGATCTTATCGAAAGATAATAGTTGAAAATCAACTAATAGAGGTCCAACAGTTTCTTCTGTCAGATCTTGTTAAAAAAATAACTAGTTCATCTATGTATTTCTTTTTTCTTCCCAGGCTGCTGTATATAAAACAGGATCGGGAGGATGTTCTGCTTTTCTTGCCAATATAGACACCAAATCTGATGCGACTGTTAATTTCAATGGCAATTCATACCATTTGCCTGCATGGTCTGTCAGCATCTTACCAGACTGCAAGAATGTAGTTCTGAATACCGCCAAGGTATGTTGCATTAGCACATACACTTCCCACTTCGAGTTAGTGTTAGCTTCATCAATTATGGATTTGTCGAAATGATGGTACCATTAAATTGTTATGCTATAGCTTGATTTGGTTCAAGTTCCTTCTCGTAACCACCTTGCTTGCTCTTTGAGATTTTTGTGCCATTAGTCAAGATTCTTGATGAAAAGATTCTTTGAAACATCTGAATAAATAACTGAATTACGTCAAGCTAACCTTTTTCTATCTTCTCTTACGAAAGGACCATAGTAGGAAATTCAAATTGTCATTAGTTTTGGGTTCAATGAACCTAACTCTGCAAGATAGGTCGTCTGAACCTCCCTTGCAGTTGTACAAAGTACAAACAATGTATTTCTTTCCCGGATTAGGTCAGTTTTTTATGATACCAATGGGCTTTCACCTTAGAGTTAATGGAGTAGGGGGGATACATATTTAACAAACAAACTGCAATGAACTGTCGTATCGGTTTTTAAGTTCAATGTGCTGAGGTTATGATTATTCACTTGAGAACACTAGTTGGAATATTTCTATAGACTGTCTGCTTCATCCGCCTCTGCTATGAATTGCTTGCATTTATATTCGCTTAATTACGTTGAGTTGTTCTTCTTGTAAATTTGTAACCTGTATTGTTTTATTTTTAACATGACAGGTTAACTCTATGAGTGTGATTCCAAGCTTCATGCATGAATCATTGAATACAAATGCTGATTCAACTGACTCAATCGGGTCAGGCTGGAGTTGGATAAACGAACCCGTTGGCATCTCTAAGGCTAGCGCATTTAACAAACTTGGATTGTTAGAGCAAATCAACACTACTGCTGATAAAAGTGACTACTTGTGGTATTCATTAAGGTATGCTGGTGTTTTATTTTAAAAGTTGTTTCCTGAGGACATAATTGCTACCGTTTTCAAGTTTATTATATTCACAATGTTTTAAGAAATATTTATTGAATGCTTTTGGGCAGCATGAATATCAAGGGAGATGAGCCTTTCCTTCAAGATGGATCTCAAACTGTTCTTCATGTGGAATCACTTGGGCATGGCCTTCATGCTTTTATAAATGGGAAACTTGCAGGTAGCTGGAAACAAAATATATATTTATATATATATATATACAGAAATTTCTTTTTTTCACTTGCCCTGTAGTTCTGCTCTGATATATTATTAAGGAACTTATAGGGTTTCTAAGTGAAATGGGTTGAATGGAACTAATGAGAGGATTAGCATCTTGGGTAAAGATGATAGAACTAGGGACTGTTCTTTTGTATATCCGATGAGTTTCTTGCTTGGCTTAGATTATATAATTATAATTGGTAGAATAGGAAAATGATGCAGACGATGATGAAAATCCAAATTGGTGTTCAAGTTTATGGATAAAAATACCAGAAAACTGCAATAGACTTGATAAAATTAACATTGAAGTCCTTGCAGTGTTGCTTATTTGGAAGTGAAATGCACAAGAATCCTTAACGTCTTGGAGTTGGGAGTTATACCAGGCTTGGTAGTTGAAACATTCTAGTATAGGATTTTGGGTGGGGTAGCTCCATCATTGTGATGTTCATGTACCACTATAACACTATTGCTTGTGCATATCCTTTGAAACTTTCTGCAGGGAGCAGAACTGGTAATAGCGACAATGCTAAGGTTAAAGTGGATATCCCCATCACAGTTGTCCCTGGGAAGAACACGATTGATCTCCTTAGTTTGACCGTAGGGCTGCAGGTTTGGTTCTCCTCACTAGGGTCCACATGATCATTAACTAAAAAGTGGAAATATTTATCTGCAAAATGTAGTGTCGTTATGTTATCTACAATAGATATAATTCGGTATATGTATCATCTAACTGGAGACATATATGCCAGAACTATGGGGCCTTCTTTGACCTATCAGGGGCAGGGATAACTGGTCCAGTGAAACTAAATGGTTTAAGTAATGGTAGCAGTATTGATCTCTCCTCACAGCAGTGGACGTATCAGGTCAGTGTCTCTTTCACTCTGCTGTCAACATTATTCGATATTTGCATAAAAACACTAATTCTTTATAACCTACAAACTGAGAAAATGGGATATAAGAATTGGATTTGAATCGTATCCGTTGCAATGATGAACACAATCTATTTATTTTCCGGATATCTTAGCATTTATCCATTATTTGTGGTGAGAAGGCACTTAATATATAGCATATAGACTCTTGTGGAAGATGAACCAAATCCCTAAGCCAAGGTGACTCCAAGATGAAAATTTTGCAATCATGAATTCAGGTTGGACTTAAAGGGGAAGATTCGGGTCTACCAAGTGGAAGTTCATCGGAATGGGTTTCACAACCCGCATTGCCAAAGAATCAACCCCTAATATGGTACAAGGTAATGTTTAACTTTAAATTAGATGCGAGTTTTGAATTTACTTATTGCAGTTAAAGGAAATTAAATATTCGATAAGGTATTTCAACTGTGTTTCTTGCATTTACTTCTATATAATTAATTTTCCATTTTTGGCCTGAATGTATATATTTTTAAGGTTTAAACCTTCTATGGTCTTTTATTATTTGTAAAATTATTGTGGTGGATTTCACAGTAGACTCAACTCTAAGCTACTACCGATCAATATTCTGTATGCAGACAAATTTTGATGCCCCTACTGGGAATGACCCTGTTGCTTTAGACTTCATGGGGATGGGAAAGGGTGAAGCATGGATCAACGGACAGAGCATTGGACGATATTGGCCTGCCTATATCGCTTCAAACAGTGGCTGTACTGACTCTTGTGATTATAGAGGACCTTATAGTGCAAACAAATGCCGCAAGAATTGTGGGAAGCCATCTCAGCAATTGTGAGTACTGAAGAGCCTATGTTGGGAAAACTTGAAAATTGCTGTGCCTTCAAAATTTCTTATGCCGGTATATCTGTCTCTCTCGCAGGTATCATGTACCTCGTTCATGGTTGAAACCAAGTGGCAACATTCTTGTATTGTTCGAGGAAATGGGTGGGGATCCGACACAGCTTGCTTTTGCAACCAGAAAGATGGGAAGTTTGTGCTCGCATGTATCTGACTCTCACCCATTACCCATGGATATGTGGGGTTTGGATTCGAAAACAAGAAGGGCTTCAAACCCTACGCTATCCCTCAGTTGCCCATTTCCGAATCAGGTTATTTCTTCAATCAAATTTGCCAGCTTTGGAACTCCTCTTGGCACTTGCGGCAGTTTTAGCCATGGGAGGTGTAGCAGTGCTAAAGCACATTCCATTGTACAGAAGGTGCGATCTTGCTAATATCTGTATGCAAAATTTTCGGTTTCAGCTAAACCATCCTTGTTCATTGTTGATGACAATTGTTATAACTGTCCAGGTTTGTGTTGGATCGACAAGTTGTAGTATCGATGTATCAACCAAGACTTTGGGTGACCCTTGCAAAGGTGTAAAGAAGAGCTTAGCTGTAGAAGTTTCTTGTGGATGAAGAAATGTGATTAAGAATGGATTATTGGGTGCGAGAGAAGTGCAAGCGTTGGATCAAATAAGCTTTTCAACAATGAATTCTTCTGATAATGGGAAAAAGATGTCTCATACCAGAAACGTGTTCTTGCTAGTACTAGAGAAATAAACATTAGTGTAGTGTATCACTTCAATGGTATTTCTGCATCAGTATATCTTTTAACACCGTACCAAGAAACGATATCAAAGAAAATTTTATCAATATATATCTATAATGATAAAAACTATATCGGCCTGCACCCCAATGGGAACGGAATTGGACCTCTAGTGGAGGGATAATTTCCCATTTACTCCCTCAATTTTTATTTATTTAATTATTTTATTTAGTTATAATAATTTGTAATTATTTAACTAATTAATTTGAAAGAAAACTACGCGACTCTAACTTACAACCTCTAAGAAGCTTTAACAGCAATAACGTTGTGATCAACCGTCTTATAATTTCGAAGTATTGTGTAACTTACAAACATAACCTTTTAATTATTAATAATATATATTGTACCAAAAATCTATTAATACTCTAATCTAACATTATCAACGACAATTATTTTATCTTCGCCAATAATTTTAAACTGTCCACGCTTAATGAAATAAAAAACTCCAAAACCGAATTTACAATGCTGCCATTGTCAACCTTGCTGTTACAATAATTTCATCTTCCCGTTAGTCCGTCACCATTATTTTTATTTTCAAAACTCAGATTGTGGCTCACACTTTTCAGAAATCCTTACCCCCAACCATTCCCCCTCTTCTGTGAAGGTTAGGTAGCTTTATTATATTTTTAAGAAGATCGTATATTACACACAAATATGTATCCAACATGAATACCAAAAACATATGAAACATCAGGGTAACAATAGATTATAATTATATAGTGATATGTGTGTAACTGTAAATGCCACCTAGAAAGAACAAAAATTACTTGTCAAATAGAAACTTACCTTATGACAAAAAAGATTAAACATCTGCAAACATGGAGGAAACAAAAGGAAGAAAATGAAAATGAAAGAGAAACTGAAAATACTTGAAAAGAATCTCATTGATGCCACCGATTATCGGAATATAGGAAGATCATATTTTGTTTGTCGGTCAAAACTTGAAGCTGCTTCACTGACTGCAACAGTGGTATTCGAGGTTCCCTCTCCGACATCTCTTACCATCTTTAGAAAGTAACTATGCCTGCACAAGCAACCATTTACAACCTTGACTTAGCAACAAAAAAAGAGAAACATTTAAAACCCCAGATCATGAGCAAAATTGAAGATTTTAAAGGATAGTTAACATCTCTTTATACCATCTCGTATCTGCAGTCAACTCAGGGTGGAAAGCAGTCCCCAGCAAGTTTCCTTGCTTTATGGCAACTATCACTTTCTTTTCAGGCACAGCAGACTCCTGAAATACCCAAAATTTTTAGATGACAAGAACTAACACAGCTGAAGTTAAAGACAATGAAATAAACAACGAAATAGGTCTGCAATGAGATATTTGGAAATGTATAGGAAAGCATGATCATCAAATCTAGACTCATTTAGTTGAAGGAATGTCTATAAAATTTCATTGTTTTACTTTCGACCATTCCGATGAAGACGGATTCAATAGATGAGTGCCGGTATACCTCTTGAATTTCAACAGCTGAACTTGAATATAGAACTTTATTTGATGGGATAGGATAATCAGCAAGCACTTCAACTTCTGGCCCCACTTCAAGGACAGCAGGAGCTCGGATGAAAACACCACGAAATGTCTCAGGGCCACCTTCTTGGGAGGCAAGTTCTGGCACTAAGAGCTCTGCCTCAAAGCTTTGGATCTAAAAAAAGTTGATTTGTTAAAAACAAACAATTTAGTTCAATGTTAGAAGCTTCAACCAAAAGGATAGGAGGAGTTGAAATCTTCTTCATAACTTGAAATTAATTTCAGTAAGTGGAAGAGGTTTCTACTTCCTAGATATAAAAACAGAAAAAGCGAAAAGCTAGGTATGTGAAACCTTCATGACAGAAGGTTTTCTTAAAGTCTGTATTTCAGTTCTTGAAACTGACAAGCCTATTTAAGCAAATTTATCAGCATAAATGGGAATGGCGAAAAAGTTGATATCTTCAAGTAATAACAACTCCACCAACATGCAAAGCCTTATGTCATGATATAGAATGTGACTACCATATCCTAGTGAAATCAGTGAAAGCAAGGTCATTTTTTAGACTGCTCTGATTCTTCCCCTACCCATTTGACATAAACATTTTTAATACATCCATACATCACCATAACATTATCATACCCATAGTCATTTAAGGTTTTGGACCCATTTTCTGTGAGCGGTCTTTCTTCAAAGAACATATTTGTATCTTAAAATGCTGATTAGCAAACATGGAAGTTCTGCAATTTCTCTTGGATTCCAATTTAACTAAATGCATGTCTTTTTATTCAATAACAACGATGCAATATAGCGCTCTATACACTTTATAAGCATCATATGTAGTAAAACAGAAGGCATATGTAATTACCTGACTCCCAAAGTAATTTCTATGGACAGTGCAATTCAGACCCCCGACTAATTCCTGTCCTCCTTCTTTCTGTCCTGAAAAAGTTGCACCACCAATTTCAAATTCAAAACTTTTTGAATGATCTCATTTTGAAAAACTGCTTGCTGCAAACTGTATACACTCTACAAATTTAATATGCAGAATCTAAAACTGGAGGAGGCTGAGGGGAGAACAGAAACATACCAACAGCTTTGTTTGCCAAAAATATAAGACCTGCACAAGTCCCCCAAACCGGCTTCCCCATTTGCACAAATTCCCGCAGAGCTGGAAACTGACCATAAATGAAAAAAGAAATTAGCCATATAAATGCAAAGGAGACATTTATCAATGTTCTCAACTGAGAATGCTACGACAACTGCTGACTCATCTAAAATGTTTGGACCAGTGAGTGCATCGAAACTAAAAATCAAGATCAAGATGGGATTGGAAAGTCCAAATCTTTTTCATCTCCAGCAATAACACACGGGAAATAAACGTGTTGATTTTGTCAGTCACTCTTTGCAAAGAACTCATTTGAACACTATAAACAACTCAAGTAAATTAGGTTTAGAAATTCTTTGTTAATGAGCAAAGTCTTCAGCTATATATATATCCTTTAAAAGATCTAACAGTGCCAAAGTCATCCTCCATGCATCAACCCTTTTTCACAGATCAAAGAAGGTCAATCGTGAGTACCAAAGCACCTCAAAGTCCAAAATAGCCAAGATCAACACCACCAAAGTAGCACTTATCTTATGCCATTGCCACCTTTACCTTCTAATGACTACAGCAAACAATAGAAACTAAATTTAACATTCATGATGATAAATTCCGTGAATTTATATTACCATAGAAGATCTTTGTTTGAATTATAACTTCGTTCTAATTATTCACTCATTTCTGATCAAAATGATCTCAAATCTTAGCAGTTATTTTTTGCTTTAACTACTAGCAAAAAGCAAGCAACAACAAAACAAGCGAAAACGGCGTCTTGGGTCATCCATGTTTTTTAAAACCAGAATAATGAGAAAACAAAAAGAATCCAATATTCTCGAAATGGATCAGAATTTAATCGCTTATAGTATATGACTAAAGCTAAAACAAATATATATATATAAAAGATGAAAAAGAGAGCGAGAGAACATACAAGATTGTGGAACTCAGCAAGCTTAGCCATGGTGGTGCTTTCTCCACCAGGAATGATAAGAGAGCTGATACTTTGAAGCTGCTCTGGCTTCCTTATTTCCACTCCTTTCATTCCTAACCTCCTTAGCGCTGCAAAAAAACATATAATATAATGTCTTCAGCCAAAAATAAAAAACTGATGAACAAAACAATGGAATATCAGTGAAAGATTATTGCCTGCTATGTGTTCGTTAAAAGATCCCTGTAAAGCCAATACTCCAACCACGGCCATGCTTATTTCTTTCACTCGACGAGAGAAGCAGAGGCGTCGAGTAATTGAATTCTTTTCTTTCTTTTTCTTTCTATGGTTGTATTTTATTTCTTCGGCAGCCGAAATGGTAACCAATCAAAATATAATTGAAAGTTAAAAGGAAAAAAAAAAACAAAAAAAACTGGAGGCTATTGCTCCGTTGGCGTATTCGCCACCAAACCCACCACCCACAGCTACATCAAAATATTTGGAAAAATGAAAAGGAAAAGGAAAAGTAATAGTAAAAGTAAAAAGTTTTCCACTTATTTATTTATTAATTGTTATTTTCTTAACTTTGTTAATATTATTATCAAAATAACTTATATTAGGATAATCTTAAAAATTATAAATTTTAGACACCATTTAAATATTGCCACATCGTCTATTTTTTAAGATAACAAAATATTATTATATACTCATCTAAGTCTATTATCTTCTCCAACTTAATTTAATTTTAATTAAATTGTTTAAGATAATTAATCTTTTAAATAATAAACAAATATCTATTTTTTTATTTTTGTTCAAAAAATTTAGTTTCTAAAGAGGTCGATTTTTTTCTCTTTTTTTTCATTTTAAATTGTTATTTATTTATTTTTTAATTTTTTTATTTCCATTTTTCTAACTTTTAATCAAATAACATGATTTATAATACAATTAATGATGGCTATAATTTTTCAATTTCCTACTAACGTTTTTGTTTAATTTTTAATTGTTGATTTCATTTTTTCTTTTATTTTCAATTTTTTCTTTTCTCTATTCTTTTAATTTTTAATTATTTATTTTAGGTTTTTCAATTTTTGTTCCTTATGATCTTTTTCGCCTATAGTTCTAACATATATTTTTTTTAAATTAAAGTTAAATTAAATTAGAGAAAATATCATATATAGATGAGTGTATAGTATTATTTGCATATCTTTAAAATTTTATGGTGTATTACTGTTTTATTAATATCTAAAAACTATACTTGTTAAGATCATCTTAATTTAAGTTATTTCCTCAAATATTATAGTGCAAAAGTAAGTAATTTTTTAAAAAAATTTGAGTTTGATTTAAAAGTAAGAGCTTTATTAATATAGAAAAAGTAGTTGGTTTCTTATGCTCTACTCTTTTATAAATTTGAATTAAAATTTTGATACCAATTTTTAAATAAAATTTCTTGCTAAAGCATGGGTAATTGAATTCTTCTATTCAACTAAAAGGTTTTATTTATTTTGTATTTAAATATAAAAATCGTAAATTAATTTAATACTTTTTAGGTAATTGACCAATACTTTTAAAATATGTTGATGTGACTATGGTGATCAATAACATTATAAGTATAACACATGGTAATTTTACATTTTGACACATGAAAAAAATATTAAAATTTTAAAATTTATAAAAAAAATTCAATTTTTTTTCACAAATATGGAATGAAGTTGGTTTCTAACATGTTTCCAGGCATTGGCACTGTCTTGCTAGTTGAATTGTGGGCGGAATATGATGGAGTTGTTGCTAGCCCATTAGCCTTGTTTAGGAGCATCAGGGAGCTGGCTTCTTGGGATTGGCAAGTCCATTTGGCTCATATTTTTTTAAAGAAGCAAATGAAGTAGTGAATAAAATGTCGAAGATCATTGATGCAGGATTTTGTGGGATGGAATTAGTGGTGTTTATGAATCAGGTCGAGTTTGGGTCGGATCCCAATAGAAATTTAGATTTATTTATAGGTTTGGGTTTGATCTAGTTCGAAAAATAAATTTAAAATTTTGTCCAAACTTAATTCGAATAAAAATATTAAAATCTGAACCTGACTTGATCTACTTGTATTAATTTTTTTATATTATTATTTTTATATAAAAATAAATTTAAAAAATATAGTATATCAAACACATGAAAAACAATAAAATAAATATTTCTCAACAAATTGAAAATAAATTAAAAAAAAGTATTTATACTTAAATAAGTACAATTTAGCAAATAAATACTTTTAAAATAGTAGCAAAATTAATAATAAAATAATAGCAATATAATAACGAAATGACACCAAAATAATAACAAAACAGCAATAAAAATAATGAAAACAACAACAAAAAGCAGTAACTTTTTTTTTGTAAATTCATGCCAGGCCAGCACTGAGCCAAAAACACTTACTTGAGGCCCGGCCTATTTAGAGAACAGGCATTATTATTTTTTATCTAAACTCATTTTTGAATTCTATATTTTTACTCAAATCCTTTTATTTTTTTAATACGATAATCAAGACTACGGTGAAATCATTTGATGAATCACCAATTGATGTTCTGTTAGCTGTCCAAGAGGATTCGGGGGAAGCAATTGAAACTAGAGTTACTGAGATGTAATATAAAGGCTTTGCCCTCTTCTTTTATATATATAAAAAAATCATTAACTTATCGATGATATATAAAATATTTGGAATTAAAAGTAAGGAGAATAAATTTAAAAAATGTGAAAAGTACAAGGACTGGGGCATGATTAGACCAAAAACTTATAATCTAAAAAATTTACACTTTAAAATATAACAGCGAGTTTCTAAAATTACCCTACTGTAAACATAAGGCCTAAAAGAAATCGTTTTCCTGTTCTTTTATTTTTGTTTTTGTCGACACAAGTCGCCTTTCTCACTTTGTGAATTCAACCCCAAAAAGCAGAAGCAAGAAGAAATCGATAGGAATTCGAACTTTTGATTTCTCTGATTCGTGTTTTGATTTTGAAAAATAGAAACCAAAATCGTCCCTGGGTTTTTCATGATTCAAATTTCTCTGTAATAGGGTTAATCAAATTCCCCCTTATCTTCTTCTTCTTCGTAGTTGTTCATCTTTTACGATAGAAATCAAATTCAAATATAGGCTTTTTTCTTAATTATTTTCTAGGTATTTATTTGGGAAGAAAAAAGGTCCACGTAAAAAACTGGAGGTTTAGCGATGTTGTGTGACGATAGTAGTGGGTTTAATGTTGGAAGTTGTTCCTTTCATTTGGCTGAATGGCATCCTTTGGAATAATAAAGCTGATCAGGGCTTCAAGCCCTCCTTCCTCCTTTTTTTATTTAAATCAGGTACTTTTAACTGAATTATATTTTAGGTTTCCATTTTACTATTTCGAATTAATGATTCGATGTTATATTGTTATGAATATTGTTTTTATCAAATAATCAAATAAATTGAGCCTAAGGTGAAATGTGGTATCGTATGTGTTCATCTCAGTTCTAATGCTTATTTGTTATTTCATGAAAAAAAAGGGTTATACAAAAGCAAGTCGCAATGTAGTTTAGGCATTAAAATATTAAAAACTAGCTTTTCTAATTGAATATTTGAATAATTTTAGCTTTTAAATGAATCAATCACGTCTGATCGCATGTTGCAATTTAGTGATTTTCTCATTTTTAATCAAATACAGTATGGGGTTTTAGCAAATTCAACGAAGTTTAAAAAAAAAAAGAAATAAAAGAAAAGAGAAAGTAGTAAATTTAGTGAACTAATGGAGCACAAGTGTAATGTAGTCAGTATGTTTAGTTAAGTTAGTTTTAATATTAATCTGAAACTTCTATGGGCAATTTCTTGATAGGGGGGTCTATTAATCTGGGCTTATGCTCTCTTTGCAGGTTCAAGATTTGTTCTTCATTTGTAACTTACTACTTTCAAGGTTTCAAGTGTTCTAATGTTTAGTAACAGCTTTTCATTTGCTAGAGCAATGGGCTGCTTTGGTTGCTTCGGCTTCTCAACAAAGCCCAAACAAACCACTAGGCCCAATTGCAGGTCAAATTTTCCACTGTCCCAGGAATTTTTGTTAGACGAAGAAATAGAAGAAGATGATGATGATTGTTCATATAATGGTGAGGTTACTCGCACTGCTCATGGAGATGAGGTTGAGTCTCTGGGCCGTGGCAAGCGTTCTGAAGAGATTTTGAGGTTCAAACTGAACAATGGATTGGTTTGCAGGCAGGTTCCTGTCAAGGAAACCAACATGATCGTACGCACAGAGGTACGTGTTGAAATGAGTTATTTGACCTCATTGTCACTGAATGCTATCGTGTATGTTAATATTGTTGTCTTGCAGATGTATTTCCAGCATGTGAAAAATCTTTTTCACCTCTTTATATTGCAATTATACCCGTAAGCTTCATTTCATTGCTCCTGTCTCTTATGATTATGAAATCATGAAATCTTGATTCATTTTCCAGGATGAAAATGGGAATAAGATGATTAATGAGTATGTGAGGGAGTATAAGATTGGTTCTGGTAGCTATGGAAAAGTGGTAAGGATGTTGTTGAAAGTCACTTTTTACATAATTTTTCATAAAGGATTTAAATTTTAATTTTGTTTGCTTTTGTGGCAGGTTCTATATCGAAACAGTGTTGATGGGAAACACTATGCTATCAAGGTTAGTAGCTTGTTTCAGTAGAGAAAAGTGTTTCCTTCGAGTGTAAAATGACAGTAACAATTGAGAACGAGTGCTTTCAGGAAATTCAGTTACATTTATTTGTTTAGAACCAGAGTTTTTAAAATTTGAGAAAGATTTATTTATTATGTTCTTATAGGTTAAGTTTGCTTTTGCACTTGGTGGATCTAGTACAATTTATGACAAATTAAGGTTCACTTTTCAATAATGAGTTACTTCTACATTGGAATACAGGCCTTTCATAAGTCTCACTTATTGAAGTTGCGGGTTGCTCCATCCGAGACTGCAATGACTGATGTTCTTCGTGAGGTATTGACTTGATATTTTGTGTGGAGAGAACTGCCTTAGTTATCTACTGTTGACATTTGAAGTACCTTTTTTAAATAACTTTTTGGGATAACCACATATTTATAATATCCATTTCCCTTACAGGTTCTAATTATGAAAATTTTGGAACATCCCAATATAGTTAATCTCATTGAGGTGATTGATGACCCAACAATGGATCAATTCTACATGGGTATTTATAGTTCCTTTTTCTTTTCTTTCTCTAGCGAGTGATGTGCTTAAAAGAGTATTTGACTTAGCCTTTCATTTTGTTCAGTTCTTGAATATGTTGAAGGCAAATGGGTTTGTGAGGATTCTGGTCCTCCAAGAGGTCTTGGGGAAGATACTGCTAGGAAGTATGTGCGAGATATAGTATCTGGGCTTATGTACCTCCATGCTCATGTATGTTTACAAAACCAACTTTGTGCATCATTTCGGTTCTTTCATTTTTTTTTCTTGCATGCTATTTTTCCTTTTTTGTGTAAACACAAACACAATAATTAAGGTGTCAGTTTGAAGCAACATCCTGAAGAAGAGAGTTGGCTAGTTGTGAATTGTGATATCTATGATATATGTTGCAGCATGTCCCTGCATGTCTGGTAATCTGTAATTTGACATTTAGATGAGGAAATTTATCAATCCAGAAATCTTTTTATTTTCTGTGCGGTGTATATTTATTTTACATTTTTATATCCAGCATCTTGTTTTTCTGTGATAGTCCCGTAGACAATACAATTATTTCTGTGCTTACTTGGGTCTTTTCTTTTAAAAACAGAATATTGTGCATGGCGATATTAAACCAGATAATTTGTTGATTACTAGCACGGGTACAGTGAAGATAGGAGATTTTAGTGTCAGCCAGGTGTTTGAGGTAATGATGGTACTTCGCTCATAAATATCCTCATATTTTGACGTGTGAATTTGTTCTATGTTTCTGCTAATTTTTTGTGTCATTTTATGTTTTGTGCCATGTTTTAATTACTTTTCTCGTATCATATTTTTATCATGTAATTGGGTCATGTCCAGTATTGCCAGGCCTATTTAGTTTGATCTAAACTACAAATTTTGTGAATAGGCTCTTTTTCTTATACAAGCTAGAGTGCAGACGGGTCATGTACGTGTTCTTGATAGGTTACATGCAATTAAATTGACTAGTTTAGTGCATAAAAAGTTGAAAACATTAAAAGGTTCATGTGGTTGATGCACATTTAAAAAGGTTTTGTTGAAAATTTTAACAGAATTTATACTTGTTATTCTGTTTGAAAGTAAGTTTTTACTGTTTTCAATCATTTTATTTTCATAGGATGATAATGATGAGCTTCGCCGATCTCCCGGGACTCCTGTTTTCACTGCGCCTGAGTGTTGTGTAGGTCAGTGTTCCCTCTGTTAGCCAAAACTATTCTCTAGCTTTTGGAGAAATAATTAGAGAACATATCATAAGCTTGATTTTACCATTTTGAAATCAATCAACAGGTTTAACATATCAAGGAAAAGCTGCAGACACGTGGGCTCTAGGAGTTACTTTGTATTGTATGATACTCGGAAGATATCCATTTCTTGGTGAAACGCTACAAGATACATATGACAAGGTATGGAATTTGATTGTTCCGTCTCTTGTGCACTTACTTAGCCATGCATGCATTCTCTCTGGTTGCTCTTTATTATGTCTCCCACAGCCAACAACATCCCTCATTTTCTTTCTGCAGATTGTTAATAACCCTCTAATTCTGCCAAGTGACATGAACCCAGAGTTGAGGAACTTACTCGAAGGCCTTCTTTGCAAAGGTTAGTGAAATCGTTCTTTCTGAGCTCAGAGTCCTTCATACCCAACCATGGCTGTGCTATTCTTGATGGTTGTGAAAATGTTAACATTTGTTTTTTTTCAGACCCGAAACAAAGGATGACATTGAATGCTTTAGCAGAGCATTCTTGGGTTATTGGAGAAGATGGACCGATCCCCCAATACTTGTGTTGGTGTACGCGTAATAGCTATTCGAGGGAAGAATCTAATGGGAGAAGCGGTACTCAGTTGACAGAAACTGACTAGATTATCTTCTGGCGTCGACATTTCAGCTGAGAAAAAAGTGAGAATGAAGCTTTGGGTGATGATGGATTGCCTTTGCACATGTTTAGTACTTATATACGGAGACACAATGGCAAAACCAGCGATGATTTGCATTCACATATGAACAAAAAGTGGGCCTCAATGGTGACTATAAGAGACCATAGGATCTGACTCTTTTTTCTTTCTTTTTTTAATATTCTTTTAGCTATGAAATTTTGTTTGTGGCTTGACCTAATTTTTTTGGGGGGTTAATCTCTGTTTTTTCCCTAAGAACTCACAGATCCTCCAGAGGTTCAATTTAATTAGATTATCATATCATGAAAGTAAATATCGAGTAAATTTGATGACTAGTTTGCTTTTACTAATGCAAATGTACCTTAACTACTTTCATAAGCAAAAAGTAAAACGAAACTGAGTTCTATTATGCACAATGATCTCCTCAAATGATAACATTTATTCTACCATTCTTTTTCTTACAATAAAAATATAGTCCTTTCCAAATTAATACGGTTCTAGTTTGAATCACTATAAAATTAAGTCAAGAAAAATAAAGTAGAGGAGGAGGAGCCAAGGGATTTCAAGTCAACATTGCAAATATATATATAAGATAATAGGACTGAAGAAGAAAAATTAAAAATTGACTCACAGATATTTGAATGGTTTATGTGATGTAAGTTTGAAAACTGCAGTTACACAAAATTTAATCGAATTTTTTTATTTAATATATTTTTAATTTTAATTTTTTATGATATAAAAATGAACATTTTATATAAAATAGTGAACTTGGAATTAAAGATGGGCACCACCGCCTTTCTTTAACTGAATACATATGGTGCTCAAAATTCGAATTCAAGTCTTGCTTGGCGGTAGTGGATGTGGGGAATAGGAAGGAACATTGGGAGATATAGTGTGCTACAAGCTGAGCTCTAGGCTATTTATGATGGACTCCAAGTAGCTTGGGAAGCTAATTGGGTAAATGTTATTATTGAGACTGATTGCGTTCTAGTTATCAAAGGTGTTAATGGAGATTGTAGAGGACATTCAAACATGGATTTGATTTTGCGAATTCAAGAACTGTGTAACTGTAAGTGGAGAATGCTCTTTAAGCAAATACATAGAGAGGCAAACTCTGTTGCAGACACTTTAGCTGATCTGATGAAAGGTTTTCCCATTGGCGTAAGAATTTTCCATGTTACCCCTCCTTTGGTTGATGATAAGGCTATCCAACTCAAATCCTACTATTAGCTCTTAATTGATACTTTTTATCTCTTCTTTACCAAAACAAAAATATTTATGTAAGAAATTTTGAAATTTTCTTAAACAATTCAAAACTTATAAAACAAAACTCATGTTGTTAAAATAAGTCTAAAAAATTAAAATAAAAAATTAAATTGAATTATGATGGTAAATTTAAAAATCTAAAAAATTCAATTCAACCAATTGATATCACCCTATAAAATAATACTAAGAGTAGGGAAATGCAATATCAAAATATGAAATATGTGTCATTAATTAAATCGTGACTTGGTTAATTATTGAAATAATATTAAGATTAGGCATGACTCAGTTAATTATATTGGTCATATATATCACGAAGCAAATGTAGAATTCCTAGGTCAGAAAGAAGTAGGTTTTAGCAAAGGACTTAATAATCCCTAAAAGAACAAAGGATAATTAAAAGTTACTTGTTAATCAAGCTTTCTTTAAATTTGAGTCAAGATACAATCTCCAAATCCTACCTCACTTGGGATTTGTCTTCTTCTGTAACTCTCTCTCTCTCTGTCTCTATGTATATATATAGATACGCACGACACAGTCAGTGTTTTCTTCTTATCCTCTGATATATTTACTGTGGTAATTTCATCTTCTTTCCACTTTTATTATTCTCTGATAATGTATGATAGTGAAGAGGAGTTGAGGGCAAGTGATTGGAGCGATAAGAGAAGTGAGATGGTGCCCGCGGACTCTTGTTCCTTACCTTTCTTGGGTGGCAAGTATTTGAAAACCCAGGATGCGGAAACCCCTCATGATTCAAGAAATAGTTTCTTTTGTAGATACTGCGGCAAAGGGTTCATGTCGAACAAGGCCATGGCTGGCCATCTTCGGATCCATAGTCACCATCACCCCACCTCAAAAACTGAGCTCCAACAACAACAACAAGATGACGATGATGATGATTTCTTCAGTTGTTTGGTTTGCACTGAAAGTTTCTCATCGATGAAGTTGCTGTGCCAGCATATGAACATCCATCGTCATATGGATTCGTCTCAAGAAAGCAATGTTTCTTCAAGCGGAGCTGACACCATTGTCGAACAAGGGAATGGCCCCCACACCATCGATTTGCTCAAAGACTTTAATTTCAAGTGGTCTCGAACTGGTAAAAGAGGCTCCAACAGAATCCCTAGCCAGGATGCACAGCCCTTGAAGTTGAGGGTGAGACCCCCCCACATGGAGACGAGGAAAAACAAGAAGATGAAGACTGAAGATACCTCAATGGAGTTTGAACTGGGAGGTACTAAAAGTGAGAGCGGAGTGGACCCATGCCATGCAAGAAGATCAAGGAAGAATAAGGCGGTGAAAAGTGAGCACCAATGTGAGATATGTGGCAAGACTTTCGAAACGGGTCAGGCTCTTGGTGGCCACAAAACCTATCATCGGGTGAAGAAGAACAAGGTGGAGTTATTGCAGCAGGGCAAAACCAAACAAGAACCCTGTATGATGACCCCAATGCTGTTGCCTCATCTATCTCAACAGCCTGATCTACGTCATCCTAAGACCATGCTGGATTTTGATCTTAATATCCCTTACCAACAATAACATTTTCTGCTTACACTATACCTTCCTTTTCGGATTTTCTTTATTCAATTTGTATAAATTACTATGTGGATTTCTTCTATAACTTAAATTGCTGTGCATATATCAGTACTTTATTGCTTCTATATTATTAGTGATTCTCTTTAATTATTATTATTTCTCAAACCTGCTCTCTAAATTTTTATCACGTACATGTTGTATTTAAATTATTATGAAGTAGGAAAATTTGGCATAAAGATCAAACTGGGCTTAAATTGTATGTGTTGTAACAAATATCACTCATCATTTGAATTGTCAAGATGTTATTATCAACTGGTTTGTTTAGTGATATCAACGACTGATTAAGACGATGCATTTCCATTTATTTTTTAATCTTTTCAATATTATTAATCCATCTTCCTTTTCTATTGATTTTTTTAAAAAATATGATTACAATGTTCATGAAAAGGAGAATCAAGAAAATTAATAATCAAAACATATCAATATTGATTTTCAAGTTT
The DNA here is from genome assembly GCA_025698515.1 of Gossypium sturtianum. Taxonomy (NCBI): domain Eukaryota; kingdom Viridiplantae; phylum Streptophyta; class Magnoliopsida; order Malvales; family Malvaceae; genus Gossypium; species Gossypium sturtianum. The sequence goes on from CM046955.1 coordinate 166,303,405, forward strand.
AATTCATTCAATTACAATGAAGAAAAATGGCCCTTTGTTTTGTATTCTCATACTACCTCTTTATACCAAAAAGAAATAAATAAAAAATCCATTAGACTTAGAAATCCTCAAATCCCCTTCAAACTTAAAAATTAAAAAAGAAAAACCTTAGCCATGTCCTAAATATTATCGTATCCTCTCCCAATTTTTCTCTTGATTTTGAATGGGAAATTACAAAGCATTTGTATTAATAATTTTTTTTTATGTCTCGATATTAACAGCTAATTCACGCCGCTTCTTCGTATGTGCTTCAGGGTTTCCTTTTCTCATCATTGCCACGAACTCATCATAGTTGATCCTTCCGTCCTATAAAAATGTGTCGAACGTCGTAAATACGATGTGTGAGTTAACCATGAATATTTTGAATGAAAGGGTTGATTCTAAGATGAAAAAGTTGCTTTGGTTTTACTTTCAAAATAGTAATATATATTGCTTACATTGTCAGAGTCAACTTCAGAAACGATTTCCTTAATGTTGGCGTCATGCATGCCATGTTCACGCAGAGCTTGCTCTAGTTCTTCGTTCGTGATGTACCTGAAAGTAGGCATATATACATATGCAGTTACATTCACCAGGTTAGAAAACAAAATTTCACAACGTAAAATTATTGGAACTAGATTTAGTGCTACTATATATCATTACCCGCTGTTGTCTTTATCAAAGTGTTGGAAGGCATGGTAGAGATGGTCTTCCCGGTCCATTCGGTTCATATGCACTGTGGCCGTGATGAACTCATCGTAGTCTATGGTTCCGTTTCCGTCTGCATCAGCCTATATGATATATATACATATTCATAGAAGTCAAGAAAATCAATAGGTAAATATTTATCTTTTGTAATATTACGGAAAAGATAGAAATAGATGTTTGGAAATGACTTACAGCTTCCATTAGTTGTTGAACTTCATATTCAGTGAGTTTTGTTCCTTGTTTAGCAAGGCCTTGCTTTAATTCTTCGAGTGTTATGGTCCCGCTGTTGTCGGTATCCATGCCCTTGAACATCTCCTTCAATCCCATGATTTCTTCCTCAGATAAACATCCCGCAATGACCTACGCAAGATTTTCCAGGAAAATTTGTTACCAATGTTTTTGGCAAGTCTAATCACTGAGTTATTTGAAATAATATGGATTTAATGAAATACCCGCAAAGCAACTTTCTTGAAGTTGTTCATTGCTTTAAACTGTTTGAGCCTAGATATAACTGCGTTGTCAAGAGGTGTATCAGGTGCTTCACCATCCTCTTTGATCCATGGATGGCCTGTTTGCCCATACGCATACATATCTCATTAGAATCATGCTGACTGAATTTTTTACAGCACAAAACAAAACATTGAGCCATACTTACTTAGAACCTGCACTGCGGTTAACCTCTGCTTGGGATCCGAATTTAACATCTTCTTCACAAGTTCCTTCGCTTGAGGTGAAATTGAAGGCCATGGATCGCTCGAGAAATCAATGTGGCCGCGTAATATTGAATTGAATATTCCATTTTCGGATTCTATCAACAAAAGTTGTATATTTTAGCTGCTGGAATACATTTAAATTAATTACCTGCAGGAAATGAGATTGATAATAACAACTTACCAGCCCAAAAGGGAGGAACACCAGATAGAAAAATATACAACATAACACCAATACTCCATATATCTGCTTCTGGTCCATATTTCCTTTTCAAGACCTCAGGTGCAATATAATATGCACTACCAACAATTTCTTTGAATTCTTCACCTGTTTGTTATAATATGCAAAATCAAATCAATAATGTTTGTTATAATCAATTAAATGTATCACGAAAGATGAAAGGAAACATCTCCACAAAATAGGTACCAGGCTTGTAGAAGACTGATAGACCAAAATCTGTGGCCTTGAGAGGGGAATCTTCATCCTTATTCAACAAGAGGAAATTCTCGGGCTTGAGATCCCTATGGATGACCCCCATAGAATGGCAAGTGTGCACAATCTGGACAACCGTGCGAAGCAAGGAAGCAGCGGCACGCTCGGTGTAATGGCCCTTAGCAATGATCCTATCGAACAGCTCTCCTCCGGCACATAGTTCCATCACCAAATGAACGGAATGCTTATCCTCGAAGGCTCCCTTGAGCTCGACAATGTTAGACTGACCTGTCAAATGGTGCATAATCTGAACCTCCCTTCTAACATCCTCAATATCCTCCTTGTTGGCAAGCTTCCTCTTGGCGATAGTCTTGCAGGCGAATTGTTCCCCGGTGGACTTGTTGGTACACAAATGCGTAACCCCAAACTGACCCCTACCCAATTCTTTGCCAATGTTGTAGGAGGTTTTAATATCTTCCATAGGGCGGCCTAAGACGGGACCAATGGGGTTGGGCTTGTTGGAAGGCTTGGAGGAGATGCTTTGAGTAGGAGAAGCCTTGGGTGGAGAGTTGGGGGAGTCTTCATTCATGGAAGTGCTGGTATTCAATTCATTTTCAGGCCCGGGTTCTCCCTTTTCATCGGGGTTAGCGGCGGGGTCGCTGCGAGAGCATAGGTTCCCCATGGTGGAAGGGAGAGAAAAGAGAGAGAGACAGAGAGAGAGAGAGAGAGAGAGAGATGGAAGTTGAGGGGGATGGTGAAGGCCTTAAGCAAGGGGGAGATTAATTTTCAAGTTTAATCAAGGAATTAAGGTGTTGGTTGAAAGAATAGCGTAGACCAGCTTGGATTTTGGTGTAGAAATTGGAGGGACTGATGGTGCGGGGTTTTAGGATGAAACCTGTCTAACATTGTCTTGAAACAGTTATGGAGGATTGTCTTCCTAAATGTTGGAAATCCTTGTTTTTTAGACAATGGGATTTCTCAGCCTTGTATTGGAAAACCGTTTTTTCTGTTTCCTGGGGACACCTCATTTCTTCTCATTTATGGGCTTTAATTTTCCATTTTCAACCCAATACCTCTCATCCACTACAATCCATATCTAGTAACCCACACCCCCCTACCTTTGTTTACCAGGAATCAACACAACCTTTTCTTGTAATTATTATTTATGATTAATATAAAATCATTTTATATATCACTCAACTATTTTTTTTATTAATAATCAAGAGTACATTTAACATTTGGTATAATCAAAACTACTCACTTTTTTCAATAATAATCTTAATTTACATTCTAATTCCAATATATAATAAATATTTAAAATTTGTAATCTATTTTTTTTGAACAATGGTATTCCATTTAACCATATATTAATTTATTTTTTTAATAATATTGAACATCATTAAACGTATTAAACTGATCATTTGTGTTTTATTTAATTAGAATAATTTTGAAAATAATCACTACATCTCTATTAAACCAAAGGTGCAACTTTCTTATAAATTTTATTGGTATAATTTTCTTATTTATACCAAACTTTTCCCACAATTACATTCTTAATAACTTCATTCTCTAAAATTATATTTTATTGAAATGCGGGCATGAAAAGCCGCCTAATACTACTAATCAATGAAGAATGGCGCCCTTAACATTTGACCAAGCTTTAAACGAAATAAAATAATAAATAATAAATTTGACCTATTTGGACGAAAAGGGTGCCACTAAAACTTGGACTTGGCATAGCCACCAAACCCCAATCCATTTGGTTTAATTAGGTTCGTTCATATTATAAGTGCACTATGATGCACTGGGCTGCTTAACCTTTAGGAGACAGAGAATCAAAATTTTGATCACCCTATCAAATTCCTAATGATAACCAAAACCCCAAAAAATTAAACCCGACACTTAATTAATATACTCTATTTATAATTATCTTTTTAAAAATTCAACAACATTTTTTTTAATTTAAAATATTTTTGCTACAAATTGCTCCATAATGTATGGAAAAGGAAAGAAAGAAAGAGATTGGAATGGAAAGAAATAATCGCAATGTAGGACCTTAGATAGTGAACCGAGAATTGCTCATCATGGCATTTCTAGCCCTTAGGGAAGAACTATGCAGTAGAGTTGGTTTTTATGGATAAAATAATGAGATTTAATAAATTTGATTGATTTACTGCCTAAGTTTATAATCGATTATGAATTAATTTAATTTATGTCATTAATAATTTCAAAAATTGTTAATGATATGATCGATATGAGTTGGTAAAGATAAAATACTAAATTTCATCAAATTTAAGTTTAATATGTAATTTATAAATTTAATGTATATGTTTCGGAATAATTTTTGACTTATTTTAAGTATTTATATTATCTTAAGAAAAAACGATATTGATCCTTCACATGTAACATTAACAATTAAGTTTTATAAATTTTCTTAAATTAAATCAAATAATCTCTAAATTTTAAAAATATAAATTCAAAGTAATGATTAAAGGTATTATTACAACAATTTGACATGTTATGTTTTTCAATTTAATTTTCTTTAGGGTAGGGAATTATATTTAATTAAAAATTATAAATAGTTTAAATAAATAAAGGGGATACAAACCGAATACTTAATTTCATCGGTGGCATTGAGTGATATGATATTTGACAAATTAATGGCATTCTCCATTACCTTTTTAATGTTTCCACCCATCCATACTTCCAAATCCCAAATATTATTATGTCAATCCAACCAAGAATGACCAAATTTTAATAATTACATGACTATTTTTCAAGCATAATTTAGAGGGTAGTGTCGATTGCTAATGGGTAGTAAGAAGAGTCAATATTGCTTTTCCTTTTGAGACACGTTGCCCCGACAAGGCGAAGCAATTGCAAGTGTGATTAGAAATGAAAGAGGGATTAGCCATGGGGAAAGGGTTGAAAACCTTATCCACCGGCCTTGATGAAACCTCCATATATACTTTTCAACCCACCATTATTATTAACCTTTTTCAAAAAGAGCACAACTTATATTAATAATCAATGTTCCATGTGATATTCGAGATCCAAAATCATTGTTTTAGCCGAAAATGTGTAGCTTAATAAATTTGTAATCCATTTCTTTACGATGTAATGGACCCAAAGCAAATGTTAGCCGTGGCTAGAATGTTATGCCATTATTATAAAATATTAAAGAGTTTTTAAGTTTTATTATCTCGTTTAGGTATTTTTGTACATTTAAATAATTAATTAATTTTTTTTGTTAGTATCAATTATACGATCAGACGTAGCTAATTTATCATATACATTGACGTACTTTAATAAATAAATATTTTATTTTAATTCTTACATCTCTTTAAAGATGTTGAGTAATAATTTTATGGATTGATTCGCCTTAAATACTATTGAAGCAATGAAATAAAATTTCTATAAAAATCTAATCCTTAAATATATTTGATTATTTAATTTCACATAGAAGATTTATACAAGCATAATTCAAGAAAGTACACATTCAACCTGAACAAATGATTGCAACCCTATAATGCTTATCTAAAGAATATGCTCCCCTATTTAATGATAGATTATTGAAAAATAGCACATATATGCTTATTCTTAGTAACTTATTGTTAGTGCAATTATTTTGTATACAAACTACTTTCAGTAGCTAACTCTTCAAGAGGAAAATTTTAAAAAAATATTTTATTTGATAAGTTGAACTTAAAATTACATTTTATATTTCAGATTGATGGTAGATTATGTTTGATAAAATCTCATAGACGTAGGAAATTTCCTGCGTAATCAATTTTTATGTCCATATCTATTTTTATACTTTTAGTAGTTCATCTAGTTGCAAATAAACATAAATCTAACAAGTGATTTAAACGTTTTCACACTTTAATTTATAGTTGACATTTACATATTTTATCAAATTTGTCCTTTATATTTTTTTAACTAAAATTGATGGTTAACCATTCAAAAAGTGTCAAATCAAGTTTTAACATAAATGCTAACTAAAACTATATATATTTTTAACGATGTTGGCATGACAATCCGCATAACAGTTATATTAATATGGTACTATTTATTTTATATGTCATGTTGCATAAAAAAATTAAAATAACAAATATGTTTTTCTAGAATAAAGAAACACAAATATGTTAAACTATACTTTTTTTTTTCTTTATATTATTCATTTCGCAGCAGAGGCGTATCTTAACATTAATTAGCTTTGGGGCATTTAAAATACTAAATTCTCAAGAAAAATATTTCAATTCCATATGAAGTGATGGAACATATTATTGCTATAACCTTTTCAACTGAATTCCTCATAAACCAATCTATTTTGTTATTATTCACGTGCTCACATATATACATACAATATATTAATTTTCTATTTTAATTGTTATTTGATAAATTAAAAAATTAATTTTAAATTTATATTAGAAAATTATTACTCTTAATTTGACTTCAACAATTTCTTTTAAGTTTCTTATCCTATAATATATCAAATTAAAAAAAAAAATTAAACAAACTAACATATATGTTTAAATAAAAAATATATCCAAATTTCAAAACTAAGAGATTGGAATTTAAAAGATAAGAAAATATTAAAGTTTGATATTCTTAGATAAACTTGAAGTCTTGTACATAAGTTGACTATTAAAAAATAATTTAAGTTGACCTAAATATAACTGATAATCCAATTAATTGGAAACGTTTAAATATAGAAAACATAAATAACAATAGAGTTTTAATTTGTTTTCTTAATTTATAAGACGTTGAATTCAATTATCAACCACCTTTTTTTGGAGCGGGTCAACTTAATCTAATTTCGCAAATCTTGAGGTGGGGATAGGAACCCTTTAGCTCCTTAGAGGCTCCGCTTCTGTTTGACTTTAATATAATAAATTTTATTATTCAATTGACCCAAATTAAGTATATTTTTTTTAAAATTCTAAACTTTTTAATTGCTAGTTTGTTCTTAATAAATAGTACACGAGTAAAAATCATTTGCAAATTAACGTTTTAAGGGATAATTTTAATTAAAAAATTTATGAGACAATGTTTAATAATGTTGATCAAGTTGTTAATTATTGAACTCCGTGTGTTGGCCTGATAGTCAGGGTGTTCACCGTCTTAAGTGTGACTTGGATTCGAATCACACTAGTATCGCGTTGCTGTTAGAGCTTTACCCTCCTCTTGTAATATTTATCCAAAAAAAAGTATTCTATTATTTAAATTTCGGATTGATAATATAAAAAAGTATTTTTTAAAAAAATAAAAGATAATAATTAAATATTGATATGTCATCCACGTCAGTAAAGTTAACAAAAGTTAATTTTTTCATTCATTTTGGAGTGATTTGATAAAAATACAAGTTTAAAGATTAAAAGATGTGAAAATTAAATGGAATGTGCCAATTATAAAAATGTCTTTACATATAAATATTAGTTATAATTTGGCATGCGCATTATTGTCCATACAAGAGAAAGTGGGTCCGAGTGTGTTGAAGCGTGTTATCTTTCTATTTATGGGTTGGAGAGGAGCTATAGATAGTTCTAGGCTGTGTAAAAAAGAACAGATATGATCAGAACTTATGGAATTATTCAAATATATATATTAATTATAATTAGGTCAACTTAAATTAATGTATCATATAAATTTTAATTTAAATAGTGATTTGTAAATTGTAATGTTGTGCGAATTTTTAACTCTTTTCTTTTTGTGCAAGGGATATTTAATAGTGAATTTAATAATTTAACGTCTGATAGGGTAGTTAGAATTTCTTTTTAATAGGGCCTGCATTTTGTTTGAGTTAAAGGGCGAAAATTATATAATAAAAAAATCCAACATTCCATCTTTAATCTTTCAGCAGTCAAATAATATGAGATTATTTCTATATTACTAAATTTAGTATTGTTAGCCATATCATACCATAAACTCTAAATAATCTTTTTTTTTATGCAGGATTGTAATTTCGGATTTTGAAATTCCTATCTAAATGTGAGATTGTGATTTCACCTTAAACCATACACTCTTTAAGATATCATTAATTTCCATCCAAATTGGGAAGTATTGATTTGATTTTAAAAAAAAAACACTTTATTGCGTTAAGAGTAAGTGTTGGGGTTCGAATGAAACTTTTAGTACAGATAAACGAATTATTTTATTAGGGTAAATTACCAGTGAAGTAAAAAAAAACTCCACAAATGGATTTAAATTGATGTCAATTATTTTTTAATTATTTTATTATTATTTTATTATATTTTAAAAATAAATTATATCAATTCAAACTCGTCTGTGGAAAAACCTTTTCTAACCGTCTGTAACTAGGGGTGTTCATTCGGTTAACCGACCCGAAATAATATTAACCGAATTAACCGACCTTTCAAAATTTTTAACCATTAACCGAACCGAAATTTTTTCAAAAAAATTAACCGAACCGAAATTTTTTCGGTTAATTCGGTCGGTTAACCGAATTAACCGAAAATTATATGTTTTTTATTTTTGGTTAAAAATTACCCGAATTAACCGAATTACCCGAATTAACCGAATTACCCGAATTACCCGAAATTAATCACTACATAATTAAAAAGATTACATAATTTTAATTTTAATTTTAATTTTAGTTTTAGTTTTAGTTTTAGAATTTTATTTTTATTTATTAAATTATTTGTAATTTTTATGATTGGGTTGAATTGGGTAATTGGGTTGGGTTATATATTTGGGTTTGGATTGGGTTTAGGGATTGGGTTTAGGTGAATAGTGGGCCTATTTATATATTATAATTTTATTTATTAATTTTTTCGGTTAAACCGAAAAAATTCGGTTAACCGACCGGTTTCGAACCGAATTAACCGTTAACCGAAAAATCACAAAATAATTAACCGACCCCCGACCGAAAAAATTCGGTTAACCGACCGATTAACCGAATTCGGTCGGTTAACTAAATTTTTTTGGTTTTACCCGAATTTTGCACACCCCTATCTGTAACTCTTAAGAGTTTCACGAACAATTTTCAGTTGCAATTTTTTAGTTAAAATGTATCACAAGTCATATGTTTTTTAAAATTTAGTCTTTACACTTTTATTTTTAGGAAATCAGTCTATCTACTTTCAAATTTCAAATTTTAGATTTAATTGTTAACACTTGAAATTATTTTGTTAAATTAAGTTCATTAAAATGCTATTTTTTTTGGTTACATGGTTATCAACTGAGTTTTTTTTTTTATTTCAAAATGTCACACTAACAATTTTAACGTAAAAATTTTAATAGTGTTAACAAATGACTAAAAATTTGAAATATGAAAAGTAGAATGATTAAATTATTAAAAATAAAAGTATAGGGATTAAATTCTAAATTTGTGAAAAATACATGTATTGATGGCAGATTTTAAGATTTATAAATAAATTTAGAATTTTAAGGTTGATGGATGATAGTTTAGGAATTTAAAGAGTAGGGTTTAGGGTTTTAAAATGTAAGGTTTATTGTTTTAGAATTTTATAAAATTTAATACTTTGACATTGAGGGATGAGAGTTGATTTTAGGATTTAAGATTAAATTAATTTTTAGAATTATAGTAATACATGCAAATTATTAAATTACAACTAAAAAAACTATAGTATATCTTAATATTAAATATTAGAAACTTGTTAAATTTTATAAGTTTTGGGCTTAGTGGTAAGTAGAGGTGGGCATGGGCCGGGTCGGGCCGGGCCAGGCCCAAAAAAATGGGTCTAAAATTTTGCCCAAACCCGGCCCATATAAAAATGCTAAAACCCGGGCCAGGCCCGGCCCGCCCGTATTAATTTTTTATACTTTTTAAATATATATAATACATCAAAAATATTAAAAAAATCAAAATAAATATTTTTCAACAAATTGAAAATAAATTTTAAAAAATATGTAGACTTAAATAACACTAAAATAGATGCAACTTAACAAGCAAATACCTCTAAAATAATAACAAAATTAACAAATGTCTTTAAAATAATAACAAAATTAACAATAAAATAAATTTTATATAATATCTAAACAATAACAATAAAATAATAGAAACATAATAGTAAAATGGTAGCAAAATAAGGAGAAAAACAATAAGAAAATAATATTAAAAAATAGTTTTTTTTCTTTAATGAATTCGGCCCGGCCCGAGCCAAAAATGCCTTACCCGAGCCCGGCCCATTTTTTAAATGGGCCTTATTTTTTTGTCTAAGCCCATTTTTCGGGCATATATTTTTGCCCAAACCCTCCCACATTTCGGGCGGGCCTTCGGGCCGGGCCCACCTCTAGTGGTAAGACACATTGCATTATTAAAAAATAACATAAGTTCAAACATTAGAGACAATATGTTAGAAGGGACCACCACGAACCTCAAATATGGATCGTAATATGAATATGAAAAAAAAAAACTCGCTAAAACAGTTGAAAAAAAAAACTTGCTTAAAGAAAAAAAGAAAAATTGTGGCTTGGATTTATTGAAACTTACGGACCGTGAGTCACTGGTAAATCAAAATTGGAATTGATACAATTCGTCGAATTAGAAGCATTTAAGCAATTTTACGTCTGATCTCGATAAAGTTACTCAAAATCAATTTGCACGAGGACAACGATTACGTGAGTTGCTTAAACAATCTCAATCAACTCCCCTTATGGTGGTAGAACATATAAGTATTTATACCGGAACGAATGATTATCTTGATTCATTAGAAATTAGACAAGCAAGGAAATTTCTGGTTGAGTTACTTAAAAACGAATAAAACTCAATTTTAAATATTGATATATTCTACCAAGACATTCATTGATGAAATAAAAATACTTTTGGAAGACACCATTTAAGAACAAACGGAACATTTTCGACTTTAGAAACAATTATAAATAAAAAAAATTAACTTACCTTTTATTATTTTGCCTCCATATATTTTGAAGAGATATTATATATATTTTAGTTGAATGGTGTAAAGTCTCTGAACAAATAATTAAAAAAATAAATGAAGTCGTGTTGTTTTATTGCACCGAGTACTCGATCTTTTAAATTTCATCAAATAAGTCCTTTGCTCAACAGTTGATGGTTACACCATCAAATGATGATGGCATGTCCTTGATTTGCTTAATTAGCAGCACATGCAGATGATTTTGTTGATGTAATTCTATTTTATTTTATATGTTACATATATAATTTATAATTTTTTTTTAATTTACATATTTTGTTGATGTGATTATGAAATGCTGATATTATTATAAAGTTTGATATTGAATTTAGTGTTTAGAATTATCTAGATTATTTGTGTTTAATAATGGTTTGATTTTACTTTATTATAAAATTTCTAATTGCATGTGATTTGTAGTTGTTAGAATAAGCATGAATCAAATTGGATGCTAAGTGGGAAAATATTTCGATAGAAGCATGGATTTGGTTGAATTAGCATTCTCTAAGGAGAGTCTCATTCATATATATTCTGCAAGTCGTAGGCCTAAATATACATGTGTAGTTTCTGCTCCTTCCCATTATGTTCCCACAAAAAATGCGGAATTATTTTATTAATTCTATAGGTGACGATATTAAGAGCCTTAACACATGAGAAGGTATATTGTCACCACCCTGAGAAAACCATTAAGATTTTCACCCAGCTAATTTCCTTTAGATACGATCAATAATTGACTGAAAGATGGCGGAGATTGCAGCTTAGTTAATTTGGCTGATGGATTTACTTTTTTAATACCCAAAATACCAGCTATCCAACGCTTTCTATTGGCTTCACCATCTCCAATACTCAATGCCAGGTGGTGAAACCTGAATGGTCCAGAGCGCTAAAATAACAGGTGGGCAGGCCACTTGAACACATCCCAAGCCTTTTTAATATCCAAGATTCCTTCTACATACGTTATCCCAACGGTTGCTTTGTATGGCTAAACGGATTGTCCTCCCACATTTCATTGACTCATAAAAACGAAGACTAAATCAGAGAATATCAGATAAATATAATAATTTTTCTCACTTCACTGCTTCTCTTTATTAATATCCACATAAATTTAATTACTCCTTTTAACCTTAACCGCCCATTCCTTGTCTTCCTCTAACTGTCCCCCATCCCTACCCATATTTTCTTTTCCCAAGAACCAAAAAAAAAAAAAAAAAAAAAAGAGAGAGAGAATTTGATGAACAAGGCCAAAATTGGTGAGGAAAGGTGAGTTCATCTACTTGTTCATCAAATTGCTCAATCTCTTTCTTTCTTTCTGTTTTCGGCGTCTTTTCTTTCAATTCCGAACTAACCCAGATTTATTGTTTTGGAATTTTTTCCCTTCACCTTATTATATTCAAAAAGAAAAGAAATTTATGTTTTTTCGTTTTCTTTTCTGAGCAAAAGGGTACTGTTTTTCAGAGATTTTATGGATATGGGTCTTTGTATCTAGACGTATTTATCATCGATAAATATTATTTTGGGGGCATAATTTTCCAGGTGTCAGAAACCCATATCAGATCTCAGTAACCCCACCACCACCATCTTCCTTCATTCACCTGTTTCTGGGTGCATCCACTAGATCTTCTCTCATTACATGACAGCTATTTAGGTTGTCTGTACGACCGAGTTTTTTTTTCCCTCTCCCATTAAAAAAAAAAAAAGGGAAGGAGCTCTTTGTTACAGTACTACTTGGTAAGCTTTGTATTGGAGGGGTTTTAGATTGGTTCTGAGGTAACTTTTGTGTTACCAAACAAAATTTTCTTGTCATATTAATTACAAATCCTTGTTCTGATTAGTCATTGACAAGGGAGGCCCACCTTTGGGGGGTTTGGTGGGCTCAGATTATTTACCAATAAAACCCCTTTTTTTATTTTGATTTTGATTTTTCATCAAAGTTAGTTCTCTGCTGTTGTTATTTTGAAGATCCCACTTCTATTTTTTGAAGGTTAAGTAGGGTGAGAGAGAACAGGAGAGACAACTGAGTTCTTCCATTATTATTATTATATTGTTTTGCCATACATCATTGTATTTGGACCCATAAAAGAATTCACCTTTTATTTCTTTCTTTTTTTCTCCTATATCTTGGAATGCTACTTTACCTCTTCATCAGTTGTTTCTCCATCATCTTCTTTATAAAGTCCTTAACTTTGAAACCACTCCCACCATGGGCAACTGAGATGATACTATTGTCTCCCTGGTTTAGGAAAGACGTTTCCTTTTTTCTCAGTTCCAGATTGATCAAAAACATTCTTGGTCTTGGTTATTTTACCACAGTCGTTTCCAAAATGTCTCTCAAAAAGATGTCTTTCACTTCAAAAGTTGATAACTTTGAGGAGGTTGAAGAAAGTGCCATGTCAATTTTGGACCTACCAGATTTGGTCTTGGAATGCATTCTTGAAAGGCTACCACCTGCTGCTCTTTGTAGTATGGCTGGTGTTTGCAGCTCTTTAAGGAGTAGGTGTATTAGTGACCATTTCTGGGAAAAACACATGAAAAAAAAGTGGGGTAGAATTATTGGTCCTGCTGCTTATAGAGAGTGGCAATGGCATATAGCTTTAAGAACAAGAAAGGATTCAAGCCACTTGAAGCAGGGGAAGCCAAAAGGTCTGATGAGGGTCTTGTCAATTGTTAGGCCATCTTGGTGGATTAAATCAAAGGTTGATGATAGTAGTAAGCAGTGTTCTTTGCCAGATGATTCAATCATGTCTTGGTTTCTTGCTCTTGAAACTGGCAGATTCTGGTTCCCCGCTCAGGTTTATAACCGTGAGGTACTTATGAAGCTCCAAATCCCATATGCTAAATCCAATTTAACCAGCAAACTATATGCTGTTTTTTGTTTCCTTTTTTGATTCTAAAAATTCTATGTTCTGCTCTTCTGTAGAATGGCCATGTTGGGTTTATGTTGTCATGTTATGATGCAGAACTGAGTTATGATCCCCGTACTGACACCTTCCAGGCCAGGTAATTAGGGAGTTGAACATAATTAACATACTTTTGATTTTGGTATGTTGGTTGTAAATAATTTTGCTCTGCTTCAGAGGATCAAAATAGGCCTAATACTTGGAAATTAATCTTAGATTGGTTTGGTAATTTTAGGTACCCTCCTCATGGAAGGAGGGCGGTGGCCATAGAGAACTATGTGCCATGGGAAAGGCTACGAGCACCGCCTTTCGACACTTCACCACATGATCTTCACATTTCTGAATGCTTGAATGAGCTACGCCCTGGTGATAACATCGAGATTCAATGGAGAAGAAACAAAGAATTCCCTTATGGTTAGTTCTTCTTCATACCATTCTCTTGCAGTATTTCACAAGTTCTGTTTCCTTTCTCTCCAAAACTTTCCTCACAGTTTCTGTTGGTTTAAGATGAAGAGGATTGAGAGTTGTGTTCATGAAAGAACTACTGCAGTGTTAAAAAACATGACTTGCATATATGGAACTTTCCGTTGAAGAAGAAACTGTGTTATTCACTTTCAGAAAACACCGGTGACCCCCTCTATAATCTTTAATTCCTCTGATGACTAGAGGAAAGCTTTTAACCATAGAACAAAAATATACTCTGCTAAGAATTAAGCAGCAGACTACTTTGTTTTAATAAGAATTCTTACCCTAGTATTGTGGAAATCATCCTTCTACAAATACTTCTAATGCAATTTGTATGCCAACAAATTCTTTTAAATAATACATATTAATGATTTTACAGCTGATATGGTAGCCATATATGTTGCAGGTTGGTGGTATGGTGTAGTCGGTCACTTGGAATCGTGTGATGGGAATGATAATTATTGCCGATGCCATAATAGTGGTAACTTTATCTCATCTTTTATTCTTTCAAATGGCAGTCTATTATATTCCTTAGGGATTTCCTTTAAAATGAGAATCTAACCACCAATTTCGTCTTGAAAGATTATCGTAGTGTAAACATCCTGTTTTATCTGCCTTCGAAGATAGACCAAGGGACATATCTTCTGCATATTAGATGAGGATACAAAGTGGAATGGTTTAAACTTGTTTTAAAGAAATTAACCGTATGAGAGAAAGAGAGAGAGAGAGAGAGAGAGAGAGAGAGAGTAAAGGAGTTGTTTAGATATTTGCTATACCTATGCTTAATATTCATGAAAGAAGGCGTTAGGAAATTGTGGATGAGATAAATATGAAGTTAACTTTCATGGAGGACACACAAAGTTAGGGCAGGTCACTTTCATGAATCTTATATTTGCAATACTTGGTTCATGGGTTGCGCTGTTGTGTTGGTCCGGAAAGATGAATCGTTTTCATTATGTCTTAATTTCCACCAGCATGTTGATAACTTCTATATCAGCAGAATATTTATGGCCAACCACACTGAAAAGAACCCAATGTCTCCTGTGGACTCTGTTTGTTTGCTTATTTGGAATCTTTCAGCTGTGTGGGGCTGGAATGGTTGTTCTACACTTGTAAACTTTTGATTCATTTTCACTAGTTTTTTATACCAACGGAGCTCAAATGCCCCACTAGTCGACTTACATCAGCACTAATTTCCTATCCTTTCTCCATCAACATAAAAAAGAAAGAAAAGGGTCTCTTTTGGTCATCATTTTCAACTTGAAAAGGATATATATACTTTAAGCAGACAAGAATTCCTGGGTGCATAATTGCTAAAGCTTCATGCTTTTATGATTGTCCACCTGTTAGGATAAGTTGATTAATTCAGTTTTGGGATTTTTTCCGATGTGGTTCTTACAGTTGCAGGAATCAAATTATAATGTGTTGGGTTTCTTGTATTGAATTGAATGTGCAGTGCAGCATAATTAATTATTGATGTTCGAGTTACTGTGTGGTTTCTAACAGATACAGTGGTGTTAGAATTCAACCAGTACACCGCAGGCTCAAGGTGGAGGCGTGCCACAATCAATCGGAAAGAACACCGAGAGGAAGGAAACGAGGCAGATGGATTTTATGGAGGAATCAGAAAACTTTGCAATGAGGTGGAGATTTCCACATGGAAGCGCCTTTGGCCATCTGAAATCCTGGAATAGGCAGCCTGCATGCGAAAAAGTCACCATCCTTTCTCTGCAAAAATTATCAAGTTTTTGCTCTACAAATTGATGCTCTTGGAAACTGAAGATCAAGTTGAAAGTTGCATGAATGTGGAGTGCGTAGTGAATGTAAAATTCCCATATTTACATGCCAATATAGTATATCCCACTACCAAGGTTTTGTTGAAAACCATTTGGAATTGGAAACCCCATTGATTATGGAAGAAATATGTATACCGTCTAGAGCTCTGAAATTGTAAATTATTTTATCTTTTCCAGCCGTTGAGATTGGGTTATTTAGGGAAGGTGCATTTTAACAAGCAAGCAATGCCTCAACTATTTAAGGAAAAAGATGCAACTGTATTTGTGTTGCGTGTCTCAAGTTCCATCGTAAGAGGTAACAGTATCTTCTTTTTTAAGGAATCTTGAGTGAGCATCACTTTTCCTATTAAAACCAAACATTCATACATTATGAGGAGCCTGTTTTCTAATTTAGTCCATCATATTATCCCGGCTTAATCGATTTCAATTTATTTTAAGTTTATATAAATTTGGAAGGCTCTATTCTTGTACACAATTAATATTTTAAAAAAAAAAGTGAATCTTAATTCAATTGACCCAAATTAAAATTAATTATTTTTATTCCAATTCAATTATAAAATATATAAGATAATATCTTTATTTTTAAAACTATAGAATATAACTTGTATTTCTACAGTATAAATAAGTGAATGAGTTTAGCTAGGTGGCCTATGTAGGAATATCAGGCCTTGAACTTGTATTTGGGCTTGGTTCTGGGCTCAGTGATCTGGCAATTTCTCATGGATGGGCAGCAACTCCTTTTGCTTCTGGCAGGCTTTTATTGGGCATTTCTAGACGACGACAACGATACGATTTGCCTGTCTTGGTCTTTGACATGAGAGGAGACCCATTTTACGCTTCATATTTTCACAAGCCCCTCCGTTGAAATGGAAGGGGGAAAAAATCCCAAACAAAAGCTCAGTTTTGTCATTTAAAGCCGTTGGATAGGCTGCCGTATATAATATTATCCAAGTAAAACAGCCGCTGCTGTGCTCAAATATTTTCCCCGGTTGACGTTGATACATAATGCAATGAATTGAATGAATGTTCCATGGAAATCCAACTTCTTCCTCGGACCCATTGCATGACTTCACTCTCTTCCAAGCTTTATAAATCCCTCCTCTTTTCTTCTTCGAAACTTGTACCTTTCTCCTCATCCTCTCTTTCATCTTCAAGTACAAGGGTTTCTTCAAGCAACAGCCTCAAGCTCTGTGCTGCTCCTCTCGAGGCCGGTTGGTTGGATTCTTTGTCTTGCCCTTCCCCTCACGCCGCTGCTGACGATCCCACCCGGACCAATGCCGATTCCACTTGGGTTATCGGTATTGACCCTGACCTCTCTGGTGCCTTGGCCCTCTTGAAAAGTGACTCGTCTGGTTCCTCTGCTCAGGTACTTTTTGCTAGCACTTCAAATCTCACTTTTTTCTTGTCAGCTTATTGCTAAAATAAAATTCTCGAATTACCTGTTAATTGGTGCAATGGGTTGGGTTAGGACATGGGTTTTCTTATGTTAAATTGTTCGATATTAGGTATTTGATTCGCCGCACTTGCCTGTTCAAGTTGGCAGCAGAGTTCGAAAACGTTTAGATGCACGGTCTATTGTTCGGTTGCTTCAAAGTTTGGAGGCTCCTATTGGTATCCCTCTCTAAATCTTTCTCTTTGTGTGTCGATTCAGCTCCACTTTTACTTGTGCATTGATTGAGCTAGTCTTACTCCAGGTACTGCTGCATATATAGAGCAATCTGTTCCCTTTCCAAAAGATGGGAAACAGGTTAGCATTGTTACCATAACTGAATTTTGTTGGACTCTTTCCAATCATTTTCTTATTATTCCTGTTTGTCATCGTCATCATCATCATCATTGCTACCATTATTTGTCTCTCTTTCTTGCAACTCTAATTTGCTTTTTTTATTGGTGTTATCACACTTGTGTTTCCTCTTGCAAATTCTGTTGCCTTAAATGTTTTTCAAGTTATTTTACATTCTGTACTTATGGAAGCCTACTAGCCTTGAACTGCAAAAAGGAGAGGTAGTCCTTTCCCTTCCTGCAAAATTCAACCTCCCCTTTCCCGAAGTCCTGACCTGAGACCTTCGAGTGGAATTCTCAAGCTTTAATAACTATTTGGCATCTCTTTGTGGACTTTTTTAGCACCTTTCCTTCTGTATTCTTATACATTCATCTGTTGGAAAAGAAATGTTGGATCAATTGCTCCAAGATTTCAATAGTTTGTGCTGATATAATTTTCTTATTTCTTAATCTAGGGTTGGTGGAGCGGAGGATTTGGGTATGGATTATGGATCGGGATACTAGTTGCCTCGGGGTTTTCTGTAGTTCCAGTGTCATCTTTGTCGTGGAAGAGAGAGCTTGAACTCGCTGGAGCTGGCTCTACAAAGGTTGGTATAATAGTGTTATTATCTAATAACTAGTTCATGCCTATTGACCAATTGCTAATTTGAGATAAACAAGGTAAAAACTGTTATACTTGTGTCTTAAGTTTTTCTTCCCATAGGTATCAGTCTCAATCATTGCATGCCTGAATGTGTCTTAAGTTTCAAAGCAACGGTTTAAGCTATCTTACCGCCTCAATTGTGATTTTTCTAAGTGTATTTGTTATCATTCTGGTTTTTGACAGGATGATAGTCGGAGACTTGCATCAACTTTGTTTCCCTCATTAAGTGATATGTTGAAAAGGAAAAAGGATCATGGTACGTCTTCTGGTTTCCAAATATATAGCATTCTAATCTCTATTTGTTATTGTTAATACTTAAACTGTAAAGAATCACCATTTGCATTACGTAAAATTTCCTGTCATCTGCTATAATGTAGCAGTTACAGTCCATATTCTTAATTTTCTTTCCCCCTTATTTCCAAGTAGACATTTATCTCATTTTGTTATCAGACAACTGCTTATAAGCTCCTAATTGCTAAAGCTATGTGACTCTTTGTTCTCTGCCTTGTTCCTGATAAACTCGCTATAACAAAACTGTCACTTATCGACTTGTTGGTTGATGCTATTAAGCAAGCCCTTTGCACCTCTGCTACCTTTGAACCTTGACAAATAAGCATGCTCATCATTATTCACTACTCTTAGCAAATGATCTGTCTAGTCGTATATTTTGAGTTTTGAGCCAAGATTGGAAGATAAAGTTTGATTTAAGCAAGGTCTCCCTAACTGTATTTGTAGATATTCTCTTCTCGACATTTTTAACTTGATTATTCTATTCTCATTGGCTTCTGTTTTATTTGAGCTTTTTAAGGAAGGGCTGAGGCTCTTCTCATCGCCACATATGGAAAAGGCCTGAGAATGAAGGTAGACCCATCACTTCTTGTGGAAAACTCAGTTCAATAGTGCGGGCTGTTCGTACATCTTTGCATTGCTGCACTTTTGACTGTTAACCATCCTCTTAAGGCTGGCTGATTTGAATGGTATGAAAATAGGAAATTATAGACTGCAGATTGAATATTCCATTTGGAAAGCTTTAATTAATGTCTTATGCTCGGTGAGAGGAAGCTCGCTTGACTGGAGTTGTATATTATCATTGTGGAAGTGATATCCATTATTGTTATATGTAATTTAGCTTTTAGACTGTTAGCATAAGTTTTCAACTTAGTTTCATGTTCCATCCTTAAGATACAAGTGACAGTAATTTCTTTCTGTGGATGTTGGTTTTAATGTTAAATGTAGTTCTAAGGCACTCTGAATTCCATGATTACTTGCATTTGGCATTTGAGAGAAAAGCAACTCTTATCATTGTCAAATCTTCGTATCTGGTTAATCAACTGCATTTTTTTAGGCAATACGCCTGATTGAACTTTATCTTAAATCAAGCTCAAATTTTAAAATTAATATTCAATAAGGGTCGACTCTAAGGAGGTGACTTTTTTCCCATCAAGCATAGTAAGTATTGAGCCTTGACGAACATGTACAAAATGCAAATCAAACACAATACTACAAAGGCTGAAGGTACCATGGTCTTAAATCTTGACAAACAATAATTACAAAATCTTCATGTCAGCTTGAACTTCTAAGGTACTCACCACGCGTTGCTAAAAGCTAAAAATCAACTGATTGAGAATGGAAGACTCACAAAAGTTAAATCATATAACTGCTTGCTGGTCCGTTCACCATTTTGTAAGAAGGACGTACATGAAGCTTTGACATTCAAGAAAAAGAATGCACGTGGAGTTAAGGGAATGCAAGAAACACCAGAAATCTACACCTTCTGGCAAGAAGACCTGAAAATAGTAGCTTCTCTGGTTAGCCATTGCATACTTTCAAGATAAGATTGAAATGCATACTCTATTCGTTTCTTGTGTTCGTGCTCCCTAACTCTAATAAGTCTATATAGCATGAAAAACACGGATTAGATAATAACAGTTCTGACTCTTGCAAAAATGAGAATGCAATATCCTCAGTGAGCTTTTCATGACGATAGGTTCACTATTCTGTTTCAGAAAATTTACATGGCATTCTCAAATCTCCAGGTCAACCCTTCAGAAACATTTCATCGATGTTTTGAAACTTTGAGCCCCTACCTAACATATTCTTTAACAAGTTGGCTAAAAAATTCAACCACATCGAATAAGAAAAGAAAAACGGAGAACTCTATCTTTGTGTAAAGAAAGAGAAACTACAACATATATAGGCCAGCAGGTGAGGTTGGTTAGGTACTAACAGCAATAATAATTTACCCAACCTATAACAAATGTGTTTGGAATATATCTTACACTAAATTGCTAATACCTTCAGACCACAGAATCTTATGCTAGTATTGATTACTGTTCCAAAAACTCAAAAAGATGGAATAGTTTAACCAATTTGTCATTGTCTACATAAGAACTAGTTAACTAAAGTTTGGAAACTCACTCCAAGATAAATCAATCAAACTTTTTCCACAGCATTAACATTATTGAAGGCTGAAAGAGGTTCAGACAATAGACAAATAAAGTTGTCTTATTACATAATTTCATTTATTTCAATTCAGAAGAACAAACAAATTTGAAGAATGTAAAACACCATATATTTTGGTTCAAAATTCTCTTATTAATGATTGAAATAGTTAACAGTCAGATCTTCAAGAAATCATTTTAAAGTTCATTACTAGGGTACAATGGGTGCCAGTTTAAAAGTTATGATATGAACTTGATAAAGAAGAAAAGGGAAGAAAAAGAAGATACCGATAAAATCATTAGAACAGACCAATAGCATACAGCCAATGTTGATGTTGTCAGGAACCTTCTGTGGCAGTCTTCTCTGTGATTGCATCTCAATTTGTCAGACAGAACTCATAAGCACAACAGAGCAGCAGAAAGAAGCTAAATTAAAATGGAGAGACAAATCTCTAAATAGACACACACACACATATATATATATATCTTTGAACTAGGAAATACTACTCAATCAAATAAAACGTTTTCCAAGCTACCCGCTGTTTTAACAAGAGAATGACCCGTAATAGCAAGATAATCAAACAATATTAAAAATAATAATCATAAAACCATCTCCTTATGGTGGCATTTCTAAGCTATTTTACCGAGTTTCTTCATTTTTCTAAAGTATACCTATGCTAGGCACATTTTTGGACCTAGGTATGAGGTTATAATCCTCATATCTGACACTCACTTCCGAGGGTAACATAGGGTCTTCTTGCTTTCCCAATTGATTGAGATGGCACCTCTAGTTATGACTAGTTCAACCTTTCACTTAAATGATATGATAACTTTCTCAGTTTGCATATTAACACGGCTTGCTTATAAAGCCAGAGCAAAGACCACAATTGAAACTACGGATAGAGGATAACTAACATGCTTGCCAAACTGAGAGACGAATATACACAACTAATTCCAAAACCCTCTACTATGGGACCATTTCCCTATCTCGCTAATTATAACCATTCCTCAAAATTTCAAAAAAAATGGAACTGATCAGACTATTGGAGAGCATAAAAGGGTTTAAATAAACCAAAAGTAGAGTGCGGTGAAAATGTTAGTTACCATGTTGCAATCCCATTGATAGCATTCGGTCGATATTATCGACACGCCGCTGAATTGATTTCAAAAGCAAATTCAACGACAAAACTCTATTTCTGACATTAGAAAACTTGACAGCATGCTGCATTATGAATGGTGACGGAGCATCTTCGAGTAATTGATCAAGCTCTATTCATAAACTAACATTAGAAACAGTTTTATCTTGCACCAATATTCAATTTAATCCAGAAAAAAAGGGGGGGGGTATTAACCTCGGGTAAGACGATCAATTGAGGAGCTAAGGAGGTCTTGACTGGCGAGAGTATCGAGGGCTTTAGAGTCGAAGTCTTTGATGAGCGAAGTAAGCATGGATGATAAAGCTTTGGCTAAAGCTTCGGTGCTGAGATCATTGTTGGATTCAGATTCTGGGTTTGGGGGTGGATTGATTGAAGAATCGGAAGGAGTTACCTGCTCTGAAACGCCGCCAATGGTAGCGGCGTTGTGATTTGAACCCTGGTTTTTCTTTTCCATTTCCTTTTCGTTTTCCATTTTCTGAGTTTTTGTTTGTAAAAATCAAGACTACTCTGGAGTCTGGACTTGGAAAATATGAGCAACTTCTTAAAATTGATACGTTTTGGGAAAAGGCAGAGGCAATTAAGTGATAAAAAAATGTAAGGGTAAATTACACCAACAGTCACCCAACATTGGGTAACTGACAAAATAATCACCTAGGTTTCATTTTAGTCACTCAACTTTTGAAAAGTTACAAAACAGTCCTTTTTGCCGTTTTCCGTCACAGACGTCAGGGCAATGTGACATGGCAATTGACGGCATCGTTGGCGTCAAAAAACCGTCCAGCTGGCCGGTTACTCTAACTTTAACAGCCCTACAAGCACCATTTTAGGGTTTAAAAAGAGAAAAAAAAAAGAAAAGAAGAAAAAGAAGAAGAGGAGAAGAAGAAGGAGTAGGAGAAAAAAATGGAAATGCCTCCAGTGATTCCAAAATCAACTACTAGGCTTATGGTCTCTCATTGTTGCCACTGAAACTGCAAACAAATTATGTCATCCGCACAAAGCCCCTGAAACCCAATCCACCATTTTTTTCAAAGAAAAAAACATGTCTGATGAAATTTTCTTACCTGCTATGCAACTCTTGGTACATTATCTTCCCCAAAAAAAAACTTTACATCTGTGTAATATATTGAAGGTACCGTTTTAATGGAGGAGGTACCATTTTTGACTAAGTCACAGTGGATGAAAACAGAGTAAGATTTGGGGTCATTGGGTAAAAATCATTTGTATTGAAGGTAAGTTGTTTGATGCCAGAAAAAGACTGGGATCAAACCGGCGATCATACAGTTTAAGACGGACCAGCGAGTGAAGTTGGCACATCTGGTTTTTGGACAGGCTATTGTCTAAGAACAACTCAAAATTATGACATTCAATCAATATAATTGGTGGCAGGGAGTAATAGGACTTCTACACGGCTTACCTTGTATGCACCTTTACATCAAGCCACAATGAAAGGTGATTGAGGAAAAGCTAAAGAGTTCCTAAATATTCATCCAGGTGCTGCAAATGTCAGGATAACCAATCGATTGGAAACAAATCTTCACATTGCTGTAAGGGCCAGGCACATTGGATTTGTGGAGGAGGTAGTCAAGTTGATGAGCGTATCAGACTTGGAACGAAGGGACAAATCTAGTAACACTGCGCTTTTCGTTGCCGCTGCTTCGGGTATTACTAGGATTGCGGAGGTGATGGTGAAAAAGAACAAACTTTTGCCAGGGTTAAGGGGGAACAAGGGGGTGACACCACTCTGCATTGCTGCACAGAAAGGCCACCAAGACATGGTTTGGTATCTTTACAATGTGACCGCTGCTGAGTATCTTAATCAGGAAGATTATATTGGGTTGCTTATAGCAACCATCACTACTGATTTATTTGGTATGAACAATGAAGTGAAGTCTATTAGATGTTTAGTAATGGTTAGAGCCATTAAGTCCATGCTTTATGGTCCATTTATAAAATAGCTGATCAAATTCTCCTTTTCTACTTAGACGTAGCTCTGTGCTTAATTCAACACAATCCAGATTTGGCTATTCTGTGTGATTCAAATGGGGAGACGGCACTCCATGTTGTTGAAATGGTTGAGGAGTAGGCATCTAAAATCGTTCTTGATGGCAGCGTGAGAAGTTCTGGTGATGCAAAAGAGGATTTTATGACAGCGATTACAAACGAAGTTTTTCCATTGGATGATATTAGAATCGGATCTTGGGTGGAATTCGATTGGGTTTCCATAAGAGCGCTTTCTCTTCTCATTCTTTCTTCTTCTTCTTCTTCTTCTCTGTTAGGGTTTTTTTTTTCAATTTTTTCTTAAATTGGGTGGGTTTTCACTATGCACATCCAACGTGGCAAGTTAACTAGCCACATCAGCTAGTTAACTTGCCACATCAGCAGTCCTATTAAGATACTAACGGAAACTGTTAATCGGTGACTGTTTTGTCACTTTTTTATAACGTTAGTGACTGTTTTATAACTTTTCGAAAGTTGAGTGACTGAAATGAAACCTAGGTGACTGTTTTGTCAGCTGCCTCAAAGTTAAGTGACTGTTGGTGTAATTTACCCAAAATGTAAACAAAAAGAATGAGTCTACAAAATTAAATAAAATGTATTAATTTTATCATTAATTTAAGTAATAATATATTAATAAGATAATAAAATATTAAAATATTTACTCAATAACTTATTTGGCCCTTCAACTTTTTAAAAAACAATTTTAGCTCTATATTTAAATTTTTTTATCATTTTTAGCCCTTAAACTTGCATTGTTTGTCAAAATCACCCAAAAACGGATGAAAAAATTAACATTTTTTAACTTTACTGATGTGACATTTACATAAATTAATTAATTAATTTTTAAATTTTAAAAAAATCAAAGAATTTATAAAATTATTTTAAAAGTATAAAAAATATATTTTTAATTTTTAAAAATTTAATTGATTGCTAACGTGACAATCCTTGTGTATGTCACGTTAGGAAAGTTAACAAATATTAATTTTTCTAATTAACAAACAATGCAAATTAAATAACTAAAAAAAGTGAAAATTTAAATGAAAGGTTAAAATAACATTTTTTGTAAAGTTGGAGAGTCAGAATATCATTATACCAAATATTTAAAAACGAAAGTATAATTTCACCATGTATTTAAATAATTATATAATATATAAAATTTATCGTTTGACATTTAAAATCATTTTAAAAACTTAGTAATTCCATTAGAATGAACTCAAATAAACTTAGAGAGTGAATTTGGGTTTAGCTTGTTGTAAGCTGTTGATTCAAAGATTATATAAAAGAAATAGAAAATAGAACCTCAAATTGGGTATTCGATAACGTCCCCCATGGCCGGGTTCCATATTGGAGGTAGGCCGCTCAACCCCAAATGAGAGGCTTAAAATTAGTACATCTAATCTGTAATAGGGCCTCCAAAGGCAAAAAATGAACCAAAAATATTTATAGGGCTAAGGGCTAATTTGGTAATATTTTTGAAAAGTATGGTGAAAAAGTGCTTTTGAGAATTACTTTTTAAAAAGTTTAGTTTAAAATTTAAGTGTTTACCATTGCTGTCAAAAAGTGCTTTTGAGAAATAAAATGTCCATTTTAGATATGTTATTATCAAGTAACAAATATGTATTTAAATAATATTTAAATTAGTTAATATTATTATATTTTAATAAGAATATAAAAAAATTATTATAATTAATATTTTAATATATGAAATATAAATTTTAAATATTTTTAAGTAATAAATATTAATTATTTATAAAATATAATTAGAATATACAAACTATATTTTAAATATTTAAATATAACCATTAAATATTTATAATTAGTATTTTAAATTTTTATTTTATTTTTAATTACTGATTTTAATACATTTGTAATTAAGCACAAAGAAAAAAAAGTATTATGTTATTGAAGGGGTTAAAAAATAATTAAACACTAAAAATACTTTTGGGAGAAAAAATTAAAAATTTTAGCTTTCTTTTCAAAAGAACTTTTTAAAAATACTTCTGAAAAGTTAAAAATTTCAGCCAAAAATAACTTGTTTCGAACAGCTTTTTTTTTAAAAGTACTTTTAGAACTAAAAATACTGACCACGAGAAAAACGCCGAAAATTGGATATCAATATCAATTGTAGTGTTGAATTTCGTTGGGTTTCAATTTGACTGATAATTAAAATAAAAATACTACTATTTATTAATCTGAACTTTGTTAAAGAAAATTCGAAAGGAACCGTTATCATGCTTCATCAATGACTTTGGCATCAAAACAAAGCACATGGATTGAAGGAAGAGGCGATTGAGTTGAGCTAAATTCCTATGAAACTTTGGAATTTTAAATTAATTTTACTACAACTCTATCTGGGAAATTCTACAGAAAGTTCTTACAAAAAGCTTCAAAAAGTAGGTGCCTTTAGATTGAAAAAAAAAGGATAAAAGCAAAACCGGGATTTACCGGTTATTGGTATTCAAAGAAATTCACTAAAGGTAAAAAAAATCTTCTTTAGGTTAAAAAAACATTTCCTCCCCAAGCCGCCGTTCCCCGTTCCTCCTCCAGACCCATTCCGGTCGACGCCGCCGCCGTTTTTGCCACTCTCCGACGCCGGTCGAAAAATCCCGCTACATCATCAATGCCGTAGGTTCTGTTCAAGGCAACATTTTATGCCATCCCATGCTTTCCTCTTCTTCACCGCGGTTCTGACCGATCCCGCTGGACATCGTCGCCGTGTCTGTCATTTTCCGATGACTAAGGAAGCCCAGTGCCTCGTCAGTGCCGTAGGTTCCGATTGGTGCATTTTGGTCGTTCCTCTTCTTCGCCGTGGGACGGGCTTACTGCTCTCGACGTTCCCGCCCTCTTTTGACAGTGGGTAATCTTTCAATTCCTTGTCTCTTTTCTTTTTCATTTTGACCTCCCTTTTTGACAGTGGTTAAAGAATATATAATCTCTTTAAAGTGCACCAAAAAATTGAAAGATTTTTTTTCTTCCAGATTGCTATGCCGTTACTTATTAGTGTAATTAAATAAAATTGTTTGGAATGGATGAAATTACAAAATGGTTTTCTTAGATTTTGGTGCTTTGAGCTTACAATGATTGTTTGGAAGTTGGAATCTTTAGTGATTGGTAGAATAAGCTTTATAGGTTTTATACTAGCTCAATAATTATTCAAAGTTTAAGTCTTTGCTCCATTCCATTGATAATTCATCGCCATTTAACAGCTCCCCTTTCCTTAGTAGTTGAATTCATGCTTTTTTCACATCTCCATTCAAAGCAGTAGGTTCCTCTTATTTGTTTGTATGAAATTATTATAACTTTAGAGTTGAGGGCATTGAGGAGTACATTGCACTTGTTTTCTTTAATGATTATGATGAACTATAGGGCGATGCGTGTTTAATTTTTTTATTTTTTTTATAGTGAACAAATGAATGCTTGCATGGGGATTGGCATTAGACCATTAGTGGTTTAATGATGTCCTTTAATTTTGTTTTCTCATCTTGGGTAATGGAACTATATATATAATGCATATATTATTGACCATTATTGATGGAATTAATTGTGTTTTTGCATTGTTCAGGGTACGTGGTATGTTTTGATGATAATATGTCATTTTATTTGATTTTTAGCTAAATGGCATCTGGATGGGTGGAATCCCATCTAGATGGCTTTGTGAACTGTTTTGGATGTATATATTCTGATATGTTGCTTTGTTTTGTTGATATTTATACCATGATTTTATGCGTAATTAGTATAGTGATATCAATAACGGTTCTAATGGCAAGTGGGTTCCCAAACAAACAACAAATCCTAGCCTCTAAACACCATGTTGGTGTCGTGATCGAAGGAGAAGAACGAGTGAGCGGTCAAGATGTTCGGGGCCAAAATAGTTGTACCATCACCAATGTGCATGCCTTCAGCAACGAGACCATGACACAACAAGGCCCAAAAAAAGAAACAAACATCTAAACTGCCGTGAAAATTTGTCGAAACCATCAAAAGGAGTGGAGCCACGACCATCATAAGTGGCCTCAGCCCCCAAATAACAGAATTGGTGCAGTGAGTCCAAAGCCCAACGAAATTTCAATCGATAGAAAGCCTGGTAACGACGGCATCTTACCTATGCTCATAAAGGACCAAGCCTAAGTGAACAGAAAAACAAGCACAAGACATAGAGAGAGCCATGCTCCAAGCAAAAGCATACAGAAACCCACACAGTGGCAGGGGTCGGCCCAAATCACAGCAGCAAAATGTCAAAAATGATTATGAGGTGAGATCTCAAGGTTATTATGCCGAAAACCCTGACACAAAGATCCGCCGTGCTGACAGTGAAGAAGAAGGGAAAACCTAACTCTTTTAGCAGAAAATAAAAATCAAGAGCATGATTCATTTCTCTTAAATTGTACAATGTATATTGGTCCACACCATAAAAAGTAACTATTATTTTAGTAATAGACGATTTATTAAATTAAGTATTATCTAGTAGTAGAACAAGTTTATATCTCTAATTAATTGGCATTATGACATTTTAAAATCGGTTCGACCCATCTCAAATCATAAATAAAATATTTAAATTTAATTCCATCATGTGAAAGTATTATCAACCCTACTAGGCTATTTCCACTTGAACATAGAAAGATCAATCCCTCTTTAAAAGGAATTTTCTTCTTCCTACAAACACATCCACTCTCCCTAAACCTTTTTCTTTTTTGTACGTAGAAAAAAATCTTCATTGGGAAGTTATATACTTGTATTCTATTAAAAAAAACAGCCTTTTTGTTCTTTAAAATTGGTTCTTATAAAGAATAACATTACCAAAAAAGCAATGAGTAATGGGAAAAATCAAAGGTTTTCTAAGCTAATCATTGTTATTGAGATATCCAAATGATGGTGGAGCACCATGGGGACTTTGACCAGTAAAAATAAATAAATATATATATATATATATAAAAGAGAGAACAAAAAGAACAAAAAAGTGAAAAATAATTAAAGAGTTGAAACCTTTCTCCTCCTTTCTCTTTGCTTGCCCACCAATTTATATGTTTCTCAGCCTTAATGATGCCTGTGGTACCCCTAACCTCATTGTCTCTTATTTAGATGAATATTCAACCTATTTATATATATATATATATATATATATGTGATGCAAATATCTTTTTCATTTTTTTTAATAAAATATGAAGACTGTAATTAAGATAATAGATTTTTGGCATTCATTCCCAATATTTATCATAGTTGTTCCCAATACCCCAAAATCAAAGCACTGTCAAGAGCGGAGGTGAGTGTAACTAATTATGAGAAAATTTAAAGAGGTGAGACACTTTACTTTTCTAGTGCTTGGGGCTGAAATCTGTGTTAGATATATCAATTAGCTCCAAATTCAATAGATATCATACATGGTGTGCAAGGGCCAAGGCAAGAGCAAATGAAACATGTAGCTAGCCAAGCTAGGAGGCTTTGAATGGTAGGAACCGAAAGTATCCAACCAAAGCAACTACTTTGATGCTAAAGGTGAGGAAGTTTACTGCCCTTTTTATACTCCACGTCTACATACTTTTCACCACTGCCTGCCCCAACAATAGCTTGCAATTATGATTAGCTTATCAGATTCTGGATTCAGATATATTTATATATATTAAACATAAATATCAAATACAATTGTTTTATTTAAAAGATGAAAAATTTTAAATAACGAAAGACACACATATATATATGCTACAATGTAATTTGAATGATATTTTTCTTGGGATGAAAAAAATCAACAACAATTAATTGATAAGAAAGGTAAAATAAGTTCAATTCAGAAAATTTTCCAAAATCTCAACTTATCTATATGGAATGTAATTCATAAATGGTATAATTGTTATAAATAATTAATTACATTAAATATCAGCAACAAATAATAATAATAAGTTGGAAGTTCAAAAAGAAATGATGGTGTTAAAGAAGATTTTCCATATATTCTACCTAGTTTTTCAGGGAATTGGGCCCCTAACTGCTAAAATCGATCCACCATTGTCGACTGACTTTCATGTTGTTCTTGGGTTAATTATTATTTTCCCTGAATTATATATTAAAGGGGGGGAAGTGAGTGAAGACAACATCATGTTTTCCTTGGAAAAAAAATTATCATTCCAGCCCATCTGTCAATTCCTATTTCCTACCTGTTTGACTATTTTGATATGACTAATTTTTTTTCTTCACTAAAACTTTGGTATTTGTAATTATATATGATGATGAAATTTCAAACCCCAAACTTTTATTTTCTTCATCTTAGGTGATAATTTGGTTAGTTGGGTAATTTTTTCTTTTTTCTTTTTAATAGATTTGGACAAAAAAATATCAGGAACCCATTCTATTGAGGAATTAAATAATAATTATTATTGTATCATTTTTTTATTTTTTTGAAAAACATAATATCATTTTTTTCCTCATCTCTTTAAGGCTTTTATATTTGAATCCATAAAAAAAAAATCAAATAAAGTGGCTGAACAGATGAAATTAAGACAGAAAGGAAATAGACAAATAAGGTAATGAATATGCAAAAAATGAATGCAAATTTGGAACACACTTCCTTTTAGTCCAATTTCAAGTGTATAGCAAGCTTCTTCCTGAAGCCAAAAATTTAAAGTGCTTGCTTGATGGAGAGAAAAAAAAATCGAGGTGAAAATGGGAGTGGAATCATGAGGTTGGAAGAAATTTAGATTATATGTATAACGTACATGCTTACAAAATTCAATCATTCCACCCGAATATATGAACGAATTATAATTATTTATAAACTTCACTTTTTTTTTCCTCCTTTTCACTGTATTTGTACTTATTAGGGATTCTATAAATCTTTATTATTGATTTTTTTTAAATATATTTTCTTCAACCTTTACACTTTTTTATTAAAAAAAAAGATAAAATTGTAAAATTTGATATAAAATGGGCTTATTGCAGCTTAATCTATGAATAGATTATGACTATATATAAGTTGAAATTTTAATTTATTGCCAATTAATTTAAAATTAATCAATGCTTAACATGGAATCTAAATTCACAATTTACATTTTTAAGTCCAGCATGCTCCTCCTTGGCTATTGGAGTTTGTTGTAGTTGTAATTATGAATTTTATCTTTCTATTTTACAAAAATAAAAAAAAAATAATTTGTCAGAATTTAATTTTTTTCAAATATTAAAAAATTAATTCAATTGAGTAATATTGTCAGACCTTGCTATTAGTTGTTGATATGGTAATTAACAATTCTACAATTTATATGTAATGAATTAATAATAAAAAAACAACAATTCAACAATTTATATATAATAATTTAATAAAAATTAGCAATTTAAGTTCATATTTTTACTAATAATTAAGTTAACTTATTTGTTTTTTTATAAATTACAAAGAATACATTTTTATAAATTAAAATTAAAAAAACTAATATTTTAATTTTTATAAAGTGAAGAGATGAAATTTATAATTAAACGATTATAAATCCTGAAGTGCTTATAATTTTATATTGAAGTTTGAGCCTAAACTAATTTTAGGTAAGATAATTATTTTGGTGACTTCTTTTCCCTTTCTAATTCTAGTTTTTTATTGGTAAAAAGAATTTTTGTTATCTTAATTTTGATATTAAGTAAATTATTTTATTTTAAAAAGTTAGAGTAATTGAATCCCTATTAATTTTAAAATGACCAATTAAAGACATTTAATTATAATATTAATATTTTTAGTCAATTGTACATATTGTTTATTGTTTAATAAATTAGTTATTAAAGTTTAAATATTCTGTCAATTTGATATTGGTTTAATAAATTTAATCCACAATATTTACACTTTCTGTCAATATTTGCATAGAATATATAAATATTGAATATTAAATTTATTATTATATTAATTAAAATTATGTATAATAATAATTTTTAAGAAAGATTAATGCAAATATGTAAATTGAAATTGAGAGAGTTGAAAAGTTACTGTTTTTTTTTTTTTTTTTTTGGGGTTAATTCTACTTCTAGGTTTTTAGTTTTTTCCTTTATAGCTCCTAGCAACTCTTTAATACACGAAGTACTTATATAGTACTAGTGTTGCTTTAACCATATACGCATTGATGGTAGACCGAAGTGAGAGATGAAATTAATAGCTATTAATATATCCAACAGAATCATAAAGTAAAAAAAAACTCAGCCAATTCGCCATGTAAAACAGCAGCTCATCTTTTTCTCTCTGTCTATTTCCCATGTAAAATATATCAAAGGTTCAAACTGCAAACTCAAACTCCTTCTCCATCCATTTTATTGCAACTTACTAGGCACCAAAACCTATGCATTTTGACTCCTCTTCTTAATATATTACTATCAGTTCAGGGTTCACACTCCTAGGTTTTCTCATCAGGGGAAAAAAAAAGAAAGAAGAGAAGCCATTAATAGAGTTTTCGTTTTTCGACCAGTTTCCTCCAGGGAGCCAGCTTTGACTTGAGTGTATCAGATTTCAAAGAGAGTTTCTTTCCTTTTTTGCTGTCTAGGTTTTTGGGTTAAAAGGGAGTAGTAATCCATGCATGATTTGTAGGTGTTTGGATTGTGAAGAATATTATTGAAGCAGCAAATGGGTTTAAGCAAAAAGTTCATTTGCTTTTGTCTCCTCTTCCCACTGCTTTTGTTCTTGCTGTTTCAGTTAGAATCTTCAAGTTCAAGTTCAAGCCATGGAAGCAGCTTCAAACCAGCTATTTCAGCTTCTTCTCAACAGTTTAAGCCGCCTGTTCTTCAATCCCATGGTAGCTTTGAAGCTGGGAATCATGACCATCATAAAGGTAAAGATGGTGGTAGTGATGATAATCAAGTTTTTGATGATGAAAAGAGAAAAGTTCATACAGGTCCAAATCCTTTACACAATAGATGATTCACAAAAAAAAAAAAAAAAAAAAAAAAAAGAACATATTAATCCTACTTCTTTCCTTAAAGCTATGAATTTTTTTCTCTTTTTTTTTTTTTTTTTAAATTACTATATTGGAAAGATCATTGGACATGATCGTTTTTGCATGTTTGTTCAAAAGGATTAATTAATGTAATATGAATCCAAACAATCTTAACGCTGCATTTGATTTCTGTTCAAGGTTTTTTTGTTTCCTTTAAAAATGAAGCATGGGAAAGAGAACGAGAATAAAGAAGGCAATGAATGTTGTATTGTTGGCGTTGATGGATTTGTTGGTCTATAATGACTGTCAGATGCAATGTTTGTTACGTTAGGTGGGTGTTTTTATCATTTCTTTCATGGCTGTAAAAATTAATTAGTTAGCAATTATGACAATTACGATGCCGTTTTTCTTCTTCAGTCATGGATTTATTCATCAATACTTCCTCCTAACTATACCCTTTTTTTGTCTATTCTCCTCCTCCTAATTTTAATTTAATTTTATCATTCTTCTTTTTTTTTTTTTTTAAAAAAAAAACCTCTTCCATCAAATTGAAAACTGTAAATTCAACTTTGAATATATACATCTTTAGAAGGAAAATACAAGTTGATTTCCTTTTTTTTAAGGTAAGTAAGTAAAACATATTGGTTTTGAAGAATAAAAGAACCAATGGCAACGGATTCGCGGTAGCTGCCGGTTCTAGCGACGGCCGACGGCAACATATCGACCAAAGTGAAACAGCTTTTTTCTCTGGCCGAAATTTAGCCGACTTTGCATATTTTTAATCTGAGTTTTAAGTCTCCTATATAATCTATTTAAACATCTTTCTGGTGATATTAAGTGTCAGAAAAGCAACGCAAAATAATCTTAAACAAAATTATCTCACTCATTGTCAAAAGAATAAATTTGCCCTATCAAATTAAATTACAAATCTTATTTTAATTTATTAACCCATCCAATTACAAATAAATTATTATTTACATAGGATTAATATACTAATAGTATAAAACTGTTAATTTTGATTTAAACTTGAAAGTTTGACTCGATCAACTCAATTTTATCACGAGAAGTCAATAATTTAAACCCATTCAATTTGAACCTGAAATAATTAAATTAAGTAATTCAAAGTGACCCGAACTTAAATTAAATATTTTTTTTTCCAAAGCTTTAATAGAAATAATTCTTATAAACTAAATTATTATATTGTTTTGATTATAACTTGTAAATGTAATTATCATGGTCTATTATCATAAAATATGCAATTTTGACTTATATCATATATCTTGATAGCAAATTCCAAAACAATAAATACTTAATTGAAAATTATATTTTATCTATTTATTCTCAAGTAAAATTATCAAAATACAATACGATGCAAAATTTCAAAAATAATTATATAAAAATTGAAATTGTATTTAAATTTACTCCTTCTTTATTCCTTCAATTTCCTTCTTTCATTTACTCCTTCATTCAGACTACCTTTATCATCTCATGATTCTCCTTTTGATTTTTTTTTTCATTGAAAATTCAACTTCCATCTTTCGGAAAAAAGAAAAAAAACAATTAATTAGAAAGTTTAAATAATGTAATATTCATGCATGTTAGAAGAAAAACTACCTTTGCTTTTTGGCTTCCTTCTCCAAGAATTGCTGTTACAAATAAAATTAGAAACGGAAGTGATAAATGATACAAAGAAACTCCACAAAACTCAGAATGCTGCGTTTCTCGAAAAAATATTTTTAATTCCTGAAACAATAACAGTAACATTAACTTGCTTGCTCGGTCACTATAAAAAAATGAATGAAGCCGTGAAGTTACTTACAGCAAGCACTAGCAGGCAAATACAAGCCCAAAATGACTACAATTATTTCGCCAAAGCAATTCTCTCCTGTTGAAGATGCAGAAAATATCAAGAAGGCTTGTCAAGGTTTTCATATCTATTAATTCAAATCCAAATTAGTAAGACATGTAAATTAATTAAATTACGTGTGTATGATTTGTTTTCAGGATGGGGAACGGATGAGAAAGCCATAATTTCGATACTTGGACATCGAAATCTGTTCCAAAGGAAGCTTGTTAGACTAGCTTTTCAAGAGATATACCATCAAGATCTCCTCCAGCAACTCAAATGCGAGCTCTCCGGAAACTTAGAGGTT
The DNA here is from genome assembly GCA_025698515.1 of Gossypium sturtianum. Lineage (NCBI taxonomy): Eukaryota > Viridiplantae > Streptophyta > Magnoliopsida > Malvales > Malvaceae > Gossypium > Gossypium sturtianum. The sequence goes on from CM046955.1 coordinate 166,338,409, forward strand.
CATGTTCCATTTCAAAAAGAAAAAAAATATATTTTTACGATTTAAATTGCAGTCGCAGATGATGAGTTTTTAATTTTATTTTGAATACAGAGAGCTATAAGTTTATGGACTCTGGATCCTGCAGACCGAGATGCTGTTTTAGTCAATGAAACATTGCAGAAGAGCGATCCTGATTATAGAGTCATTATTGAAATTGCATGTATCAGATCCCCTGAAGATCTCCTGGCTGTGAAACGTGCTTATAAATTTCGCTACAAGCATTCCCTCGAAGAAGACCTCGCTTCTTCCACCACTGCTGATATTCGAAAAGTATGTTTCAACACTCTGCTACGGCCTTATGCCTCGTATTCCAAAATAAATGGTTTTTGGGTTGTCATATTGCAGCTTTTGGTTGGCGTAACAAGTGCATATAGATATGATGGCGATGAATTTGATGAGACAGTGGCACAATCTGAGGCTAGTACTCTCCATCAAGAAATCCATGGAAAGGCTTTTAACAACGAGGAAGTGATTAGGATCTTGAGTACTAGGAGTCAAGCACAGCTCAATGCTACCTTCAACATCTACAAAGACATCTATGGTCATTCCATCACTAAGGTACCAATACACTTATCATCTATTCAGCAACTACCCAAGGCATGTAATTTGCATTGGAACTTGGTCCATTGCAGGGTTTTCCAGGCGGTGATTATTTTTCTACATTGCGTACTGTGATACGTTGCATTCGAGATCCTAAAAAGTATTTTGCAAAGGTAAGAATGCAAAAAGTTAAAAGGGATGCTATCATAAATATCAATATGGTGGCTAATTATATCCTTAAATCAATATTGAAAATTGATTGGTGAAGCAGGTGTTGCGATCAGCCATTAATATGGAAGAGACAAATGAAGATGCTCTGAGTCGCGTGATCGTAACTCGCGCAGAAAAAGACTTGAAGGATATAAAGGAATTGTACCTGAAGAGAAACAACATTTCAGTTGATGAAGCAGTTGCGAGAGAATGGTCCGGGGACTACAAGACCTTTATTCTAGCCTTATTAGGGGCAGACCAAAATTAACATCAACCTCTATCCTACTTTGGTTTCTAAAATTATAGAGTGGGTTAGTTTATAGACTCATTGACTTAGAAAGTGAATAAGGAAATCTTTGCAATAAAGTTTGGACAAGTTAAAAGGAGTGAAGGGAGATAATGAATACACTAAACAAAATGTTTATTTTTTATTAGTAAGTAAATTTGTTGAGGAGTTTGTCAACTTAATTTTATAAATTTTTCTCAAAAAAATAAAAAAAAAATCTTTAAAACAAAATTAAAATTAAAGATTATTGATAAATATTTTGATGCAAATAATAGTTAAATAAGTTTTATATTTAATGGATTGATTGGTATATATATTTTGCATTAGTGCATCCACGATATTACTTCATTAATGTTATGAATAAAAAAATATTATTTATTTGTTTGTTAATAAGGTGGTATGATGAAATTTATTGATTCACTTTATGATTCTCTAAAACCTAACCTATCCAAATATAGACAGAAAATAATTGATCTCTTAGAAAATATGATCGGTTAAGAAATAAGTTAAACTTGGTAAATAATTTTATCCATCTATTTTTAAATTTACAATATATTATTTTTATGTATATTATTAATTTATATTAATCTTAATAATATTATATGTAAATATTAAAAAATATTTTTCTATGTTTAAAATTTTAATTACAATATATGAAATTAATAAATACTAAATAAAAAATATAATATATATTTAAAAAAAATGTAGGCTCAAACAAGATTATGAAAAAACTTTAACAAAATTTAATATGCATATTTGGAATAATGTTAATATTATAAATACATTAGCTTAATTAAGGGTGAGCAAAACTTAATTTGACTCAAAAAAATTAATTTTTTTTTTTGAATTTTGAGTTAATAAAATTGAGTTATTCGAGTTATTCAGTTTTTTCGAGTAAACTCGAATAAGTAATTTGAGTTTCGAGTTTGAGTCAAGTTGAATTTTATAATTCAGATAATTCAAATAATTGATTGGTGTAATTATCCCTTTGGTATCTCAATTTTGAAAAATAGCAAATTAGTTTCTCTCAACAAAAATTACAAAAAAAATAAAATAATTTTTAAATTTCAAATATTTATAAAAATTCCAAATTATATTTTAAAATATATTTATAAATTAAAAATAATAAATTTTTTAAAATAATAAATTTGGAGATCTAAATAAGTAAATTAACAATTCAAATTTATCATGTTTTTATTTTTTTCTCTTATTTTTCTTTGAAAGAGTTTTCATCCTATTTAAGGGTTAGAGATGGGCTATGGATAATTCGAGTAGATAAGAACCTACAATTAGATTATTGTTAAAAAAAATTATATTTTAACTCAAATAATTTCACTCAATTCAATTTAAATTTTATTTATCTGATTCAATTAAAAATTTTAAAATAAAAATAAAATAATAAAATAAAACTTATGAATTGATTAATTCCATCATTTCCATTTCATTACGGATAATGAAACTTAACTTCCCCCCTATAAATATAAAAACCTCGATCAGCTTAACCCTCTCCGACACACCCACGAAAATTTACACATTCTAAAAGGGAAACAAACAAAGATACGCGCGTACAGATCACCCGATGGCGAGTGGTGACGTGGAGGCCGTGGATTTTGAACCGGAGGACGATGACCTCATGGACGAGGACGCCGCCGGCGATGCCTCCCCTCAAGCTCCCTTGCCTAAGCTCAAGTCCGCCATCACTGGCGCCGCTTCCACCTCTCTTTCTGATCATAAGAAGACCAAGGGTCGTGGCTTCCGTGAGGACGATGCTGACCGCCACTCCCGTCTCGCCTCCCGCGACTTCGAGTCCCTCGGCACTGACGGCGGCCCCGGTCCCCAGAGATGTTAGTCCCTTCACTAAACCCTAATTTTTTCTCTCCCTGTTCACTTATATTGTTTCATTTTGTTTGATTTTCTATGGTTTTATTCTTATTTTTTTGCCCTACAAAACAAGATGATTACGAAATTGCTTTCATTTTTGCTGTATGGAAGTTGCTCTTAATTTCATAACAAAATTGGGTTTGAAATTAGTTGGGAATTTGATAGTTTTCGCTTAGTGCTGAACCTTGAGCGGGTTTCTGATTTTTTTTCTGGGTTATATGAAATATCTTCACTCTCGGAATATAATGTTAATTTTTCTACTAATTATTTATTCACTACCGGTTGCTAATAACACGAATTCATAAGCTCTTCAGTTCATGATTTATTAGGTTATTCCAGAATCAGACTTTAAAAATGATTCGTTTAATGGACTGTTTAAACTTCCTAACCTTTTGAATGTCAGATTCCTAACCGCAACTACCTTGACTTATTCAATGTGGATAGTTTCTAACTACGTTGTACTTTATGGAAACCCTTAATTAAGGAGAAATGCTTTATTATCTTTATATCGAAGATCTTTAATGATGAGTTTGATATGTTCATCTCATTCATGAGACTAGAACAAAGTATAGTGGACGATGCTTAATGAATTTTATGGCCCACAGTTTATGTGTGTCCTACAATCCTAACGTGTATTTGTTTGTCAGATGGTTAATATATCTAAAGCGGCACATTTCTAGGCTTGGATATTAGACATAATCAGTTTGTAATTTCCAAGAAAATTAGACATAAGTCGTTTGTAATTTTTGGACTTGGTTATTAGACATAATCCGTTTTTAATTGTTTTCCAAAGTACAATAGGAATTTGTATTAAGAATTAAAGAAAATTCAATAAAAAGTATTTAACATCTTATAGAAATTCCTCTTGATTTCAGAGGATTTTTTAAAAAGTGGATGTATATATATTCTTGGTTGATCGTTGAGGTTCATTTTGCTCCATTACTGAAAGCATGGGACATTTTCTAAAACCAAACCATACTCCATTAGATCTATCTGGCAATTTTAAAGTTTGTGGGCACCCTTTCGTTTCCTGCTTGATGCCAATGTAACTCAACTTGTAGAACATAGTAGATAAAAGCAATCATTGCAAGAATAAAAATAATATTTTCCTTTATGTTTGTGAAGTCTTGTACTCTTCTTCTCAATGATAATATTCTTTTATTCTCATTAATAAATGTGCAGCTATTGAAGGATGGATTATTTTGGTCAGTGGTGTACATGAGGAAGCACAAGAGGATGATTTGCACAATGCATTTGGTGAATTTGGTGAGATCAAGAATTTGCATTTAAATCTTGATCGTCGCACTGGATTTGTCAAGGTAATCAACTTATTAATTTTTTGCTCACTTTATGACCATTATTTTGTGCAATGATGTACTTTTTAACTTTTGTTTTTGGTGGTGGAACTCTTCACATTGCATATTTTTCTTATGTATTCATGAGTATGCTTCTGCATGTGTGTATTGTATCGTATATATTTTGGCTATTTATATCTGTATGTTCAATGTTTATCATATTGCTTTGCCCATAGAGAAAGTTGATTCAGTTATACCGCAAGACATCAAGCAATTCAGTGCTTCTAAACATTTTTTATTGTTACTTAAAACTAGCTCGACACATTTTAATGTCTTTATTTCATAGCATTGGACTATTGGTTGAAGATAAAAGAGACAAATGACTATTCTTTGACAAACTTTACTGTCTTTTCATAACATTGTGTATTTTTGTTCAAGTAAAATTAATGCGAGTGTTTCTAAATTAGGGATATGCATTGATTGAGTATGAAAAGTTTGAAGAAGCGAAGAATGCCATATCCACGATGGATGGAACAGAACTTCTTACGCAGACTATCAATGTCGATTGGGCCTTTAGCAATGGGCCCAGTACTGGAGCCTTCAAAAGAAAAAATTTGAGGTTTGTCTCTATTAATATGCTGTTGAGTTTGGGTTGATACTTAAATATATAAATTATAAATGGTGAAAGGATGATCTTCGTTCAACCCGCCTGAACTTTTTAAGTTAGATGGATTGAACCATTTAATTCTTGGAATTGAAGCAACCCAAATTTGAATGACTTGAGTCTAAGATGACCTGAAGCAAGAAGCAACCTACCCTACCTAAGCACAACCCAGCTTAACTCAAACCTAGATGCCAAGTGCCAAGCTTGCCCGAATCTTAAAACCATTTTTACTGTTGCTTTCCTTGTTAGGTGCAAAATGAGTATACGAGGGGACCTAACAATACCTTTTTACCTTGTAAACTTTTGCAGATCTGGTCGATCACATCGCTCGAGGAGTCCCAGGAGAAGATACTAACTTGTTTAGCTCTATATTGAGGGCGGATTATAACAAGAGATAAAAACCCGGATTTGTATTTGTTTTCGGCTCATGAGTGATGTCTTATTCCTCTTATGGTGGCTCAAGTCTGAGCGGTGATTGTGCATGGTTTTACGTTGCGGCTTTTTGGCGTTTGATGTTTGACAATTTGAAGTAATGCTTCTTGCTAATTGTAATTTTTTTTATTGTTTCTATGATATAGTGAGACATCTTTTTGTTGGTAACCTATATACATTTGGAGTTATGTAAGTTTTTTTTTTTTTAAATTCTGACGGAGTGTGTGTGTGGCCATAAGAGATGATTCTATGACCAGATAAAATTCTACCAATGAAAGCCGCGAGAGAATGAGTTGACAAAGGCTCAGCCACTTCGTATGCATGTTAGCAGTCTCTAATGATAATACAAAATAGCGCTCAAAATGGGAAAAACGTTTTATCTTCAAAGATATTCGTTCAGATACATACATACATGCATACCTCCTAAGCTCCATATGCTATCCACAATGTTACTGGTTTTCTTTACAATGTCCCATAAAAAATTTAAAACATTCTGATTACAACTCCGATCACCTTCACAAACCAAAGGGAAAAAGGGAGAGTAAAAGATAAGAAATGAGATTACATGCAACAAATTAGGATGTACAACAACACGAGACAACATTGCTCCTCCAGATTCACTGGTTAGTTCCATGGGGGTGATGATGATGGTTTGTATAAAAATTCCTGAGAGGATGTTCCATAGTTCAGATCAAGGTTGTGAAGCTGTTCTATCAGTTGGGAACGCCTTTCCTTGAAAAAGTCGAGACGGGTTGTTAATTCTACCAGAGCTGATGAAGCTGCCGACGGATGTCTTGTATAATCAATCACCTGCAAATCATAGCAGATTCAGTTTCTACTAACTATTCTATAACAACAGTTGATCAGGTATAAGCCAGATTGTTCGTATGATTAGATTCTGATACTAGTTTTCCAATGGTCAAATTTTAAAAGTAGGCAAAAATATGTCACCTACAGAATAGAAACAAGCAAACAGTCAGTGTTACCTCTGCTGCTCTTGAAGTGGATGGGATAGAGGCAGAAGTAACCTCATCCATAGACATATTTACGGACAGCTCAGTACTTTTTGAGTCACTCAAGCTTGTTGACTCCATAAATTGCTTTCGTGTAGGCTGCTTGCTGCTGTTTCCAACTGCCAATTCCTGTCCTTTTACATTCCTCCAGTCTGGCCCTAGCAAACTCTCCTGCAGACAGTTTTTAAAATGCACATTTAGAGTGGATAAAATGAGGACCGAACATCAATATATATTTAAAGTGATAGAAGTAGAACGACCAAGAAGACATGGAGAGAGAAAAACATAACAAGTTCAAAGGTAATCATAGCACAGGTACTGATGCGGAAAAATTAAAAGTACTAACACCGTTCTGTGCTCATCATCAGTTAACTTTCATTGTCATCACCAATAAAACTCCTTAATCCATGGCAAACATAAGTTAGAACAAGCATCAGTCAATTTTACATGCAGAGAAAACATCTCCAGAGCAAATGGCTTACTACTTGAAAATAAGTATAACCTTAATGAAACAAAGTTTGGTCAAGGGGGAAAAATAGCACAAGAAATTTGTACACTGAAAAGCTTAATTCGAGCACAAGCATGTAAATTGAGTAATCAAGCAAGCTTGAATATTTTGATTTATCCCAAGCTTGAGCTAAGTTTCATGTTGAGCTCAAGCTTCACGTTTTTAGAGCTCAGGTTTGCTGATTACCCTAACTATATTCTCCTACAAAAAGGTATCCTCAGTAAGGTGAAACACAGGTACTCATGTACAAACACATATATATAATTCAGCAGTATTGGCTCATCAACATTCCAACAATAATGACAAACATACATTATGATCGTTTTCATGTCCAAGAACATAAAAGGACAAACAGTCTTCAATGTCCCAATCAAACTAGGTCAAACGGCTGGGCTAGGCTGATTTATATTAATACTACGAGAAACTAAATAGTAAAATGATGAAAGCCAACATGATCTAATTCTTAGAATTTATGCTCAATGAAATTTCATTTCAATCAACCAAGACGCATAGATTTTTTCCAAAAACATAATGAAGACGTACCTCTGTTCTTTGTTTCCTTTCATGATTAACAAAAGCAAGGGTTGTATCAAAATCTTGCTGAAGAAATCTCCTACAAAAATGTACACATTTTAAGCACAAGGAAAAGAACTCATAATAAAATTATTGAGTTTCAACTCTGTTCTTTGTTTCCTTTCATGATTAACAAAAGCAAGGGTTGTATCAAAATCTTGCTGAAGAAACCTCCTACAAAAATATACACATTTTAAGCACAAGGAAAAGAACTCATACTAAAATTATAGAGTTTCAACTCTTCAGCAGACAAATATTATAAACATATACTGTTTACCATTTTGGATAGTTCTAGAGTGCCTAGTAAAAAGTTCATCAAAAATGATGAAAACAATATATAAATCATCAATCAGTAGAAACCCTTCAAAATCACCATATTAGATGTAATAACTACCACTTCAAAAAAAAAAAAAAAAACCATTCATACCCATCCAGTAAAAGATTTCTTCCTCTCCAAGATTTGGTTGTTTTTTTCTAAAAACATCTGGTAGTAACCACATCCCTTCCAAACATCAAACCAAGCCTAATCAGTAATTAGCTAGTATAAAGATGGCTCTCCTCCCACACTACACTCAACAAGATCTGTCTATAAGAAAGTCTATTTTTCAAGATATATAAGAAGTCCATCTTCTTAAGGGCTTGAATTCACCTTGACAGCCAAAGAACTTCAAAAAGACCTTGACTAAAATTATATGTTGGGTTTCAGATCCTCAAGAGGGAGCTCGAAAGATAACTCCTAATGCAAGGAACTAACATTTGGAAACAAGTCAGGTGATAGGAAATTTGAAATCTTAATCCAGTACTGAAATGCGTACTTCAATTGGTTCCTAGATATCAATCATTACAACCTCATGAATCTGCCATGCAATGCTAGTAAGTTTTGACAGAGAAAGCTTAGGAATCAAATGAACAGAAAGATTCCAATAACTCACTGTTGAGAATTATGATTTTGGACATGTTGGTAATGGTCACATGCATCAGATATGGAACCATAATGATGCTGCCGTTGCTGATTCAGCTGCTGGTGGAGTTCTGCAACTTTCTGCTTCAATCTAGCCACATCAGCTTCGGCAAGAGCAATCTCCTCAAGCTCAGCCCTCGTCTTTACATCAATTTAAGTTATAAGAATGAGGAATGCTAAATTTATAAAAAAGAACGATTCTCTTGAAATCAGTACCAACCTTGGAATCTATTCCGCGGGAACTAGGAAATTGTCCTGCTGACATGCTCAATCCAACTTCAAGGGCAGCTCTAAGATCCCTTTCAGCTTGTAGCTGCTCTTGCAATCTACAGACCTACATAGTAATTTACGGGTAAGTAGGAACACAAATTTAGGAACATAATTTTCAAGAAAAATCATTTCTTGGAAAGAAAGAAGATTGATGTTTGTTCACAGTTAGAGATTCTGCACAATACTTTTAGTTCAAACAGTATCCAAACTATTACCCTCATAATTGATCTGTGCATGCATAGTCGCAGAAAATAAATTCAAAGTATAACTATTTTTCGGTAAATGCAAGCCACAAAATCGCCTAGCGTGACCATCTGCAGAGTGATTTTCATCCAATCTTCTAAGCAGCTTTTATCAGTTCAAAAACCCTCACTTGCCAAAGGCATTTTTTATTGGATGTATGTAAGGAACAACTGAAGAAATTTGCAACTTCATGAGCCTGTTGTGTTGTTAGTATCCAGAAAATTTTAAGACCTCCTCCAATAGAATAATTAGAATAAGGCAAAATATATAGAACTAATTCCTCACTAAAGCAAACAAAGAAATATATAGAAACAGGCCTAAGTAAAGCACATAGTACTAATCCAAAATGATCACAAACAAGAAATTTCTAAGACTCAATTCCTTGCCGAACATGTAATACTAATATCTAAGGAATAAAAATAGGTAAGAAAGAAATACATCTTGCTCAAGTGCCAAGCGACGTTCATGCAACGCTTGTTTTCTTCTTTCCAAGCTAGCTTGCAAGATTGCATTTCCTCTAGCCTACAAAAATAATAAGCAATCTGTCACTGGAGACAAAATCTATTTCTCTGGTCAAGCATATTATGATTTCAAAAAGGTAGTGCTTACCTCTTTTGCAATACGATGTTGTAGGTCATTCTTGGTGATTTCAAGCCTCTGTATAGCAAGCCTAGAAGAAAAAACACCAAATACATCAGATGTAAGATATTTTTAGACAATTTCAATATAAGAACTCAACTGCACACTGTTTTAACAAAATGGCATCATGCAACACTATCAAGTTAAAAGTAGTAGGCAGATTTTAAGATGGACTAAGATTCATGCTTGTGCTAAGCAAGAATTGCAAAAACACAAAGCCTGAGTAAGTTTTCAAATGCAGAGATACTAGTTAAAAGAAATCCAAATAATAAAGCAGAAAGCTATAAATGTAATGAGTAACTTACTCTTCTTCACCAGAAGAATCAACAGATTCCATTGATGGTGTCTTTCTGGCCTGTATGACAAAGCAAATGAAGATTCAAGTGAGTATAGTTTTCCTCCGTCAACAGAAACTGTAAAAATAAGTAAAGCATCTCATTGCATTTCCGCATGAAACCAAAGCACATATACATCCACCAGCAAAATAAGGTACAACATTCAAGATGCACATATGCTTTACCGAGGAGCACAGTAATAGTTTGTAGAAATAGGCTTGTTCTGTTATATAGTCCAAATATAAGATTGCAGATTATCAAAGCCAGTCATATATGTAAATTATACAATTTCTAAGAGAAGATTTTCATTAACATTTCTTTGCTAGTTGATGCAGCAGTAATATTTGCTATTTGAGTGCATGAAAATGAGCAGCCTTCCAAATAAGTCCAGACCCAAAAGAGTCAGATATGCAAGTCATTCAAGTACAATTTCTAAGAAAAGAGAGGATTTTCATTAACATTTCTTTGCTAGCTGATGCAGCAATCATTTATGCTATTTGATTCCATGAAAACGAGCAGCCTTCCAAATAAGTCCAGGGCCCAAAGAATCCGCTAAGAGCAAATTTTTACATGAAAGAAACCAGTGAACTGAGTTTGATATGTGTTGAAGCTAAACCACCCCCAATTCCCAAACATTAAACCGAGAACAATAAACGCAATGTCTGGATGGTTTGGAGCTTTATCTATTGAATGATGGAATACTTATGGCCTCGACATTGTAAGCGCTATGTTTGTTTGTTAAGCTTTGCATGCAAGGTTTGTCAAAAACAATAAAAGAAAAAGAAAGAAAATAAATTGTGAGTCATGTAATGGAAATCCTAGAATGCAACACTGAAACACAAAGCGATGAAACTAGAACAATAAAACACTTCTTCAAAAATAATTTTTTCTTGTCTCCTTCATTATGTGTTGAACCTAAATGACCCACAAACATTCTGAGAACAATAAATGCAATGTCTGGATAGTTTGGAGCTTTATCTATTGAATGATGGAATACTTATGGTCTTGAAGTTGTAGGTGCATGTTTGTTTGTTAACCTCTGTAAGCAGGGTTTATAAAAAACGATAAAAGAAAATGAAAGAAACTAAACCATGACTTGTGTGATGGAAAATCCTAGAATGCAGCAATGAAGCACAAAGCAATGATGCAAGAACAATAAAGCGTTTTTCTTAAGACTGCTTCAAAGATTATTTTTTTCTCGTCTCCTTCATAGGAAAGTTTATCAAGACATAGATCTTACCTACGTTAATCAACCATATTAAAATCAATTCAGAAAGTGCTTGAATAAACGTGACATGTCTAGTGCATGTAACTGAGAGATCCTTGCAATTACATAATGCATCATAAAATGGTAACTCACATTGCTTCTTCCCCAAAATGTAGATCTCTTTGCGTTAATACTGGAGCCTCTAGCTTTACCAATTGGCTTCTCAATAGAAGATTCAAGTCCAGGCACCGATACAGGATGGCCAGGATGCATTGAAGACAGAATCTCACCCATTGATCGGTAAGATTCACCAGTAGGTAACACACTTGGAACATCTATCTCATTGTTTGGATTTTCATTTCCTTTATCTTGCCTGCCATGTTCCTCCAGTTGAGGGTCAGGATCTCTCATCTGCAAAGGGTCTGCAGATAAGCTTGAACTCTCAGCCTGAGTATTATTGTTTCTAGGGGACACAACATCTGAACCATCATCCCCAAATGCCTGTACACAGAAAATGGATTAGTTAAGGGATTATCACTCAAGTTCTCCAACAACCTATAACACAAAAACGTGAAGGTTTATTTCATTCAATATTCGGTCCCTTATCATGCTAAAGCTTAGTGTGCAGCAGAAAAACCCTAGAAGGGAAACGCTTTCCGATACATAAGATTTTACAAACTCTTTTCTTTTTCCTTCTTAAGGCGACAAAACATGATTAATACAGTTTACATTATGAAAATATTTACGCTGAAGTTCTACTAATTAATCCTCACTGTTTTTCATGACATAGAGATATTTCTTTTTCAATTTATCCTCTTTGAAATTATCATCAAATGATAAAGCCATCTAAAAACTACACACTCCAGCTGAAATCACTCGAATTCTATGAATAGTAAGCCCTTCCATATCTTCATGGATTTTCAATTTATCCTCTTTGAAATTATCATCAAATGAAGCCATCTAAAAACTACACACTCCAGATGAAATCACTCAAATTCTATGAATAGAAGCACTTCCACATCTTCATGGATAATCACAAGCCCAGATACTTCTTGTTTGTATGGCATGAAAGAGAATCTCAAAGAATCAATATGAATGATTCCCAGCAGTAGAGGATGCACAACAGAACAAGAAGATCAAATGTTATTACGTATGAAACCCATCAACTTCCCAAGTCCAACACATCAAATAATTCTTAACTACTTTCCACATCCAAGATATAATAGCTGTAAGTCATTGCATGTTTGTGCAAAGGTTTCCATGGGATGGGTCAAGCTGACATAATGAAAACGTGAGCTAAACCTTAGCCAGGTCTGACATGGCCCAGCAACCAGCCATTCGTATTTTAAATTAAATAACTTCATTTGTTAATATAAAAAAATAACAATATCCTCAGGCCAGAATTGGTACTAAAGAGTCATTTCCAAGCCCAGCGGGCCAGGCCCCTAACCGGTTGACAATTCAAGTGTGCAGCCATTGATGTATAATCCTTATGTTTTTATTTTAGAGAAAGGGGATAAAAGGAACCTTGCAGTCATAGAGATCACTGCCCGCATAACCACTGCTTTCACTTAATTTCCCACTGAGAACACGTGAAGGATCTTCATCTGTGTCCGGACTGGCTTCATTTTCTGCATCATGGTAGCCATTGTCTTTCATATCTGGATTTTCATCATCACTCGAATCTTCACTACCACTGTTTTCAACCCGAGAATCAGCTGATATAGAACATCTTTGTAGATTTTCATCCTGAAACAACAAAAATAATCACACAAATAGGCCATATGAAAGGAGCTCTAGTGTACAGGTTTATTGCGAAGCTTAAGTTTGGATCAAATAATAATTCATGAAATGACACTGCCATCACATTTACTGCGGTTGTACTAGCTTGTAACTATTACTAAACTCATTTAAATAAGAGGTAAACGGCTATAAATGTTTATGATATAATTCCAAGTATATATAATTTCATTTTCACGATATATTATTTGAATACAGACTTGGGTATGAATGATTCTAAAGCAATTTTAGCAATTAAGAAAAAAAAATAAACTCAGCATAAGAAATCATAAAGCATTTAGATTGATATCCCATATTAAACAACAATGAAGCTGGTAGCATCTTACATCAAAAATATTCTCATACTCCTCCAAAAGGGTTGCAATGATGGCTTGAGCATTATTAGCAGCATTTGCAGCAGCAAGAAGCTGCGCAGAATTATCACCAGTAGCATCAAAGTCATCCTCCAACTCACATTCACCAGCTAATAAAGGGCGTAAAAGCAAGGGGGCCATGCAAGCAGCTACAGCAGATGGAGTCATCCGATTCTCATTAGAATGGGATGAGATTGTATGCATCATCTTCAGAATCCTACAAAATGATGCATATCAAGTTAACAACTTCAGAAATATAAATATATTACTAAAATGTTGGGGAAACTGAAAATCACTTCAATCAATCCACTGCCCTCATAAATGCCATATTTTCTTATCAAAGAAAGTGAGATCAGGAAAATAATCTTTTCTGCATTCATGTCTCATGTCAACAAGATGTCTACCATTCATGCAGTGTTCACATTATTAAATAAATAAATAACAAACAAATATTTATTTTATAAAATGCATAGTTTTCAAAAAATTAAAAACTCAATCATAAGAACTTTTAATCACAGGAACACCATAAAGCTCAACAGAAGCAAATATGTGGGAAAAAGTAAAACATGTAATGTTAGAAAGTGACAGGGAGATGTACCTTTGTAACAGGCGACGGTTTGGTTCAGGAAATGTCTCAAATATCGCAGAGCACATTGCACTTATTCGAGCTTCCTTCCGATCAATTTCTTATCCAATGAAAACAGAAAGCAACAGTATTAACTATTACAGAGACGTTTCCTCTAATACAATTATGAAGAAACAAAAAGAATCAAAGAACTATGGGGACAGAACTTTATGCTTAACATAATGAATATGAAATATTATACAGTATAGCAGCTGCACTGGTGCACCCCGAAAAGATGTACCAGTTGCACCAGACTGGAATCAAACAGAAACCATAAAAAGCTGATGAAAAATTATATTTCTTAAAGTTCAAATGCATAGAAGCTTGTTCATTCAAGTCCAATCATTTCATACACACAAAAAGAATTAGAGAGTGACAGTGTGAATGCTATTCACTCTAGGCTAGCATGTCAATATATCAACTAAGCACGCAATAACTCATAGGTACAGGGTAAAGTGAGTACGTGATGCATCATAACTTCATAAGCCAAGATTGTACTTTTTGCTTTAACTATACATATAATGCACCAAATTTTGCCCCAAGAATACACACATCTTAAGGAGGTATTATAAAATTTGTTTTAAAAAAAGCACACATTCAGAGAAAACGTGGAAATAAGAAAGCAAAGAGTTCAACATACTGTAAGCCTCCAACAATGCAGTACAGCAGGATGCAGGAACTGGGGATGAGGGTAGCTCCCTTAGTACATGCTGTGGATCAAACAACTTTCATGACTAAGGAATATGAACATGAATCTGATAATAAATGATATAATGACTGACAATGCTACCTTTACACAGTCTCCCACAACATGAGCATCCTCATCAGAACCAAATTCAGTCTTGCCTATGTTATGAAAAGATGACATGTAAGACAGCGTTTGAATAATTGAGACCCAGATATACAAATATGCAGATATGCTAAAACAACAATCAATTTGAAATGAAGAGATACCCTGTTCATATTCTTGAACTCTGCGATCAACCTCCTCAACATCTGCAGACTGACGCAGAATTCCCTCAACTTTAGTTCCTGTTGCAGAAACAATATTATAAGTGAAAAGAAAATAGTAATAAAGAAGCAAGAAATTTCCCAGTTTGTTCTTCCACTAGTACTAAGTTTAACAAGCTCAACCAGCTCATGAAGTTTAAATACAAATCCTGACTACTCTAACTTGAAGGAAAAAATGCAACTTTTTTCGGAAATTTCCCAGTTTGTTCTTCCAAGATGACAGCTCAGAAAATCTAACACAGAATGAGGTAAAAAATAATAATTATCAAAAGGATGTTTGTGCATAACTTTCCCCTAAGTTCATCAAAATTTCGCATTACAACTGAAAAAGCAAACTGCTAAAGGATCTTAATTTTCTACGCACGGGGAGGCCTAGGACCCCATGTTACACAAAATAAAAATCAGCAGCCAAGTGGGAAAAGAAAAAGGAGTAAAAAGGATTTATATTGCCAGTTTCATTTTACTCCTAAGTAATTTCGCTTAAAGCAACACCGATTTTACAGGAATTGCAATCTGATTATTTGTGCATGCATGGGTGACAGCCCAAAGCCACACAACCACTTCTTTCAGACTATTTGCAATCTAATAGCATGCAAAGAGAAAACATAAATAACACAGATACTTACAGAAGCATACAGTTTTACTACATAAAGCTTGTACTCCTAAGCGCTAACAAAATGGATGGTCAGGCAGCTTCCCTAATGTTAAGATCACAAGAATATAACCTCTGGATGCTTAACAAAACCAATTCCAAAGATTAAGAATACACTTTTCTAGACAACTGTACATGAGAAAAACTTCACTTTCCATCAGTGGAAAAGCTCAAGTAACATAAGTAATAATCAATTTAAAATCATCATTTACCAAACTTCTCAAGAAATCGCAGAGCTTTCTCTAGGAATGATGGGCTCCCATCAATATCTTCAAGCGCAAGCAAAATTGGTCTTCCAACAACCAATGATTTAGCAGTGCGTTTGTCTCTCCCTAAGAAGAATGCAAAAATCTAACAAAAATAAGTACAAGAAATGCAGAAGAATAGGTCAAAAAGGAATGATGAACATCAAATAAATTTAAGAAGAAACTACGGGGAACAAACATTGATGGAATGACCCTTCAATTGTATCAGTTGTGTCACTTCGGAAAATCCCATTGTGTCCCATGACAAGTGCAGCACTTGGTGCTTGTGTGAGGGCATGTTCTAGAGCTGTCTTCCACTCATACAAATCCTCTGATGTCTCTGCCTGAATTTAGCAAGTAACAAGGTATTAGCATCTTGAATTCAAATATGTCCAGAGAAACAAATACCTAAAATAATAGCCGAAACAATAGTCAATTACACATGATATACCTTAAGAGTGAAAGCCCGTCCATCACGCCCATCAGGAAACAACACAGTCAGCAACTTTTTATCTTCTCTAACAACAACACTGCAAACAAGAGGAACTATAAGCAAGACATTTGTGACAAACCATAATAGAAAATATACAATGGTTATCCACACCTTCCGGAATTGTTCAAGTCAATACCCCCCAAAGTCAAATTAACTTCACCACCTCTTTGTGGTAGGGCACTCTGCAAGAAAATTAAAGCAATAAGCATTTGTTTCAATTAACTCATGAAAGCAAACTTTTAATGAACATTCGAAACATTAGAAGGCAATGATCAGATTGTCCTTCTCTCTTATATAGCATAGCACATCAAGAAGTGAGAAAATCTAAAATAACTGTATCGCACGGTGTTACATACAATCAATCATATCCTAATCTCCGTATTACATGTACAAAATCCTGAATGATTTAAAATATGCTATTAAACCATTCCAACAGGTGAAACATTGAAAAGACATGATGTGTGCATATGCATAAAAAGTGAGGGAAAGAAACAACTAAAATATTGAATATGATACAGCACCAATAAACATCAAACAACTATGAACTTAATGATCAGACAACAGATCCTTAATACTAGCATGTATTGGCAGTATGTAGAAATTAAAAATCAGTAGAACAGAAAATTAGGGAAATTATAAGCCATATTATAATTTACTAAAATTATGGAAACAGTGGTAAGCACTAACAGGATCACTTTTGAAGAACACCAGGGAAGTGCGTGTAAGGATAAACCATCTCTTCTTCCAAGACTTCCAACCGATCCCTGCAGAAGTTCAACACAAACTTATAAAATAATTTTAGACAAACTATTTTGATATCTGAATCAAAGAATAAACATAATCATAAAAGCAGGACCCAGACATCAGAATAGGCGGTTAAAAGTGTATCGGAAAAAATTAATGCAGATCTCAATTTTAACAAATATTAATATGAAAGATGGATGTCCTCCGAGATTTAAAGATAATGGAGTAAAAACAAGATTCTTCACTTCAAGAACGCATTGTGCAAAATTAATACTGATACTACCACTAAAGAAGAACAAACACTTGAACATGGTTTACCAAGAAGACAGACATACAAATATGTGCATATACAAACTACTAAGGCAATTTATACACATTAAGCGTCCCAAATAAACAACTTGCTTTTCCTTATCTTTATAAATAAAGACAATTATTCCTTCAATATTTAAAATAAATAGATATAACTATTACTTATACATGTTCAAGATATGGACATGTGGTAAACTTTTGATGCAAGTTATAATCATGAAAAGAATTTAAAGACGGTGAAGGAGACAGCGATGAAAAACTTTACAAACCTTTTGAGGATATGAAAAGAGGGCCACTCTTGAAAACCTGTGAAACTTCACATGTCAATCACCAAAAACAAAAACCAAATGTCTAGTATAAAACTAGTTATACTCTTGCAGAAAGAGCTTTTAATCAATTCAAGGGAGCAGATACAACACGTGCACCATTGGAGGTAAGATCAACATCCGTAAGACACTGATATCTCTAAGACACAGTGGAAGAAGATATTACACTTTACAGCTCTCAAAAGAAATGTAGCAATGGGAATGGAATGAAGTGCAAATTCATATATTTCAAAAACATATATTGGCCAAATTTCCTATCTTCCTCCACAATTTTTTTTTCCTTATCTCATGTGATCTACCCATCTTGATTTCATTTAATTTTACGCCATGCTTTTTAAGTCACTAAATATATACTCAATAGTATGACAAATTCTCTTCGTAACACAACTAGAAGCTGATGTTGCATGATCGTCCAAGCCCAATTAAGGAGATGGGAAGAAAGGATTTGGGCCATGCATGCCGATATAATTTTTGTAAGGGTACAAAATTCGTAAGCTTAAAAAAAGTTATATATTGAAACAAGGAAAACACAAATTTTAGTTTAGCTATTTACATAGAAATTTCACAATTAAAATCTCTAGTAAAATTCTAAATGCTTCCAGTGACCCCTCATATGATCAGAACAACGTTATTAACCTATGTATTTCAAGTTTTCGAAATTCTGGCTACAGCAATTCTCTTAAACGCGTTTCCTTCTTACAAATTGAATGATAATAATATTACTAAAAACAAGCTGAACTGAAGTTCAATTTAAAAATCTGAAAAAATAAAATAACTTCTACCAAAAATAGTAATGTAAACCCTTAATCAAAAGTTCATTATCTATAACATCATTATCAATCCAAAAAAAAAAATTAAGCACAAAACAATAGATCCCCAAAACTTCCTTTTTATTCACATTCCATTTTCGCAGAAACAAAAACAAAAAATAAACTAAAAAATAAAAGAAAAAAGAGTAGAAAATATGTTACCGTGTTTGAGGCTCCCCCTCTGGGCCGCTCGAATGCCGCTAACGAAGCCGACATTTTCGCAGATTAACATTGAAATATACAATCAACCAAAACACAAAGTACCCAAAAAAAATTCCTCCGCATTTCAACTTCTCAGCGATTCACTCGATGTTGGACATTGAGTCAACACAATAGATCGAGAAGTTAACTCGAATCGAGGCAAGATCCAAAAGCTTAGGGCAAATAATAAACCAACCTTTAGGCTTAGGGTTTTTCCCTTTTCAAAAAGACAAAAAAAAAAAAGATTAATGGAACAATAAAGAACAATCAATCACCAACCAGAAGAACTACCACACTCCATAAATTTAAAAATTATTTATTCACCTAAATAATACCTTTCATCTCTATTATTTTTTTTATTTTTCTCTCAATTTTTTAAAAATTTAATAGTTTATAAGTATATAACAAAATATTTTTAAATTTTATTTATTTTGGATTAGATAGAAAGCAATAGTGGTTGTCGTAGTAATATCGAAATCTGAGAGAAGGTTTGCTTTCCACTTACTTCACTGGTTTTGGAGAGATAAAATAGTGAAGGGCTACGGTTATCTACACTCGGTTTTAGACTTATTCCAAACTAAATATATTTTGTATTGTTTTTGTTACATTTAACATTTAAGTGAGATTAATTCAATTGATACAATATCGCAATTTTCAACTAAATTGTAAAAATTAAATAAAAATATTATTTAGTATAAAATTTAATATTTTTAATAAATTTTTAAAGGCTTAATGATGTAAAAAGCTCTCAATTTTTTTAAAAAAAGTATTTAAGTCCATGCTTTTCTTTTTTACACTTATTTAGATACTTGAACTTTTAAAATGCATTAAAAAGTCTCTTAAACATTTAAAAAAAAATTAAACCCCTACTTTTTTTCACTTAATTGCGTACTCGAACTTTCAAAATGTATCAAAAAGACCTCAAACTTTTTCCAAAAAAAAGTATTTAAAACCCTGCTTTTATTAAAAATTGTAAAAAAAAATTAAAATCAATAAAAACTATAAATCTTATTAAATTTTAATAAAAATTCAAATGTTAAAAATAGAAATATATATATAAAAATCGTAAAAAATATATATATAAAAATTGTAAAATTTTATAAAAATCGTAAAAAATTATTAAAAAATACAAAATATATAGAAATATAAAGAAATTATAAAATTTTATAAAGTCCTAAAAAAATTATACAAAATATAAAGAAATATAAATTTTGTAAAAAATTATAAAAAAATATCGTACCAAAAGAAGTATTTTATAATTTAAAAATGCATTAAAAAGTCTCTTAAACATTTAAAAAAAATTAAACCCCTACTTTTTTTTTCACTTAATTGGATACTCAAACTTCCAAAATGCATCAAAAAGACCTCAAACTTTTTCAAAAAAAAATTATTTAAAACCCTACTTTTATTAAAAATTGTAAAAAAAAATTAAAATCAATAAAAACTATAATTCTTATTAAATTTTAATAAAAAATCAAATGTTAAAAATAGAAATATATATATAAAAATCGTAAAAAATATATATATAAAAATTGTAAAATTTTATAAAAATCATAAAAAAATTATTAAAAAATACAAAATATATAGAAATATAAAGAAATTATAAAATTTTATAAAGTCCTAAAAAAATTATACAAAATATAAAGAAATATAAATTTTGTAAAAAATTATAAAAAAAATATCGTACCAAAAGAAGCATTTTATAATTTTTCTATAACTTTTATTTTTTTATTTTTTATTATTTTTCGCCACATATCATGTTGTGTAGCGGCACGTGACTTTAATTAGAAAAACTAGGTGTCGTTAATTTTTTATGATTTTTATAAAATATTACATTTTTCATTTTTTTACGGTTTTTATAAAAAAATCTAATTTTTAAATAAATTTTAATTTTTTATATTTTATTAAATTTTAATAATTTTTCCAAAAATTTATTTTTTTACTTTTTATAATTTCTTTCTAATTTTTAATAAGAATAGGGGCTTAATTGCTTTTTTGAAAAAATTTGAGGGTCTTTTTTATGTATTTTGAAAGTTCAAGTATCTAATTGAGTGAAAAATAAAAGCAAGGGTTTTTTTTAGGGCCTTTTTGATGCATTTTGAAAGTTCAAATACTCAATTGAGTGTAAAAAAAAAGATGAGCTTAATTACTTTTTTCGAAAAAGTTTGAGGGCTTTTTACACCTTTAAATTTTAAATAACGATTATTCAATTTAGTATATGAATAATAAGATGTGAATATATTTCAAACTAATAAAAAAAAAATCACGAGATGAGTAAAATTTTAATTTCAAAATAAATTTATTTATTTCAAGATAAAAATAATTAGAAATCATATTTAAATATATTTCAAATAAACCTTTATTTGAGAACTTGAGATGAAGTGTTTGGTTTTTTAATAAGACGATAATAGACTCATTTTCATTTTCTTTAGGTAGCTCAAAAAATAAAATGCATTTATTTTTATCATTATGATTTTATTATAGCAACACCTAATTTATGACAATCGAGCAGAAAATAAATTAGCAATACATTGTTATTAATTGAGTCCACCCAATGAGATTAAGAACTTTAAATATTATATACATAATTATACAGCACTAAAATATAAAAAAATTTAATGAAAAGTAAAACAGATATAAATATGAAAATAATATTAATTTAAAAATATACATGTCATGAATTATTCTCAATTTAATGTTAATTATATTTTTTTTCTCTACATTAATATAATAATGCCTATACGTAAATGAAGATTTTTTATCCCATTATTGTAAAAAAAATAATATTATAATTTCCCTCTAAAGTCTAATGAAAATTTTTCAAAATGAATTTTTCATCTCCCCTCAAAATGTTAACAATGTTTGAATAAAAAAATCATAAATTATTATTAAAAGTATTTATGGGTTAAATTAAATCAGATGATAATTTGATTTTTTTATAAATCCGTTCATCTATTGAAATAGCTTCTTTTTTTTTTTTAGTAAATTTCATTATATTATCCAAACAACCAGGCTAGCTGCTGCAACATTACAAGGTACTCATGCTTACAATGGAGTGAAATAATAGAATTCACCTTCCAGTTTTAACTAAGAACTAGACTGCAATAAGTCATCTGGATATCTCTAAGGTTATGCAATCTAAAAAAATGCACCTCTCATTTTCAAATTGCTACCTATTAAATGTATGGAATTTGGACCAAAATACTCGATGCTACTGCACTTTATCAGTCCTGGGTCTAAGTTTATTCCACGCAGCTGTAATCGAATATTTGTTCAACGAAAAGGCCAACTAATCCCCTTATTTTTCAAATGTTACGACTCCAAGTGCTGTTGATCTCAGCTTCGTGAGTTTCCTCCTATTCCAATTGCATCCTATTATTCATAGTGCAATGAAATATTATTCACAGTGACTTCAACTAACCGAAATTAAAGTTCACATAATATAACTTCATATAAGATCCAAATAGAAACATTCGTAAGGTAGGCGACTTGTTCGGCCCATAATATAATTTTAGTTTTAGTTTTTTTCTTTTTTAATTTCAGGCCGGCTTACCCAATTCACTGTTAAGAAATATATAAATATTTTTTTATATTTTAATATTTGTACGGTTTTATAATTAAATTTGAACAAACGCCGAATCCAATTTTAAATTTTTTTAAAATCGGATCTGACCAACTCACACACATCTCTGCATCCAAAAGCTGACATATTCATCTAACACTTATTTTTGTTGGTCACGTGCCTGGAATGTAGGAGGAAAAGGGCGGGAGATTTTGTACTGATGTTTTACCGAAGAAAGCGGTAACCGGTCAAGTGATGCTCTGTACTTTTGTCCCCTTATATCAATGGATTTTATCGGAATAAGGTTGTGTCTGACAACCTTTGTCTGTGACTGTTAGGGACCGTTTATTACCGGTCACATCTGTCTAACGAGTTTTCCTGATCCAGCAGCTCCTTGATCCCTGCTTACGGTAATTGGGTCAAACTGAAGTCGAATTGAATTTTTCAGTTGTATCTTTTTACTTTGCTAAGTTAGTCTAACAGTCATTAATCTTTTTACTATTTAGTCATCAATTTATAAAAATTTTCAATTTAATCTTCAAATTATCTGAATTTATTATTTTTCATTATGTCATTAAAGCATAAATGGCATGACAGCATGGATTTTTAAAATATTTTATTTAAAACGATAGGTCCTATCATATTTTTTTTTTCTTTCATTCCTTTTTCTTATTTGTTTGTACTAAACCTACTCATTTTCATTTTCATTCGGTATGTTGTTGGCAGGCATCCTCCCAATACTAAATCAACAATTTCAACTGCAAATTTTGGGTTTCAATAGTTTAATGTCTCGGTTGCCAATGAAATTATGAAATCCATCAGTAAGCCTATGAAAAATGTACATATTGGTTAACTTGGTAATAATGTCATGAGACTAAAATTTTATTTTGGCAAACAACCTGGCTTTAGTTAATTCTTTTGTTTTAAATTCACTTGAGTCAGTTTATTTCTCCAAAGAAATAATAATTCTCAAGAAAAATTCTCCTAAACACCAAAATAAAACGAAAGCAAACTCTCAAATGAATAAGCAAAAAATGTACTTGAACCATTAAATTTTTATACAAAACTTAACAAATTAGGATCTATCATGTAAAATCATCGATAATAAAACTAAATGCGAAAGCGTACCTGAATCCATTAGTTTCTTGAAATCTTCGATCCTATGGTTTTGATATTTCAAATTAACACACAAGTAATTCAGTGAAAGTAGTTTTCTTATTTATAAAGATGGGATATTAGAAAAGTTGTATGTGTAAATTGGATACCATAATCTTAATATATAACTTTTGCATATTAACCCTAGTTTTTAATCCACTCATTATCAATTATAAATAGTTACTAGAGTATCTACACATATTTGGCCCACACATTATTTAATAACTAAAGCTCGATAAACCTTAACCAAATTAAATCACTTTTATTTTGGGCTAATAATTTATGATAGTAAATAATAACATGTAATTACTGCTATTATAAATGTAATTAGACCTGCCCATGGGTTGGGTCACCCGCCCCACCTGAAGCCATGTCCGAAAAGTGGGAGGATTTGAGCAATAGTATAGGCCCGAAAAATGAGCTTGGGCAAAAAATAAGGTTCGTTTAAAAAGTGAGTGAGGCCTCGGGTAAGACTTTTATGGCTCGGGCCCAACCCGGATTAGCAAATGGACAAAAAAACTGTTATTTTCTTAATGTTTTGCTATTGTTTTATTGTTGTTTTGCTATTATTTTCTTGTTGTTTTCTCACTATTTTGCTACCATTTCACTATTATGTTTTTACTGTTTTGTTGTTATTGTTTGGATATTGTATAATTATTGTTTTATTGTTACTTTTGTTACTATTTTAGAGGCATTTGTTTGTTGCGTTACATCTACCTTGGTATTATTTAAGTATAAATATTTTTTAATTTGTTGGGAAATATTTATTTTAATGTTCTAGTATTTTTTTTATGTATTATATTTTAAAATTTTTATATAAAAAATTAATTCGGATAGGCCGGGTTGGGCTCGGGTTTTAGCTTCTTTATCTGAGCTGAGCTAGATTCGGGCCTAGTAAACAGGCCTAAAATTTTAGCAAGGCCCAACCCATTGACAAGTCTATATGTGACGTCTATATTTTCCAACAAAAAAACCATGAGAAAGCAATAACATGTCAAATGTTCGAGTAAATGCTCTCAAATTATTCTATAACACTGGATAGAATGATTACAATTAAGGGGAAGACCTCTGTTTATTGTTGAATTCTTCCAAACCCAATAGTACAATTAAAATTACATCGACCGTCGAGATCAAAGCTTATTTACAATATGAAAGTCTTAAAGAAATTTAAACTCTATACAATTAAGGCTTTAAATAGATAAATTTCTCTATATATTTCATGAACTGGGCTAATATAAATAAGTGAAATGAACTCCATTTAATGCGGTCAGAAAAAGGCTGTTGAGAATCGCCTAGGGCCATGAACCTGTTGGCTCAACAAGGTTTTACGTCGATCTAGGATCAACAAATGGTTGTTCCCTATGTTGATGCTGCTCCTACTGCTACCATTGCTCCTAGTTTACAAAGGTGTAGAGAGAGGCCTAAGAGCACGGCTCAATCCCCGATAAGCAGAGAGGTCTACTGCCCAAAGTTGGCAAGTTCAATTCAAACAAGTTAGGAAGAACGAATGAAGGAGAAAAAGAAAAGGGGAAAAAAAGAAAGAGAGAAATGGGGAAATAAAGAAAAATAAGAAGCTAATAATGTCGTGGGTCCACTGCTTTAAATTGTAATCGTTAACTTTACCGTAAAACCAAATTTTTACATTTCATTTTATCATTTATAAGTATGAAATATGATATTTATTAAACCAGTTATATAAAGTAATTTATTATCTCAGATTTAAAAATAAAACTTACGGAAATCATAATATAAATGAAAATAATATTTAATAAGTGAAATTATATATATTAAAGATATCCATTCAAAAAATTATTTATGTGACCAAAACATTGATAAACACATGAGATTGCAATAAAGAGAATTTTGCATACTTATAATATCATTTATATTTGTTATAGATCTTAAATTCTATTGAAATACATTTATAATTGTAAATAAACAAATAAAATATATTTACATTAGCTTATATTATCTATATTTTAAAAAATTAACAAACATGTTATCTATATTTAATTTCAGAAAATTTTACATATTACTATTAAGTACTTTTCAAACATAATATTTTTTTCTATAATATTATATAACTGGCTTTTTATAATATGAATTATATACAATATACAAAAACAAATAAAAAGAATTGATAGAAAAAGTTTCATTATTAGACCAGCTAGTTTTCTTACCGTCGATGCATATGTGTATTAATTGAATTTATTACACAATTTATTTAACTTTTATTTTAATCAATGTAAGTACAAGTAAACCGGGAGACGGTTCTAAAGTCTAGATCGACTTGGACAATCAAACCGGGAGACAGTTCTACCGTGCGTTGACATAAAATAAAGAAGATAGGTCAGAAAAGTACGAGCTCACGAAAATTTAAACTTCAATCGAAAATTTTGCCGGTTCCCCGCCCCTCTCTCTTTTTTTTTTTTTTTTTTTTTTTGTTTCC
Source organism: Gossypium sturtianum (assembly GCA_025698515.1). Classification (NCBI taxonomy): domain Eukaryota; kingdom Viridiplantae; phylum Streptophyta; class Magnoliopsida; order Malvales; family Malvaceae; genus Gossypium; species Gossypium sturtianum. Next base: position 166,364,239 of record CM046955.1, read on the forward strand.
TCCGTAACCTTTTTTCTCTAGGGTTTTTGCTCTTCAACGTTTAGCAAAACATGAAGAGGAAACTTGATACTCGTTTCCCAGCCGTAAGTTCTTCCTTTTCTTGTTTCTCTTCAGAATATTTTCGAATAACATGTTATATATGTATATACATCTTTTAGTCAATCTTATCACATAGTTAAGTTGTTGCTTTCATTTTGTTTTGTTTTTTATATGTTTTTCTGTCAATTAGTACACATAAATAGAAAGCTATTTTTTGGAGCATTGTTTAATTTGTACAAGTTTCTTATGAAACTCGTTTTAATTTTAATCGTTTTTTTTTTTTTGCTTTTATAGGCTCGAATAAAGAAGATTATGCAAGCTGATGAAGATATTGGAAAAATTGCCATGGCTGTTCCTCTGCTTGTTTGTAAGTACTTTTGATTTTCCCCTTTCAAATTCATTCATTGTAAGGACACATATGTTGATGAATTTAATTATTGTTTTGTTCCTAAAAGGAACATCCCAACGGTTAGAACTTGAAATTTCCAGTTTTGAATCTGAGGTCCTATTAGGGTTTTCGGGGGGGGGGGGTGGGGTGTTGAGAAAGTGCTATTTCCCACTATTTAATTGACCTTTAATGGACTTTCTATTAAATTTATGGTAATCAATGTTTGCAGCTAAAGCATTGGAGTTATTTCTTCAAGATTTATGTGATCGAACATATGAAATAACTACGATGAAGGGTGCCAAGACTATAAATTCTTCGCATCTGTAAGCAAAAATTGCCCTTAATCCTGTTCTCTTTAGTAATTAGATCTTTCACTTGACATTGGGCTATAAACATATTGAGATTAACTTTGTTTGGTTTTGATATTGCAGAAAGCAGTGTGTACAGGGCTTTAATGTTTTTGATTTTCTTAGAGAAATTGTGGGTAAGGTTCCCGACCTAGGTGGTCTGGATGCTGCTGCCGAGGATTGTCATGTTCCCAAAAAAAGGTTTCAACAGTTTGATATTTATCAGTGAATATATGAAGCAAGTTGGTTATCTATACTGTTGCTAATGTATACATATTTATTTACAGGAAAGTAGCTGATGATGATGAGTCAAAGAAGAGCAGAATGGTAAGTTGATTCATTTTCTTTGGTATTTATCATGGATATGCCCTTTCTACTGTCCAACCTGAAAGCAGTTCGGTTGGAGGACTCGGAGTTATAAGAAGAATGCACTTGCAAGTTTGAAATTTTAATTTGCTGCCTTTAGTGACCAGTTTAAGTCTTGGTAACAATTATAATCCATGCCACGAGTCGCTGACTACCTGAAAATTGTGTTCACTCTGGCTTTTTCATTTTTGTAGCATGAGAGTTGCCATGTTACTAGCTCAGGCAGAGGACGGGGTAGGGGCAGAGGTAGAGGTCAAGGTAGAGGGAGACAAACAGCAGGGAGAGAGACTGCTGCACATTGTGGAAAGTTCGAAGATGATCCCGACATTTCTTATTTTGAAGAAAAGCATGCTTTAAGCTTGGAAAGGCACGTGCCTGATGATGCGGTAGAGTCTGATGAGTCAAAGAAACATAATCATGCAGGGAAGAACATCAAAACTCCAGTTCGGAACATTGACCTCAATGCAGACTTGGATGAGAATGGGGACTTGATCACATCCATTGCTGCTGCTAGTCCAAGAACAGATGACATACCTGAAAATAGAGAAGAATACCCTGGTTGGTCACTTTGTGAAATCGAGAAGATGGCTATTGATCCTATTAAACTTGCTGATTCGAATGGGGGAATAGATGACGAAGACTATGATGAAGAAGTATAAGCGAGATTGCTACTTTAATGTGTGTATTATTAGTTCGGATATGTGCAGTTCTTTGCTGATGTAGATTACAGTGTAGATCTTAAAGAAAAACAATGGTAGGAAACTTAGAAAAAAAAAAAGGAATCACTGACAGATACATTCTAGATCAGTCTATTGGTTTTAGCATTTGTTTTTCATTTCTGTAGGAACTTTGTAATATAGTTTTACACCAAATGGAACTGACGCTAGTTTTTCAATTCTTTGATGATCAAGGAACATTGTTGATGCAACTAAATATAAGTTATTCCAATTTTTTAATATGTTTGGATTTTCAGGGTATATCGTTTTGTGTGTTAAATTAGCCTTTATTTTAAGTTGAAAAGTAGGTTTTGATGCGATACAAGGATCTTTTACTGAAGTAATACTGCTGTTCAAGAATGAAGAAGAAGCTGCCCTGTTCTGTTGCAAGCTAAAATAATGTCTATTGTACTCTTGTTTTAAGTTGGAAATGACTGAAGGCTGGTTCAGGTACCGTACAGCCCATTATTCCGTTTCTAAGCCGATTGATCTTTCTTGGACCGGATGAGATTTCATAGGCTTTTACATTTTCAAGCGTCTTTCCATTGCTCACCAATAGTTTAATTTACTTTACATGTTTTATTTTTATTTATTATTTCAAACAAAGCAAAGAAAACTAAACCGGTGACTGATAACCATCAAATGTCAAATTTCACCCAATATATATTTAAAAGCATAATTTTATAATAATTAGAGGGCTTATCAGCCTTATCTTCTTCCACCCTTCTTCAATCCAGAACTGGTCGTCCAAATAGCAAGATGTTCTTTTGTGGATATGATATTAGTGATACAATTCATTTTTATTTTCATGAAATATTAGCATCGATATCCACGTGATAAAATTCATTTTATTTTTAGGAAATAATATCATTGATATTGAATGATACAAGTTGATATGTCGAAATGATAAGATGCTGATTTTTTTTCCCTTTTCTCCGGTGAATTTTAGTCAACACTTAAAATTTTTCATCTCTATTTTGATAATTTCAGACATAAATGAAAAATAAAAATTAATAAAATACAAAATGATTACTTTTTTAAAAAAATAAAAAATAAATACAAGCACTTGAGAAATCAATTGGGGGAATTGTATTGTATTAATTATTATTACATGAAATCAACTGGTGTTACAGAATCAATTTAGTTAAAAAAAAAAGTTTAATGTATATATTTTTAAAATGAATTAAGATTATTATGATGATATTTTTGTTATGTCTTACTTTTATATAATATTTAAATATATTCAATGACTATCGATTGACGTGAGTATTGTTGCCAATATAGGAGGATGTGAGTTCGAATGCGTTAAAATGCATTATTCTCCTATTTATAGATTGGAGAGAGAGTATGAATAATTTTAAATATTGTGTCAAAATATTATTCAAAAAATATATATCCAATGATTAACACGTGTACAAATTCTCTATCACTGAATATTTTCTGTCATTCATATAGTAAGTATAACCTGATCTAAATTAAAACCATAATAATTCGGGTATGGATGGATTTGATTTCAGGGTTGAGTCACTCTCATGCCGAGTCAGGTTTGGCAACTCTTTCCAGGACATGCCTTTCCATCTTGTCTTTTGACTTTTCACTACAATAGTGACAAAATCACAAATATTCATTTCTTTACTTTTTTTTTTCTAATTTTAATTTTAATTTTAATTTTATCTTCAGGCTCAAACTTTAACACCGTAAAACCATAAGGTATAGCAACAAAGAAAAAGAAATATTGCTTCATCATAATCATATTCAATGTTAAAAGGGTTGGACCACAACAATAGATAGACTGTTCAATATCAAAGTTTTCATTAATTTATTTATAATAAAATAGAAAGAAAAGATTGAAACTAGAAAACACAAGCAAAAGAAAAAGCAGGAAACACAGAAAATAATAATTTCATTATTCATTATAACAGAAAATAATATTTACGTATATCTACCACATCTTATCCATGCAAAACCTTATTATTAATAGACATGGTTTTGCTCTCTAATTTCTAAAACCTAAAATTAAATACATATAATGATGATCCTATCTTTTAATTATTTAGAATTTCAAAACTTTCCCGAAATTCAATCTATCTAAACATTGCTTTTGTTTGACTGTAAACATGGGTAGTTGGAAGCTATAAAATCAAACAACTAATTAAATTTAACTTTTTGTTTGAATGGCATTCAAAGTGTAATAATTGGTTAAAACATTCAAATGGGTTTTTGAACTTTTTTCCTCAATTAAGTCCTTATATTTTGATTTGTTTTTAAGCAAATCCCTATTTTAATGATTTAGGTTAAGGGTTTATTTAGGTAAAGGTATTTATTTAAGTGTAAAATATATAAAAGTTAAAGGGTTTAGGTAAACATTGACAGCTTATTTAGGTATACTTTTTTTTATAAAAATAAAAATAATAAAATGTAACCTAAATGATACCGGCGAAAACGTGCAAAGGTTGATTCTAGGGCATATATAATATAAACATTACAGATTTTTTTTTTAATTGTAAAATTGAGAGCTTAAAATTAAGGGTAGACTCCATTTAAGATGATTGAACTATTAATACGTTTACGATTTGGTTATTCAATTTTAAAAAAGTTATAAATTGATTATTAAATTAGTTGAAAGATTTTATTTAAATCACTGAACTGTTAAAATCATCGTTGTATGGTCTTTTCCGTTCTCACCTTTAACACCAATTGGAAGGGTAAATTTCCCTTCCTCTTCTACAATTTAGTTTTTTTTTTTTATAAAACAACTTTAAATGTCACGAATCTGCAAATCAAGATCTTTAAAAAACATTTTAATTACTCAACTTTAAATATCGCCAACCAAACTAAAAAAAAAAAGACTTAACAATCCAATAACCTGAATAAAAATATTTGAACGGTAGAATAAGTATTTTGTAATAATATATTAATAGCTTATACACCTTGGGTCCTAAAATTAATTGTAAAACGAAGGGCCTACTTGAGTGTTATAATGCCCTGCACAGTGTGAATTGCTTTCCATGACAGCCACATGTGCAGTAAAATATTAGCACTAACCACTCACTTTTTGAATAAGTTGAAGAAGCAGCCAAACATTAGAATTTATTAATAATAAAGATCGGAGGAGATGGCTCACTTTATTGCTAGATTTTATATAATATCATCATCTCTTTTTCTTGTCTAATCATCAGTAGTTTGTCTATCAGCTCAGCTACTAAATAATACACACCCGCACTTTCACTTTAATTTTCTAAATACAGCTAACTAACATTAATATTAACAATTATGTTGAGCCGATGTAGATCAAACCCCACAAATTTCAGACATCAAAAATCTATGAATTCATCCATATCCTTATGAAGATATGAAACAGTTAAACCTGCATGACTCCCCTCATGCCATGTAAGAAGGCAGCCAACCGTGCTTGACAAAGCTTCTTAGATGGCATTCAGGGAGCCAGGCAGATTCACCAACCAATCCACATGGAAAACAAATAAAAAAGTAATCATCTTAATTATCGATGAAAACACAGGATATACTCACCTGCACTTGAATTACGAGAAAAAGAAAGAGCTACCTCTGATGTTCTTCTCTCTTGTATTTCCATGGAAGCTGAGAAAGTAAGGGAATTTAAAGAAGAGAACTGAGGAAAAAGGAAGCAAAGGCAAAGGCAAAAACAAAGTCCCTGGAGTTTATTATGGGGTAAAGGAGGAGGTTAAGGAAGGAGCAAAAGCGGCAACAAACTTCACTTCTTTTTTTTATCGGTCAATACAAAGACTATTTGTAACAAACAGTTAATTCCATACATAAAAGCCAAGGCAAAGCGTTCTTGGGTTTTGCAGGTCCCCTACTTTGGATTTTCTGCCCTCCCTTCCCTTCATTTTATATCTCGCATTCCCTCTATTTCTCCTAATCCCATTTAATCATTTATACGAGATTTGTACGTAAGAATGTTTTTTTTTTTTTTTTTTACTGTTATTCGTAACCCTAAATCTTTAAATTTAAAAATAAATATATAAATTCACCTATTTCAATTATAGTATCCACCCCATTTAATCATATTTATTCTTTTCGATACAATCCGCTTCAGTGCATTCAAACGAACTCATGTCCTCTTACACTAATACCAATACCGATACCAATCAAATTAAACCCAATCATCTAATATCCATTGAATTAAAACCTTATTTCACTTAAAACTTGAATATTTTTAAAAGATTATTATGACAAATAAAATTAATATCTTATCTCAAAAGTAAGTTACAAATTAAATTTATTTAATTAATTCATACAATTATTTAAATTTAAATTTAAGTTGAAACTTAAATATCAGTGTATACAATTTTTTTTTTACTTAATTGCCGATCTCTTTCATTAAAAGTTACTTTTTTAGAATAAGCAACCAGATTATGCATTAATCAATTAGTAAAAAAAAACACTTAGTCTCACAGTAATTCAATTTTTAACCGTATATATAGCAGACTTTCAAGTTAAACTATTTGTTGCATATAATAAAAAGACAAAGATATTTTATAATTTGAATGCTAGCAGAGTAGAGACAGAAGGATTAACGGCAATTACGATGGGTTGGAAGAGGGTCAAAAAATAAATAAATACATAAGACAAAGGCAAAGGCTGGCATGGCTTGTTCCATTCTTCTTTAATGACTGAATACAACTCTTCGCTTCACTATTTATTTCTTCTAACAATCCCTACTTACTACGCTTTATTTATTTCCTTCATTCTAAATAGCTAAAAACTCAGAAATATGTCCCTGGTTTCTTGCTGATTATATATATAGATATCAAGTTATTCATATATATATTCTCATATTTCATCTTCAACCCCAGCAAATATTCTAGAAAAAACAGTAACTTAGGGTTAATTTAGGAAAAGAATGAATTAGAAAAAGTGCAGTAAAAAGAAAATGGTTACATTACTGAGAAATATTATTGTAAAAAATTACAATCTTAAAAAAGAATAAAATAATAAAAGCTTTAAAGAAAATGGTTCGAGAAGTTATACATACATATATATATATATTATTGTTGAGAGGCTTTTGGTTCTATGAATTAGGTTTTCAAGGTAGCCATTCTTGGTACTCTAGCTCTTAGCAAAGTATGTGAGACAAAATCTTTTCTAGGGGCAATATTTTCTGTTGTTAAGGGTTCGGTTGATTGCTTTACAAATGGTAATTCAAAGATTTTTTTTTCAGAAAAAGTCTATTCCTCAATAAATATTGAGAGATTTTAATGTAATAAAAGATTTTGTTGACCTAAGTTATTGTGGAAAAAAAGAAAAGTCAAATAAAAAGGATTGAAATTAGATATTTTAATTTATAAAAAAAAAAGAGATATTTTAAACCACTACGATCCTTAAAAAAAATTAAAAACACATTGCCATACTTAAAAAAAAACAAGAGAAAAGGTTAAACATATAGAATATACATAATGTTATATGTATATATATTTGAACGACCTATTATACTCAAGTGATACATGTTATCTCCTAATTGGTAATTAATGATAAGAGATATGTATGATCATACTATATATTCATACCAATATAATTGACCCTCAACATGTAACCCATTTTAAAAATTTGTCCCAACAACACCAACAATCATGTCTAAATTGCCTGACCAACACGATCGACGAGCCTCAAACTTCAAGATTACAACTTTCAGAAATCATAATTAAAAACGTAGTATATAATAACAGAAAAAATTACAAAAATCTCTTCGTTAGCTTTTTCTTTTTTCTTTTTTTGTGAAGCACCATCGTTAGGTTTATTTAATCAAGGTTTGGACACTTCCAAAATGATAATCTACACATAATTCGTCTCTTTAGGTAAAAAAGACCAAAAAGCAATGTTTTCAAAGCTGATTTAACAATATAACAATTGTAGTGTTATCTTCAAAAAAAAAAATGTGTTGCACCAATGAGTTGAAGGAAGATAGCTGGATTCATTAATTGTTCCACCAATTCCCATACCTCTTACAGATAACTGAGCAAATGACGTACCAAATGCTTTCAGCATTTTTTGTTTTTGGTCGACTTGGGCAAGTGAGCTACCATCCTATATAGACAAGTAATGTTATTATTATACATATTATGCATTTGAATTTGGAAGGATCTTCAGTACCGTACTTTGTAAACATTTTCATGTTTACTGCACAATCGTACTTACAATCATCCATATGGATTATATGTCCACTTCTCAATGCACTGGAATTTTTTCTTTTACTGGGAGCGAAAACAGTTTATTTGTATGTGGCTACCATATATGCCCATGCACTACGCTTTCCTTTTGTATTACATATTCATATTTTACATTTTTAATTTAAAAGTTTAAAATAATTTTGTTAATTTATTATATAATAATATTATTATCAAATTTCAACTATATATATTTCTTTTTTAATTATTTATTATTTTGATGTAAAGGTTTTCTACATTTTTCATGCATTTAATTTTTATTTATATATTAAACAAAAATATTTAAATATATAAAATAATGTATCAATGTTTTATTAATTTTGATATTGTAAGTTCCATTCCATACGGTTTCTAACAATAATTCTTTTTTCCTCATTATAATTAACCTTACTAATGTAAAATTTGAATACAAAAACAAGAAATTAAACCAAAAATGGGGCTTCTATAGCTATACATAGTCAATGAAGATACATAGGGTTGGATTGAGTTTAGTCCACAAATGCAGGCAAAACATCTATTCAAAAACCTGCTAAACATCCCTTTTTCATTTAAAATATGAAATTGGAGTCATACATTTCACACATGACTAATTCAACATATATATCTATATCTATATATCTATATATAGATATAGATATCTCCAGAAACCCTCCAAATGTGAAGTCTGAAATTGTTACATTAATACAAAAGGCAAACAAAAACAATGCCTTGGTGTTGATTCCACAGGAAATTAAAGGAAAATGGGGGAATAAAGAATGGTGGAAAACCTAACTCAGAATCAAACCATGTCATTTCCTAATATTACAAACTTTATGATACAATGATAACATACATGATTCTAAGGAGATCTATTTGGTTCCTATAGAAGATCCACCATCTGGTCCGGCTAGCATTATCTGGCATTTTCAAAAATATAAATATAAAAAAAAAAAAAAAAAAACACAAACAAACAAACATTCTCACAGTGAAAGAAATTGAACAGACTGAATTTGCTACTTACATTGCAGTCAAAAGCGAATCTCCTGGCAAGCATGATGGCTGCATTTCTTTCTCTCTCTGATTCGAATGCTAGTACAACTGAAAACCCTTTCTTTGCTTGCCAAAACAATGCTTGGGCAGCTGCATTTCCGCCCCCTCTGACTCCACACAGCTAAAAGAACAGCACAAAGGGTTTTTTTTTTTTATAAAAAAGAGACAGTATGCATATAGGATACGAATATCAGAAGAATAATGTTTAGCACGTTTCTTAGAACTATGGGAGAGATAGATCATATCATATGTTTGCATGTATTTCTCATTCTATGTAATGTATAATTTCTTCTGAATAATAACACCCAAAAGAAACGGAAAAGGAACAATGTGAAGGAATTAAGCAAAAGTATCCTCGAACCACAGAATTTCTCTTTTACTCCCTTTAGTGATAGACAAAATATTGAAACATCTTTAATCAATGAGAAATGCACGACTTAATATACCTGCATTGAGCTGGAATAATATTCTTTGACAATTGTCGTCTTTCCTTTACATAGTTTCATCCTCATCTTTCCAACATGTAGTACATGAAGAGATTCAGATGAATGATCTGCACCATTCATTTGGCTAACAACTACCTGTAAAATAATGAAACAGTAATGATATGATATTAGAAGCCACAATGAAGAAATTATTGGTCAAAATCTTTACAAAAGATAAGAAAAATATTCATTATCCATTCGTTTAGGGCTACAATAAGTGGTCTGCAGTTATAATTTCTACTTTGATTGTTGGATTTCGTTTGTATTTTGGTGTTCTTTGTCCTGAGGTTTTTTTATTTGTCATTTTGATGTAGGTTGGGTTTGTATTTGTTTTGGTGCTTGCAGGAGTTTCTAGGCCGCTGTTTTATGGTTTTTTTTTTTTTGAAGATCTGTTTTATGGTTTCTAAACTGCTTTTGTTTTCTATTATGTCTAGGTGTTCCTTACAGTGGTATTAAGACGTGGATTAAGTGTATGTGTTGCAGTTTCTTAACCTTTGGTTAGTTCCACCCTTTGGGTTTAATAAAATTTTATTTTGACTGAAAAATAAATAAATAAATAAACAAAATTAGAAGCAAAAACAAAATAATAAATAGTCTTTTTTTCTCCCCAGCAGATACAAGTAACAGATTTTCATGCATCCAGCTGCACCTCAAACCAGTGAAAAACAGATGAGATGAAAAATAAGTTGCAAGACGCTGATGAACGAGTGCTAGAAAGATCGTAGAGCCTATTGGGTCAATGATGGGTGGAGGTCAACAAGCGAATTCTGGTTTATTGGTAACCAAGCAACCGCCACTAGCATCAAAGAAGGTTGCTGTACAGGAAGTACTGCTTGGTGCAGGAACACTGAATTAAGCATTTTTTTTTACAATTTTAAGGCTTTAAGTTCTAAGGGATTGTTAATGGTTTAAAATTCTAGAAAGGATAGATCTTCAATGCTCTGATGAGCAGAAGCAGCATGTTAGACCTATTCATATAACAATCCAGTATCTGGTACAAGAAATAAACAGAGAAGAGATCATTTCCCTAGGAACCACGGTTGACAAGATATCAATCACATTGCACCTTAACTAGAATAAAAAGTCAATTCAAAGTGTATTTTCTTTTTTGGTCAGTAAAAAGCCGGTTCAAGGTGGAAACTCTTATTACTATCTGCTCTAAACAAAATTTTTTAGCAAAACTAAAACTATGAGTAATATAGAAAGAGTCGATGAAATCCTAATTGAAGTACCAAAACCAATTAAAGGCTAACACTACTAGTTTAGCCATATAAGGGGGGGGGGGGGGGGTTTAAGTAGGATAACATACATTGAATTCAACATCATGTTTCCGCACAAGTGCCTCCACATAGTTTCCCAAACCAGCAGCTGCTCTCACAAACAAGGAAACAAAAGTTTTTAAAGTCAATAAATAATAAGAAATAAAAATTATAAGTAGGCACTATAAAAAACACAGCAAACCTGGATCAATAGCACCAGCAGTTGTCAATACAATTAGCTGGCCATCATAAATAATCTCAACCTGCAGGATTCGACCAACATCAAAAGGCTCTGGAGCATAAACTGATTTCCTAGCACCTGGATTAACCAAGATAGATGAACAAAATCAGATCCGAATAGGAACAAGATCATTCTGTTACCCACAAGAGTCAGATATTAGCATCTTGATCTAAATAATTCTTATGTCATGATTTCCAAGTAGCTTACAGGAATTATTTGATATGACAAAGTACTCTTAAGCAAAAACAGCCTGCCCCAATCACTTTCCACATCAATATTGTAAGTACTGAACCAGTTAGACCACCGGTTCAACAATAATTAAATAAAAGAATTCATAAAACAATAATAAAAAATAACCAGGACAAAAAACCCGGCAGGTCAACTGGTTATTTTTATTTAAAAAAAAAAAAGGAGATTATCTAAATAATGACTTTATAGTCAAATTCTCTATATGTCAGTCCTTAACCTAAACTCTAGAAGGTAGAAAGAATGAATACCAAAATTGATCTACAAATACATCAAGAAATAGAAAACCAGTACCCAAATCAATTGAATTAAAGAGTAGCACACATGGGCAATTCTACTTTTCATGATTTACCTCCAACCTTGATAAAATAAATCACAAAAAGTTATTTCCAGCCGCAATGGTGTTCAGCTATAAGGAATAGAAAGTATTGAAACAATGATTGGCTGAAGAGATAACAAAATACAGCACGACGAGCAACAAGATATTGGCATATTTACTGATAATAATTAACAGAAGAAAGCAAATGAAGACACTATGAAATGCATTATGACATTAGTTTCTTTCATTTAGAAAAACAGTCTCCCTGCATTAAACACCACCCGTTCAGTAAACATAAAGAGTAAAGAAGATTGCCATCTTTACCTGATATAAGCTCCTTTTTGCTAGTTTCAGATGAAATACGATACCACTGAATTGAGCATTCGGAAAGTTCGGGAGCAATATCAGAGCAAGGTTTAATCCGCAAATATGAACCTAAAGTTTCAGAGCCGTCTAATTCATATATATGAGATATAGTTTTCTCCATTCTCTTGCTTCTTGCCAGCTGCAAAAACAGTAAAGCAAAGCAGAAGGTTAAAGAAGTCAATGATTAAAGAAAAAGAATGGAGTAGATGAACCACTATTCCACACAAATGCCTACAAGAAATTAGAAAATGAATGAATCAGAAGAGTTGAATTGAAAATCCAGAACTAAATGGTAAAAGGCAAACCTCTTTTTGAAGTAGTAAGGAATGCTTAGACTTCTCTGCAAGTTGAATCCTTAATGCACGAAGCTCATGTTCCATATCCATAACCTGCAAATTGCTGTTAGTAACTCATCCACTATTTCAACTAAAATGAATTGAAATAAGATCTTGCATCATGTTGTCAATTTGATATGCCATGCCACAAAGCATACATATAAGAGGATGCTTCTACAGATATTAATATAATATTAGCTTTTCGTGCAAACATTAAACAAGTCCATCCGTAGCTTTATTCATTTTGCCACTGAAGACAAGCCATCATTCAATTAGAGAGTTCTATGCAACAGACCAGACAGAGAACTTAATAATGCAACATTTTAACAAAATTTCTAATCGATATGGACCTGAAGGTTACCCTCAGCATCTGCTTTGTCCCCATAAGTCAAACTCCAACATTCACGTCCAAGTCAAATTCCAGCATTTAACACTATACATCCCACTTCATTTTCATTGTTTCCTCACCCTATCTGTGGAGGAATGCCACAGAATAAATGTCTAAGCAGATGTTCATGCTCCAACAATGATTTTTATGTTCAAGAACAGAGGTATTCATCACTAGAAAGTGGATTTCCCTTTTTCCTGTAAATTCTGTTTGAAAAGAGCAAAGAAGGGGCCGTGGCAATAATAAGAGTATAAGACTTGCCATTTGGTAATATATCTTTAAAAACCATACTTGCTTCATTTATTTTCTTAAGAATGGAGTTACCAAACAAGTCCTTTCCTTTTCTTTTATTTCTTCACTTGAAAAACAACAGCAACAGAAAAAAAAAACCCTCAAATAATAGGTACCTTACCTCAGCCTACACCAGCCAATTATATTTAAAATATACATACATATATATGCAAAAACAGTGCACATGGTCCCACACAACTTCTTTGTCGCTTTTGAATATTTAAGAATTATGATGTAAACCCACAAGTGACCTAAATAATTTAAAAGACAGTTTTAAATACCTACGAAGTATGATGTAAAGAAAAAAAAAACAACAGTTACAGATCTGAGATAAACCTTGCTTGGTTGGTGCAGCATTTTGATCCGTCTAGCCTCTTGCACCTCCTTCATTAACTCTTCCAGATCCTGAAATTCATGCAAAATCTCTGTTCTAAAAAATATGCAAAAATATAGAAAGAACTTCCACAATAAGAAAGCACAAAGTAGAAACTTCTATGGAGAACATGAGAGGCTCACAAGAAAACAGTATAAAATTAGTACTAATTGATAGTAAAATTAAGAAATGTCTAAGCAATAGATATTTCATAGTCAACAATGTGGAAAGAGGGCAGTAGTATTAGTAAAATCTTGATGCATTTACCAGGTAGGCTTTAACAATGGATATTCCCATAACCAAACTTCAAAAGTCAATACACAGAACATTCTTAAAATAAGATAACCTGTTTGCCTGAAGCTCGAGATATTTGTTCTTGCTCCTGAAGGGCCTCTTCCACTCTCTGAACTGCTGCTCTTGCACTCTCAATTTCAGCTCGAGCATGAGCTCTTTCCTCGTCAACAAGTTTCTTAGCATCTTCAGAAGCCTATATGGAGACACAAGCATGCAAAAGCAAAGCAGTAAAGGGAAATTTAATGTGTTCTATGCATTGAAGTTGAAAAAAAAAGGAATTAAGCAAATAATTTATGGACCCTGACCCAGTTAGACTACTCACAGACACTGTGAAAACAGCCTTTTTCTATTAGAAGTGAGCAAGGACAATAAAAGTGTACCAGTATAATCAGAAAGCATCAAACTAAGCATTTATACTGCCACTGAATCAGTAACTGTTCAACAACAGCAATCATAACAAGGCAAAACCAACTAAACAAATCAAAAAAGATGAGGGAAAAAGATTAAAGTTAAGGCAGGTCTCAAAAAGAATAGCTGCATTAAGTGCTGCATTAAGTGCTCTAGGATAATAGCACTGTTTAACTAGAAATAGCAAGCACAAAATTTCCTAAACTATTTTCTTAATTCAAATTTCAATAGGATATCCTCACACTCCAATCCCAAAATATACGTAAGTGAACTTTAGAGAACCATAACATAAACTACATCACCGCAGCCAAAAAAATAAGCACTTCAATAAAGAAGAAGTCATTCTTCCACTAAACTAAAATATCTAACCAAAAGGTGTCATACCTATTAACTATTCAGCTCAGGAAAAGACTGTTACAAATCGTTGCTTACTCATGATGATACATTTAGAATATATAAATGTGGAGCAAAATAATATAAAAGCTATTACAGTATCTCTCATACAAAAAAAGAACACTTAAGAAGCACTGCATGTATATGTAATAAAAATAATACATTTAATTTCTTCAGCATTTCCAGATATATTCATTATCTAAATATGCATCCTAAAAAAATAAAATTAACTTATTACGAAATCCAAAAAGAGGGATGGCACATCATCCAGGATTTATCATATTCATAGGTTATATTACCTGCTTAAGGAAATTTGCTAGTTTCTTCACTTCTGTCTTCTCTTGAAGCAACTCCCCTTCTCTTTGAGTCAGCTGAACTGCAAGAGCTTCCACCTGGGATTCCACAATTAAAGGTCATTATCGCCTCATTTGAAGTTAGCAGGCAAAATATATTAACAAGAATACATGTGACATTTTCAGGCGAACCACACAAAGGGGGAAAGATACAACCAGGGATTAAAAGAGAACATTTCAAACATTGGAAGTTTTAATATTAATATACTTTTACAAATATAATGATGCCCATATTGCATTTTTATTTTTATTTTTTAATACCATTATTCTTCTTTATAATTATTTCTTATCTCATAATTTAAATTTTCTTCTAAAAGTATTTATCCAAACAAAACAATTACAACTACCATTTTGAAATGACACATTTTAATATACCTTATATTCGAATTTCTTTAAAATTTTAAAATTCTCCATCCAGATGCACTGTAAAGTTACACCATATTCTTTTCTTCACAACTTTCACCCTTAACATTATTTCTCTATGCATCAAGATAATAGCAAAGTTTTATTAAACAAAACATAGCACTGCAATTTAAATACTAGCATTTAACTTTCAAAACTATGATAAATACATCTGGCATATCACACATATATCCAATTGTAGAAAAGCAAACTAGAAGACTAACCATGGCAATTGCTTCCTCTACATCGTCCTTGTTTCTTCCAGCTACACGCCCTTTCAAAGATTCCAGAGCATCTCTAAGCTTCTTCAAAAGGACATGTTTCTCCAATGAAGCTGCCTCTCTGAGTCGTGCCTGAATCCATTAAAGAAATAGCTTACAAAATTGTTCAAATGAAAATCCTTAGTGGTCAAGAATTAATAACAGTCTTAATGCTTCTAGACTTCGAACAGAAAAAAACAGAAAGTGACAAAGGAATCACTCACTCGAATGGACTTTTTTAAATTACTACAAAATAGTTGAGAAATGAAAATCATGACCAAAAACAGCTTAAAACAAAACGTTGATTAGTATTAACCAACTTAATTATTATACTCAGAGAGAAGACTCATTTCCTCAATCCAGTGACATTCCAAGATGCACAAAAAACGATAAACAACCCATAAAACAAAATTTACTATTGTACTGATCTTAGTGCCATTCATTTACAAAACTGAGATAACTTATACGAAGTTCCCACCAACCTATCTACAATTCCTAGAACTCTTCATAATGATAAAATAACTAAATAAGTCAATCTAATATTAGGCAATTTAATTAAATATCTATATCAGTCTATCTAAAATAATTCCACAATGCATAAGTAAACGAACTTAAAATGAAGTTGACCTCTTCAGACAACTTAGCAGCAGCAGCTAACCCCTTCTCGAATTTACTAGCAAGGTCACGAACAGAGAGGCGTTTCTGCTGCTCCAGTAACAAGGCGGTCTCACGTGCAACGACCTCCTTCATGGTCAAAACTTTAGGGTCTTCTTTGGCATCCACAATCTGATTATTTGCCCCAATTTTGTAATTGGGAAAACGACTCGAAGCAAATATCACATCAGCTGATACAGCTGAAACTGCTTCCTTTTGCATAGTATTGCCAAACTCACGACTTACCCTCGTCATTGTTCCAAACTGAAACTCTGTTAGATCATCAAAAATAAATAAATTTCTGGCTTCTGAAGAAGGATTTGAAATTACTACAAAGTAATTGAGAAAGGAAAATTATGACCAAAAGCAGCTTAAAACAAAATGTTGATTAGTATTAACCAACTTAATTAGTATAATAATAGCAGCGGCAGTTCAATCATGGCCAAATGCAAACCAGAAAAAGAGAAAGAAAAAATAAATTACAGATAAATTTTTGTTTTAAATCACAAAAAAGAAAATCTCCAAGCTCTAACCAAAACAAAACACCACTTTAAACACGTGCAAATAAGAGAGAAAATGAAGAAATGATTTTTTTAAAGAGAGAATATTTGGTTATCTGAATTCAAAAACCCTAATTTAACACAAAAATAAAAAGGAAAAAGAAAAAGAATTGGAACTTACAGATCAAGAAAATTTGTGAAAACAAAAGGGAATTAAATAGCCGAACTAGATTGCAGGGTCAGATAGAATGAGATGGAAGAGAAGTTTAAGGATTACGTTAGAAAATTCAAAATAAACAGTAGAAGATGAAATGAAAAATAAAGAGAGAAAGAGAATATGCAATGAATTTTTTTCAGTGGCGTTTGGTTGTTCAACTTTTTGAAAAGGAGAGTGCGGAAAGAAGAAGAAGAAAAAGGCCGCCCTCCTTCGGATTTTACTTCTTATTTTATTTTATTTTTTAAATTTTATTGCTTTATATATTAATTCTTTTAGTTCTTTTATTTCGTCGAGGCCAACCAACGCCAAAGGAAATGGTAAGAAATACGACAATATCTGCTGTCTGGTTGTCCACTAACTTTTAATTTTACTGTTGCAGTTGCTTTAGGTTAATAAACCATTGATTTGTTTGCAATGGTTTTAGTTTTTACTAACGCCTTTGATATATTATTTTCAAATTTCTTAACCATCTAACAATTCACAATTTAGCTTATCTAACTTTATATAATCAAATTTGATATATTATCTTTTTATTTAAAATTTGAAAGTGGGTTATGAGTAATTTTAAATTTTCTATAAAAAATGGATAGGATAAATTAATTTTTTTTAAATTTTTAAAAAAATTCAAATTATTTCAAAACATGATAAGTTAACATTTTTTAACGTTCAAACTTATTACCATTTGTAGTTTTGCTTAGAGGTGTTTATGGGCCGGGCAGTCCGACCGAAATTTGGGAGGGTTTAGGCAAAAATATAAGCCCGAAAAATGGGTTTGGACAAAAAATAAGGCCCGTTTAAAAAATGGGCCGAGCCTCAGATAAGGTGTTTTTAGCCCGGCCCCGGTCCGGCCCGAATTCACTAAATGACAAAAAAAAAACTGCTATTTTTTTATTTTTGAATGTTATTTTCTCCCTATTTTGCTACCATATTACTATTATGTTGCTATTATTTTATTGTTATTGATTGAATATTGTATAAAACTTATTTTATTGTTAATCTTGTTATTATTTTAAAGGCATTTGTTAATTTTATTATTATTTTAGAGGTATTTTCTTGTTAAAGTACATCTATCTTAGTGTTATTTAAGTCTACATATTTTTTTAAAATTTATTTTCAATTTGTTGGGAAATATTTATTTTAATTTTTTTAGTATTTTTGATATATTATATATATTTAAAAATTATATAAAATAATATAAAATTTAATACGGGCGGGCTGGGCCGGACCCGGATTTTAGCATTTTTATATGGTTCGGGCTTGGAAAAAATTTTAGGCCCATTTTTTGGGCTCGGCCCGGCCAGGCCCGGCCCATTAACACCTCTAGACTTTTGCTTACTTGCTTCATTAAATGTACTTGTAATGCGAAAATACCAAACTGCCATTTAGCCTATAGTACAAGAATTTGTCATTAACCTTCTCTATTTTATTCATCATCACACAAAGCTCAGAAGATAAGAATAACAATGAATAATATTGGACACACATGATCATAAGATAACGCGAATGTTTTAAGATTTATATAACATGAATATTAGCATATTGAAATTTATATAAATATCAACCTTTTTGCTTATTAAATTGTTACGTTTTTAAAAAATATATAAATACAAAATATTTTAAACACAACTATAACACAATTAAATACATGAATTATCGAATTAAAACCACAAAATTTTAAAAGAAAAGTCAGAGTTTTCAACATAAATGATGTGCTTCGCTATACTTCGAAATATTATATTAAAGTCTTTTTTTTTATTTACTTCCTAGCATAATCATTCGTAGGTTTTTATATATATATATATACATATAGAATGTTTAGAACTATTTGTAATTCCTCTCTAACCGTTAAATAAGAGGATAATATGCTTCAACATATTCGAAGTCATGTCTTCCTACACTGACAACAATACCTATGCCAACTGAGTTAAAACTCAATTTAAAATTAAAACTTACAATAAATTATACAAAATTGCATATAAATTGAGACATAAATGAATATAGTATAAACATTATATAAATATAACAAAATCCATCTAAGGCATAACATAAAAATAACATAAACATGATATAAATATATAATTGTGTGAAAATCTATTTAAGTTAAAATATCAAATTACAATTTTTTTATAATCAAAATTCATATTTTTATTAGATAAATAATTTAGTAAAACAAATTTGAGTACATTACATTGAAAATATATGACCGTAAAACAAACCGTTAGCACTGATAGAAAATAATAAATTGTACGTAAATAAACGAAATGACTACTGTGCCGTGGAAGAACCATTGCTTTAGAAGTAAATTCGTCTTGATCGATGTAATCGCATAATAGACGTCGCTCTCTAAGGTTAACACAAAACTCTAATATTTGTACATCTGAATAAAGAATGTGAAATTCGATTGGTATTGCTCTTCTCGAAAAAGAATATGAAAAAATAAGTCAAGAAAACAAGACTGAAAACTTGATCGGAATAAGTGTCTAGAAAAAATTTTTAGAAACGAGAACAGAGAAGTTTTGAGAAAAATTGATTTATGTATTGTTATGTGTTTAACGAGGAGAATGACCCAACTATTTATAGGATTTTCTGAAAGGTAAAACAGTAAATTTGAAGAGGTAAAACAATAAAAATCACAACATATTTTGTAACAATTTAGAAACGGAAATGATATAAATTTTGTAAAAGAAATAACTAAAAATTTATCCAAAAAAAACATGCACGATATATATAATAAACACAGACTTGAACCAAGTGAGCAGCAACAATAACACACGTGTTGACCCTTAACTTTAATTACTCAATAAAAATAAGAAATAAAGCTACCTTTAGAAAATGGAGAAAGGATTGTATGAAACAGTGACGCCACGTCATCTGTATCCCTTTCCAATAGTTTTATGCCACATCAGTATTCTTATCCTGAATTTCAGGATTTTAATTTGGATTTAATTTTTTTCAGGATGAAAATGTTGATGTGGCATAAAACTATTGGAAAAGAGATACAGATGACGTGGCGTCACTGTTTCATACAATCCTTTCCCTAGAAAATGTTATTGAGATTACCTTTGATCAAATTTTAAAATTGACATGACAACTTTTAATTAGACTCAAAGGTTTTAATATTTAAATGTGGCTTAACTCATCCAAATTATAAACTAACGAAAAGTATTTTTGAATATTTTTTAAATGTGTAATAATTAATATGGATATAATATATGAAAATAATAATCACTAGAGTATTCGTATTTTCTTTTTTCTGAAAATGACCGTTTGAAGAAGCTTTTTGTTACTTATGGATATATTAAGTTACAGTGTTAAAAAAATTAATTATTAGCATATAAACTACAAATTTTATGCTTTTTTAAATTCATTTTCATATAAGAAAATAAAGCACCGACCGGTCCTAATTAAAGAATTCAAATTTCTTATCATTTCAGTTTTTAGACTTTGAAAAGTTTATTTATTTTCAATTAACGGGTGGTTAACAAAATTCATAGGATAATTTAGATTGGAAGTTGGTCAAAACGAAGCGTGGACACATCGTTGGTGTGGTTTTATGTGTTTATTTATTTGGGCTGTTTGTTTACCTCTGATTTCAAATTATTAAATTGTTTACAAAAATAATAATAAAGAAATGAATAAAGAGCTGACCGGTTGCTCTTGAGCCTTGAGACGACCGTTCTCTTATTTTAGGTTATCTTGCCTCCCAATAATTGAATTTGTTTAAAGGTTAAGTTATGGTTTTGATGAAAGGAAAATAAATATTTGATATATTATTAGTAAAAAAATAGATTTTATAAGTAGAATTTAAAAGAATATGGTAAATATTAAGGATTAAAAAGACAAGGCAGGGGCAGAATTTAAATCTTATTTGTAGGATTAAATTATTTAATTGAACTGTATCAACTACTAAATTTTGATAAAAATATTTAATTTAAAAATAGACAAAAGTTTTGTTAAAAATAAGCCGAGTTGGCTCTAATAAACTTGAATATGAATACATTCAGTTTGTTTTTCAAATTTTGTAATATATTTTTTTAAATTTATATATTGAAATTAAATATATATTTATATATATATCTGCGACAAATTAAATTCTTAAATTTATGTTTGTATAGAGTTTTTTGGCTGAGAAAATAAATGTTACAAATAAGTGAACGAGATGTATCGAAATAAGGCGGAGAAGAAAATTAGAGTAAATTCGATAACATTTAGCACAACAACAAGTGATAGTTGGCAAGATAGGGAAAGAGGTGTATGATTAAAAATAAGACTGAGCAAATGAATAAGTTAAAAGAGGGTTTTTTTTAGAAATAGTTTTTGAGAGTTTGAATGCCAAAGTTCTAAAAGTTATTTCACCGGTCGTGAATCTATTTATAATGTCTTAATAATGAGAATTATAAAGTTGACAATTAATAGAGTGATTAAATTAATTTTCAATTACAATGACATTAATGATCAATAGGAGATGACAGAGGGTTTTGTTGATGATGGTGACAATAAATTGTGAAACAGAGTTTAATGAACTCTGTTTCTGAATGAAATGAAAAGCACTCAAGGTTATTGAAAATGTTAAGAGTAAAGCTGTAAATAACTCCATATTTGATTCACCAAGTCAAGTTCTCCGGAATATTCCAAAAGTAAAGATAACGCAAAAATCCTTTGAGACTACTTCCACTTCTTTTACTTTGGTGAAATAGTATCATGTGAAACATCTTCTAAGGATGAGTTGTTCTCAATGTAGAGGTTGTTTAGAACAAAAGTTGTTCCGTGGTAATATATTTTTTTGGAAGAAATTATTTTGAATAATGATTCTTCTAGAAAAAAAAAAACACAATTGTTCTAAATGAAGCTATTCCAAAAAACGGTTGTTTTAAACATAATTGTTCTTAAACCGTCGTTATTCTAAACTAGAGTTATTTCGAATTTTAGTTATTCTCAACATGAGTTATTCTCAGATGATAGTTACACTGGATGACAATTATTCTAACTAAAATCTTGATTTGAATTTAGTTGTTCTGAATAGCTATGCTCAAAGGACTGCTATACTAAATGACAATTGTTCTTAACTAAAGCCTTGATTTGAACATAATTATTTTCAAATAACGATGGTTTTGAACAACAATTGTTTCAAATAATTATGGTTCTTCTAAAAAAGATATTAAAGCTTAACAATACAATATCTTGAAATGGTAATTACAACCAAATATCTACTAAATTTAAAAATTGAACTAAAGAAAAAATAATTCTAATAAAACACAACATAATTAAAAAATAATTGTATAAGTGAACCTAAATTTACTATTTACAAATATATTTAAATGAGTTGAAATCCAACAGATATTGATACCGTAAGAAATCCGGTTTATGTTGATTAACACCTATACTGGAGATGAATTATTCTTATTTAATGTAAATGGTTAATCTTTTTATTGTTTTATATTGGATTTATAAATGGATTTAATTAACTTATAAGAAATTATCCACTCACATATAAATCTAGCAGACTTGCTGGTAAAAACATTCATCAATCAGACCTCAACATTTGAGTTTTTGAACACTCAAATTATTTGCAATTGTTACGTGTTAAAAAAATAATATTAGAACTACAGGAATAACAGAAAATGCATTTAAATGGAAAAGGAATTTATTAATTTATTATTATTTGTAATGTATTATATTTTTTGACGAATCTATTATTCTTTATTTTATAAAAATATTTATGGAATATAAATTTTAGTAATAAAAAAAACCCAAAAGGAACTTCAATTCTACGTAAGTAACTAAAAAAATGAATCACTTGTATTACTGTTTAGGGTGAGAATTTTCGGCATCGCCGTAAAAAGAAGCGGCGGAGGAAGAAAAAGAACTAACCCAATTTGCAGGTAATTTGACAAGGCTTCTATCTTCTCTTTTAATTTACTTTAATTAAAACATTTTGCAGAGAGCTTAAAATCGGCCACTTTAGAGTTAATTACAGTTTAATAATAATAGTAATTTCACTATTTAGATCGTAATAATTGGTGATGGCGACTTTATAAAATTAGGAATTTTCGAATTTACCTTTGATTTTCATTTGCCCAAACTCCCCCTTCTCTCTGTCTTGTTTATACTTTGTATTTATTTGTAGGAATTCTACGTTTGTTCAATTATTTATTTGTTTGCGAGTGTGAAGTAATGTGAACGAATAATGTGATGATTATTATTTTTAAATAATTCATGTAAAACTTCAAACTGAAAAAATTGGCTGGAGGCCTTGAACATGTGTTTGTGTTCATAGTTTAACTTTATGCTACCCAGACACGAGTACACTTTTTTTTTCTTTTTTTCTTGGTTTCTAAAATTTTCTATATATTTGGATATCATCTCATGGTATCTGTGTTCGAATATGCATCAGACATAGGTGTTGTACACGTTACATGAGTACTTTAAAGGAAATGAAGAGCTTAGATGACATAGGTTGAACTAGGGTTGTAAACAAGTTGAGTCATAGATGACTCTTTCGTTGGTAAGTCTCTAGTAGTATATGGAAGTGAGCTCAAGTATTTCAACATTGGGGCGCTTGTTGGTTCTCAAGTCTATCAATGTTATATTCTTTACTATCTTGAATTCATTCAACCGTATAATATTGTATTTTACTATTATATATAAATAAGATAGTTTGAATCTATTTTAAACTAACTGAACCAAATGAGTTGAGCTTGAGTTTGGGAAATTAAACGTGCTCATATTGGAGCTCAATTTTCTTACTGTTTTGACTTGACTCAGTTCAATTATGCTCCCCTTGTATACTGTTACTAAGCTTCCCACCCATCATGGTTTTTGTTGTCATACGGTGTTATTGTGCAGGTGTGAGTTTACAGGAATGTATCGCAAGTCATACTAGACACTTAGTTCCAATGCTAAAGACAAGGGAAATTACTGCCAGTGGTCAAGCGCAATTGATTATTGCCTTGCCAAGCTACTAGCAGAGCAAGTAAGGAAAGGTAATAAGACAGACAACGGTTTGAACCCTGCGGCATATATGGATGCCCTAACGGTCATAAACAAAAAATTTGGGCTTGACTTGACAAAAGAACATCTAATGAATAGGCTAAAAACTTGGGAAAAACAGTTTGGGATATTAAAAGAGCTTCTTGCGCAAAGAGGATTTAAGTGGGATGAGAAACAAAGGATGGTTGTTGCAGATGCTTGTGTGTGGAAAGATTACACCATGGTATATTTCATGCACTTTGAGACAGTTACAATCATATCAAGAATTTTGAAAATCCGTTTATGCACATGACTTTGAATAATGTGATGATGGTATTTGTTTCCCTCAGGCACATCCAGATGCCAGGCAATTCCAGGAGAGATCTATAGACAATTACGAAGAGTTATGTATTATTATTGGCAATGATCAAGCAATTGTGAGCTGTTTGGAAAATGTCGAAGAAACTTATATGCAATCTGCAGCCAGTGGAGATGGTTTAGACGCTGCCAGTTCATCTGACATTCATAGTGATGACAACCATGTCAGAAACTTGCGGTAGACTGATGCAATGGATTACTACCTAGGCAAGAGTCTTGTGGAGAAAGTGAAGGAGGGGCATAAAATGGATAATGCCTTACCATGGGAGGCATATGACACTGTTCTGTCAACCTTAAATGAGAAAATTGGGTTTGAATTGACGAAAGATCACATTAGGAATCGGCTTAAAACTTGAAAGAAGCAGTATGACACTTTAAGGGATCTGTTGTCTCATCCTAGTTTCAAATGGGACAGAACACGGAAGATGATCATTGCAGATGACTCAGTATGGACCCACTATGTCTAGGTATGTCCACTTTAAGTAAAACTTTTACACGTATTAGATACCTTTGTACTATTACAAGCACATATTCTTCCAAAGCTTCAATGTCAGTCGGAAAAAAAAAAGATTTTGTATAGTATATTCTATCCTAAATCTTTTAAGAAGTTAATTAGTATGTGATTCCGGGTTACAAAGCCTACCTGCTTCAAATGCATCATAAATCCTAATATATGGTTTTTGCAGATACAGTAAAATGCTTTTATTTACTAGTTACATTACAATTTACATGCATGTTAACACTGCCTTTCTTTTTTACTTACTAACCTTTGAAAACTCTTAGAAGAGGTAAAAAAGAGAAGGAAACTTTTACACACTGTTTTAAATTGCCCTTGACTTTAGGTCAATGCCCCATCACGAACTTATAATAATGTGAACGACGAGACCCAACTAAGGGTTTTATGTTATTGAGAATGTCATGTGGTTTAGGCCTGAAAGTAGTTTGGTGGTGGTGTCTTGGGGGATTACACTAAGATAAGAGGTGAGTTGAGAAGATAACTTGTTGATAAATATTTCTATAAATAGTTTTTAAATAATTTATTAGTAAGTTGAGGGTTTTAGGCTGATCATTGTAGAAATTAATACTAGAGTTGATTAATCATGATCTATTTGTGTAGTTGTCAAGATTATTTGTGTTCAATCTAAAATATAAATTTTAAGGCATGGAAGAAAGGAAAGAGCATAGCATTTGATGACATTGACAATTTCTCTGGTCAATGCAAGCACCTTAACTCAAGAGGAGAATGCCAAGACTCTTTGCATTAGGCTTCATGTCTTCTTGCGCAAGCTTCTTATTGCTATTCAAGAAACATTCCCTGTCCTCTTCCTCTGCCAATTTGTTCTCCACTTTTGGATATCGTTCTTTTCCTACTAGTTATTGTGAAGAACATAATTCGCTTGGGTTGTATTTTTTAGGCATAGTTTAGGTTATTGTTAGGTCTGACATTGAATATTTCTGTCAAAAAATCAAAGATTTATTGGACCTTTAATATTGGAAAATAAAATATTTGGTGTCAATATTTATCTTATATGATAAAATAACAAAGCATGGACTGGTATAGACATAATAGATATGCATATAGATATTATTAGTCTATCTTACTCCTACTTCATGCATCCCAGCGTTGCCTTGTGATGATGTGCATGCTTGGTATTTAATGTGCATGAGTGTATACTTGTAGTTTTGTGTGCTTGTGCGTGTTAATCCATGTGATGTTTTCTGAAAAAGAAATTAATGTGCCTTCTTTGAGTTGTATTGTTAAACTCTTAAGTTCATCATCTTTCGTCCTTAAAATCTGGCTAGTTTCCTGCTTTGTTTACAGGCTCACCCTGAAGCAAGGACTTTCCGTGGAAGAGTTATTGAGAACTATGATAACTTGTGCACAATCTTTGCCAACGATAATGACGTTGCAGAGGCTGTTGATATCTTCCCTGTTCAGAACAGCATGAAGGTCAAAGATCAAGTGAAGGACATGCGGTGGACATATGAGATGGACCAATGTCTCAGCAAGGTTCTCGCAGAGCAAGCCAAACTTGGAAATAAGAGTAAATCAGACAACAAACTAAGACCTGCTGCCTATGCAGTAGTAGTTTCAGCTTTGAATAAAAGGTTTCAGTTTGACTTGACAAAAGATCATATAAGGAATCGTCTCAAGACATGGAAGAAACAGTACGAGATTCTGAAAGGGCTCTTGCATCATGGTGACTTTGAATGGGATAAAACACAAACTATGGTCAGAGCAAATGACTGCATGGAATCGATATATTAAGGTAAAAGATGTTTTGCAGATCTGAATGATGAAATCTTCTCTTCAATATACTGTCTGAGCCTTTCTTGAATTTTGTTTTTCGTTCTTTTCTGGAAAAGAGAAATCCAGATGCCAGGTCTTTTCGAGGACGGATCATAAGAAACTACAAGGAGCTATGAGCTATCATTGGTAGTGAAGATCTGCCCGAAAGTTCTCTAAATAGTAGTAATGATGATGTAAATTTGGTTGCAAATAATGAAGCTGCAGATACAGAGGAGTTGTTTTACAATCAGAGTGATGCTGCAAAAGAAAGGAAGTACATATTATAGACTGATGAGATGGACCGATGCTTAACCGAACAGCTGGTGGAGCAAGTGACTCTTGGAAATAAGCTTCAGAAAAGTTTTAAGCAAGTGGCACTTAAAGCTGCTGTTTCCATTATAAACAAAAAGTTTTCATTGGACTTGACAACTGAGAATATTAGAAACCGGCTCAGGACCTGGAAGAAACAATACAGACTTGTGAAAGAACTCCTCTCTCAACATGGATTTGAATGGGATGAGAGACAAAAGATGGTTATTGCAAATGACTCTGAATGGCGACAGTGCATCAAGGTAACTTTTAACCAAACTGATTTAAGAGTACTTATTAAAATTGAATGGTTCCCGATAGAAAGGAAAAATTCTATGCATTTGCATGAATTTTGAATGACTAAATAACAACTCGTGTGGCTGACTTGCTTTTATGCATTTGCTGTTTTCATCTGTATATCTTACAGAGAAACCCTGATGTGAGCTGCATACGAGGACGAGCTATTGATAATTTCAACGAGTTACATGTTATCCTTGGCAATGAGCAGCGGGCAGACACTTGTCCAAAGCAGGTGATAGAGTTGTAAATAATATTCAAAACGGCAAAGAGGCTATAGAAGTACCAGTGCAGGTCATGGTTGATGAAGACATGTGCGACAAAAATACTGATGATGACATTCAAGTTTCATCTCAGCGGACAATATCTAGATCTTCACCATCATGTTCAAAAGAGGCATTAAAGAGGAGGCGTAGCAGTGATATAATGTTAGACGTGATGGGTGCTATGGCAGAAAAATCAGGAGGATTGCTGATGCATTGACAGAAAGCAAGGGGGTGAGCTTGGATGAACTGTTCCAAATGGTACAATCTATTCCGGAATTTGATGATGATCTTATAGTTGATGCATGTGAGTGTGTCTTTCCTTTGATGAGAAGAGAGCCAGGATGTTTATGAAACTGGATGAGATGTTAAGAATAAAGTGGTTACTGAAACGGCTAAGGGGTTAAGGTAGTTGATCTTAAATGCTTGTTATTATTATTATTTTGGTTTCAAGCAATCAATCTTAAATGCTTAATCTTTTGGTTTCAAGCCATGCAAGGGGTGGTATTTGGGTTAGGAAACATGTATAGAAAATATTTACACTATGGAGAGTCTACAACAGTGGGGACTAATATTCTATTCACTACCAATGCAGGTTTTTTTACTCCACAAACTGTTCTTATATTATAAAAAACCTTAAACGTGACAATTTCTTCTACTACAGATAATAACTTCTAGTTGTGGTTTTATTATATATTATCAATTAATAATAAACTAATTCACATTTATTTAGAGATTAATGTATAAGAAAAATATCTATGAAATTATAATATTTACTAAACTTTTCTGCTTACATAAATATATTATTATTTAAAAGTTTGATTAAGCTAATATTATTCATCAATCAGTTTCAATTCAATTATGTAACATCGAAATCTGGTCAGCTTTATAAATATTTGAACTTAAAATTCTTACCATCTCAACTTTACCAGTATAATTTTTATTATCTTAATTTCAATCTATGATTGTGTATGAGTCATGTTTCATTAAATTGAATTATGCACTTTAGTAATTATTATAATACTACATACATAAAATATAAACTCTATAAATAGTCTAAAAAAACATAATCTGAACGGTGTCTGCCTTTGATAAAGCAGGGGAATTTTGCATGTCATTACAATACCAGCATGCACGTAAAGACATGTAATTACAGTAATCTAACCAAAATTCTCCTCTCCCTCTGCTGCAAGTCCAAATCTTTTCTCCAAACCAAACAAACTCACGCCTTTGCCATCCTCCATGGCCTCCTCCCCACTGATATTTCCATCTCCGCCTCTCTCATTCTCCGCTACGCTGCTTTCAGTTCCCCTTCAACTTGTCACCTTCTGTTCCAACAAGCTCTTCCCTATTCTCGAACACCTTTCTTATGGAACACCTTCATCCGTGCTTTATCCATTGCTAGAGTTAAGCACGACGGATTTCAGTTTCATGTTTACAATACAATGCTTCGAACCGGAATAAAACCCGACGTCCATACTTTTCCTTTCCTTCTCAAGGCATGTGCCGATGTTTTTTGTTTTAAAAAAGGTGTGGAGATTCATGGAAGTGTTATTAAAACTGGGTTTGGTGAAGATGTTTCCGTAGGGAATACCCTTCTGCTTTTTTATGGCAATTGCGGGGGTTTGAGGGAAACGAGGAAAGTGTTTGATGAAATGCGTGAGAGAGACGTTGTGTCGTGGAATACGGTTCTTGGGGTTTTTTCGGTTAATGGATTTTACTTGGAAGCCCTTAATTTTTTCTCCCTGATGAATTTTAGTTCTGGGATGAAGCCCAATATGGTTACTTTTGTCACTCTGTTGCCTGTTTGTGGAAGGATCGGAGATAAAAGGTTGGTAGCGCAGATTCATGGGAGTGTTGTTAAGGTTGGATTTAATTTTGAAGTTAGCATTGGGAATGCATTGGTTGATGCATACGGGAAATGTTGGAATTCAGATGATTCAAAACGAGTTTTTGATGAAATGGTGGATAAAAATGGGGTTTCTTGGAATGCAATAATTACTAGTCTAGCTTACATGGGGCTCAATAGGGATGCATTGGATATGTTTAGGTTGATGATGGATGTTGGGCTGAAACCTGATTCCTTCACTATATCAAGTATGATAGCACTGTTGGTTGAATTAGAATTTTTCAATTTAGCAAAGGAGATTCATGGTTTTAGTTTGAGATTTGGTATCGAACATGATGTTTTCATTTCAAACACATTGATTGATATGTATGCAAAATCAGGTCACCCCAGTGCAGCTTCAAATGTGTTTCACCACATGAATGTTAGAAGAAATGTTGTTTCATGGAATGCCATGGTTGCCAATTTTGCTCAAAATAGGCTTGAATTAGCGGCTATAGAACTACTAAGAGAAATGCAGGCTCATGGCGAGGTTCCAGATTCTATCACCTTAACAAATGTTCTGCCAGCTTGTGGACAGGTAGGGTTTCTTCGAAATGGAAAAGAAATTCATGGTAGAACAATTCGTCTTGGATCCAACCATGATCTGTTTGTTTCTAATGCTCTGACAGACATGTATGCAAAATGTGGATACCTAAATCTTGCTCAAAATGTCTTTAACAACTCAGTTAAGGATGAAATCTCTTACAATATTTTGATTGTAGGCTATTCTCAAACTAGTGAATGGACAAAATCTGTGGGTTTATTCTCAGAAATGGGGCTCATTGGCTTGAAGCATGATGTAGTTTCATTCATGGGTGTTGTATCAGCCTGTGCAAACCAAGCCGCATTCAAGCAAGGCAAAGAGATCCATGGACTGGCAGTGAGAAAGCATTTTCACACTCATCTCTTTGTTGCTAATTCCCTATTGGATTTCTACATTACATGTGGAGAAATTGACACTGCTAGGAAGCTCTTTGACCAGATTCAACACAAGGACGTTGCCTCATGGAATACTATGATTTTATGTTACGGAATGTTAGGTGAATTAAACCTCGCCATCAGTTTTTTTGAAGCAATGAAGGAAGCAGGCATTGAGTATGATTCAGTTTCATATATTGCAATACTATCAGCTTGTAGCCATGGAGGACTACTTGATGAAGGGAGGAAATACTTCGAAGCAATGAAAGCTCAGAAATTTAAGCCAACAGAGATGCATTATGCGTGTATGGTTGATCTTCTTGGCAGGGCTGGCCTACTGGAAGAAGCAGAACAACTTATTAAAAGCTTGCCAATTACCCCAGATGCTAATATTTGGGGTGCTTTACTTGGAGCATGCAGAATTTTCGGAAATGTTGGGTTAGGGTGTTGGGCTGCTGAGAATTTGTTTAAGTTAAAGCCCCAGCATGCTGGATACTATACTGTGCTTTCAAACATGTTTGCCGAAGCAGGGAAATGGGATGAGGCAAATAGGGTTAAGGAAATGATGAAATTGAGGGGCGCAAGGAAGAAACCTGGCTGTAGTTGGGTTCATATCCAAGACCAGGTTCATGCTTTTGTTGTTGGAGAGAGAATGGAGAGATTGAATCCAACCTTATGGCTTGCTTGATATAGTATAATTTTGTTATGGCCATTTTTTATACATTGGCAGTTCATTTGATGAGATTGTTTTTGCGTATTTGTCAAGGATAGGAATGTGAAAATGGGGAAGGAAGTGAAAGGGAGTAGGGTCAGCATGGACACACTCATTTGGCCCTATACAGTGAGCAAAGGATGTTTCAGCACTCCATGGCACCCATCTGAGGCAGGGAAGGAACAATGGCGTGCTGGTGCCCATATTGATAAAAAACCGGCGCCTGAATTTGATCATGTTTACTGTCAACCAAGCCTGGCGGGACTACCCCTTGGACAGTATTTGATGCTGAAGGAGCTCCTATCTGCCCAGTTTTAGCCTGCAACTGTCAAGATGGAAGAGAAAAAGAACGAGAAAATCAGAATTTACATGTTCACTCACCTGCCTTTGCATCAACACCAACTTCCTATCGCTTCAAAATTCTTTAAAATCAATATTTATTCTTTTTGTAGCCTTGAAACAGATGTAGTTCTAGGGCTTCTCTGAGACGAGAGCAACGCATTTTGTTTTTAAGTTCCAATTGATGGGTCTAGTTTTCAAGATAGTAAAATGAATGTAAATCAATAATATAATTTGCATGTCAATTATATGGGGCAAGTAGGAAGGGGCTAGGAAATGAAGAGCTAACACTAAAAGAGAAAAAAACTTAAAAGAACTCAAAAGAAGAATAAATATATGCACATATTTCTTCATAGAGAATAAACAGAAAATTTATTACTTTATCTAAAACAGATTGAACCAAATTGTTTGAGGAGACTCACAAATCAATTCCAAAAAAATTCCAAAGCTTTGCCCTCCTGAAACTCAACTTGCACAGTTTAAAAGATTCATACATATTCCAATCTAGTGTTTATGTTGCTAAACATGTTTAGATCCACCAACTCCTTTTGCCAATACACGAATCTCTAAAAAATCTCTTGAAACTCATTTTGCAAAATCATATTCATTCCAAGCACATATATCAAAAGTGATCAAATGTGTTGTCATGCTTAAACTACTAACTGATTGCTGTGACTGTTATGAGTTGTGACAAACTACAGCTCTGCAGGAAGAGTCATTATCTATGACCCATAGACTCATTTCTTGAAGATGCTTCTGAATCGAATTCATATCTAACTCTCTGAACCAGTAAACCACCTTTTTATTAGTTTCCAATGCTTGATTGAGATTTTGGTTACCAATTTTCATGCCAAAGCTTTTCTCATCAATGCGCTTAAATCTGATTCCTTTCTGTCCCACCAGTTTTGCCAATACAGATGCAAAATTTACGGTATCACTTGGTAGTGCAATCTTATCCCCCATAGCTGCAACATCATGTAGAAAATCATGAGTCCAAATTTTGTGAGCAGAAGGTGAGTTCTTGACATAGAAGAGGTCCAAGCTCTCCCCTGCATAAAAGTTGTCCATGGGATCAAGAAAAATTTCATTATCAACAAAAACCATGTTTCCATCCACCACCCAAGTATTATAACCCAATTCTAAACCTTTTTTGACAACATAAGCCTTCAACAGAATCTCTTTGATAAGCCTAGCATTTGACTCTTGAATTCTCAGTGATTTGAATGATCTGATATCTTCGAGAAATCCATCTGCATCAATCACAGGATGTCCCCTTTGAGCAAGATGAAACAGAAAGTCAGTTGCAGGACCGATGAAAATGTAATTCCAAATATTTAGCCTCTCAAAATGGCAAAGAAGGTTTCTAGTAACTGTCTCCGACACCCCAAATAGGCTGACAAGCAAAACAGCTTCCTTTTTCTGCACAGAGGGAAGAATAGATCCAAGATCATTCAAGGACCATACAATTCTTCCAGAAACTACTTCCCTGAAACAGAAATCATACTTCTTCATAGTACTCAAAGATTTCATTTCCGGAAAATCAGAATCAAGAGAATTTTCATCTAATAGCTGAGAATCTGGCCCAGCTGTTTTTCCATAGTTAACACCAGCATCCCTGTGGGAGACGCTAAGTGATTTCTCATCTGGAAATTTTGTGTAGATATTAAAATAGCCACGAGAATGAATGAATTTAATGAACCAAGGACTCCATATTCTTTCTCCCATCTTCTTGTACCAACCCGTGGAAATCTGTGTATAGCTTCTAGATTTTAATAGATTGAAAATAAACACCAAATATACGAACAAGGCAAAACAAAGGAAAGAGCTAAAAAACTAAAAAGTTACCATCCCATCAAGAAATGGCTTGATGCCTTTTGCCCTGTGATCATCATACCACAACCTAAACTCTTTCCAAGGCTTTGGAAAGAGAAGCTGGCCCCAGGTTCCAACCAGTTGGTACAAGAAAAGACCAGAGGTCTTCTCCAGTAGCATCTTGTTTCCATGTTTACCTGGAGATGCAAGCAAACATAAGGGAGGGAATGTCGAAAGTTCTAAAAGAGAAAACAGAAATTACGATCATGTATTAGTGGTAGTTGGGGTGACATTCTTGCCATGGATGGTAACAAAATAAGAAGCAAACATATGCCTCGCACAATTTGCATCAGCATGAATTACAAAAACCCACTACAGATATGATTAAAATTCAAGCGGGCAAAACCAATTAAGAATCCACCGATAATACAGAAGACAAGTCATAACTATATCATTAAAGAGATCTTCAAAGATAAAGATCTCAGCCATCAAACCAAACAGGGAAAAATGAATTACATATGCATGAATGAGATATGCTTTTATATGAAAATTAATGTAGTTTTCATAACAGTTTCTTCTTATTAAATCACTTGATAGTCACATAGTTGATCATGACGACACAGACAAACACCCGAAGCAAACACACTTTACAAGAAGTGGATTAGTCCTCTCTACTAGATCGTTACTTGCATGTTATTACTATTTTCTTTTTACATTTTGAAAAAGAAACCGTGAAGCAAAAGCATAGTCTTCTAAAACTGAACCAATAACTAAATGTAATATTAATTTATGGTATAATTATTCATTATAAAATAAAATGGTGTAATTTGTTACCTAAGAGGATTACATTTTTTTTTCCCTTTAATACCGTTTGCTTATAATATGAGATGTCCAAACTTCAAATGAAAATTTCATTTCAGAAGCCACAGTTATGACAAAGCAAGCTTTAATTATGGGGTCGAATTTATCTTCTTTTCCAATTCATATAAATCCAGTCATTACTACCCAAAATTCATATAATTCAAATAAATAGGAACTTCAAAATTGTTCATCAAACAGTAACAATAATTTATTTCTAATTAAGGAAAAAAAATTCACATAAACTATCAAAAGAGAAAAGGAACTCTAGCAGAAAAAAATGGTACCTGGAACAAACCTTGGGCGCTGAAGGGAAGCTCCATAAACAAAAGGACTAAAATTGGAAGCATTGTAATAATAATTCAAGATCAAAGCCCTCAAATACTTAAAAAACAGTGGTGAAAGCTCCAAATCATCTTCCACAACAAAGGCGAACTCATCATCAGAAGTAGGCCACCAGGCTTCTAACCATTGAGACTGAAGACCCACATTGGTGGTTCTGTAATGAACGACCTTTTGACCCCACTTCCACTGGAACCCATCGACAAACCGCAGAATTCCAAGCGACTCCTGAAGTTTGAGGTCGATGTCGGATTGGGTTTGGTTCGGGAAATGGTCGACGAAGATGTGGAGGTGGACTGGGTGATCGGGGTGGTAGTGGGCTTTTGAAAGGGAGGTGAGGCAGCGGGTGAGGGAGTTGAGACGGTTAAAAGTAAGGACTTTGATAGTAAGGGAAAAGGTTGAGGAGGCGGAGGCAGAGATGGCGGTACTGGTGGCGATAGAGTGGGGATTTAGAGGGAATTGGGTAGAGATGGAATTTGGGCGAGGCGAGTAAAGGAGGAGGAGGATGCAGAAGGCAAGGAGGAGGAGGAAAGGGACGAAGTGTTTCTTCGGAGGGCCCATTTTCTTTTGGGGTTAGAATTTAGGGAACTGATTTGGAGAATTCATAGATCTCTCTCTTCGTACAACAGTAGCAAAAGCTCCGTGTGGGGTGGCAATGGCGGAGTTTGGTTGAATGTGAAGATCTAGGATCTAACACTTATAGCAAAACTAATAGTGTCTAACAGTCGAAAAAGAAGAGTGAAGCAGTGCGAGAGTTCAAAAAATCGAGAGGTGACGCCCAGTTGAAGGGATTGCAGCGGCGACGGCTGAGATTGGTGGTGAAGTTGCTTGCTCGTCGGAGTACCACTAAACGTTCCTGCACTGCTACAAAAATGGTTTTTTTTTTTTTTTTTAGAGTTACAAAATGTTAAAAATATATAATTACTAGATGTGTTTGGAAATGTAATAATAATACTAATAAATTGCTGTGAGATTGAGAAGGAAAACAACTTTAAGAAACCTACTTTGGGTCTTAGCAGCCTTCTTTGACGCCATAGCCCAAAATAGATGCAGTCCAAATCCAAAAAAATTAAAAATAAATCCGTTATCGGGAGATTGAACCCGACGTGAATCGAACACGCAACCTTCTGATCTGGAGTCAGACGCGCTACCATTGCGCCACGGATCCCGTTGAAACAAGTACTGGAGTTAATTTTTTTAGCTTTATGTTGTAGTTCTATTTCTTTATTCCTCAGAAAATGGAAAAAATTGCTATTATTTATCTTAGAGATGTTTTTTTCTGTTGAACATTTTTAATCTTAGAGACGGTTAATAAGACAAGAATACCTGCTTACATAACTCAAAAGTATTGTCTCTTTCTGCATGAAAAAAAAAACAAACAAACGCAACAATGGAGACTTGGGTTTTCGATTACCAATAATATAATCTTGATGGAAATCCCCTGAGAGGCAGACATTCCCATAGTTGTACATTTCTTTCATTGTCTGTGTGCTAACTGCTAAGCAAATCAATAATATATAGATATAGTATGTATTCCACACATATGTATGCTTAATCTTTTATAAACTCTTTTATGTATTTAAATAATCATTTTTTCATTTTCAAATTCCAACATACATTGAATATGCATCCTACGTAAAAATAATTATATATAAACAGCAAAATTTAAATTGTGGAATAAATAGTAGAAGTAACCACAGGTACAGGGGAACAATTGGTATTGTTTCCAAAATGAGGAATATAACTGTCCATGGAGTATTCGGCTTCAACAATAAAGCTGGGGTCTAGAATTTCTTGCCATTTCCATTATAAAGACCAGTCTCCATGCCTTGTCTTCATCAAAACAACATTGATCCACTTCATTCCAACCTCTCAAGCTTCAAAAATGGTGATTCCTACTCTATTTCACTTGCTTCTTGTTCCATCATCATTCACTACGTACTAAGCCTTGTCTCTTGGGGGCTTTTTTTTTTTTTTTTTTCAGGATGGAAAGAAAGGTGGATTCAGAGCTTGCTGTTTTGTTTTTGGTAATAAATAATCTTCAAACTCATATCCCAAACTAGGGTTTACAACATTAACTTGATAAAGAAGTAATTAAATGATGAACTCATACATGTTCTTTTTTTTTTCCTTTTGACTTTGTAGCTCTTGGGGCCCTTGAGAATATCGGGTTTGTTGCTAACATGGTTAGCATGGTTATCTATTTTCATTACTTATTGAAATTTGATCTTCCAACTTCTTCAAATACTCTCACAAACTTCTTGGGATCAGTATGCTTGCTTTCACTGTTAGGAGGCTTCATTTCGGACACTTACTTGAACCGACTGTATACGATTTTGATATTTGGATCACTGGAAGTAATAGTAAGTTTTCAATGGCAATTCAAGCATTTGCTGTGCTCAGTTTATTTCCTCAAATCTAATTCAATTATCAATTCTGCTTTCTAATTTTATTGCAGGGTTTGTCAATGGTGACCATCCAGGCTTATTCAAAAGACCTGCGTCCGGATATTACTTGCGAGAAAAGTTGTATCAAAGGTGGCATAGCGTTGATGTTCTACGGCTCACTTTCGATATTGGCTATCGGTACTGGTGGAGTCAAGGGTGCTCTTCCAGCTCTTGGTGCTGACCAGTTTGATTCCAAGGATCCAAAAGGAGCAAAGCAGCTTGGAAGTTATTTCAATTGGTACATGTTAAGCACCACTTTTGGAGCAATGATCGGCGTCTCATTCGTCGTTTGGGTCAGCATAAACAAGGATTGGTACTGGGGTTTCTTCATGGGAACTATGGCTGCCATTGTTGGATTCATTGCCATTGCCCTCGGGAAGCCATTTTATCACTATCCACCTCTTCGGAGCAGCCCTCTACTGAGAATAGCACAGGTTTCCTTCCTCTCCCTTGTTCTTATATATTGTATATATTTGTATATGCCACTCTGATATAAGAATCAATTGTTTGATTCTTCAGGTTATAGTGGTTGCATTCAAGAACAGAAGATTAATATTACCGGAAAATCCCGACGAACTTTTCGAGATCAATGATAAAGACAAATATCAGGATGATGAAAAACTCCCTCATACAAATCAGTTCAGGTGAAATACCATGAACTAGTTAATCTCACTTCATAGAAACTCATCAAGTAATTCTTCTTGACAATAATTTAATACATTTCTTGTAATTAATAACCAAACCAGGTTGCTAGACAAGGCTGCCATTGTCCCTCTAGAGACTTTTCCACAGCCATGGAAAGTTTGCACAGTGACACAAGTGGAGGAAGTGAAGGTTTTAACAAGGATGTTGCCCATCTTAGCCAGTACCATTATAATGAACACATGTTTGGCACAATTGCAGACATTCTCGGTGCTCCAAGGGGTCTTCATGGATCAACATATTTTCGGGAAAAAATTCCCTCCGGCATCGATACCAATCATTCCTCTAGTTTTCATGACATTCTTAATACCAATCTACGAGTTTGTTGTTGTCCCTTTTGCTCGAAAAATCACTGGACATCCATCCGGAATCACACAGCTTCAACGAGTAGGTGTCGGACTTATTCTCTCGATCATATCAATGGGTGTGGCCGGTATAATCGAAGTTAAGAGGAGGGATCAGTCCATAAAAGATCCATTCAACCCTATTAGTCTATTCTGGTTATCCTTCCAATACGGAATATTTGGACTAGCAGACATGTTCACCATTGTAGGACTAATGGAGTTCTTCTACAAGGAAGCTCCCTCGGGGATGAAATCGCTAGCTACATCATTCGCATGGCTGTCGCTATCATTCGGCTACTTCTTGAGTTCCGCCTTCGTCGACATGATGAACGCAGTCACCAAGAAGATCGCCCCAAGCAAGAAAGGGTGGATAGAGGGTGATGACTTGAACGAGAGTAATCTGAATCTCTTCTATTGGTTCCTAGCAGTTCTCAGCACACTTAACTTCGTTGTCTATCTGCTTTGTGCTTCATGGTACAAGTACAAAGACGACACCGCAGAATCCGAAACAGAGAGCAGAAATGATCAATAAGTTACTCAAAAACATATGAATGCTTGAATTTTTCTTGGATGAAAGCAGTGATCAGTACAGCAATAAGTATCACATAATTTATTGTGTTTAGTGATTTCTTGTCAGATTTCATGTGTATTGGTTAAGTTCGCATGTATGATATTGCAGTTCTCTGCAAATGGAATTGCCATAAATAAAACTTTTCTGCATTATTCTTGAATCAGTGACTCAAAGAGTTTCGCATTTGACTCAATGACCCAACGAAGCCATTTTGACCGATCCCTCAAAAGCCATCCATATTGCCATCAATTCAGCCCATTAAAAAAACAAAAACAATTAACCCTGATAATATTGGTAAGATGTCACAATGGCCATTTCTTAAACACCTCCACAACTACCAAATTTCAAAATAATACTCGAAACGGCCGTACTGTAGATTTTTTATATTCCACCCTAAACAACACCACCTCAAAAATAAGTGTGTTAGTAATCTCATCTTGCTAATAAATATACATTATAAATAATTTAATTAAATAATAAAGTTGAATGTTTAACTCACTCAATAGGTGGATACGGAAATTCCCTCTGCCCTTACCGTACTCCGGCTTGGTAGTTTCACCACCTTTGTCGGTGGTTGAGCCACAGGGATTTGACGGCGGACTTAAAAAGCCACCTACGCACGCTTTACGCCCAATCATTTCGGATAACGCTTGCATCCTCTGTATTATCGCGGGCTTGCGCAGAGTTAGCCGATGCTTATTCCCGATACCGTCATTGCTTCTTCTCAGAAAAGAAGTTCACGACCCGTGGGCCTTCTACCTCCACGCGGCATTGCTCGTCGGGCTTTAGCGCCCATTACGGAAAATTCCCCATCGCGCCTGCCTCCGTAGCTGGTCCGAGAGGATGATCACCACACCGGGACTAAGACACGGCCCGGAACTCCTACGGCAAAGCGGCAATGGGGAATTTTTCGCAATGGGCGAAAGACGACGCTGAGCAATGCCGTAGAGGTAGAAGGCCCACGAGTCGTGAACTTCTTTCTCGGAGAAGAAGCAATGACGATATCTGAAGAATAAGCATCGGCTAACTCGTGCCAAAGAAACGCAGAATATCAGATTGAACTTGAGTATGGTGGTACAAATAATTTTATACATAATAATTATTTTTATTTTTAAAATAATTATACTAATTATTATTTGCATCTAAAGTCCAATAACATTACTTTAAAAAAAAAGTTTTGAAGTGAAGAAAAATAATTTTATGTAATGTTGTTATAACATAACTTATGTTTCTTCACTAAATGATACTTTGATGAAACATAATTTACATAGACACTAAATGAAGAAACATAACTTATATAGACATTAAGCGATAGTTTGATGAAAAAAATATACAATATTTATGTAATACTCAATAATGTTATTTTTATAACCTTATTTTTCTCGTCCTTCATGATTTGTTGTATCTTAAAAATAAATTTAATTTTTTTAAGAAAATGTTTCACTACTCAAATTTTTATCTAAATCTTTTTTATTTTATCACTACACAAATTTTCTTATAATAAGATAATAAAATGCCAAGACAATGAAGCTTGGTATATAAATTTTAATATAACAAGTTATATAAAGTGTTGGGCAGATAATAGTGATGGTTCTCATTGTAAGATTTAGAGGTGGAGTTATAGTAGGATGAGGGCTATATAGATGGTTTCTTGTGTGTCCTTTTATGTTCCTTTTATGTTAGTGTTGAAATGAGGTATTTATAAAAGTTGATTGGGATTGAGTCATTACGTGGTTTATTTTATAGGTGTGTAGGTAGGGATGATATCGGTTCGGTTAGGTTGGATTTTTTAGATTTTTTGAATCGTTTATCATAATTCGGTTCGATTATCTGTTTTTTTCATATTAATTTTTATTTTATTTTTTTATAATTATTTTGATAAAATGAGCTTTGTTTTATAGCTTTTTAATATTATTCTGATAAGAATTTTTAATATTTTCACTATTTTAAATATAAAAAAATTTTGGTTCGGTTTCGGGTAATTGTAGTTTTTGACCCTGCATTCCACCCGTCAAAATACCTCGATTTGGATTGATTTTTGATTTGGTCGATTTTTTTACTCAACCCTAGGTGTAGGTGGTAGAGCGATGGATTGCCAGCTAAAAGCACTATTGGTACCGATGTGAAAGGACTATTTGTGGTGATTGGTCAGTGTAACACTCTTTGTCCGAGTTAACCCGATAACCCAAGCAACGATTTTTCACATTTAGGCATTGAGTCACTTAAATATTGATATTACTTTTTACATGTAATTCCAATCATATTAAACTCATTTAAGACTTCTCAAAACATTTCCAAACATTCATTACAATTTGGTTTCGATTGGAGGTTATTCGGAACCCTTTCGTGGTTTATGACAATGAAAATACGGTGACCTGAAGGAGAGTTATTGGTACTTATGAAGTTCAACACTAGTCTACATGGGCATTCCACAATACCAAATTCACAATAATTAATCATAATACTTTATTTCACAATTTTCACGATTTTATTATTCTTTTACAGTTCTTTCATTCTAGTCCACTATTTAATATTATATGAAGATATAAATTTGAACATCAAGATTTTCAAGAGCTTAATCTTTCTTCTACAATTTCTTGACTAACTTCGATCTTTATTCATATTGGTATTTTTCTCACGATTTTCATATTTTAACATACTTTTGTTTCATTTACAATTTAATCTATAAATCTTAAAAATTGAAAATAGTACAGTCCACTATGCAACTATCACATTTTTATTTATATCCCATTCATTGAAATTGATAATTAAGTTTTGTTTGAAATTTTTGAAACTGATCACATATTTTTTTTGAAATAAAAATTGTGATAGAAATTTTAAATCAAGTCAATTAATACAATTTTTTCTTCAAATCTTTTATTGTTCTACTGCTAGGCAGCTCTGACCCATCTCCACTAAAAATTATATATCTCATAGTACTAATATCGTATAATGTTGTCGTTTGTTACTATTGAATAGGGGAAATTTTAATACTTTTTCAAAATCAGAACAGGGGAACTCGAAATCAGGCTGACCTAGTCTCACTTAAATTTATTTATTTCATAATATTAATTTCTATTTATTACACTATTTTTTTTATATAGAACTAGACTCAACATACTTTAATTTCATGCTTGGTTCAATATTTAACTTAATATTTACAATTTTTGGTCAAAGTTAAACTATTGTTCCGTCCAAAATTATTTTAGTGAAAAGTTAATTTGATAGGAAATTAATTTTCAAAGTTAATTTCATAGGAAATTAATTTGACTTTCTTTTTACCAAGCTTGATATTTCATCTACAATTTAAATTAGGGTTAAAAATGTATTTATTGAATTTACGGATATAATAATAAGTGTTATTATAGTTATTTATTGTAGATAGTATTTTTCCTTTTAAATCGAATCGGGTTAATTATCTAGTGGCTCGAGAGCAAATAATTTATTTAAAAGAAATTTTTAAAAAAATAATTTACATGGCAGCTCATGTAGTATTTTACGTATACTTCATTGTTAACATGAATAAAATTTTTAAAATTTTTTAAAATTTTTATTTTTTTGAATTTTATGAATTATACGTGAATTGTCATACGAGTGGCCACATCAATGCCATTAAAATTTTAACAGTTCAATTAGTTTTTAGTCCAAAAGCAAACAAATTGATTAAATTTTAAAGGTTGAGAGCCAAAATAATCCAGAAAAAGAATAAGGGCCAAAATGATAAATGAATAAATATTAAAAACTAAATTTATTATTATATCAATAAATAAACACGAACATACAAATTTTAATTGATTTTTACCACCTTCATGCGTTAAGTGACATCAAATTCCAGTTTGATATGTATTTAAAATACGATAAAAATATTAAAAAATGTTAAAATAATTGAAAGTGAAATTTGATAAAAAGTATTAACAATATGAGACATAATTTTTTTTTTGAAATTTAATTATTAAAAGTATATGAATATTTAAATAAAATATATTTAGAACATTTTTAAAATTTCCTTTCAAAAATTAAATCACAATATGTTAACATACAGTGCTATAAATCAATATTATAACATTATCATTTTTTGATAAGTGAAAAGAAATTTTCAAATGAAAGATTGGATTTTCTTTTAAAAGTGATTTTTAAAAGTTTTTTATATTATAAAATTATTATTTAAAATTTGGCTTATTTGATTTATTATTATTAGGGTATTTTAATAATTTAATTACTGAGCTCCGTCTAGAATTTTATTATAGCAAAGATAGAAATAATACAAAT
Organism: Gossypium sturtianum; assembly: GCA_025698515.1. Classification (NCBI taxonomy): domain Eukaryota; kingdom Viridiplantae; phylum Streptophyta; class Magnoliopsida; order Malvales; family Malvaceae; genus Gossypium; species Gossypium sturtianum. The sequence goes on from CM046955.1 coordinate 166,406,822, forward strand.
AGATATTAAATTTTAACTTTGGACTAAAAATTAAAATAATTCCCTAAAAAAAATGAAAATAATAGAATAAATTTGATAATTAAAATTTCTATTTTATAAAAGTTATTTTAATTATAATTTCGTTATCTAGTTTTAGTATTAATTTAAGTTATTTCAGGTTTATGATATCAATCACGAGTTGCATTGATTTGGAGTTCTAATAATTTAAAACTCTGGACATTGAAATTAAAGCTTTTAGTCCTTTTTTTTTTTTTGGCTTAATATATAGATTCACCCTTCAATTTAGTAATTTTTTTTCAAATTGGTTTTTAAACTTTTTTTTGGACCATATTGGTCCCGGTTAGCATCCATTACATAAATCGATCTTTATGGTTAACACTGTTAGTTTTTTTAAAGCTTAATATACCTGAACTTGATAAATTTTCTCATATTTGCCCCTAAAATCTTTTTTGGATCATATTAGTCCCTAAAGTTGGCATCCATTACACAGATTAACCCCTACACTAACACAATTTGTTTTGAAGATTTTGTTGAAATGAACAAGTATGAGGCGAAACGTGGAGAAATAAGGGAACAACACTTGGCAATTTAAAAAAAAAAATTGTAAGTGATATTATAAATTATAAAATTCAAAAATTTGAATATACCAAAAATTAAATTAAAAATTAAATTATAATTTAACATTTAAAAGCTTACTCTTTAAACATTAAAAAATAAAATAATTTTTAAAATCTATAAATATATAACAAATAAAATAAAAAATATATACAAAAAGCAAAAAAAAATAGTTATTTTTTGTTGAAATTTACAAAAAAAATGAGAAAACAAAAAATAAAGAAAAATTGGTCGGGCATTGATCGAATTTAACCTGGCTTGACTAGCATTGTCCAACGCTAACAGGAAGTTGACCAACGTCAACCGATCAATTTTTGTTTCTTTAATTTTTAAAATATTTTTTATTTTTTATATTTTTACAATTTCTTGTAACTTTCTAAAAGTTTAACCAAATTTATCTATTTTTTAAACATATTTAATTTTTTTTGAATTTGTTGAAATTTTAACTAAATTTTTTTATTTTTATTTTCAATTTATATTATATTATTTTTTGAAGCATTATAATTTATATATTTCTTATACTTTTTAATAGGTTTTAATTTTTTTCAATTTTTTTATGAATAGTTAAAGATTAATACACGTATCATCTCTTTATCTCCACGTGTCAGCCTCATGTTTATCCACATCAATAAATTTTTTTAAAAAATAAATGGTGTTAATAAAGGGATCAATCTGTGTAACAGATGTCAACCTTAAGGACAATATGATCCAAAAAATGTTTAGGGATCAATGTGAACAAAATTATCAAGTTCAGGGCTAATTTGTATATTTAGTCCTTTCGAAATATTCTTAAAAATTAGAATTCATTTTATCACTTCGAAGAATAAAAAATAAAAGAGGGGATGCACGTGGCAATCCGTGGAGGTAAGCACATGAATCAAAAGATTAGGTGGCAAAGGCACAAACATAAAACATGCAGTGTTTCGAATAAGCCACCGACGCTTAGTTAATTTCGATAACATTCACATGATCTCCACTGGTCCAGTTGTCTACCTCTTTTTTTAAAAATATTAGTAAATTAATAATAATTTTGTACCCCGATGTGTTCGATTTTTTTGGGACTCTTACCGAAAATAATTAATTTTATTTTACATTAATATTTATATATTTTATAAAAATAATTATTCTTTACACTAATCATAGAATTAAGAAATTTCGCAAGTTAATATCAAGAAGCTATTTGTTATATATTAAGAAGTTATAAGTATTCTTAAATTATATTAATAATTAATAAATAAAATATACATAGCAATTTCTTAAATCTTCTTGGTAAGTTTTTTTTTTTTAATTTCACTCCTAATATCTGATAGTATTTTTTATAATTAGTTTAAACATAAATAATTAATAAATATAAATTTATGTCAACCAAATTCACTGAAAAAAGAATTCGAAAGCCGTCGGTACGGACGGCACTACCCATCTTTTTCCTGCCTCTTGGATTTGAGCTGCTTCCCACTTCCACTAATGATGATAAGTCCAATATCTTATCTATTTTCATGTGCCGACGAGAGAATTATGTTTTATTTATTTGTATTTTTATTTTTTATTTTACATTTTTTATGATTTATTATTCTGTCAACTATTTATTATGGAATTAAAAAAATCTTAAGAGGACACATTCAAGAGGAAGCTAAAATTTTTGTTTAGAGAGGTTGAAATTGAATTATAATTTTTTAAGGAATTTATATATATAATTTTATTATTTTTAAAAAGATTAAATAGAATTTTTTTATATTTAAGAGGAAAAATATTAATTATTATTATTATTATTTGGTACAGCATCTATGAGAGGTTAACCTTAAAATATACTTAAAAAGACTATAAAATAAATGTCAGCATCTTAATGTTGTTTATGAATTTCTTTTTCCTCTTCTGACAATGTAGCTAATAATAATACTTAATGTGTATGTATTGATGAAAATAAACTAAACCCTAAAACTTAGAGAATTTAATTTAAAACCTTAAACATTTGAATTAAAAACACTTCGATTTGATATATTAAAAATAAAAATAAAAATAAAGACGAAATAATTTAAATGTTATTATACATAATTATTCTATCTTAATATCCCATCAAATCAATTATTTTAATAGTAGAGGGTTTGACTCGAGAAGAACTCACCTAACCAAAGACTCCTGAATATTTGTCATATAGCTCGTTATTAGAACATATCAAGATTCATTCGGAAACTCTTTCTATTACAAAGGGCGAAACGATAAATTATTTTGTTTACTTAAATTATAAGTTTTTGTGATTCAATAACTTATAATTTCATCAAATAACATTTTTTTTTTCTCATTTGCATTCCGACATCGCTTATGCCTATAATATTTTCATCCAAGTCCATGTGTAATAAAATTTCTAATAACTCTATTATCAACTGAGTGTGTTCGGACGAGGGATTTCATTTATAGCAATATTTTCAAAATTTTAAAAGCGAATTTACTTGTTGAATAAAAAATTTGGAGAATTTCAAAAATTCATGAGTAATTTTTAGAGGATACTTTAGTAACTAAATTTCTCTTTTCAAATTTCACTTAAATAAGTGGTTTTTCAAAATTCCTTATGTTTTTATTTCATTAAATGCATATGATCTTATTATAAGATAAATACTAAAACTTCAAAACATAATTTTATCTAATTCTAATATATATTTTTAACATTTTTTACTATAAATATTTATGAAATTTTACAAATACAATGATACACATATTGAATTTTTTATATTATTTATTTTTAATATAACTATTATTTTATAATTTTTTTTAATTGGTTAAAGTTCAATAACCTATTTTTTAAAAGATTATTTATCCACACAAAATTTTTCAAATTTTCAGAAGTTTTTATCCATTCATGACTCTACCATTAACCTTATCATATAAGAGACCTAACTAAAATATAAATTTCCTTCACTACTTATGTAAAATCCAAACTATCACCCTATTGGCTAGCTATTACTACAACTCTCCCCATTCCACATCAACTAACTCTTAACTACCAATTTTATATCAACATTTAAAAAAACACAAATCAAACATGATAAAACATTTAATTAGAGTGAGTAAAATTCGATTCGATTCGAAAAAGTCGAAAAAAAATAAATTTCAAGTTAATTGAATAAGTTATTCGAATTATTCGAGTAAACTCAAATAACTCAATTCGAGTTTCGAGTTCAAGTCGAGTTGAATTTCACAATTCGAATAATAAATTGGTGTAAATAACATTTTGGTCTCTGTCAACTTTAAAAATAAGCAAATTGGTCTCTCTCTCAACAAAAATTACAAAATAAATTCAAAATAATTTTTAAAATTCAAAATATTTATAAAAATATAAAAATTTAAATTTTTAAAAAATTTAAAATTTTAAAAATTTTCTAAAATAATAATTTTGGGACCAATTTAATGATTCAAATTTATCATATTCAAGTATTTATTATTATTATTTTGTTTTGAAAAAAATTTCAAATATATATGGTTTCAAATTTATGTGCTCTAACATAAAATTAGTTATATTGGAACAATATTTTTATTTCACATGTTTAATTTTTTAATTAAACTCGAATAATTTCATTCGATTCGACTCAAATTTCATTTACTCGATTCGACTCGAATTTCATTTTACTCAACTCGATTCGAAAAAATTCAAATTAAGTTAGAATGATAAAATAGGACTCATGAACTCGATTAACTCAAAAAAATTTTACTCGATTCAATCCAACGCTCACCTTACGTTTAATAAAGCAATCAAAACTAGAACTCAGGCTTCAAATCTTTGTTTGAAACCAGCCTGTCACTCTAAACAAAATTGTTATCAAGTATGAATTAGATATAACCGTGGGTTTAACCTTAGTATGCCAGCCATATCAAATTTGGTTTAAACTTTGAATAACATTTTTAAAATTCAAAATAAACCCAAGTTTATTTTTTAATGGAACTTTTTATTTAATTTCAATTATTAAATACATTAAAATATTAAAAATCTTATCACACGCGTATACATGTATAAACCACCTATTTGATATAATATTAAAATGAAAAAAAATTAAGTTAAAATTATTTATCATGATGCTATCATCAATCTCGAGTCGGTGTTGAGTTAACTTGTGACACTAACTCAATCAAATACATTAAAGGAAATTGTTTGGTACACTGTTAGTAGAGTTTTTAGACTCCATGTAGGGTCAAGAGGATTGACAAATATCCTATAGGGGTATAGTAAAAAAATTTAAAAAATAAATATTTAAAAAAAAGCCACATGTTAAAATTTTAAGGCTGCTTATGGAATAGAAAAAACACACTGTTGGTGTTTCAAATATTCACCCTTACATTAATATATATATGCAATTGATGGAGGTAATAAATCATGTATAAGAAAAATTGAAATGTATAAAAAAAATTTTAATATAAAGCTTTAGTTGAGTGGTAAATTAAAAATTTTACTAACCCAATTAATTTGGGTTCAAATATTACTATATGCATATTTTTATTGTTTTTTTAAGTAATAAGATTTAATTACCTTTGAATAATATAATTTATTTTAATTTTGAAAATATATTTTTATAATTTTTCTAATCGAATTGGTGACTCGATTAAATGTAACACCAACTCAATAAAATATTTAATAATCGATATAGGTAAATTATAGAAATATATTTTGAGCTTTAAAGAGGTGAGATATGATATTTAAACTACAATAAAATCTGGAGTAAAAGCTCAAAAGTGAAAGTTAAACTTAAAAACTCAAAATTCCTAAAATTTCAACCTTACCATTAAATAAAGAAAATATTTAAACTATTACTATTGAAATTTTTAAACTTTAAAATAACACGTATTCTATTTAAAATATAATTTTAAAAATTAGAAAATTTGTGAGGATATATGGTACTTACAAAATTAAAAAATCTAACTAATAATATACCAAATATAAATCCTGAAATAATTTTTTTTTTTTTAACATAGGGATATGTTATTTGTCTGTTGGGTGGTGGTTTGATTGCTTTTTCAAATGACAGCCCAATCTTTCTTCAGCCTAATCAACAAATCACCTAACTTCTCAATCAATTGGTTGTTATTTATGTCCTTTTCTGATTCATTATAGCTTCTTAACTACTATATAAGACAAATACATTAATATCTTTGAGATTTCTTTTTTTTTTTAGTTTTAAAGTATGACTTGGTGGACTAAATTACTTAAAAAGGCCATTTTTCATGCATATTTACGGAAATGGGCCGATTACGCCATTATTTATCGGAAAGGGTCGATTTTTACAAAACGCGCCTACGTGGCCGTGTTTTAGGGGAAAAAGCCAGGAAACCGCTCCCTTGATGAAGCATTTTTCACCATGTCAGCCAAAAACGCGCTTACGTGGAAGCGTTTTGCTGACGTGGCGAAAAACGCTTCCTCAAGGGAGCGATTTGCTCCGTGTTTTTAGATGTTAGGGATATTTGCATGTTTAGTCCCTATATTTTTTTAGGATTTTTAGGGTTATGGTTAGGGTTTTGGTAAAATAAGTTAGGGTTTAGTATTTAGGTTTTTGTTAAAACAAATTAGGGTTTTAGAGTTTTAGTAGTTTTTAAAAATAAATCAGGATTTAGTATCATTTTATAAAAATTCTTTAAATTAGGGTTAATGGTTTTTAAATAAATTAAGTTAGGGTTTTAAATAAATCAGGGCTTAGGGTTTATGGTTTTAAATAGATTAAGTAAATTAGGGTTCTAGGATTATAAATAAATTAAGTTAGTGTTTAAAATAAATTAAATTAGGGTTTAGGGTTTATTAAATCAAGGTTTATGTTTTTAAACTGGTTAAGTAAATTAGGGTTTTAAGGTTTTAAATAAATTAAGTTAGGGTTTAAAATAAACTAAATTAGCATTTTGGGTTTACTAAATTAGGGTTTATATTTTGTAGTTAAATTTTATTAAATTAGGGTTCTATGGTTTTAAATAAATTAAGTTAGGGTTTAAAATAAATTAAATTAGGGTTTGGGTTTATCAAATTAGGGCTTATGTCTTTAAATAGATTAATTAAATTAGGGTTCTAGGGTTTTGAATAAATTAAATTAGGGTTTAGGGTCTATGGTTAAAATTAATTAAATTAGGGTTTAGTTTTTTTAAAAAATATAACATTGTGTTTATTATTTTTTAAAACAAAATTTACTATTTTTACCCTGAAAAAATAATTTTGAAAAGATGTTTTTGAACAAATAGTGTCAAAAACGCTTCAAGCATGATGCACTGTCAGCAAAAATACAGAAAAAAGCTCCCACGTGGACGCTCTTTTGCTACAGTAGTTCCTGAAAAAATAATTTTGAGAACACGTTTCTGAACAAATAATGTCAAAAACGCTTCAAGCAGGATGCAATGTCAGCAAAATTTCTGAAAAAAGCTCCCACATGGAGGCTCTTTTTCTACAGTAGTTCATGCTTGGCCTTAGGCTACAAACGAGGCAAATATCATTCTCAGGTTGCATAAGTTTCAGCAAGAAAAATTAGAGAGGCTAAGCAGAATAGAAATTGAAGATGAGTGAACGTATTAGTTCTATTATTTACTATGATGGTGAGGTTCGTGACACCGAGAACGGCGTTGTTTTTTTATCAGAGAACACAGCGCGAATGGCTTTTAACCTGTAACGGCCTAATTCTCAGTGGTGTCGGAAACGGTGATTTGAGATCACTAAATCCGACAAGTAAGATTGAACGAGATAGTAATTTAATATTTATGAGTCAAGTAAGAATTTAGAAGAATTTGTGAATTGGTGAATTTGGTGAATTAAAATAATTTATTAGGTCAAATAGGTCAAAAACGAGGTATTGAGACCTCAAATTTGGAAACCGAACCATAAATATTTTTAGAAATATTTATGGAGTGTCATTAAGTTAGTATAAATTTTGGTTGAGAAATTTAAACATTTAGGTAGTCAATTAAATAAAAAGGACTAAATTGTAACAAATGCAAATTTTGCTAGAAGGATTAAATAGCTCAAGTGTTAAAAGAAAGAGGATTTAAAGTGTAATTAAGCCTAAAAGTGAATAGGCTGGACGGCAAGGGCAAGAAAATCATCAGAAAAATAAGGGAAATAAGGGCAAAATTGGAAATTTTACAATTTTAACATATAAAATAAAGACAAAATTGAAAAATCTAGAGATCTCTTCATATTTTCTCAGCCAAAACGCCATAGGAGGTCTGGAGAAAGCTGGTTTTCATATTTTTACATCATGTGAGTTTAATTCTTGCTTTTTTCTTGATAATTTTTATGTTTTTATGACTTTTACAACTAGGTCCACTTATAGAATTCATTAGTTTTTGATTTGGTAGGTGAAATTTCATAATAATTCATCATAAACTTCCATTACTCAACCAGGGTAACTTCCAATTTCACCTACCAAATCAAAAACTAATGAATTCTATAAGTGGACCTAGTTGTAAAAGTCATAAAAACATAAAAATTATCAAGAAAAAGCAAGAATTAAACTCACATGATGTAAAAATATGAAAAACCAACTTTCTCCAGACCTCCTATGGCGTTTTGGCTGAGAAAATATGAAGAGATCTCTAGATTTTTCAATTTTGTCTTTATTTTATATGTTAAAATTGTGAAATTTCCAATTTTGCCCTTATTTCCCTTATTTTTCTGATGATTTTCTTGCCCTTGCCGTCCAGCCTATTCAATTTTAGGCTTAATTACACTTTAAATCCTCTTTCTTTTAACACTTGAGCTATTTAATCCTTCTAGCAAATTTTACATTTGTTACAATTTAGTCTTTTTTATTTAATTGACTACCCAAATGTTTAAATTTCTCAACCAAACTTTAATACTAACTTAATGACACTCCATAAATATTTCTAAAAATATTTATGGTTCGGTTTTCAAATTTGAGGTCTCAATACCCCATTTTTGACCTATTTGACCTAATAAATTATTTTAATTCACCAAATTCACCAATTCACAAATTCACAAATTCTTCTAAATTCTTACTTGACTCATAAATATTAAATTACTATCTTGTTCAATCTTACTTGTCGGATTTAGTGATCTCAAATCACCGTTTCCGACACCACTGAAAATTAGGCCGTTACATAACCAGAGTATAGATTTTACAAAATTTCGTAAAAGAATTAGGCGCAAAATCTTCGGAATGACGCCAAGTAGGGTTTCTTATATTAAGTATCAATTTTGTGCTTCGATTGATCCTGTGACATATGACTCATTTGATATCAAAGGTGTTCGTAGCTTTGAAGCGATGGTGCAGACTCATCTCGCTAGCGGATCACCCTATCTTGAGTTATATGTTCAATTTTCATCGCCAAATGAAACATTTGCGACTTCAACATCAACTGCCATTCGAGAGGAATACATGACCCCTAGCCGACACTCCGTTAGTGGGAGGCAGAACACGGAAGCGCCTGTATTTGGTGGCAGTAAGGAAAACACAACTCCTGCACGACACTCGGTTAGTGGATGGGATATGCACATCTGTGGGTCGATGTTCGATGCTGAAAATACGTATTGGGGAACGACATCAACTTCTAGTGGTTGGTAATCCACATATGATTGGGGACGTTACGAAACGTCCACAAGAAGGGATGATGTACTCCCTACGACGTCCACCGGCGAGGGGACCTCGTACGTTGCAGATGATGGTGAGTTGGATGATAGAGCCCGGCCCCGATGGTGCAGAAGTTGCATTATTTTCTGAACCGGAGTCTGTTCCATCCGAACCTGAATACGTTGAATGGGGTTCAGATGAAGAAGAAGAAGATCCGCGATTTAGGGCGTACTCGCCTCCAGCCCACATGCATAATGTCGATATATCGACATATGATGCGTTGGAGTTTCCAGATCTACCACACAGAACGCGTGACCGTACAATTAAATAAAAATTCAGCATACAATTTTATTTTAAATCTATGAAATAAGTGTAAAATCAAATAAAAATTTTACCTTGTTATGAGTGGGAATGTATATGGGTGGTTCACTCGAGGATGTAAAAATGAAAAGCGAAACCGAGCCCATGATTGTAGTAGTGATAGACAACCTTCAATTTTGGCTTTATTTGGTGGCGTCGCCCCACACATCTCCCGATACAATGTTGCCAACACGGCAGACCCCCAACTAAGTTCGCCAACTGCTCTAAAATCAACGAGTTTCAGCAGCCACCTCAGATGTACAAGGTTTCGTGACAAGTCCGGCATTAGATAACCTCTAATCATCTCAAAGATGTATGCCCGAGCATATCGTATTCTTTCTAATTCAGTCGAATCATTCCCCGGCTCCGGAAATGTGTCTCGTAACCAGCCCATCTCGATCCGACCTCCATAAATATTATCCGAAATCGCACCCAAAAGATCGTAGCATATGGCTCCCCAATCAGCAAATTGAACGGACCCGGTGAGTGCGGCCCCATCCACCGGCAATCCTAATTGTAACTGGACGTCCTCCAAAGTGATAGTACACTCTCCGCATGGAAGATGAAATGTGTGCGTCTCCGCTCTCCACCTCTCTATTAACGCGTTGATGAGTTTCGGGTCCAACTTGCACCCCCGGCCTATAGGGGCCGCGTGCCAAAAACCCGCTTCCCTCAAGTAATTTTCTATCAACGGTGATGGTGGACCAGACATATTACAAATATAACATTGTAATACCCGATCTACAGACTGTTATAAAAAAATATAAAATACAAATTAATTAAAATTGCATAAATAAAAAAAATATTAAAAAAATATTCAAAGTTTAAAATAAACTGTTATCATTTTCATTTGTTCGACGGAGATATATTTATGATCGAGACAAATTAATTCCCCGGCCATTTCTAACAGATCAGATATTTTTGAAATTATAAAAAATAAATACTAATTTAGAAAAAAAATTAAAGTAAATAATTAATTATAAAGAGCTTTTCTAAATTTAATGAGAAATTTGAAAGCTTTAGGGAGAAATTGTAAAGATTTTTTGCTAAATTGTTAAGAATTTATGTGTGAAATAATAGGAGTGGGGGGGTTTTATACTCTCTTTTTTTACCGTTGGAACCCCCCTAACGGTAAAAAAAAAATTGCCCTTTGGAATTTAAAAAAGCCAGAAAATCGCTCCCTTGAGGAAGCGTTTTTCGCCACGTCAGCAAAACGCGTCTTTCCCCCTAAAACGCGTCCACGTAGGGGCGTTTTGTAAAAATCGGCCATTTCCGGTAAATAATGGTATAATCAGCCCATTTCTGTAAATATGCATGAGAAAATGCTTTTGAAGTAATTTAATCGACTTGGTGACTCAAAATTCTCAAGAAAGTTATTCTAAAATCAGAATAAAAACATACATTTACGAAAGTTATATGGTTTTTTTTTATAAATTAAAATTTGAAAGTAAATATTTTTGGAAACTATGTATATCTATTTTTTTTTATTAATAACAACCATATTTTTCCCCATTCACACAGCAAGTAGATCAATTGTAGCAGTAATTATTTCAGTGGTGTAACAGATGGAATCAAGTGGTTGCAGGGGCGAAGTCAGGATAATTTTTTAGGGGGGGCCGGATGAAATTTTAATTTTTTATAGTTTATATCTTTATAATTTGTAAAGGATTAAATCGAATTTTTATAATTTTAGGGGGCCAAAGTACAATTTTACCTTTATTAATTTAAAATTTTAAAAAAAATTTAAGGCCTAAATAGTAATTTTACCTTTTAAGGAGAGCCAGGGCCCATGCCAGTCCCCTAGCTACGCCCCTGAGTGGTTGCATCTAGTTGATAAAAGAATTAATTGGATCATATGCTATGGAATATGGAAATGAAATGTGATTGTCCACGTGTTAAAATAATAATGTAGTAAAAGAATTTTAATGCCACGGATGGTATATCTGCCCCTTTCAATATTCATATGCTCATGCATTCACATTTATAGAAGCCTGCTCCCAATCCCATCCCCCATGGATTAAACTTGAAACTAACCTAATTCATGGCAGATTATTTAAAATGGATTTTTATATATTTAATCTGTTTTTCATTTGAGAAGGATTAAAGTTGGGATAAAATAAAACACTAAAATTTTTAGTTCTTTTCATGCTTCTAATTTTAAAAATCTTAATGTGTGTTTACCTGATAATTAAGATGTTCATCGTCCCAGATATGGTTTGAGTTCGAGTTGCGTTAATCACATTGTTGTTAGGGTTTTACTTCTTATAATTCACCAAAAAAATAATATAAAAAGAATATAAGGATAAATTTTAAAAATAAATTATCTGAATATTTACAATTCTTTTAATATACCAAATACGAAGTGTGAATTCTTTTGTGAAGAATTTATATGAAGTAATAGTTTGAGTTTTTTTTTTAAAAAAATTTATTAGATGACACAAATTTAAATATTGTTATTTTTTTATTTTTTTTAATATTGTAATAATAAAAAAATAACTTTTATGTAAATAATAATTTTAAAATTGAGAGCAACATTTTTTTTATGAGATATTAGTCCTACCATATTTCAATGAAAAAGATAAGTCACTAAACTCAAAGGTCAACCCTTAATTTAACTTCAAGCAGTGACTTTTGGATCAATCATGAATTATTGAAATTTGACTAATTAAGCTGTTGAGTTAACCCGCCGGCATTTTAGTTTCCATATGTCCTACAATATTAATTTCTTATAATAGTGATTTGAATTTAGATTATTTTAAGGTAAATAAATATAGGTTATAGTTTTGAGTTTAAAATTTTACATACGATGAGAAAAAAGAACATTTATACCATGTTGTTGTGACCTTGTAAATTGGAAGAGACTCATTTATACCATTTTGTATATTTTTATATAATTAATATTTTAATCATGAATTTATCAATATAATTATATTAATCATATATATAAATTTTTAATTGATCCAGTATTTTTATTATATCATTCTAAAATATTGTATATATTAATATTTCTTAAAAAATATAGAAAATACATCAAATTTAATTTATATGAATAAAATATAAAATATTAATAATACAAAATATTATCATTAAATATATCTTAAATCATTTATATTGAATGACTTGTTACTCAGATTCAGAAGGTAATAGTGAGTGGATTAGTCAAGTTTGAGGTAATTAATAACTTATTAGGAGATTATTATTTATTCCTTTCTTAGCATTTACTCAGTTGTCATAGGGAAAAAAGTAGAATGTGACTGTGGGACCATCAAAAAAAGATAAGAGACACCAATCTAGTAATTCCATGCAAAAGGCAAGGCTACATATATAAATCCCAACTTTAGCTATTCCATTGCTTTAAAGTCGCCTACTTCTATACAGTCCACAAAAACCCATTACAGAAACTCAAGAAACATGGGACAAAGTTCTGGTTATAACAGTACTTCAGTTTTGCAACTCATCACCATTGTTTCTTGTCTCGTGGTGCTCTCCTGTTCAGGATCCGTCAGTGCTTACAAGAACTACACAGTCGGTGGCTCCCTTGGTTGGTTTGATGCCCTCGAAAAGCCTGATGTTAATTACCAGAAATGGGCTGATTCCAAGACCTTCAGCTTGGGAGATTTCCTCAGTAAGTCCTTTTTATATATTTGTTTAGTTTCCTCTTTGAATCATATGTGATGAAAATCTATGGATTTTTAGTAAATATCCATTAATAGAAGAAAATCTTGTCGACCCCAAAGTAAGTAAATGTTTTAAAAACTTTTTTAAGTAGGGAGATCTTTAAGTTAATGAAAAGCTCCATTACTTGATCTGTTGTGCAGTTTTTTTAACAACATTCCCCCCCTTTTTTTTTTTGGCTGAATTTCTTTTTGTAAAAGATGAAACAGAGACTAATCCAAATTTGGATGATCCCTTGATTTCTTCTTAAATTTGCTCTCACTCATACCTCATCTCAGCTATAGATTTCATTTTACTGTCTTAAATATTTACTTACATATGAGATTTTCACATCTATCCTGGACAGTTGGCCTAATATAAATCTCAACCTTTCTTCAAATTTGGTTTGTGTTTTTGAGTTTTAGCTGTTAATCTGCCATGGAGTTGATAGAAATCGGTAAATGGGAAGGGATAAAAGAGATGGATTGTGTTGCAAGAAGCCTCCTATCCCATGTGCAAATTCCATTGTCAGAATATTTTTGCTGACTGACATACTAAAAGTTGAGGGCATTAGATTCTTGGACTTTGAACATAACATGCATCCTCTCAACACCCCCTTTTCCAACCTGGCTGATAATGATTTTTTACATGTCACACTGACTTAAATCGATGTATTTTAGCCGAATTAATAGGTTTATAATGTTTGATTATGTTAAAACTTGTTAGGGTATGGCTTTGAATTAAATATGCATCATTAGATTTAGAGTTTTGTCTACATAAATTAATTTATTCTTTGTTTTTTTTTTTTTAATGAAAAAACTGGTGTTATATTAGAATTGTTGGTTTTCACGACATCGTTTTGATTTCGTTTAACGCACAGTCTTCAATACGGATAACAACCATTCAGTAATCCAAACATACAATTTCACCACATACAAGTTCTGCGATTACGACGACGCTCTTCAAAACGACACGATCGAATGGTCGGCGGCAGATCCTTCGTCCACGGCGCCTCATCCAATCTCAGTAGCGGTTCCTCTACTGAATGAAGGGATGAACTATTTCTTTTCCAGTGATTACGATGGGGAGCAATGCAACAATGGTCAGCATTTCAAGATAAACGTCACCCACGGCCAAGGGCTGCCGAAGAGCTTAGATCCGTCGGATGATGCGCCGGCGCCCAACAGCCCTGATTACAGGGGCGATGACTCCGCCCCTGAAACCATCGTGCCTGCCAACTTCAATCACCCCATTGAAGAGGAAAGCGATAAGGATGAAGCTTCTGGTTCGGGATCGGTTTATTTTAACACCAAATTCTATGGGTTTTTAATATTCTTACAAATTGTTTGCATATTTTTCAAAATTTGATGCTCCAGAATGTTATTTTTATTACTATATTCTTTTTCTCCTTATAGGATTTGCGAGGGTGTGTTTAGGATTATATATCTGGTTTTTGTAAAATAACAAAAGTAGTAATATAATACAATAATTTAAAATCATGATTTATTTATTAATTTCTTGTTAGGCATGATTGTGGTCCAAAATGTTTTTTTTTTTCTAGTTATATTTAATGTGAATTTAGATGGGCTGTAGGATGCAGTGTGGTGTGTTTAACTTGCCTCACGTTACAGTGTCGAATCTTATTATTATCGTTGTTTTTACACTAACCGTAGATAAACCTACTGCCCATCTAAACCCACCCTTATAATCATAAGTATGTTTTAAAAAAAATCATAAATATAAATAAATTTGAATATTTATAATCAAAATTAATTATCACAATGATAGAATCAATAATTAAAATAAATTTAATAGAACTCACTCTTAAATTAAAATAAAATTTGAATTGAAACCTTATTTCCTAAGAAAATGTATTATTCATTTTATTTATTTAGGTAAATTATATTATTAGTTATTCAATTATTAATAATTTTTTTAATCATACAACTATAAAAAGTTACAAAATGATCGTCTAACAAATTAATTTTGCCTTTTTTAGTCACCAACTTGCTAAAGGTGATAGCTTTTAAAATTAGTATAATAACAAATTTAATCCTCAATATTTGTATTTTGTGTAATTTGATTTTTTTTACAGTTTTATTTTATTTTGACCATTTCACTTAAAAAGTTAAAAATATAAATCCATCAGCTAAAGTTAATTGAAAATATGCAAAAATGTAAAATAATAATTTTTATTTTTTTCTCATTTTTTTAATTAACATTCAATGTCACAAAAAAAAACAAATATGCAAAAAAAATATACAATATATAAATATTAAAGATTAGTTTTTTTAAAAGAAATCAAAACTAAATTAATATAATTCAATTTATCACATTTTTAATATTCTTTTACTTACCGATTTCGGTTTATCAACATCGTATCTTAATAAATTAATATTTTAACAAATCAATGATTAAATTTAACAAGCATGATAATAAATTTAGCACTTAAAATTTATTTATTTCCCTTAATTATTTTTAATTATTTTGAAAGGATCATTTTTACCCTCAACCTTAAAAATTAGTTAATTTTTTTATTTTATATTAAATAATTTGATTGAACTGATAAAAGTTTAATAACATTAATGTGATAGGGCATGTGACCATTTACGTGTAAATCATTATTGACATAGTTTTTTTTCTTTCTAATTTATAAACCTTATTAAAATTTGTTTAATCTTTTAACAATTTATATTATTTTTTTAAAAGATATATAAAATCAATGTGAATTGATAGTAAGTTGTCACCCAATCAAATTTTCACCTAAAAAATAAACAATTTGACTCAATTTTTAAAGTCGAGGGTCAAAACAATCTATAAAAAAATTAACATCAAAATGATTAAGAACTAAATTTATCATTATATCAAATTAATAATATATATTGATAGTGAACTCATGTTTATCGAAAGCATTATTTTTACACAGTTAAATGTTTATTACAAAAAAATAATTAAATTTATTTAATTATTATTTTTATTCTTCGTGTTTATTTTACCACTTAAGAAACAAAAGATTATTACCCTTCACACAGGGTTTTTTCACTACACAAACAGGAGTAAAAAATTTGTCAATTTTAATTTTTAAAATAAAATTTGAAGACATTTATCTATATTCTGCTTGTGGAATTAATTCATATAAAAGAATAGCATAGGATAATATTTAGTGGAGGAAACAAAATCAAAACATAAGGATTTACCTTCTTTTTTTTGGCAAATATCATGAAACATTTAATCATCATTAACATTTTAAAGGGTAAATACAACCACCGCATTCCATGGGAATTATCCATGCTTTCCAACAACTAATAACATGGAAAACAACTGGAACCACCATGGCTGTTTAATCCTAGAAAAGAATGAAGAAATATTGGGCCAAAAACAACGACATTCAACATTCAACAAACAACAACAAAACCATCCACAATTTTCATTCAACTTGGAAACATGGGTCAACTCAAACGTGCACTTCTTTCATGTCCTCCTCCGTTTTCCAGACAACATCTTCCAGACAGGTCGAAAGGCTTTTGTAGAACTGCCAAAAAAAAACCCCAAACCTCTTAATCGCCAGCAAAATCATAATCTCGGTAACGACTGAGTGAGTTTAGAAACACAAGAGAAATCAACTGCAACTCATGTATGTTGTCTATTTACAGACCAGCAGACAGGTTTGATACTTGGTTTGAGTAAGCAGATAAGCTAGAGCATGTGTGTTTAACATTGGAGAATTTCAGTCTCACGATCGGACAACAAATTTTAGACATTATCGAGATGTAAGACGCTTTGTGATGAGCAATAATGGTCTAATTCGTATAATATAATAGTGACAATATAAGGACTAATCCAAAACTATGACAGGAATCGAAGTCATTTGGAACTTTCCATTTACATTTAACCAACTTCTTTCTACCGGCAAAAACGTTCTTCCATTTCCATCAGCTATAACCAATTATATGCAGTTACATAACTCTAACAATACGATACATTTAGAAAATGTAATGAAATTGTAATGAGAGAATCACGGGGTACCGTATTGAATTCCAACGTGTCCCCCTTTGCTTTTCGGACCTCGACCATATGTAAACAAGGTGCCACTTGAAATATCTGATTAACAAAATAAACAGTTTAATTAAATACAGAACGTAAGCCAAGATTTAAAATAAAATGTTGCTTTAACTGTAAGTTACCTCAGTGGCGACATTAAGGTTTCCTTTTCTTCCTGCTTTCAAATTCTGGAGTCTCATCTACATAAAAACAATACAAAATAAATAAACTTTATATATAGGTTTCGATAATTACCTTTATTATATTGTGTGTAAGATTTACTCACCTTGTAGTTTTTCTTGTGGACATCAAACCCGAGAGGCTTTGCAGCTTCTTCGATCTTATGGATGATCTCATTAGCAGGACATTTAGATGTAAACCTTGTTTCTCTCTTAAATCCCTGCAGAAAATGGAACAAGCAACGGTTCACATTTAGATGTAAATAGCCAGTATAATATTATTAGTCATCTTTCTCAAGCAAATAGACACTATATGTCTGCTTTCTTAATCGGCTTTGATAGCCTATTGATATCAGATAGTGTCCTATTTGGCACTGGACATACTGCGGATTTCAGGTTTCCTTTCTAGTGACAATGAAGTCATGCAAAGGAAAGGTAACGACCAGGGTTTGACAGTTGATATACAAAAACGAAAAGCCTTTTAACATACAAACCTCTTCTGCATCAAACAGGTTCCCAAGGTTTAACCCTTTTGACATAGAAATTAACTCGAAAGCGTTCATAGCTGTTGGTTGTTCTTCTCTCTGTTCTGTTACATGGTGCTCCTGTTATGTTAACCAACATATTGAAATTATTAAGATAAAAAGTCAAAGAAGCACCAAATATAACAGCAGTTGTCCAATATGCGGATGTCAACTTAGAGAAAGACTGCATCAACTAACTTCATAATCTTTAAAAACAGCTTCTACATCATCTAAATTCGTATCGTCTTTCTCCTCGAACACAGGAGGCTTGTAACCCTTTTTAAACCATTCATCTTTCAAAATTTCAGGAATAGTAATGCGCTGCAACATGAGAAAAATATATGTACACATTAACCTTATGCTAAGTCGATATGATTAGATAAAAGCAAAACAAAATCTTGTGAAGGCAAATGATTCCCAAACATTTAAGTCCAACATAAAAATGCATATGAATACAAGCAGAATATTAACCTTGAAGCCGAAACGAACTGTCTTTTATGCACTTGTAGTTGAAATTTTCATAAATTCATAACATAGTAAGAGGTCATCAACTTCAAATTCAGAATACATGATCGATAAATTCATGGGTGGCTTTGATGAAAAATGAACCCAAAAAAGGATAAGGAGTTATAAGGTGTGGTTATCTTTCCTTAGAAATTATATTCAGACTGCGAGTTGAAATCTTTGAGAGATGAAAAGAGGAAAAAGAGAAAGAGCAGATAGAATTATACATTTTTAATATCTATCTGGCAGATTTCTCGGACTCCATCTCCCACGCTTATGTCCGCTAACAAGGAAAATGTGTTAGACAATTCTTTATTGAAGATGGAGGGGCAAAAGACAAATGAATAAAAACACAGTAAAATACAATATTATTTCTGTCGTTTCAGACTATAATTATTGCACATTCAACAAGCATTTAACCAAGCGATTTTTTTATAGGACATTCTTTTTTTCTGTCATGAGTATAGCTTTGTTTTATCTAGTTTTAGAAGCTTTACTTAGCATAGCAATATACAATGTTATTTCACTTGCCATCACCATACAAAGTATAGAAATCTTTTGCCCCTCTTCCTATTCAATGCACACAGAATTTAATATCCAATCTTGAAACACATCCAGGTAAGGAGAGTTAGGCATAGTAACTTACAGTCATGGGGTTTGGATCCAGGATTTGAGTTATCAATTTCATTGCACTAAAAGATAACCAAGGGGGGCAAGTGAATTCAGCTGCTGAAATCTGTATATTCGGAAAATCAGAGTGAAAAACAGGCAACGAGTGACAATGGATAACTGCAACATTCAATTACGAAACACAGACCTTTTTGTACAGGTTCATAAGATTAGAATCATCGAAAGGCAAGTAACCTGCAAGCAACACAAAGAGTATCACTCCACACGACCACAGGTCTGCAGTAGCTCCATCATAGCCTCCATCATCAAGGACCTATGTATAGGAAGAGAGAAGATTGTTAATAACCGGGGTTTCTAAGGGGTTATACAATTACAAATGATGGAAGGAAAATTTAGTGTGATTGAACTACTGTCTGCACCTCAGGAGCAACGTAATTTGGTGTTCCACAGGTAGTGTGAAGGAGACCATCATCCTATAAATTCAACTTCAGATTAGAAATATTTCTGAATGTTCTAAAGCCATCAAAGGCACACAAAGACAGCACCAATCTTATAAGATTACGGAATCAATCGGTTACATCAAGATTCAGGACCTTAAAATATTCACATGAATGTTTAAATAAGTAGGATAAATAACACAGACAACAAAGAAGTTAAAGACTAGACAAAGGTTAATAATGTATCATGTAGAAGGAAAAAGAGGATGTCATAATTACCCTGACTTGCTTAGATAGTGCACTCAACCCAAAGTCAGAAACTTTGAGGTTACCATATGCATCCAACAGCAAATTTTCAGGCTGCAAGAAAATCAAGAGGAAGTATATATGAACTTCATTTCCTGATAGCATAAGATGCATGCATGCATGCACATATATGCATAAGTATAAACATATTCTCCTTAAAGGGTGCCAAGTTTAAATACCTTAAGATCCCTATGGTAGACGCCTCTGCTATGGCAGTAATCAACAGCATTAATGAGCTGGTGGAAATATCTTCGTGCCTCATCTTCTCTCATCCTTCCGTTGTTTACCTTCAGAATTAAGAAATGGTTTAAAGATATACAAGATCTAAAGTTAGCTTCTCTTAAAACAAGGTACAAATATTAAACCAGTACTGAAACTAGGAAACATATTAGTGCAGCTCCACCAACACAAATGAGAATCTAACATAATATGCAAATATCCCAGATATCATCAACTTACAATTTTGTCAAAGAGCTCTCCCCCGGTGACATACTCCAAAACAATAAATATCTTTGTCTTGCTTCCCATTACCTGAACAAAAGCAAACAAAATAATTTGATACAAACATCCAAAGCTCTACTAAAATGATAGACGAATGTAAATGCTACCGGATGGTTTTCTCTTAGATGCTTAACTGCTGTAGGTGAAAAGCATTAGATCAGAAGGCAAGATGAAACAGAAAACGAGAAGTTCTTAGGCTTGTTTTAAACAGGCATTGCAAGAGACTGGTCATTAAAAAAAGCTTGGATGTTGCTCTTTCATCTTTGATCATATACTCAGTTCAAATATGAATATTATAAGGATCAATAAAGATGGTAGTAAACAAAAGCCAAAATTTTCATATAATGTTGAAGCTTGGAGAAATCATGCCACCATTTCAGTGCTAATGCTACAGATAGAAATGAAGAAGGGAGGCTTTGTTTCAGAATACAAGATTCTTGAAAATGGTCCAAATCTGCAACTCATTATTGAGGAATATGCATTTTACCGCATAAATCATAATCATACTCTAGAGAAAAAGAAGAATGAGTAGATGGTGCATATATCAAGCCCCCACCCTCCCCTGGAACCCAACCGGTCAACCAGAACACACAGAGAGAGATAGAGATAGAAACCTCGTATAAACGGACAACATTTGGATGCTTTATCAACTTCATTGTTGCTATTTCCCTCTTGATCTGCAAAAGCAAGCAAGAAAACAACTTTAGATGCAATATCTGAAAAGTAGAATTTCGTTTCTCAAAATGTGGGTAATAATAGCTTTGACAAACTATGAAAATAGATATAGAGAAGAGATAAGGAAGCATGCAGAAGAAAAGAAACCTGTTCAGCCATCTTGTGCTTGAGAACCTTCTCTTTATCAAGGATCTTAAGTGCCACAGGTTCTCCAGTCTCTGTATTTCTTGCAAACTTCACTTTAGCAAATGTTCCTTCCCCAATTGTCCTTCCCATCTCATATTTACCCACGCGCCGCTTAATTTTAGGTTGACTCATTTCTCTTATATCTTTACTTCACTTTTGCAAGCTCTGAAAACCTGTTCCTGAGACGAGCATCTTTATCACTCAATTTTGCAGTATCACACAGCATCAAATCATAAAAAGAAGGGCTTAAAACACCAAATTATGAAGCAAAAGGAACGTTGAAAAGTGAATATTCAATCTTTAAAAACTCCTCATTAACATATAGCACAAGAACATTATCTGGAATATGCGAATCTCAGTTCAAGTAGAAAACTTGGTGGAAATTCAATTTGAAGCAATAAAACTGATCTAATCCCTAGAATATGAAAGGTAATTGTCATTGAAATGGCATCAGACATAAAAAAATAAACATATGTTCAAAACAAGAAAAAAAAAAGGTAAAATCTCGGCAAAATAAAACAGCCAAATGGAGTAAACTACTCACAATTAACACTCAATAGATTTTTTTGCTAAGAACCTCAAAAGTACAGAGGCATGTCCTTTAAAATTTTTTTTTCAAATGATGCAGAAATCTGTAAAATTCAGCTTAAATAAGAGAGAGAGAGAAAAAAAAAAGTACTTTGTATCAACCTCATCATAGATAAAAAAATAATCAACAGCTAACAAATTGACATAAACAAATGAATTAGTACATAAAATATTACCCCCTAGATCTTTTCCCCTCGCTTACAACCACGAATTTTTTGTTGGTATTAAAAAATACATCATAATAAAAACAATTAAATTTTTTAAAGTGAGAAATGCATGCATTACGCCCCCAAAGCCATGAAATTTAAACTAATCGCCCACACTAGAGACAAAATCAAGTGTAAAGCTTTTGCTGGTTTAAGGAACTCGAGAATTACCCAGAAAAGCAAAATAAAATTGGGGGTTGAATTGATATCAGAAAAGGCTGAGCTGAGGCCTATAAGGGTCAAGAAACATCAACCAACAGTCAAAAATCCAATCTCTTTTGTACGAAAATGTACAAGCTTCAAAGCAAATTCGATAACGGCACTACAAACTAAGAAAGTATAGAATTCTAAGTAGTATATATAGCAATTAAATAATAAAAGAATAATTATTTATTCGTATATGATTGAAAGAATGATCATTATTGGAGGAGAAAAAAGAAAAAGGGATATACTTGAGAAGAGAAGTGGATAAGAAAGGAAGAATTATGAGCTTTTTGACGCTGAGCGGCAAAAGGAAAAGTGGCTTTTGAGTTGGTTCAAGAGGCGGACATAAATAAGAAGAGCCGAAATAAAAGACTCAGCTGAGACTATAACCAGACAAGCTTTTGCCACCTGCTACTTTTTTGTTGTTTGTTTTAAATTATATAAACGAAAAGGTGGGTTGATTAATAATTCAACAAACCTGAATTTTCTTAGCCATTAATAGCTACCTAAAATAAATATTAGTAGTAAACATTGATATGGATGATAATGATGGAAAAGGTATTGTGGATGGTAGTGAAAAAGGATACTGTAAAAACATAAATGAATGATAATTGTAAGAAAAAGTGGAATTCTTGTGGTCCACGACATGGTCCCCCATCTGGTCTTAATCAACGTATTTCTGTCTGAAAGTGACCCCACTGGTTACCGCAGCAATCAAATTTTTTTTTTCTAATTTAAATTACACATTCAATTTGTAAATATAATTAATTATAGATATCAAACTTTGGGTAAATATCTGAAATATAAAAAAAAAATAAAAAATTATGGAATTAGGCCGATTTCTAAAAAATTTATTAAAAATGGCCATTTCCCCTCAAAACGCGCTGACGTGGACGCGTTTAACATAAAAGAAAAATATAAATTGCTCAAAACAAAAAAAAAGTATATAGATCAATTGTATAATTTAACTTAAAATTTTCGTTTTAAATAATGATTTAACGTGTCACGTCAGCTTACAGTCGGCTTGACATCCTCCTTAATTGAGATGTGGCACCTTGGGACCCATAAATTTCATTTGTTGCGTGGGGAGTGCACCATCAACTTAGAAGATATTGAATTGTAATTCGAGCTCCCAGTTAACGGTGTTGTGGTCACGGGTTCAAATAAAGTGATCGAACTTGCATCGTTTTGGAATCGTAAAAAGAAAAGAAAATAAATTTAAACCATTAATTAAAGTACCATTTACGAAACATGGAAGTTAGGCTAACTGTGAGAGCGTAAGCCAAGCAAAGGATAAAGTAAATAGCGAGTAGTAAGTACGTAATATTCTCCTTGCCTAAAGCTCGTCTTTTTTTTTTCTACCATTTGCTTTGCTTTACTTTATAATAAAATATATATTACTTTTTACTTTATTATTCTATTAAAAAAGACGATGATTCAAACAATCTTCTGGTCAGCATATAACATTTTCCACATTCGGAAAAAGCAACTCCAACCTAATCTTGCCTTTTACTTTTATTTTCTTTTACAAAAGCTATATATAACATACAAAGTTTTATTAAATTCTATGTTAATATCATAATTTTTTTTAGTAAAGTATTAACAGGGGCGCGCTTTCCCCTTTCCTCAAATATTGAATATTTATTTTTAAAATTAAATTTCAAAAAATAATTAAACAAATTCTATTTTATAAAAGATATTAAAATTAAATTACAAAAACATATAAGCAACTATTATTTTATGAAATAAAAAAATAAAAAATAAAAAAATTCTTATTTATTAAATATATTAAAACTAAATTACAAAAAAATAAAAAATAAAGAAAACTTATTATTTATTAAATATATTAAAACTAAATTACAAAAAAATAAAAAAATAAAAAATAAAGAAAACTTCTTATTTCTTAAATATATTAAAACTAAATTACAAAAAATAAAAAATAAAGAAAACTTCTTATTTTATTACATATATTAAAATTAAATTACAATTAAAAATTAAACAATTTCTAATTTATTAAAGATATTAAAATTAAATTACAATAAAAAAATTAAACAACAATTATTTTATTAAATATATTAAAACTAAATTACAAAAAATAAAAAATAAAAAACAACTTTTTATTTTATTAAAAAATCAAAATAAATTACATACAAAAAAATTTAATAAATTCTATTTTAGTGAAGATATTAAAATTAAATTACAAACACAAATAAAAAACAACTTTTTTTATTGAAAAAAATTATTACAATTTAAAAAATAAAAAATCCATCCGAATCAATGTTGATGCCGGTCGGAATCGATCACACACATCGGGGCGGTTGGCGATACGCTACCGGATTCCTCCTTCTTCTAGCTTCCGTGAAGTGGGTCGTGGAACCTCGGGCGGGGATTCCGCTTCCTCCGGCAGCGGGTCCAGTTGTGAGTGTTGCGAGTATGACCCACCTTGATAAAATAACGACCCCGGAGGTGTTTGTATAAACCACGGCGGGGGTGTCTGCATCCCGTATGGCGAAGGAGGCTGGTAAAAAGAAGTGCTCCCCGATGGCCCCTCCTGTGATCCCTCACGCGACGAAGACCTCAAGATCGGTGGCGGTCGGAGTAGTCGAAACGGACTCGAACCCGCCATGCATTCCAACCTGGGTGGGATCGGAAAAGGAAACATATATGGGTTAGGATACATATAAGGGGTAGGTGCACGCACCGCATAAAGGGTAAAGGCCGTGATGTCGGTGTCGTCACCGAACTAATGGGCCCGATGTTCGTGTGGGCGCTGTTGATGGGCCCGGTGATTGTGTCGGTGCTGTTGATGGCCCCGTCTTATCACCCACTCTCCTTGGATTTAAGGGGTCCCCGACGTTCCTTTGTTGACGAAGTTGCCGCCGCCTCTCTTCTTTCGACAACAAATACGCTTACCATGGATCCTAAACCATGACATGTATTCCAAGACGCACGCTAACTCCGAACGACGATCGATTCGGACAGTAAATAGTCATACCCGCTTCTCCCACGCTCGATATGTGTGACCAAAATCTTGGCCAATCCATGTGCAATCGCCGTAAGTCCATCTGTATGCTCATCATCGAAGCACCTCGGTGGCACGGGAATCGGTTGCTTAAATCAAATTGTCGCAGAACCCGATCGACCGGTGCATCTCCACGGTCGCATAGGTGATCAATGGGACCTTCACGTACCAACTCGTTCGGATTTTGCAAGAACTCTCCGCATTATCGCCTCGAATTTTTGGATCCTCGTGCGGTGTCCATTGAAACTATATTAACATTACCAAAATATTAGTTATATACATAATACTAGACACTAAATACGAAATACTAAATTATAAATACGAAATTCAAAACTTACTTGTGATTCCGACCGTTGGTCCAATAGAAGCCGTATATCTTCAAGCGAGGTAATTATTCTAGCATGACTAGCCGAATGGTTCCACCTAATTAAATAAAATTTTAGCATACAATTATACTATAAATCTACGTAATAATTGTAAAATATAACATTAAATTTACCTCGTTATCGTGGGAATGAATATGGGTGGTCGAGTCGAGGACGTAAAAATGGAAATCGAAACCATGCCCATTACTGCAGTAGTGATAGGCAACCTCCGATTTTCGCTTTACTCGGCCGCGTCGCCCCGCACATCTCTCGATACAACCTCGATAGCACGGCGGACTTCAACTCAATTCACCGGCGCTCTAAAATCAACAAGTTTCAAAGAACCATCTCAAGTGTACGAGGTTTCTAGAAAGGTCCCAGATCGATAGCCTCCAATTATCTGAAGAATGTATGCCCGAGCATGCCATATTCTCTCTATTTCGGTCGAACCCTCATTCGACTCCGGTAATGTATCTTGTAACCAGGCCATCTCGATCCGACCTTCCTGAATTTTATCCTAATGGCACCCGTAAGCTCGTAGCATACCGCCATCCAATCACCGTAAGTTGCGGACCCGGTGACTCACCGAATTCGCCCACCGCAAGAATCCCAATCAGAATCGCATATCTTCCAGAGTGATGGTACACTCTCCGCATGGAAGATGGAAAGTGTGTGTCTCGGTCTCCACCTCTCTATCAACGCACCGATCAAAGCGCGCTCCAACTTGAACCCCCCTATCGTGGCCACGTGCCAAAAACCCGCTTCCATGCAGTAATTCTCGATCAACGGCGATAGGGGACCATGCATATTGCGAATATAACATTGCAACACCCGATCTACAGACTGTTTAAAAAAATATAAAATAAAAATTAATTAAAATTGCATAATTGTAAAAAATATTAAATAATATTGAAAAAATAAAATTAAAACTTACCATTTTCATTTGATCGACGGAGATGTGCTTATCGTCTAGACGAAGTAATTCCCCGGCCATTGTAATACGATCGAAAATTTTAAAATTTTCCGAAAAAATATATTAAAAAAATTAAAAAGGGTATTTTTGTAAATAGTAAAGGACTATTTTAAAATTTCAGAGGAAGTTTGAAGGACCTTAAGAGAAATTTGAGAGGAATTTGAGAGGAGAATGAGTAAGGATTAAAGTGTGAAAAAAATAAAAGGGTTGGGGGTTTTTATAGGTTTTTTTTTTTCGTTGAGGGCCCAACGGTCAAAAAATTTGACCGTTCGGCCTAAAGCGCGCTGGGGGACGCGTTTTGTGCCACCTCAAGAAAGCACGCCCACGCCAGCGCACTTTGACTTTGATGTGGCACCAACGATCAAAAATTTTGACCGTTGCGCAGTCGCAAAGCGCTTACGAGGACGCCACAGTTAAATCGACAAAGCGCGCCTACGTGGGCGCCGCTTTTTGAGAGGTGGCACAAAGCGCGCGCCCTCGTGGCGCTGCTTTGTCGGGCATTTCCTTCAAAACGCCACGACGTGGGCGCGCTTTTGATGGGAAATGGCCTTTTTTCCGTAAATTTTCTAAAAATCGGCCCAATTCCATAAATTTTTAATTTTTTTAGTATATTTGGGTAATTTACCCTCAAACTTTGGTATTTGATTTATGAATGAATTTATAAAATTAAATAATTTTTTTTGTTTTTATTTATATAATTATATGTATATATAAATTAATAATAAAACGACGTAGTTAGAGTGTTTGTAATTTATGAAAATTAATTTAAAATAAAAAATTATGTATATAATTATATAAAATTAAAATTTATGTACTAAATTAATTTTTAAATTAAGGATTTTTTCATTTTTTTATGGATATTCCTTTACTTGAACATTGACCATGATACAATAATGTAAAAAATATTATTGAAATCGTATTTTTAAGATATTAATCACATTTGTTTCAAGTTTTACCATAATACAACAATTTTAGTGTTATTGTTATCGGCTAAATTGTGCATATATGTCGTTTTTTTTGTTAATTGGCCAAATAGGTCATTTTTTTAAAAAGATTTAGGGAAATATGTCGATTTTGAAGAAAATGTATGAAAGCGCGAATGTGTTTTCTGAAAATTCTAAAGAAAACATGCCCAATTGAATACGTTTTCCTTGACATGTCAGCAAAAATTTGTCTAGTTGGACGCACTTTCCTACCAACTATTCAGAAAACTCGCCCAGCTGGACGAGCTTTTTTGCTAATTGTGCAGAAAGTGCGCCCAACTAGACGTACTTTTCATACTTTCTCCCTGAAATTAGCCTATTTTCCTAAATTTTCAAAAAAAAAAAACCTATTTAACCAATTTAAAAAAGAAGACACATATTTTGTTAAAGAAGAAGAAGAAGAAGACACATATAGTTAATTTACCCGTTCTTATCATTATTATCAATCATTTACCCCTTTTTTAAATGTAAAAAACCCAATAGCTTAATTAAATAAAAGAATAAGCCTTCATTAAAATTTGTTAATTAAAAAAAACTTTGGTCATGAAATATGTGTGGTTGGAACAATTTCCTGCACATGTGCTGACACAAAGCTGAATTTCCCTTTCAAATGAAGTTAATAAATTAGCTTATTATAATAATATGAAGCTCAATTAAATCGTTTTTTTAACATTTGTTATCTAAATGGTTCTTTTTAAAAAATGAGATTAAATATTAATTAAATGAAGTAAAAAAAAAGTGATGATAACTTAAAACCAATTAAAAATGATTTAAGTTATGAGAGTCCGAGTAAGAGGGTGCATGAGTAGGATCAAAATTAAGTCAGGAAAGAAAAACACAAGTAAAAATATGAAAAAGAAAATCTTTGATAATTTATAGGAATGGTAACGGTTTAAATACTTGTCCTGGTTTATTATTCTTGTAGTTTTTTTCCATAATATTTAATACATTTTTATTTGATTAGTATTTTAATTCAAATCCTATAACAATATAGGTTAAATACTCGAATCAGTTAAATTAAATTCTTTTATTAAGATAACATGAATAATTAAATAAGAATAAATATAAAATTCAAATTCACCAATCTTAATAAAATTAAGAAAACATGAATAATAAAATAGGAAAAATATATCAAATTTAAAAAATTTAACGTTTAATGTTGGATTTTTTATTTTTTTCTTATTTTATTTGGTATTATATTTCTAGATTTAAATATTTTCAATTTTGAGGATTCTTTTAAAATTTTATATATGTTTTTTGAAGCTTGAGTTATATATATATATATATATATATATAATTTTTCAATAATTTTTTTAAAATTTTTAGTAAATTGATAACATGCACAAATATTACTAAATTTATTAAATTAAAATTAAATTAAGAAAATATATAAAATTTGAAGACTAAAACTATTATCATAGCAGTTAAATGTTAGAAATATTAAACTGTAATTAATTATTTTTAATTATTTATTTTTGAAAGTTACCTCAAAATTTTTTTAAACCGACAAATTTACTCAGAACTGACAAGAGAGATCATTTTAAAGCTTATTCTCAATAAATACAGTGAGGGGAACCCGTTTGAGTAGTCACCCTCCCCAAGGGGTTAGAAATTTGGACCACTTGGTTTTTCCCTCTGCGTTAAATTTGGACCACAGTCTGTGTCTCCACTCTCCAGTGAGTGATTGTTACTTTCGTTGTCCTTCCCATCCAGTTACCGAAGTAATTGGCCAACATTTTTCATCAATGTGGTGGGTACGTACTGTACTCGCATTTCAACCACATTGATTCGATGCGCTACGTATCAATTTTAAGATCTCAACTTCGCCGCTTTTTTATTTAAATAACCTACATAATTTAATTAAATATTAAATTGATTTACCTTTTTAATTAAACACAAAAATGACCTGAAATTTACAGTAAAAGTTGGTGAAACCAAATTATATGGCGCCACCAACTTGCCACGTCAGCAGGGAGTATTAAAAAATTATTTTTTTGGTGAAGTCATGTAAAATGACACCACCTGTATAAATACCATTAAAATACTACAAGTTCTGAAAAAATAGGGGACTTCAAAATTGTAACACCCCAAACCCGGCCCAAATGCTACAACCGGATCTGGTATGTCACTTAAGAGATTTTACATAACATGTCGCATTTTGGAAAACAATTACTAGGTTTACACCTTTATTTCGAAAGCTTAATAATTCATTAAAGTATAAAATATTAACTAACCAATTATCTTGGTAGATTTTAAATAAAAACCTAATTTCATGCAGTTTTAACTTAATTGAAAACGTAAATCAAAACCCAAAGAATAAAAGCCCAACAAAATCCCAAGACATAAATGATAGTCTAGTGGCTCATGGCCTTATTACAAGGAAATTTGAACCCATTAATTAAATGAAAATAAAAAAGATTTGACTAAGTCTTTTTCTTTGAATTCTCAAAGCTCATCGCATGGCCACATTGCTCTCCTCTCGGCCTGGTCCGATGCCCTAAGTGTCACCTGAGATGGTTAAAATTAAAGGGTGAGTCGCGAGACTCGGTGTGCAACCCTCATGCACCATTAGATTTGGACTTTAGCCCCATAAAACAGAATAATCAAAATATAAGTAACAAAAATAATATGCAAAGCCCAACCCATATCCTAGGTGTCTATCCGCTACACGCCCCGCACTGAAACCATTCACACCATTGGGGATTTCTACAATCAACCCACACACCGCTACACGCCTTGATGGCGATCGTCTTTGCTCATCATCGATCATGGCGTAGCCACTACAACGAATCACGGTAAGGAACCGCTATAACAGATCACGGTAAAAACCGCTACAACATATAACTTCCTCCTTTCATCAAACCCAACCCATGCAATCACATAAAATCGGTATACTTATAACATTTAATCGGATCATTTACTAACTTTGGTGATTTGCTTTACCCTCTTTTGGGTTCCGTCAATATCTGCAGGGTTTTGGCATTTAACAAAACATGTAATACTTATTTTCATATATTAATCAAACAGATCTAGATGGTGTGGAGAATTACACACACGATATTGCGAAATCCAATATTCTTAGTCGATGTCCTTGCTATCTCGGATCTATTATCCTCAATCTATAGCCTTGCTTAAAAGCGGAACAATTGCGAAAATAGGCCTCTCTATATTCGGCCATGGTTAGTATTCTCCTTTCGATTTTATATATATAAATAAACAAATCCTCTTACCTTGAAATCTCGAAAGTAACACGATTCTATAACTTAGAGATCTATGCGATTGGCCTCCTTCTATTGTTTCCTTCAAGATTCGACACAAGCAAACACCTTTGAAGAGAATTCGGCAACTTCAGGAAGTGAGATCTAAGAATTTCGGCTTTTAGAAGATGTACGAATTGAAGAGATGGCTAAGAGAGATTCGGCCAATGAATATTAAGGAGAAGAATAGAATAATAGAGATGTGATTTCGGCTTTTAGGGATTAAAAGAAGAATAACAATAGATGTTAAAAGATTCGGCCAACCAGGAAATTTTAGAGAGGAAGAAAGGGTGAAGAAGATGGTGATTTTCGGCTTTTGAGAGGAAGAAGATGAGAAAAGAAAATAAAAGAGAGGCTTCAAAATTTCGGCACACCCCTCTTTATATAGAAAACCGATTCCTCCCTTTAGCAGAGATTGATTTTCGGCCAACACTGCCACACATGATAGCTCCTATCCCTTTTCCCTTATCTTAATCTGTTATCTCCTCAAAAATAGCCTTGTGCCGTCCCCCCTTACTCAATTAAGTGCCGAAATCTAGCCCTATAACTTGGGCTTCAAGCAACCAAAAATTTGGGACTTCCTCATGCACTAGTGACGCCACTTATAGCTCACCCATCTCAGTGTTCTCAGGCTGCTTTGGCCACGAGCCCAATATGTCAATTAAACTACTACAACTTCAATTTAAGCCCTTAGAGTGTCTAAATAAAATATTTAAAATAAGGCCTCAGCCCAATTTGAGCCCCAATTGTACCTCAAATTCTCAAATTAATATTTTAAGCATCCAAACACATAAAATGCAAAGACCCAATTATTCAGGATGTTACAAAAATAATTTTTCATTTTCTGGTGGAGCCAACTTAAATGGCGCCACCAGACCAGACCTGACACTAGAGGTGTTCATGGGCCGGGCCGGGCCGAGTTCGGGCTGGGCTCAACTAAAAAATTAGGCCCATTCATCGGGCTCAGGCCAGACCGGGCCCAAAAAATGGGCCTAAATTTTTTTCCTAAGCCCGACCCATATAAAAATGCTAAAACCCAGGCTCGGCCCAGCCCGCCCGTATTAAATTTTTATATTATTTTATATAATTTTTAAATATATATAATACATCAAAAATACTAAAAAAATCAAAATAAATATTTCCCAACAAATTGAAAATAAATTTTAAAAAATATGTAGACTTAAATAACACCAAGATAGATGTAACTTAACAAGCAAATACCTCTAATAACAACAAAATAGTAGCAACATAATAGTAATATGGTAGCAAAATAAGGAGAAAACAACAAGAAAATAACATTCAAAAATAAAAAAAAATAACAGATTTTTTTTTATTTAGTGAATTCGGGCCGGGCCCGGGCCAAAAATATCTTACCCGAGGCCCAACCCATTTTTTAAACGGGCCTTATTTTTTGTCCAAGCCCATTTTTCGGGCTTATATTTTTGCCCAAACCCTCCCAAATTTCGGTTGGGCCTTCGAGCCGAGCCGCCCGGCCAATGAACACCTCTACCTGACACCCTTCTTTTACTTTTTTTTATTAACTTTTGTCTTTTTCTTTAATTTTTTTCTTTTTTTAAGTTTTATATTTTTCTTATTTTATTTTGTTTATTTATTTATTTTATTTTTTGTTATTAATTTTAAAAAAAATTGAAATGTATATTTGAAATGTTTTATAATATATATTTTTTAAAATTTTAAATATTATTTTTAAATTATTTTTAAAATTTTAAATATTTATTTTTTAAAATTATGTCTTATAAATTTTAAAAATATATTTTTGAAGTTAATTTTTCTAAATTTTAAATTTTAAATATATTTTTAAACAAAATAAAATAATTTCAAAAATATATTTTTAAATTTTAAATATATATATTTGAAATTATTTCTTATAAATTTTAAAAATATATTTTTGAATTTTTTTAATTTAAAATAATATTTTTAAATATTAAATATATTTTAATAATATTTAAACATTTAAAATTTTTAAATAAAATTTTTATAAAAATTCTTTTAAAAAGGTTTAAATATCTTTAAAAATAATTAAAAAATTATAATTTAAAAAATTCTGAAAAAATGAGGGACTTTAAAAACAATTTTCTAATTTCTGGTGGAGCCAATTTAAATGGCGCCACCAGAACACCCTGCTTCTATTTTTTTTTAATTTGTTTTTTTTTTTACTTTTTTTTAAACTTTTGTCGTTTCTCTGACATTTTTAAATTATTTTTTAAATTTTAAATATTATTTTTTAAAATTATGTCTTATAAATTTTAAAAATATATTTTTGAAATTATTTCTTATAAATTTTAAAATTATTTTTTTAATTTTAAATATTATTTTTAAATATTAAATATATTTTTAATAATATTTAAACATTTAAAATTTTAAAATAAATTTTTTATAAAAGTTCTTTTAAAAAGGTTTAAATATCTTTAAAAATAATTAAAAATCATAATTTAAAAATTCTAACAAAATGAGGGACTTTAAAAAGGGCAAAGCTCCCATATATACAAAAAAAAAACAAAAATTACCGAAAAATATCACTTTCAGAAAAATTTACCGGAATGTACCACTTTCCCCAAAAACGCGGCCACGTCAGCGCGTTTTTTAGGGAAAAATAGCTAAAACGCGGCCCGAGGGCTCGCTTTTTGCCACCTCAAAGAAAAAGCGTCCACGTGGCGCGCTTTTGTTGAGGTGGCCAAAAATGCGCCTCTAGGCGCGCGCTTTAGCCATTTTTCCCCAAAAACGCTACCGACGTGGCGCGCTTTGGGGTTCCTTCCCGTCCACTTGCAATGTGAAAAATAAATTGAGTTTTTGGCGGTAGTCTCGCAAAATAATTTTGAGAGACGTTTACAAACAAGCGGTGGCCAAAAATGCCGCGTGGGCGACGCTTTCTTTTGCTACTGATGGAGTCCGGCAAAATTATTTTGAGAGACGTTTACGAACAAACGATGGCCAAAAACGCTTCCAGAGGTGCACCGTGGCGAGAGTCTTGGCGCTCCCACGTGGGCGCTTTCTTTTGCTCTGATGGTATCCGCAAACTTAGGCTATAAATCGTGCAAATTTCATTCTCAAGTTGCGAGAAGGCAAATTCGGGCAAAAGAAAAAAAATTTGAAAATGAGTGAACGTATTAATGCTTTATTATTTACTACGATGGTGAAGTTCGTGACACCGAAAATGGTGTTGTTTTCTTATCGGAGAACACAGTAGCGATTGAGTTTTAATCGGACGTTGATTTGGTAGAACTTCGCAAAAGAATTAGGCGTAAAATATTCGGAATAACGCTAATGAAAGTTGTGTCTATTAAGTATAGATTTTGCGCTTGGTTGATCCGGTGAGATATGACTCATTCGACATCAAAGGTCCCGGAGCCTTGAGGCAATGGTGGAGACTCATCTTGCCGATGGTTCACCCTATATCGAGGTATATGTAGAATTTTCATCTCTAAGTGATCTTTCTACGACCTCAACATCTAGTATCGTTCGAGGAATACACGACCCCAAGCCGACACTCTGCAAGTGGGAGGCAAAACACGTATGCCCGGGTGTGCGGTAGTAGTATGGAAAACATAACCCCGCACGACACTCGGTCGGTGGATGGGACACATGCATATCCGTCGATCGACGTCCGATGACGTAAATACGTTTTGGGGGACGTCATCAACTTCTAGTGGTTGGCAATCCACATATGATTGGGATCTTTACGAAAGATGTTTAAGGAGGATGATGTACTCCCGACGACATCCACCAATGAGGGCCCTCGTTTGTTGCGGTGTTATGAAGAGTCGGACGATGAATCCGATGTGGATCCACCTCGGAGCCGTGGCCGACGACGGTGCGTAAGTTGGATTATTTTCTCAACCGGAGCCCGTTCCAATTGTACCAAGAAGTTGAGGCGGTTCGGACGAAGAAGAAGAAGATCCGTTATTCGAGGCATACTCACCTCCTCCACATGCATAATGTCGATCTATCTCAAGATGATGCATTAGAGTTTCTGAACTACCACACGGACGCGTGACCGTACAAATTCTTCGTTGAATTCGGACCAATTAGAAGTTGGTAACCGGTTTTCCGACAAGAATACTTTTCTTCTTTGCATTAAAACAATACAAAGATCGACAGCGGGGTTAACGACAATGTGGTTAAATCCAGTGGATAAGTACGGCGAAGTGTGCGCGTTCAAGACGGCACATGTTCATGGAAAATCATGGCGTCGTTGAGGAAAAGGACAGGGTTGTGGGAGGTGAAAAAGTACAAAGGTCCGCATACATGTCTTACCGGTACAGTACGACAATATGTTTAATGATTTCGAATAACACTAATATTATGTAATGTTACATTATTTAACGTGACTTCCGTTGATGTGTAACACAAGATCATCCAAGATGGATTCGGACATGTTGGCCGATTTAATAATCCCGACGGTGAAGGTCGATCCCAAAACTACGATCTTTTACTTAATTGGCAATATTCGTAGCCAATTGGGGTACACGCCTCTTCTGAAAAAGGCTTGGATAGCCAAGCGAAGGCGTTAGAAAAGTTGCACGGTCGGTGGGGCGCTTCATATAATGAAGTGTGGCGGCGGTGTCAGTCTTTGGAGAGGTATGTCCCGTGCAAAGACAACGACCTTTTGAAACAGAACCGGCGTGCTACAACGATCGTGCGCTCCGTGGATGCGCGGTGTTCAAGCGTGCTTTCGGACATTTAAGCAATGCCGAGATGCTTTTACATACCGCAAGCCATTGGTACAAATTAACGGTACCTTCATGTATGGTAGATATACGCGCGATCGACTATTGCTAGCTGTGGCACAAGGCGGTGTGGGAGAATCCTTCCGATTGCGTTCGCAATAACACCGTGAGTCGGTGATGATCGAGACTTCTTCCTATCTAGGTTAAGGAGGCATGTCCGCCTCAACTTTGACATATCGCGTATCGGATCGGGGCCTGGAATACTTGCGGCAATAGAACGCCAGGAAGCATGTGGCATCGCACACACCATCGATATTGCTGAGGCATGTTTCATCCAACTACTATGGGCAACATCGATCTAAAATACAGAAACGGTAAGTGACCGATATGTGTATGAAATATCTATTATTATAATTTCTTTTGAAAAATTCAATTTATTTGCAATTGATGAGTGGTATGTAATATTCGCTATCAACGTATATTGGCGAGTGCGAGATCAATCAAGACCGTTTCGGGAGATGTTGGCGGCTTGCGCCCGGATAACGCCGGAAAGCGCGAGTACACTGTGCAATATTCCTTTTGAACAGTGGACACAAGCATATGACGGTGGCCTACGATATGGTCATATGACCACAAACCTGGCCGAATGCATAAATTCTGTGCTAAAAGAAACCCGTCATCTGCCGATTACAGCGATTGTGCGGGAGACATATTTTCGTTTAGCGGCACTATTTCTGAAGAGAGCAGCGAGTTATCGAGGGCAAATGCACGGAGGCCATGTATGGAGCCCGAATGTAACACCCCTTACCCGTATCCTATGCCGAAACCGAGTACGAGGCATTACTAGACTTAACAATACATTTGGTCAAATTAATTAACACATATACAAAATGACTTAGTCAAGCCCCTATACATGCCATAACTTAAATCATTTATAATTAAAGATACCTATAGATAGCTTGATAGTGTGAAGCGATCTCCTCTAACCCGAGCTTATTTAGTAGGACTCTCGATACCAAAATGGTCATTTTATCAACTTTCCCGATTTTCAATTTTCCTCCCGTTCTAGGTCCAAATCTCGTTTTCCGGGGTTATTGAGCTTTGAAAAAGCTTGAAACACTATCCATGGCTTCTTGAGAAATTCGGCAGCATGGAGAAGAGAATGAGCAGATTTTTGGGTTTCAATTTTGTCTTTTACGCCTTAAAACACCCAAATGACAAAAATACCCTTAAGACTTTTCTTTCAATTTTGTCCTATTCATGCCCATTTTTGTCCATCAAGTTATTCAATGGTCTAATTACCTTTTAAGGGCTTCCAATTTAAAACTCATTGTAATTTGACACCTCTAATATATAGAACTAAACTTTTGCACTTTTTACAATTTAGTCCTTTTGACTAAATTGAGTGCTCAAACGTCGAAATTTTGAACGAATTTTTACTGAAATCTTTCCGTAAAATTGTAGACCATAAAAATATAATAAAAATAGAATTTTACTCGTCCGAATTTGTGGTCTCAAAACTACTGTTCCGACTAGACCCGAATTTGGGTTGTTACAACACTCTCCCCTTTTAGGATTTTCGTCCCCGAAAACCTCACCTAATGAAGTTTAATATCTTTCTCATGATTTCCAACATCACTAAATAACCCTTTTAAAGACGATACTATTAGAAACACTCATTCATCGATCTAAATCCCAATATAACTCGATCAATTCATCAAAATAAAGAATCAATACATATTGAAATTATTATACTAATTCAGTCAAATGTTCAAAACAACCCACTAGCATTTCTCTTGGTCTCAAGATTGAGGGAACTGATACTAAATTCACAATAGTCCCGCTTTTATTATCATTTTAATATTATCACCGATATCGTTAATCCCGAATACACTTAACATTCAACTTAATTTCTCACGACATATCAACATCCCAATACAGTCGTCGAAGTACAAGGTTCATATTCATATGCCCAAAACATTTACTTTAACTCTTTTGGGCCCTTTTGTCACTTACCATCTTTAATCAAATTAGGGAACTGTTACGGAAAATTGAGTACTTCACTTCCATTTTGCCATAGTATAACTATGGTCTTACATATGATCATTTATCACTTTTCGAAGCCATAGTCCTGCCATGGTCTTACACAGATCACATTTATCACTTGTCACTTATCACTGATCAGATAAGTGTAGCTAAAGCTACCACTTATCACTTGTCACTTGTCACTGATCAGATAAGTGTAGCTAAAGCTATCACTTATCACTTATTACTTGTCATTGATCAGAAGTACTCAAATCCGATGTTCCGCTCAAACTGATCATTTATTCGGTTTTCGCATTGTTGTTTTATTCTCAATTCATCAATAAATATATCTCATCATACATTATATAATTCATGAAATTAATATTTAATCATTAATTTTCAGCCATATGAATTTACTACCACTTATCCAGATGAAAAATTCTCTGTTAATGAAATACTTTCAGAAGCACTTGACACTCATCAAAGTTCAATACTCTTACCCATTAAAAGTTTAGACATCAAGTTCAAAGTCTGGTACATAACATTTCATACTCTTACTAGTGTAACTGCCTCGGAGTATCATCCATCTCTGTACTTCTCAAATAAACAAATAATTATCATTGTGCTAGACATCATAACATTCTGTCTTTAACTCGATGATATATATATATCAAGATCATTTGAAAAGTGAAAACCAATACACAGGTCTAAGTTGAACTTCCTATCATTCACACTTTGCCAACTTCAATTTCTTCTCAAATCTAGAGAAAGATTAAACTTATAGTAGAATTTACTTCAACTATTACTCGTCAAGCACTTAACTATCTTGATGCCACAATACTCATACAAACTTAAAAATCATAGTGCCATAGTAAGACTAACTTCTCAATTACTTTAGTAGATAATGTCTCGGCTGAAAAGAAAACATCTCGATCATGATTGCACTATCTAATTCTGTCATTACTAATCTGATATTATTCCAATTGCAAACAGATATAAATTCGTAATAAATTCCAAAGAATTACATACTTTAGGTCTCATACCGGATGAGTTAATTAACCGAGCGACGACCTTTCTTTAACTATAACATTTCAAAATCCGAATGATCTTCATATTAATCGACATCTATTCTCGCAACTTGTGTTCATTTACTAAACCATTCTCAACTCTGATCACCTTGTCAGTTAATCTACAACTCAACTCTTTAGTCTTCCACTTGTAAACCCATTCGATCTGAATTTCATAAAATTTCTTTATAACATACCTTATTGGAAGGGGGTGAAGTTGTATCGCCTCTGACTTGCCTCTTATATATTCATGCATATAACTTAACACTCATCAATATATATTTTGTTTCAAGTAACTTAACATGCATACTCATTTTACACAACCCTCCTATCATCTTATACAAACAAGTGCACTTATACTTTCATTCATAAATCTCAAG
This sequence comes from Gossypium sturtianum, assembly GCA_025698515.1. Classification (NCBI taxonomy): domain Eukaryota; kingdom Viridiplantae; phylum Streptophyta; class Magnoliopsida; order Malvales; family Malvaceae; genus Gossypium; species Gossypium sturtianum. Next base: position 166,445,738 of record CM046955.1, read on the forward strand.
TAAAATTACTCATAACATTCACTTAATTTCACAAGTTATACTCATAGCATCATACAAATGCAAATCAAACATGAACACTTATCATAGTATAAACTTTCCTTTCATCTCATCTTTCATATTTCAAAAGAAATTCATATCCACAATTTATACATCATCACATAAACATCATAAACTATTATTCTTATTATTTTTTTTACGAGTCTCAACTCATCATAAACACACTGTTTGCACTATTAAATTTAACTCGGTTGAAGTGCGCATCTGTCTAATAAAATAATTTACATCGATTAATCGGAGTCGTCACACTATCACAGCTCATTATGGCATGTATAGCTAGACGCTCACACTCACTATGGTAGTCTGAGAACCGACTAAACCTGGCTCTGATACCACTAAATGTAACACCCCTTACCCGTATCCTATGCCGAAACCGAGTACGAGGCATTACTAGACTTAACAATACATTTGGTCAAATTAATTAACACATACAAAATGACTTAGTCAAGCCCCTATACATGCCATAACTTAAATCATTTATAATTAAAGATACCTATAGATAGCTTGATAGTGTGAAGCGATCTCCTCTAACCCGAGCTTATTTAGTAGGACTCTCGATACCAAAATGGTCATTTTATCAACTTTCCCGATTTTCAATTTTCCTCCCGTTCTAGGTCCAAATCTCGTTTTCCGGGGTTATTGAGCTTTGAAAAAGCTTGAAACACTATCCATGGCTTCTTGAGAAATTCGGCAGCATGGAGAAGAGAATGAGCAGATTTTTGGGTTTCAATTTTGTCTTTTATGCCTTAAAACACCCAAATGACAAAAATGCCCTTAAGACTTTTCTTTCAATTTTGTCCTATTCATGCCCATTTTTGTCCATCAAGTTATTCAATGGTCTAATTACCTTCTAAGGGCTTCCAATTTAAAACTCATTGTAATTTGACACCTCTAATATATAGAACTAAACTTTTGCACTTTTTACAATTTAGTCCTTTTGACTAAATTGAGTGCTCAAACGTCGAAATTTTTGAACGAAATTTTTACGAAATCTTTCCGTAAAATTGTAGACCATAAAAATATAATAAAAATAGAATTTTACTCGTCTAATTTGTGGTCTCGAAACTATTGTTCCTACTAGACCCAAATTTGGGTTGTTACACCGAAGGTCTTGCAAGAAATTAAACGTGGGAAGGCACGGGCGAACACCATGCACACAGTGTGTCACGACCGCGACAGGCTATGGTTTCGTGTCACAGAGTTTGACAGACTGAACCAAGGTATTGTTGGCGGGCATTATCGTGTTCACTTGACAAATAGGACATGCGACTGTGGGATATTTGATGCACTTCGTTACCCATGTGCTCATGTACTTGCGGCTTGTAATAATCTCCGTCTTGATGTCGACGAAGTGTACAAATTAGAAAACATGTACAACGTGTGGAGACACGTATTCCCACCAATCCCAGATGAACGTAAGTGGCCATCGGTATCGCTTGCACCGTATAAGCCGCTGTGCGGATAGACAATTGAGGCGCAAACCAAGAGTAGGCGCCGATGTCGGGCCCGATGACGTATGCGCATTGTTGTTGCCGCCCGTGGATCGAGTAGGCGCCGTTGATGGCCCCGCCTCATCACCCTTCTCCTTGGATGTAATGGGGCCCGACGTTCCCTTCGCTCGCGAATTTTCCGTCGCCTCTCTTCATCCGACAACAGATACGGCTTGTCATGGATTCTAAACCATGGCATGTACTCCGACACACACGCTAACTCAGGAACAATGATCGGTTCCCGGTTAGGTAAAAAGTCATACCGATTCTCCCACGTCTCGATATGACTTGACCAAAATCTTGACCAATCCGTGTGCGGCTGCCGTAAGTCCACTCGGTGCTCATCATCGAGCACCTCAGGTGGCACGGGAATCGATTGTCAAAATCCAAATTACCGCAGCACCTGATCTGACTGGTGCATCTCCACGGTCGCGTAGGTGATTATTGGGACCTTAACGTGCCAACTGTTCGGATTTTGGAAGAACTCCTCCTAATTACAAACGCGATTTTGGGATCCTCGTGCGGTGTCTATTGAAACTATGTTAACATTACCAAAATATTAGTTATATACATAATACTAGACACTACATACGAAATATTGAATTATAATAACGAAATTCGAAACTTACTTGTGATTCCGACCGTTGTTCCAATAGGAGTCGTATATCCTCAAGCGAGTTAGGTATTCCAACATGACTCGCCGGATGGGACCACCTAATTAAATAACCTTTTAGCATGCAATTATACTATAAATCTACGAAATAATTGTAAAATATAATATTAAATTTACCTCGTTATCGGTGGGAATGAATATGGTTGGTCGAGTCGAGGGCGTAAAAATGGAAATCGAAACCATGCCCATGATCGCGGTAGTGATAGGCAACCTCCGATTTTTGCTTTACTCACCGCGTCGCCCGCACATCTCCCGTACAACCTCGATAAAGCACGCGGACTTCCCAACTCAATTCACCGGCTGCTCTGAAATCAACAAATTTCGAGCCATCTCAGTGGACGAGGTTTCTAGAGAGGTCCGGCATCGATAGCCTCCAATTATCTCAAGAATGTATGCCCGAGCATACCGTATTCTTTCTTCTTGGTCGAACCCTCGTTCGCTACGGAATACGCCTCGTAACTGCACCATATCGATCCGAGCTCCTTGAATTCTATCCGAATGGCACCCGGCTTCGTAGCATACGACCATCCAATCGATAGATATTGCGGACCGGTGACTCTGGGCCGCCCACCGGTAATCCCAACCGCAATCGCACATCTTCTAGGGTGATGGTACACTCTCGCATGGCGGATGGAAAGTGTGCGTCTCGGGTCTCCACCTCTCTATCAACGCTACGATCAAAGGCGGCTCCAACTTGAACCCCGGCCTATCGTGGCCACGTGCAAAAAACCCGCTTCCGCAGTAATTTCTCGATCAACGGCGATGGGGACCACATATGTTGCGAATATAACATTCCAACACCCGATCTACAGATGTTTAAAAATTATAAAATTAAAAATTAATTAAAATTGCATAATTGAAAAAAAAATTAATAATATTGAAAAATTAAAAATTAAAACTTACCATATTCATTTGCTCGACGGAGATGTGCTTGTTGTCTAGGCGAAGTAATTCCCGACCATTGTAATCCGATAAAAATTTTAAAATTTTCCAAAAATATATATTTTAAAAAATTATAATGGCCTCTTTTCAGTAAATAGTAAAGGATTATTTTGAAATTTGAGCGTAAATTTCAAGGACTTTGAGAGAAAATTGAGAGAATATTGAGAAAGGATTGAGAAAGGATTGAAATGTGAAAAAAATAAAGGGTTGGGGGGGTTTTATACTTTTTTTTTTTTTGATTACTGCAGCTAAAAAGCGCCCGCAGAGGCGCGCTTTAGTTATTTTTCCCAAAAAACGCTACGACGTGGCGCGTTTTTGGGGAAAGTGGTACATTCCGGTAAATTTTTCTGAAAGTGGTATTTTCCGATAATTTTTATTTTTTTTTGGTATATATGGGAGCTTTGCCCCTTTAAAAATAATTTTCCAATTTCTGGTGGAGCCAATTTAAATGGCGCCACCAGAACACCCTGCTTTTTTTTTTTTTTAAATTTGGTTTTTTTTTACTTTTTTTTTAACTTTTTTCATTTCTCTGACATTTTTTTATTTTTGTCTTTATCTTTATTTATTTATTTATTTTTATTTTATTTTTATTATTAATTTTAAAAAATTTAAAATGTATATTTGAAATGTTTTAAAATATATATATTTTAAATTTTAAATATATATTTTTGAAATTATTTTTCTAAATTTTAAATATTATTTTTAAATTATTGTTTAAAAATTTAAATATTATTTTTAAATATTAAATATATTTTTAATAATATAAAACATTTAAATATTTTAAAGATATGACCTTTCAAATTTATTATTAGTTTTATAATATTTAAATGTATATTTTAATTTGTTTTATAATTTTTTAATTATGAATTTTAAATGATTTAAAATATATTATTTTTAAAGATATGAAAGGTCATATCTTTAAAATATTTAAATATTTTGTATTATTAAAAATATATATTTAATATTTTAAAAATAATATTCAAAATTTAAAAAATAATATTTAAAATTGTAAAGAATATATATTATAAAACATTTCAAATATACATTTCAAATTTTTTAAAATTAATAACAATAAATAAATAAAATAAATAAACAAAATAAAATAAAAAATATATAAAACTTAAAAAAGGAAAAAAAATTAAAGAAAAGGACAAAAGTTAATAAAAAGTAATAAAAAAAAAAAAAGAAAAGAAGGTGTGAGGTTTGATGCAGTGGCGCCATTTAAGTTGGCTCCACTTTGAAAAATGAAAAATTGTTTTGAAGTCTCCATTTTTCCGTAACTTGCAATATTTTTATAGTATTTATACAGGTAGCGCCATTTTACATGAATCCACCAAAAAATTAATTTTTAATACTCCTCATCACGACGTGACAAGTCCACCAATTTTTACTGTAAATTTCAAGTTATTTTAGTATTTAATTAAAAAGGTTGATCATTTTAGTACTTAATTAAATTATTTAGATTATTTAAATAAAAAAGCCCAGCTTCGCTTTGGTAACTATCCGTACAGGTGGTATTGACACCTACAGTATTAATAAAAATATTCTGACATTTTTAAATCAATTATTTTTTGTGTTTTTTCCAATTTTTTCATAGTTACATTATATTTTATTGTTATTTAGCCCAATTAATCATCTTTTAATATTTATATTTTCATATGAACATATTTATATTAAATCCCCGTGCATAGTTGATGCCTTAACAAAGGCAGTTACGGATTTCGTAGTTGTTCGAAATCAAAGGCCCTAATAAAAAAGCCGGCAGATCTTCTTGATGAAATAATACAAGGAAACATGTTTAACCAGTCAATGACTTAGATCATAAATCAAACATCAAGTTTATGACAGATGAGAAATTAGTGAAGATCAAAATACGATTGCAACAGTATTCTGGCTCCACTCATGTTTAATCGGCATCCATCTCTTCCAGGGCAACCCTAGCTGCAGCCTTAGCCTCCTCCAAAAGGTCATCGGGAACCTGAAATCCAACCATCGACATTTTTTTATGAATACAAACATGTAAACATATGGGAATAGTGCAATAAATTATCCGTGAAAGAAATTTAAAGACATCGAAACAAAGAGTCATTAATCATTCATTGCACCGAAGTCTCGCTAATGATTTAGTTAAGCTAGCTAACATTCCTAATTTTTACTTTCTTTAGGCAACTAAGCGACAGTATCTGAAAAATAAAATGGGTCTGCCATGCTAAAGTAATTGTTTGAGCATACAAGCAAATAGAGGATAAAATGTAAAAGCATTCAAAAAAAAAGTGCAGGTAAACCCAATTGAAGATAAAGCAGGAGAAAGATTTCAAGTTGGTTCTTGACATGTTTGGTGAAGGCCCACAAATGTCTCCTGGATGTAGAAAGCTAAGAAGCTAATCACGGATTTATTTACTTGAGATTTTATTTTGTTAATCTTGTTATATTTACGGAGCTTAAAATTGTAATATTTTATAAGTTCAGGGTTATATTTAGTATTTAAAATAATATAGGTTTTATCTTAGAGTTGGCTTCGTTACGCTATTAGGTTTTTGTTTTCTAGTCCAGTTTGTTTAAGTTTTCTATTTTCAATTAAAAAAAAGTTGTGTCCCTATTTTCTTGAGTTTCAAGCATGTTAGCTCAGAGCTATATTATGCATCTGACATAGATATGTTCAATTTTTTCTGGGTTTTTTCATCTGGGTCTTTGAAGAATCATATATCTGTACTAACATTCAAATATGCATCTGACATGAGTGATGGGCCTGGGTACTCTTAAGGAAAAACGTAGGCTTAGAGTCCAAGTTAAGGGTCTATAGAAACTAACGTACTTTCTATTAAGGGGTAGACATGCAATTAATTCAAGCTTATTGCTTTTCTGGTTATTGAACTTTAAACCCTAGTCCCTAAGATATCCTGAATCACTTCCATCATGTCATTCAATGGGAGATTCTTGTGTCAAAAGTGGCCAGAAAGACGTGGGTAAAAGAATAAAAATACCCTACTTTTTCAAATCCTAGTATATGGTCTTAAATGAGCAAAATGGCAAGGTCAATTTCATGCAACCAACATTGTCTAGGACAACAAGGGCATCATTTTGTTGTTCTAGCTAGTTAGAAAGTTGAAACAAATACCATATTAAGAGACGGTAAGAATTACCTTTTGATGTTGCTGCTTGGACTCATCACAGACCCAACTCATCTCAAGTTCAAAGGCCTTATCCTTTGCTTCGTCATGTACCTTGTATATGCTGTTCACAAATGATGCGCATGGTTAACATCTAGTACTAGCATTGAAAACTTGCATTCAGAGAGAAAAGTAAGAAAATACCACGTATGGCAATGCATGATGAATATGAAAATTTAACATTAAAAGAAAGTACTCCTCTTGCACCTCCATCTTATAAGTTTACAGTTCTCTTGCTCACTTCAAATTTTGTTTTGAATTTTATGAAATGCAAGAAAATGGCAACACTACCGGTATTTATTGCCAATTCAGTGGAAGGGTAATTAAACTATTCCCTAACTGTTGCCGATAAGATAGATTTCAGTTTGTTGTAATATGTAGGGTCATATTGTGGAAGGCACTCAAACAACAACCCATAATCCAAACACGTTATTATAAACTATTACTATTGCCAGAGAACTGAGGTTGCTTTTAATTGGTGTTTGGATAAGAGAGAAATAAGGCTTTTCTTTGGCAAGTAGGATCTTATAGTAGGGCACCATACACACACAAATCCATCATCCAAACAAGGTTTATATAGTTAGTTCTTACTTAATGACGTAGGTAAATGTTTCCACTGCAGGTCCAAGGCCGAATTCTGACATATAGGTGTTAAATCAGATTTGCCACAGGATTAAACTATTTTATATACTCTGCGTTACAGTTTCAGTAGCCAACAGCTTTAGCGATATGAAAGAGGAAATGAATTAAATTTAAGACAATCTTTTAGAACATCTTTGTAAAATGATCTCTTTTGAGGTAAAACAAAAGCTTAAAGTTACGTTAAACTCTAGGCAGCTAATTTCTACCAAGTTTTAGCATGCATGTACCGTAGTTCATCAGGGAAAACATAAATCTTACCCCACATTGAGAGTCATACATTGTGGTAAGCTAGAGACATCGCAAAGAATAGACAAATAAACAGAGAATAAGATAACCAATTTGATGTTGTTGCCTAATGCAAAGACAACAAAGAAAAGCATTTAAAATGACGGTTCAAGCAAGAATCTTCAAAAGTGAAAATTAAGGGAAAAAGAAAAAAGTGCACATAAAATTTTAGAACCAACAATTAACGTCCCCAGAATCAAAATAAGCATATTAGAACAAAAACAGGAAGAATTAAGATAGCCAAAACTCACATTTTGGCTACTTCAATGACCCCTTCTCTGCATGTCATTTCAGACAGCTTCAACTTTTCAATTTCCCTGTCCACAATCGATTCAACCATTAAATTATCAGATGCTCAGAAGATGAATGCAGATAGAAAGAGATAACCAAAGATTACAAAGGTTGTGATAATAAGAAAGATTTTAACTTTTTTATATCCATCGGAGTACACAGCCCCAAAACAAACAGAATGGATAAAACCATTTCATGTAGCTAGGACCAACCAGTTTGATGTAAAGGCTACATTGAGTCGTGTTGATGAATCATAGGCAAATATGGCAAGTAGTGAAACAGCAGATAGTGCACAACTTGTACATCATTTTCCTTAATCCACCTTGCTTCATCCACTCCACATTTTTGTACCTTTTTCTTATATCTGATTAATTCAAACTTGGATTAGGACTCTCTTGCTCTCCATTGAGAGTTTTTTATTTCAAACTTTAAAGGTTTCTCTATGATGCATCCAATTTTGCTCTATTAGAAAAAAAGACGCAGATCACAATATTGAAGGAAAGTATAACTGGGGGATTAATCTTAACAATTCGAGAGAATGACAGGAGTATATCCTTTGCTGATTGGTTTTCATAAATGAGAATATATAAGAAGGGGAAAATGATCTCGTTAGAAGGCCCTTCAACAGGATGACCATTGCATCCAAATTCTATACTAGATTTCACTGGTTGAGATGGAAACAAGTAAAAGTACAGAATATATAATGCTCCAATCATTGATCTCATCTAACTAGCTAGCATGACAAAATGACTTCCATTAAAAGTCATCCTCTAAGTTCCACATGAAAGAAATAGTTTGAATCTTACGTTTTGGCAGCTTGTTTTCCCTTCCCAACTGCAGCACCAAAGTATCTCTATACAGGAAGAAATACATTATTGACTGGCAAAGAAGATAAATATACCGATAGAACTAGCAACAAGAAAAAAGAAGAAAAATGAAGCCTCATTCGCAAGAAATGAACTTACATAGGAGATGCCAGACGGTTCAACCATGTATAATTGGGGTCCATCTCTATCATAACCTCCTAGAATTACCCCACAGCCAAAAGGCCTGAGCCACCAGTAAAGAGTGCATAAATGGACATAACTTGCAACGCGATCAGCAAGTTCTTTGACAGGAATGCGTTCACCATACACACTAAACCACCAGGTCCACCACCAAAAAAATACAATTACAATTAGATGAACACATAACAACATAATTAAAGCTGAATTTAAGTAATTGATGTACAGGAGAAAAATAAATAAAGACCTTTGATAACTAGTAGCTTCAGATTTAGCACGGGCCACAATTTGTCTGCCGTCAGCTGCTAATCCAGCTACTGCCTAAATTCGAGCATCCAATATCAGGGGAAAGAGAGAGCGAGAGACTAAGAATCCAAAGCTACCATTGACAAATAACAATGTGGCTAAAGATGCAATAAATTGAAGTTAAAAGCTGAATAAACGGGGGAGGAAACTAGGGAATACCATGCCGGAATGACGATGAACGGAATGGATTCTACGATTAGAGCCAGGTAACATCATTTTTGATGCTATCAGCTTCTCCACTCCCTTGAAAAAGCAATATCCATTTTAACGAAACTATTTTATATTCAAAATAAGCAATCAAAGTAAAAGAAAAAGAAGCATACCATAACGATCCCATCTTTGCATTTTATTCCAATTACAGTTCTGAAAAATAAAGATAATTGAGAACCTAACAATAGCAGAATGTGTATATAATTATTAGTGAAAAAAGAAGAAGAACGAACCCACTGTTATCGACGGCCTTGGAGGCGTACTCGATCTGAAAAACACGGCCGTCGGGAGAGAAAGTGGTGACTGAGAGATCGTAACCAGTTCCAATGCTGCTCATCTTTCTTCTCTTCTCTGCACTTGCTTTTCCTACTTCTCACACTTGGTTGTTATTATTCCTTTCTGTTTCTTCTTCTTCTATATTGCTCGGCCTTAGTTAAATATAATTTTCTCTGTGTTGTGTTCCCAGTTTTCTTTCTTCTCAAGTCAAGACCTTTCACCCTGATGGGCCTTTTACGGCCGATGAAGTTCCGACTCCATTTCAGTATTTTGCCGAACCAGCCCAACGCTAATTACTACTAGCTTCAGGCCCTTAGTGCCGGCCTCACAACTCGCAATGCTAAGGGTACAAAAATGTAGTCCAACACTGTTGAGCTAATAATCATCTTTTGTTGTATAAATAGAAAATCCTACTCTACTACAAAAATTGAAGATGTAGTAAAATAGACATGAAATATGCTTTTATTATAATAAAACAGTATCCTAATCGAATGATCACTGTTGATGTCTTCTCCAATTTTTAATGTACCAAAAAAAATAATATAACGTTATACTCAAATTTTATTTTTAAATTTCAAACAAAAATAGCACGACCCTCAAACTTATTAATACATTCAATTTTAGATTTTTAGAAAATGATTTTTAAAAAATGGATTGGTTTTTTAGAAAAATTAATATTTTTTTATATTAGGATGATTTTAGTAGAATATTTTCTATTATTTAAAACATTTTTGAACTTTTTTTTTTAAATATTCTACTGATGTTATTAAAATAATGAAGAACCGAACAGGCCACAAATCCAAGGCAAAGCCAGCTGTTCACCAACAAATGGGCCACCAAACTGTGCACCCGAAAAAACAAAATAAACCCTAATTCAAACAAAAGCAGAAAACCTAAAGAGAAAGCAAAAACAGCCTCTGTTCGTCTCCCTCAATCCATTCAAACGCCATTTTCGCATCAGTAGCAGAGGTAAGTGCTTCTCACCCTTCACAGGGAAAATAATCATCAGAATATCCAAGCCCTCTGCTTATAACTGAGTTCTTCGGAACCAAACCAACGAATTTCCGGTCTCAGCCCTTGCCTTTCAAAATCATTCATTTTCGATCCCAATCCTATCTTTATTAACAATATCATCAACTGAAGCCGGAGCCTCTTTTTGAACTTATTTTTAAAAATTATTTTCTGTAAAATAAATACATTATAAATTATATATTTATTGCGAAATATTATAGAAGCATTTGATTAAGTAAAACTTAATTTGGAAATATATATATATATATATATATATATATATATGGAAGTGGATAGTAACGTATTAGAGCTAGAAAAACTCATTGAAGTTTGGAAAGGATAAATAATGTTAAGAATAATTTAAACAAATATTTTCTTTTTAAAGTTACAGAGACTCATTTATATTATTAAAATATTTTATTAGTAAATATTCATTAATTGTAATATATATATTTATTATTAAAAATATTAATAGAATTTTGGAATACAATATTAAAAAATTTTAATGTTAAAAATTTTATTATTAAAACAAAATTGTAACATTAAGTATTTTTTTCAAAATAATAAATAAATTATTTTATTATTAATTTATAAATATGTATGCTTAATAATATTGAAAATAATAATATAAGAAAATCAATATTTTAATATTTCAAAAATAGAAACTAAAAATTTGTTATTAATAACTTGTGTTTGATTAAATTTAATTTTTATATAAAAATCAAGAGAGATTTTTTAAAAAAAATTACCCTTTTCAAAAAGGGAATTGGATTTAAAAAAGAATTGACTTTAATAAGGTTTTTTTTCATAAAATAAATATAAAAATTATTTTTTTAGAAAATAAATATAGCCTCAGTTAGGTGTTAAAGAAGGCTATGATTGAAGGTGGGATTTATATTTTAATTTATTTCGGATGATTTATTGACTTTAGAGAAAAAGTATAACATATGTTCTTTAGAAAATTGTTGTTTTCGCCAATCAAAAAACATTAAAAATACAAAAAGAAGAAGGTTTTTTTACAAAATAACTAAACCCAAAATCAAATAATAAAAAATAGCCGCCAGGCTTGCTACGGACTATACGTATATTGTATAAAACATTATCAGATATGATGCAAATACTCGCTGTCTTACTGTATCAACTGAATCTATCATCTGATGTAGACGCTTGTTAGAATGAATCAAATACTGTTGTTTTTAGAGCAAAGCAGAATTAGAAAGGAAAGGGTCAACAGTTTCGTATTCAAATGGGTAAAACTACCTTATATTTGCATTTGACCTTTTTATTACAAAGGAATAAATTATTACATTAATTATATTTTACCTTTTATGTTAAAATTTTAATTATTTATACTGTTAAAAATTAATATAGTTATCAAATAATAACACATGATATGTTATATATATTTCATATTAATGTATAATACTAATTTTTAATAATAAAAAAATTTAACAAAAAAAATCAATTTGTTCTTGATTTTAATTTATGATGACTAATTTATTAATTTTTAGAAAAAAATAATAAAATGTAATCCTAGTTGTAATAAAAGTGCTCTAATGACATTTTATGGCTTTTTTTACTTAAATAATACAAAAAGATAAAATTAATAATTGAAATGGTATGCCCATGAGATTATTTACCAAAATTGTATGGTTTTATTGGTATTGATTGTCAAATTGGAGATATCAAATTGAAATGTAATGATCTAAAGTATTTAGGGACCTGATATGTAAATTTTTCATTTTGAGTGGCTGCTAAAAAAAAAAATTGAAAGGGTGTTGCATCACCAAACCTTAAATGTGGCTAATTGCCTTGTAAATCCTCATTATATATATATATATATATATATCCCCCTTCAACTCACTACATTGTGTTTAAACAAGCCCTCAATCTATTTTTATAGTTAAATAAGCTCTTAACCTATGATTTGTACTCATAAAAGCCCTTTATTTTAATATTAAAGTAAATATATTTTGAATTTCAAGCTTTTATCTTAATTTCTTGTTGATGCAATAAAAATTATATACACTTTAACATCAACATAAAATCTAAAAAAGTAATCAAAAATTTCAAAAGAGTACTTAAGAATGTCATGTATATAAGCACTCTCAAGAAATTTTAAAATTTTATTTTTTTATTTAATAAACTATTCTTATCAAATTCACATCAACATAAAATGCGAATTAATTTATATTTTTTTAAATAATTTTACTTTAATATTAAAATTTAGGACTTTAATGGGTAAAATTCATAGTTTGAGGGCCTATTTAACTACAAAAATAGTATAAAAGCTTGTTTAAACAAAGTATAATAGTTTAAGCGCTTTTTAGTATTATTAGCCTTCTATCTATGTTTTCATCAGTTCTTAAGCATTGAAAATAATCAAACAATTTCTGCAATGCAGGTGCCAGGTTTAACAACAAACAGTCTAGCAGGACTAATATACTAAAAATCCCTTTAATATTGATAAAATATATTTACTTTAATATTAAAATAAATGGATTTTATGAGTAAAAATCATAAGTTAAGAGTTTATTCAACTATAAAAATAGGTTAAAGACTTGCTTAAATACAATGTAGTGAGTTAAAGGGAACTAAAAAGAAAATAATAAATAAGTAGGGTTTACAAGGGAATTAGCCACATTTAAAGTTTGGTGCTGCCAACTCCTTTCACTTTTTTTTTTTGGCAGCCACTCAAAATGGAAATTTTGCATATCAAATCATTGAATACTTTAGATCATTATATTTCGATCCGGTGTCGTCAATTTGATAAGCGGCACCAATAAAACTATACCATTTTGGTAAATATTCACATTGCCATATCAATTATTAATTTTATTTTTTATATTATTTAGGTAAAAAAGCACACTTTTACCTATTCAACACGGAAGGGCACATGGAGTTAGTTTAAAGTCAATAGTCAAAATATCATCGCTTATTATGTGGGGTACAAAATTCAGCAATGGGTTTCCATAATAAATTTTATTTAATATGAAAACAAACAGCGTAGATAATTTACATCCAGTTCAGCCTAGGCTTTGCTTTAGTTTGGGTCACCATCTTCCATTGACTACTTGTTCATTCAGATGCCTCTCTTTCAATGGGAAATTGGACTTTTGGCTTATTTTCTTCTCTTACCATATTTTTTTCTTCGACCCTTTAAATGGTTCATAATTTTCGTTGAGAAGTACAACTTAATTACCTTCCTCATGATTTGACCATTTCTTTCTTCTTGTTATCTCATCCACTCCCATGGGAATTTGTTGGCCTAAACCTGCTAAGTGCGGTCATGCTTCTTCCACTAACTTTTCAGGTCTGTTCATTTAATTCCTCTTCTTTTCTTTGTCTAAAATTAAGATTTTAATACGTATACATCATGGATTGTGTAGCTTGGGTTCTTTATGTGTTGCCCCCAGCAAAGATCTTGCAAAATTCACTTGGTTTATAATGGATTAATCCCCATTCAATTTCTTGATGGAATCCTCAATTCTCTGTATCTGATCTGAATCTTATAAAGGGGTCCAGTAGATGTGTGTTTTAAGCAACTAAAGACGATGAATTCTGAGCCTAATTCACATATTCATCAACAATAAAGTGCAGCTTTCATATGGTTTAGGGGGCAATACATTTATAGCTTCTGCTATTTGTTATTTTAGGTGGTTCAAAGACTCATACACCAGTTTCCAGCAATCTCAATGTTGATACATCTGTTTCTAGCAATCTCAAGGCTTTTAGCTATTCTGATCTTAAAACTGCCGCCAAAAACTTCCGGTCGGAGACTCTTCTCGGAGAGGGAGGATTCGGATGCGTTTTCAAAGGTTGGCTTGATGAGAACACTTTGGCTCCTACCAAGCCCGGAACTGGAATTGTTGTAGCTATCAAAAGGCTTGCGGCAGAAAGCTTTCAAGGCCACAAGGAATGGCTTGTATGTACTCCAGTTTACAAGTTTTATTTCCTCTTCTTCGTTTGATTTTGTTTTCTTTTCAACTTCATATGTGTACCTGATTTCCTCTCTGATAAACCTTGTAGGCAGAAGTTAACTATTTGGGTCAGCTTCACCATGAAAATCTTGTGAAGCTCATTGGCTATTGTGCAGAGGATGAGAATAGGCTTTTGGTTTATGAGTTTATGCCAAAGGGAAGTTTGGAGAATCATTTATTTAGAAGTAAGCATCTCATTTTCTACAGATTTTGCTAATTTTTTTCCATTTATCTATCTTAAACCCTATAGTCTGTTCCATTGCGGCATTGCCGCATAAAAGTACGGAGTTAAACAGTATGGATACGGTTGGCTCCCATTCGTGGAAGCCTTGTTCAGGGCCGCTATAGGGTTAAGGTTTGGCTAACCATTAATGTTTTTCTTCTTTCAGAAAGTGTTCAACCGATTTCCTGGGCTACGCGGATGCACATTGCTAGGGGTGTCGCACGGGGATTGTCCTTTTTACATAGTTTAAATGCTAATGTGATCTACCGTGATTTAAAGGCTTCCAACATTCTTCTCGATTCGGTATGCTGATGCCTGGGAAAGTTCTGACTTGTAATTGACTTGTATAGCTGAGATCTTCCTATTGATCAAACGTTTAATTGAATGACTAATGCTGCTGCTGTATAAATTCATGTAGGACTACAATGCAAAGCTTTCAGATTTCGGCTTGGCAAGAGATGGTCCAACTGGCGATAACACCCATGTCTCAACCAGAGTTGTAGGCACTCAAGGTTATGCAGCCCCTGAATATGTAGCAACAGGTGTCCATCATCTTTCTTTTGAATACTACTCTTGAATCCTCTTTTACGAATAAGTTCGGGAAACGGGTCACATTTAGCAGTGAGTTGGGAAATGAACCGAGCAATATAATTCAACCTTCTTAAACTTTAGGACCTTTGGGACGCCTAGATTCCAATAAACAGCATGCTTTTTGGCCCACGGGGGCTATATATTTTTCTGCTTCTTCCTACGTATTTTCCATAGGGTAGGAGTTATTGAACATGAAACGTTTAATACACATGATCATACCAGCTACCGTTTTGTTTCACTGTTGGGGGAATTAAATTAAAAGAGAAACTTTGAGAGGTGAAACTAATTGCAGTCTGCAATACAGGCAACTATAGCTATAGTAGACACAAAAACGATTTCGGGTTGGAAGTTATAAAGATCATGAAAGAGATGATATTGGGAAACATTACCATCTTGGTGCATTGATATAATCATTGATATGATCTTTGTTTTCTCAAACTTGTTTTCTTAGCATGTGGTTTTCGACTTATGGGTATCGATCCAACTAACGGACTAGTTTAAACATTGCAGGTCGTCTGACCCCAAAGAGTGACGTGTACAGCTTCGGTGTTGTACTATTAGAATTACTTTCGGGACGACGGGTAATGGATGATGACCGAGCTGGTTTGTCGGAAGAAACACTGGTGGAGTGGGCAAAACCCTTCCTAAGTGACAATAGGAAAATGCTAAGGATTATGGATACAAGGTTGGGGGGACAGTACTCTAAGAAAGGAGCACAAGCAGCGGCTGCTCTCGCATTGCAGTGCTTACATACGGATCCGAAGAACCGGCCTTCCATGGCCGATGTTCGGGTTTCGTTAGAACGAATCCATACAACAATGGATACACCAAGAACACCACCTCAACAGTCACCAGCAAGGCTGCATTCTCAAGGGATTAAGCATATGAATAGCCCTCACAAGGCAAGAGTTCCAACTGCAAATTCACGTTGAGAAATATTGTTTTCTTTTTTTTTCTTTTTTTATCTCGGACGAATTCACTTATTTTATCTTAAGTTTGTCAGACAGGTGTTGAATACGTGATAATTATTGTAACATCAAAATCCCTATGTACATGAACCATTTTTGTTGTACCAAATATTGTAGAAAGATATTGAAAGAGAAATAATGAATTTTCACCATTGGTTTGATGATCTCTGTAATTTTCACCATTGTGTTTATGGTTAAACAGATAAACGTATTTTGACCACAAAAATGGTCATCAACAATATTAAATGAGTTCTTTTAAAGGTTTCAAATTTTATACTCTTATCTTTGTATTTTCTTATTTATAAATTTTGGCTTCTCAATTTAATTTCATCATTAAAATTAAAAATGCAAAAGGTAAAATAATTTTTATAATCCTCGACATTTATAATTTTTTATCAATTTGACAAAAAATTTATACTTGTTAAATTTTCCATGTTTCTTATTTCTATTTCATCGTACCTAGAGGCTATAGTCAAAATAATGGGATAAATATGTGATGGAGCAGCGAATAATATAATCCAGGGATATTGGACGCGTGGAACAAACGTGTACACCCGAAGAAGCCCGACATCTAACTCCCTCCAACCATTCAATATCCAGAATCCCACAGATTCTAACTTGAAAGAACAAAATACTAGTTGATGAGTTGCATTAATTATTTTTAGAGTTCATGAGACATGGATGCCGCAAAATTAAATCTGGGTTTTAACTTGTTCTTCATTTTTCAGTTAAAATTTGTAGTTTTTGCAGCTGTGGGTGGTGGTGGTGGATATAGCAGAAGTGACTTCCCACCGGGCTTTGTTTTCGGTGCATCAACTTCAGCCTATCAGGTGAGGCCTGTCTGTTTCTGTTTTCCATTTTATAATATATATGGAATTTTTTAAACTAATATTAATGCACTTGAACTATGTGCTGCCAAATGAAAAATGAAAAAGTATGAAGGTGCGGCTGATAAAGATGGTAGGACGCCTAGCATATGGGATACTTTTGTCCATGCTGAAGGTTTGAATGATTTTTACTTTCTAAATTTCCTTCACATTGCTTTGTTTATGTCTTTTATTTTCTTTCTCTGTGTATGTATAGTTCAAAAGGTTGTACCTATAGGGAAGCAATTCCAATCTCAAATCGTTGCTCATAGAGCAAACACAAACAGATTTCTCAATATTTCTCCCCCCCCCCCCCCGGGGGACTTGCTTGAAACCAGCGAGGTCTTGGAATATCTAGGAAATCCTTTTATTCTCCATGGACTAAGACTCAAATTACAAACCTATTAAATACCAACGATCTTTTTTGTCAATCATCATTTAACAAAGGGGATAAATTTGAGATATTATATGATGATATGAGACTTAACTGTCTGATTAATTGCCTCAGGGAATTTTAACGAAGGCAATGGAGACATAGCTTGTGATGGGTATCACAAGTACAAGGTACACATGGTTATTGAATTATCCTATTGCATACCTTCCTTTTTCACTTTCTTTTTTGATACAAAGGAGATTATAGTGGAAAGAGTTGCAAATGTTGGGATTTGAATCCCATATCAGCCTGCATGAACTAACTGGGTTAAGCCATGAGTTCGCAAACCTTCCTCTTTCTTTTGAATTAGTTTTGGAGTTTGTTAAGTCACGTAGAGCTCCTCTATCCATGAACAACTATAGTGGGAACTGCAGGACAGACTTGATTAACAAGAAAATGATGAACGATGAAGTTAATTACAAGTCGATCTCTTGCAGGAAGATGTTAGACTCATGGTAGATACAGGCTTGGAAGCCTACAGATTTTCCATTTCATGGTCAAGGCTCATCCCCAGTATGAAATGTCATCTATGCTCCATTTTAACCACTTGAAGGCTATTTATGTTTTACTTTTTCCCCAACTGAAACGCTAATTTTTCTTTTTCCTCTTCAGATGGAAGAGGACCTGTCAATGTAAAGGGCTTGCAATATTACAACAATCTTATTAATGAACTAATCAAAAATGGTTAGAGCTTATGGCTAATACCAATTTGTTTGTTATTTGTTTAAACAAAGGACAAACTTCGTTTCTTCTGTTGATATATGTATGGCTTGTTGGCTACCTGCAGGAATCCAACCACATGCTACTTTACATCATTACGATCTGCCACAGACACTCGAAGATGAGTATGGAGGATGGATTAATCGGGAAATTGTGTAAAGTTTCCATCGTTATGTTGTAACTAATGAATATATTTTTCTTTTCCATAATACATCTTTCTTTAATAAAGAGAAGGTTTAATGTATTTGTACAGGAAAGATTTTACAGCATATGCAGACATATGCTTCAGAGAGTTTGGAGATAGGGTTTTGTATTGGACTACCGTAAACGAGGCCAATGTGTTCGTTTTAGGAGGCTATGACCTTGGGTTTGTGCCTCCTCAGCGATGCTCTGCCCCTTCTCCGTTCAATTGTTCCAAAGGCAACTCATCAACAGAGCCATATCTGGCAGCTCATAATATCTTATTAGCACATGCAGCCGTGGCAAAGTTATACAAGAAAAAATACCAGGTAAGGATCTGAAAAGCAAGAACCCCAGCTCCTTCCTTGGCTGCTTGAGATATCAAGTTTTAGTTGATCATTTCAAAGAAAAAATTTAATGCAGGAAAAGCAACATGGACTTGTAGGGTTTAACCTCTTCAATTATTGGTTTGTTCCTTTAACAAACACAACTGAAGATATAATTGCTGTTCAAAGGGCCAATGATTTCTATTTTGGTTGGTAAGATGCAGCTCTAGTAAGAATTTGCCTTGGATCATCTTTAAAATCCTCCATTACATTGTTCTTGGCATACTTTATTGTAGTAATTAATTCCCCCTCTATATTTCAGGTTTATGCATCCCCTGGTATATGGGGACTATCCTAGGTCAATGAAGGAGAATGCTGGTTCAAGGTTGCCTGCCTTCACCAGTTCTGAATCCAAGCAGGTCAAAGGGTCATTTGATTTCATTGGACTTAACTTTTACAACACGATGTCTGTTAAGGACCAGCCTAGCAGTTTAGAAATGGAGCACAGAGACCCTGCAGCGGATATGGCGATAGAACTAATTCGTATGTCATCCTGCAAAATGAATCCAGAGTAGATGTCTTGACTCTGGGCAGCCTTTTTCCTTTTATGGGCTTTAATCTTTCAATTGTTGTGAACTTACATTCTCATTCTTGCAGCTTTGCCACATAATGCATCAAAATTCGAGGTGGGTTAGACACCATTACACCAAAGCTTTTAAGGATCTTAGTTTGTAGTGTTACTTTAATGTATCACTAACCTGCTACTGTTTGACTCAGTTTTCTGTTACACCTTGGGCCCTCAAAGGGTTACTAGAGTATGTCAAGGAAGCTTATGGAAACCCTCCTATCTATATCCATGAAAATGGTCTCTCTCTCATTTTTGGTGATCTTTTTCCCTTTTATATTGTTTACTAAGGCTAAATGATATATATGTATATGTATATATGTGAACATGTGTTAGGTCAAAGGACGCGACAGAATTCTTCATTGGAAGACTGGCCAAGGGTTAAGTCTTTGAATGCATATATTGGAAGTGTGCTTGATGCCATAAGGTATATATGTCTCTGTTTCTATTTTGTTTTTCTTCTCTACCTTCAAAATTCTCCCCCACACCTCATAGCTAAATTGGCAATAATTAGGATATTCTTTAGCAGTTGTACAAAAATAAGGTTAAAAAAAAGAAGAAGCTCGTTTTCTGGACATTTCATTTTACTCGAGCCTTATCAATTTACTATTACTAATATAGATTTAGAAGAGATTGATCCATTTTTGCGTGTAAAATCAGGTTCACTCATGCAGGCTTGAGAAATGTCTTTACATGGTTTGAGTCCGGATAGAATTTCATGTTCCTATACTTTGAGTCGGATTAAGTTGACCTAACCTATGAACACATCTAGCTAGATGAAGTTTTCCTTTAAAGAAGAAAAGAAAATATTTTTAGATTCAATTTCTATACAAATAGATATCTTGATTTCCTTTTAAAAATGTTTTTCTTCTCTCTTTTTCTTTTTCCACTTATTTGATGGAAATTCTTGAACTTCCACATGAAGGAACGGGTCGAATACGAGAGGATATTTCACATGGTCCTTCATGGATCTATTTGAATTATTGGATGGCTATGAATCAAGTTATGGTCTATTTTATGTAGACTTGGAGGACCCAAGTTTGAGAAGGGTCCCTAAGCTTTCTGCTAAATGGTATTCTGAGTTTTTGAAGGGTAAATACGTGGATTTTAGTGAAGTGATTCAGCTTCAAGATGCATCTTTTTCCGATGCTCAACTCACACATTAATTTGTAATTTGTATCTCTTTACATTAACTACTTCTTGTTTAGTTTTGTATTATGCTTGCTTTACGGCTCTGTAATTTCTGCCTTTTTTTGTGAACAAAAACACAACTTCATAAGGCTACCATTTTATGCATCCCTAAAGGTGTCTTTATCTATAAAAAAATTTGTCTTCGGACTTGAAAATTTTAGTTTCCAAGTCTAAACATGGTAGGTAGGCATAAAAAAACATTTAAATCCAGAGTTAATATACTATGAGTGTTGTTTGAATGTTTAATTTCATAATTGAGTTTTTTTTTAAATTTAATATCTAAATTTGATTTTAATATTTAATTTAACACTAACTTTTTTTAAAGTGATGTTAATAAAAAGTTTTAAAATTCTAAGATATTGCTTGCAAGTCAAGCTAAACAAAATATATCTTCTTTTTAGAAAATTTAATATTTATGAGTATAATATATTTAGTAGTTATTAGCATAATATATTTTTACTTTGATTAGAATTAAGTTTTACAAGCCTATAAATAGACATAGTCTATTCCTCTTGTAATTGTGTTCGAATTTGACATAGTAAATTTTTCTTCTCCTCTGCCTGTGGTTTTTTCCCAAAAGGGTTTCCACGTAAAATCTGTGTGTTCTTTATTTTATTTCTCTTTTCTTTGCGATATATATTGTCATTACCGACATTTATATTTTTCACAAAAAGTAATTATTTTGTTCAGAATTATATATATATATATATATATATATTTGAGTTCAATTCCTCACAACAATAATAAATAATTAAAATATACTTATAGTTTAATTTATATTTTAATTGAATATTAAAATATAATTATTTAAATAAATGATTCGAAGAGGAGGTATTTATGAGATAGTTCAGATTTACTTATAATATTAATATCATACATAATTACTTAAATTTAATCAAGTTCGAAACACAAGTCTAACTCGAGACTACTTAAACTAACTTATGTTACCTTTGTTTCATCTTTAATGAATTTAAATATACACATCTCTACTTTTATGTATGGAAAATATGTACAATACATATGATACATAAAATAAAAAAATATTTTATAAACTTAAAAAAAATTAGACTATTCAAATATTGAATAGTATAGACTAAGTACAACTGATATTTTAAGTGAGCTTTTTTTTCTTCTAAAATCTATTTTTCTATATTATATGAACATTTGAATTCGATTAAATACTTTAACCATTACACGTGATTAACTCAATAAAATAATTTTACATTTAATTAAGAGGTAATGAAACATATAGTTATTGAATTCGATAATCTTTTTCAACTTGGTGCTTAAATTTCTTTTGTCTATGTTATTATCTGAATATGGACCAAAACTGAAAAAAGTTGTCGAGTTCAAGGATTAATGCGAATAAAAAAGTTAAGGGATTAATTTGAAAAAATTATCAAGTTTGAGGACTAAAAATTACTTTATCCCTTTAATTTAAACATTTTAAAAATATTATTTTAATTAAAATTGGAATATGCCATTGCACTTGCAATATCTAGGGTTTTAGTAGCCTCACAATGTAACTCCGCCATATATATATCACTCATTATCGATCTCAACTCCTCTCCGGCTTCATTTCCTTTTTGCTCAGATCTCCTCATCTCTCCCACTTTTTTTCCTTCTTCAAATACCCAATGGCCGTCACTTTCTCAAATCTCCACACCGAGTCTGGTCTTAAAGCTCTTAATGACTTCCTCTCTGGAAAATCTTACATCTCTGGGTAAGTTCCCTATTTATCTTCTTCCTATTTTCCCCAAACTCAACCTTTTTTTTTTTTTGAATTTTTTTAGTATTAGTAATGAAATATTTATGGGAATTTTGTTTTTTTTTCTATTTCTTTTATTTTATTTCAGGAATAAGCTGACCAAGGATGATATAAAAGTTTATGCCGCTGTTCTGAAGAACCCTGGTGATTCTTTCCCCAATGTTAGCCAGTGGTATAATTCTGTTTCTTCTCAACTTGCCGCCAGGTAATGTTTCTTATTCATTTTGTTGTTTTCATGATACCCTGTTTTAGGATAAGAGTTTTTCTTTGCTTGGCAGGATCTGTATTTGCAAAATTTATTGAATCTGAAGAATATGTCTCAGAAAACCCATAATTGTTTTCAATTTGCTTTTAGCTTCCCTGGCAAAGCTGTTGGCGTTGGGTTTGGTGGCAAAGCTGCTCCAGCTGAGTCTGCTAAAGCTGAGGTGTGTTTCAAGTTGACTTATTGGACCCAATTTTATAGTTATGTTAAGTTTTTGTTCGATCGGCTCTTATTAATGGAGGGTTGAGAATGTCATAGCGTAATTTGTAGTTATCAAATGTAAGACTTTGGTAGAGTGAAATTTCACCTTTAAACTATAGTTAAATATTATAGCCTACAGAGTATATCAGCAATATACTAAGTAGTTAACTGAATTGATTATTTATTGAAAGATTGAATATTTAGTTGATGAGCAGTAGGATTTTTCCTAATACTCAGTTAAATCACCTCTTGAATGAAACATACTAAATTTTGCTCTCTCTCTCTTTTAGTGGAAAAAGAAATTCCTGCATGTGTAATCTATTCAACAAGCTCTGACAATCAGTCTGTTTTGCTATTAGTTTTAATTGTAATTTGATTGTATGAATTTGAAACTTTATAAATATATAGGTCTTGTCCTGATTTGTCTCCTCTCCTCGAGTTTAAGTTTTAAAATTTGATTTCTCTTTTTCCCTTTGCTTCCTCAAATATACCCAAAGAAAAGAAAAGCAATTGCCTTTAGAAAAGTGCTAGTAACTTTGAAGCTTATTCACAACAAAGTGTTAATGTTGGGGAGTATAACCTCTGGCATTCTTCCTCTGATTATCAGTTTTGTTGTTTCAATTGCTTTGTTAATTGTTTTACCTGTTTTATGCTGACAGGCTGCAGATGATGACGACGACTTGGATCTATTCGGTGATGAGACGGAGGAGGATAAGAAGGCTGCAGAGGAGAGGGAAGCTGCAAAGAAGTCAGCTAAGAAGAAAGAAAGTAAGTAGTTTGTTGATTAAAGTAATTTGACCCTTCCATTTTCGTTTCATACAGAGGATGCATTGTTTTGCTGCTTTGATTATTGTAGTCTTTTGACATTATTGATTCTTGCAGGTGGAAAGTCCTCTGTTCTTATGGATGTTAAACCATGGGATGATGAGACTGATATGAAGAAGTTGGAAGAAGCTGTTCGATCTGTTGAGATGCCTGGACTTTTTTGGGGAGCATGTATGGTTTGGTTTTACTTTCTTTTAATCTTAGATATGTGTCAAAAACAATTTGCACCTATATTACTTGGGCTCAAAAGGCAAGTTTTGGATACATGTATATGTCCAACACAAGTATATTTATATCTTTATATTCATGTCTGTATATGAACAAGACATGGGTATTTTATAGAAAATGAAGAGTCCAAGTAGCGTAGTTGGTGCACATGTTGTATACAGCGCCTATCCTGATGATTATATATGTTTTTAATTCAATATTTGCAGCAAAGCTGGTTGCTGTTGGTTATGGCATCAAGAAGCTACAGATCATGCTTACCATAGTGGATGATCTTGTTTCGGTTGATACCCTTATAGAGGATTACCTCACGACAGAGCCACGCAACGAATACATTCAAAGCTGTGACATTGTTGCATTCAACAAGATTTAGAGGATACAGTTTTTTTTCGACAGCTGTTGAGAGTGCCATTGGCCATGTTATCACCTTTTGCCCCTTGCTTTCCCCTCGAATATATATATTTTTGCTTGAACTGTGCTTTGCTAGTGCTTCTGCTCTATAGTGAGCATAGATGAAAACGATTTTCAAGTATTTAAGGATGTTCTATGTTTTTGATTTACTTAAAGCTTGCCCAAAGTAGTTTTAGTGACATTGCAGATTGCATAAGCGGAAATGGAAGTCATGACTGTTTTGAATATTATATTAAATGATTTGATGCAAGTTTTAGTAACTTAATTATCAATATGGATCACGCTTGTGGTGATTGATAGTTCATTAATAAGAAAAATATTTCAGGAAACCTGTAATGACTACAGTGGCGAAAGTATTAGTCGGTAAGTGGTTGCAACAGCGACCGAACCTAAACCATTGTACTTGCACTAATGGGGCTTGAAGGTTTCGGTGGGAATGGTCCTAAAAATTGAATTTGGATTAAAAAACAAAGGTTTGAGTAGGATTTTTTTAGCTTCGTTTGGTCTGAATCGGTTTAAACTTTTTTTATTGCTGTTGTTTTATTGTCATTTGACTCTATTGGATACTATTTATTTTTTGTTTTATTGTTAATTTTGTTAATATTTTAGATGTATTTGTTTGTTATGTTATAATTATCTTAGTATTGTTTAAGTATAAATATTTTTTAATATATTTTTAATTTGTTGAGAAATATTTATTTTAATATTTTTAGTATATTCGATGTATTATATTTATTAAATTTATTTTTATATAAAAAATAATTTTAAAAAATTAATATAGGCGAATCAAGTTAGATTCAGGTTTAGTGTTTTCAATTTTGGTTGGGTTTGAATAGAATTTTAAGTTTATTTTTCAAACTGAGTTGGAGATATATCTGAAAAATAGGTCTAAAATATTGTATTAACTTGATTCAACCTAATCCATGATCAAATCTATATTAATCTTATAATCAACTTTATTTGAATATAAATTTTTTTTTATGATGTTTTTGGTAATATACACAATCTAAAGAAACCTTGTGTCAGTGTATAGAAGGTAATTAAGCATTTAAATTAGTTCCAAAAAAGAATTCACCTGTCTTTGTTATTTGTATGTTCACTGGTCACTGGACAACCTGAAAATGTAATTAAATATTTAATCAACAGTTCAAGGACGTATCATTACACATTCAAATACAAATTTGTTACTTAGAATTATTAAAATATTAAGATGAATATTTTTTATTAAATATGTATATGCTTTTTAGGTTAAGTTTAAATAAAAACTTGTTATTATCTAATTAATCTAATACGTCTTGAATTATATATGATCAATATATTAAATATTAACCCCATTTTATTTTTTTAACTTTTATTACCATATTTTTCCTGTGGGGTTAATAAATTAGACAACAAAACTTGGGATTTTTGTCATGATATCTATCAGTCTCGGGTTTGAAAAACAGGGACATAGGCATAGGCATAGCCCACCACTTGGGTTTTTTTTTTTTTTTTACTATTCTTTAAAATTTTTACTTTTTTATACTTAAAAACAGTAAAATGTTTATTTTAATCCTTGAAATAAATATGTACAAAATCTTTAAATTATTTCAAAGTTTCTGTTTTATTTCAAAATTTAAATTCAATTATTTCAAATTATTTCAATTAACCTTAAATAATTGTTTAAATTATTTAAACTATCAATATAATTATAAGATATGGAAATAATATGAGAATTAAACAATTAAAACGCAACGCAAGTTAATTGTTTTAGATAACTTGGCAGCAGGTTTTAATAAAGAAACTTATAATTAGGCAACTGTAAAATGGGTAGAGAATTATTATATTATGAACGCCATAATACATATATAATTTAATTTACTTATACTAATTCATACAAATTGAGTAAAACCTTAACCAGATGTTTACATGTAGAAGATGAGTTCAAAGCAGTAACATACGGGATATTAAAATCAAAATCCAGCATCCTCTTAGAAGGATTTTTATCATCTTCTTCGGGCGCTAACCCTGGCAATACCATCCTGGTCATCATCTTAACTTCACCGCACGATTGTTGTTCGGTTTTTCGCTGCTTCAATGGATCCTTCACCCGATGATAGCTTTTGTGACCGCCAAGTGCCTGACCCGTTTCGTATGTCTTATCGCATATCTCACATCGGTGCACACTTTTCACCGCCTTAGACTTCTTCACTGACCTTCCATGGCAGGACCTGGACTTGGACTTGTTAGAACTATCGCGAGTTTTTAACACGATTGCCTGATAGCTCCACTGTACTCTCATTATCAGTGGCTCCCAATTCAGATTCCATTGAGGTCTCTTCAGTCTTCATCCGTCCGTAATAGACCCTGAAGGGCTCGGCATCGTAAATTATATCGTGCTCACTAGCAGTTCTCTTCGACCCTCTTTTCTCGGTTCGAGACCAGTTGTCATTAATGTCTTTCAGCAAATCTATGTTGTGGTGATCATCCCTTGGAGAGACCGTACTCCCTGTCCCTTGTTTGAAAGTGGTCGCAGCTTCACTTAAAGAATTGCTTTCTTGAGGCATTGCAGGCTGGTGAACACAATTGGAATCGGTGTCACGGTGGGGTCTCATATGCTGGCACAGCAACTTCATTGATGAGAAGCTTGCATCGCAATCAAAACACCCGAAGAAACTGTCGTCGTCATCGCCTTCTTGAAAGTGTTTCCCTTCAGTTTTTGACATGGGAGGATGCTGACTATGGATTCGAAGATGGCCGGCCAAGGCCTTGTTCGATTTAAACCCTTTGCTGCAGTGTGTACAAAAAAACCTATTTCTTGAATCTGGAGGGGTTTTCGTTTCCTGGGTGTTCAAGTACTTGCCACCCAAGAAAGCTAAGAAAGAAGATCCGGCAGGCACCATCACAGCGCTCTTAATATCACTATCCTAAGAATGTTTAAACCGACTATGTTCTATATGTATATATAGAAGGTAATAATACCGTTTAGTTAATTTTTTAGGTGTCTTTCTTTTTATATAAAAATTTAATTTTTGATGATTATTTAAAAAAGATGTGACAATTCAATATAAGAATTGAAAAAGAACTAAAGGTATTCACTAGAGCAAATCTAATGATTAATCTTTCGCGTTCGAAAAGCCCATTACGAAAATAAACGCTAGTCACGAGACAAAATTCTTTTTCCTAATAATATATGCACTAATAATTATTTTATATTAATTAACAGTGTTGACTTGAAATCCCATAGCTCATCTCTTTCACTTTATTTTATTTATTTATCTTTTAAAGTTTTTAACACTGCATGACTTAATTTTATTGTGATTTGAAAGAGCAAGCATAAATTGTTCACTGTAACAATAGTAATATGGAAAGAAATGTGGTTGAATTTTCGTGAGATTAGAAGTGGAAGGATGAATATGGGGAATGTTACTTTTTTTTCAAGAAAAAGAAAACTACTAAAACTATAATAAAAATAGAAAACAGATACTATGGTCTCTTATAGTCCTAATTGACTCCAATCCCCGCTATTTCTTCCCTTGGGTGGCTGTTATGCTTACACCAACACAAGTACTGGCGGATGGGTCTATCTTCTCCAATAACCCAACAATGCTCAGCTAAACCATTCAATGTCATCATCTTCTGTTTCAGGTATGAAAAAACAAATGTTCTACATTTTCACAACCACCAAGAACAGCACAGCCATGTTAGACATAGAGGGTTGGGTATGAAGACCCCTGAGCTCAGAAAGAATGATTTCATTAACCTTTGCGAAGAAGAACTTGAAGTAAGTTCCTCAACCTGGGGTTCATGTCATTTAACAGAACTAGAGGGTTATTAACAATCTGCAGAAAGACACATGAACTTTTTCAATGTGCATCAGCCACTTGAACTTTTTATGCACAAAACTTATCAATTCAATTGCATGTAACCTATCAAGTTCGTCTACATGACCCTTTTGCACTCTAGCTCGTATTAAAAAAAGAGCCTGTTCACAAAATTTGTTGTTTAGATCACATTACATAGACCTAGCGATACTGATTATGATAAAATTACATGATATAAATACGATATGAGAAAAATAATTAAAACATGATACGAAATATAATATGTTACAACACTAAACAAGACCATCTAATATTATATTTAAAATGATAAACAATAAAACTGGACAAGATAAACAATACAGAAGAATGTCACTGAGATTCTATTTCCTAGAAAACCTAGGAAATATGATAATATATATGTACCCATAATTTACAAAATCAAGGTTTAATTATTTATGATTGCTTTGTATAACTTTTAATTAAATGTGTTCAAGCATAAACATGTATTGAGTGTAGTAGTATATTATATTGTACTCTTTGAATTTTAGAAACGATAGTGTTGAGAAGGACAATCTCAAACCCGAAAAATGGGCATGGAAAGTAACCAAAACAATTGATGGAGTATTGATTTGGAAATTTATTTGTATATATATATAAACAAATATTCACGCATTCATGTTTTATGTAATGTTAATATCATATTTTAGTTGGGTTTTTTTTTGGGGGGGGTGACATAGTCGAAATCTGAATTTTAGGAGGGTAGTTTTAGATTAAAATTGATTTACGCAGAGGAGAAGAGAAGACGGTACAAACTTTTTGTTTTCGTAATGTTTATGGTGGATTGATGGAAATAGAAACAAAACATGGTAGTTTACAGATGCATGCACCATTTATGTGCGCATTGATTAGCAGTGAAGGCAATCGAGTGCTTCAAATATCCACAACTAATTCATTAATTAGACTAAAATTAATGATCCTTGATCTCTGGCTTGAGCTTGCAGGGGATCATCATATTCATGGCTTGATACAACGGTTAATGTAGCTCAAGATCTTGCATTTCTTCTGCATAAACATTTTGGACACATTTGAAATTAGAAAATATAAATATGTATATATGCAATACAGGTTGTTTTAGAATGAAAATGAAAAGCATATATATATACCGGGGCTGAACATTCAGGGTTGTCTTGTTTGGGAGGTAAGGAAGCAGAACAAGAAGAAGAAGAAGAAGAAGTAGAAGAAGAAGAAGCAGCAGCAGGAGGAGTAGGAGGAGGAGGATTGGAGTCGTGGTCGCCCCCAATGCTAAGCGTAATATCAGACTTAATTTGCTTCCTGTTGTGACGAGCTCGCGAGAACACCATTGAATAATTGGTAGCTCCCGAATCCCACCCTCCAAATCGTGGAATCGACATCCCTCCTTCCTTCTGAATTTTCAACACACATTTCTAACATTATTAACATTTGGTGCACATTTCAAAATGTTTTACCCCACAATACAAGCTAAGAAGAAAACAATGCATGAGGGGTGTTATTTGGAGAGTTTATAGATTACCTCAGTCGGATGAGACATGGTGGCAAAAGTACTTGAGATTAAATATTTAAGAGACTAATTTTGTTTTTGTGTTGAAGATTAAGAGACTGCTTGACGAATTGACTATGGAGTATAGAAATTAATAGGCAATTATGTTATTGTTATGAGAATTGAAGAGAGGGTTTGTTTGGATTCATTGATTGTGTTTTCCAACCATGCAACCAAGTTGAGTTGTATGAACTATTAATTAAATAATTTTCAGTTGGAAACTTGTGGTAGCAACTACATACTGTTTTAAAGGCCCACTACCTAAGAATACATTTTCAGTATCCATTTCTCTTTTTAGGAAAAAAAAAATATTAGTTTAAATTGCTAGTGATGAAGGTTCTTCGTTGAAGGGATAAGAATTTCTTAAAACCCATTTTCTTTATGCACTTAACATTCATTAATTTCAATTTTGTGTTTGGTTCCTACAGTATTTTTAGTTTCGATTCACTTATCATCTAAATCAAACATAATTATATTTTTATTTAATTAATTAATTCTATCCTTTTATTTTATAAAATAAATATTTTATATTTCAATTAGTGAAAATAGTTTATATTATAATGTTAGAATTTTTAAAAAAATATAAATAAATGAATTTGGCCGGGTCGGGCTGAAACATGGTATTAATATATTTTATGTTTGTCCAATCTCGACCTGAAATATGGGTCTAAAATTTTATCCAATCCCATCCATATTTGCAAAAGACTAACCCAAGTCCATTTTAGTCCCGCCCGTATTATTTTTAATTTTTTAAAAAAATTAATTTTAATTCATCTTAACATTATTTTAATGTTTACACTATAGTAATATTATATATTTGATATAAGTTTATTTTTTTAATGTGTTTTAAATTACATAACATATAAATATAATATAATATAAAATATTATAAACTTAAAAATTGGTCGAGCCGAGCCGAACTCAAGTCTTGAAGGTTCAAGCTCAAGCCTTGCCTATATTTGAAACGGGCCTAATTTTTTTACCCAAACCCATTTTTTAAGCCTAATAACTTTATCCAAACCCTCTCAATTTTCAAGCAGGCCTTCGGGCTTAAACGAATAACCCGACCTATGAACAAGTCTAATTTTTACTAATAAAATTTGGTATGGTTTGATTATATTAATACTTTATGGAATTATATTTGATACATCGTCAATTTATGAATTTCATGCACCATTAATGAATCATAATTGTCCATCGTATCAATGAATTATATATATTTTTGAAAGACTTATCAATAAATACTATTAAATTTATTTAAATATAATTAAAAAAGTTAATTTCGATTATTTTTTTTTCCATCCCTCTGACCAATCTAAACTTTAAGGTTCCGCAAAATCCTAGGGAAGAAATGAAACCATTGGCCTTCTTTTCTCACGGTAGGGATGAGACAGAAGGCATCAATGTAAAAATATTATTACATTAAATTTATGGTCGATATTTGATGTTTATAGTTGTCCCTCTCAATAATGTTATCTCTAAAGTTTAAACTTGTATTTCCCTTTAGAAATACAATGTATCTAATTGATTTAGCAAACCTTTTGCCACTAGTGCATAATTTTTTCATCAATTGATAGTCACATAAACTCTTTTGATGGACAGTAAAATTCACTTCAATGAGATTAAAAGTAGTGATAACAATGAGTTTAAGTTTTAAGCCTATGTGTAATAACATAAATTTCACTTTGTAAACTTTAAAAAATGGACCTTGATATCAATAATTTTTTTCACCATCGTATGTACTCAAAACATATAACTGAAACCAACGTGATCTTTTTCTCCAGTGATTTCCATTGGTGAAATCATCACACCTGTCTTCATTTTAAGAATATTATCTCGTATGCTTTTTTTGACAAATCAGTATTGTATTCTACCTGTTTTTAAGTCACTGATACGTTACACTGTTTAAAAGTAATATAACGTTCACAGAATCCAGTAAAAAGTGTCAAAAGTTTGAGGCTGCATTCACCGCCATCAATACCTACATCTATTTTCATATCCACGACATTAATTGAAACAAAACACATATGAATGTTGTTTCTTCTTCTCTTCTAAGATCAAGAAATTATTTGTAAGTTGACATGCGTTTTTACTTTCTAAAAATAAAAAAATAAATACTTTGAATCTTTGGGATGTGGACTTTACAACAAAGTCTAACAAATTGTTGAGTTGGGAATATGATCTAAGTTGAGATGGTGCTCTCCATGGATGGGGGTTAATCTTTATGAATACATGTGTGCTCGGTATTCAAATTGTAACAATAAACCCATAAATTTATTTTTTAAATTATAAATTTAAAAATTGTTGTAATTTATTTTTTTATTTTGTTTACTATCTTAAAAAAAAATCTTCATGACCGAGTTTATTTTTAAATAATAAATATTTTTTAAATGGAAATAAATCAGGGTAAAGCTTTAATTTCAAAAAGATTCTCCAATGTCCATATAGATTTTATTTGCAAGTTTAGACCAATGTTGAAAGATTGCCACTAGGTTCATCTATCCAACACATTAAACTTTCCGAAAAGCAAGGATTTGAAAAGAAAAATCAGTAAAAAAAAAAAATTAATATTATTTTTAAAAGTGAAATGTGCTTTTGGATCAATATCGGCTCGACTTAATTCTTTTTTCTAAATTGAGTTTTTATTATTTATTATTTAAAATTTAATTTTTTTGATAATTTATAATATAAAATAATTAAAATAAAAATAAATCATTATAAAGTAGAATGAATAATTAGAATATATTCAGAAATAGGTTGACCTTAAAATTTTAAATAAATTAATTTTACCAATATCTAATTATCCGTTACTTCTGAATTTTTAAAAAGGCTACCAAAATATGATAAATAAAAATTACTAGTAGTAAATATACTGATAAATAATAAAAATAAAAAAATTATAATCCATTAATATTTATTTTTTTAAAAATGTATGTAATAATAATATAATAAAATGGATATAATATTAAAAAAATAAAATGGGAAAAAGAAAAGAACGAAAAAGAGGGGGAGAAGGAGGGGCTAGGTATAAATGGGGTTCCGTTATAAACGAGTGAATTTTGGTTATTATGAAATCTCATATTTCTCTTTTTCTGTTGTAAATAAATCAAAAATCACAAAACAAAACCCTAATTCTATCAATTCAGTTTGGGCCTCGAAATACATCTCTCTTCTTTTATCTCTTCGTATCTAACTCTCTCAACCTTCGATCCTTCAATCTCGATCGTTGGATCCATCTTTTTCCTTCCATTCAACCCAGGTATCTTGATTCTTCTCATTTCTCTCTTTGATTTCTTCCCTTCGTTTTTCCTTTTTTTTTTTTTCATCTTCATTTTTATTTTTTGGATTTCATTATTCCTTTTTAGGATTTTGTTTTTGTTTGATTGATCATGTCGGTGAATCCTTCTGTATATGTTTAGAGTTTCTATTGAATCTGCATTGTTCTGTTGAAAGAATAGTGAATTTCTTCTATCAGGGTGTTATGATCATTTATCGATCGAATTGGCTTCTTGAAATCTTGTTCTTGTCTTGAAGAAAAATACTCGGTTGAAATATGACTTCCAGATGTATGCGTTATTATTCAGGGAAATGGAAATCCAAAATTTTCTCTATTCTTTTTTAGCCCCAAATTTGGGCTTTTTAGATTTTTTTCTTCTTTTTTTTGCAAAGATGGAGGCTTGTGTTATAGTCCCTTGTAAATTTGGCTGTGGCGGAATAGATTTCTTTGTATCGAAATTCAGAAAACACGGGGTGCTAGCCTGCAATCGATCTTATCTTTGAACTCCTTGTTTGGGTGAAATTTAACTTTTCTGTTCTCCCCGTTGAATTTTTTTTCTTTTTGTCCCCATTTTTGGATTAGAGAATTAGTCATCTGTAGGAAGGCTTTGTGATGTTATCTGATTCATATCTCTGGATTCTGTTATTTGCTTTAAAGAATTGTGAATGCAAGAATCTTGGGAAACTGTGTTTGGAGAGTGTTATATGGGTTAGGATATAGTTAGTTTAGTTTTCTCAAAAATAGTCTGGCTATCATTAAATATTTGCGAGGATAAAATTTATTTGCTTCCTTTTTGTATAATATATTAAAAAGTGGAAGAAAAAGAGCCTCCAGAAGCTAGATTTGCCTACCAAAGTTTTTTTCTCCTGTTTCTTGTTTCTTACTATTAATGTTTTTACCTGCATTCATTATGGCTTAAGATTTTTTTAACTTTTTTTCTGAATGGAGAGTCTCTATGCAAGAGAAGAATATGTCAATATTTTTCATTCTATTGTAAAATCCAGTTAGATTCTATCTGGAAAGTTCAAGCATGGTGAGGAAGCTTTATACAGAGACTATTTTCAGTGTTATTGGTAAGCATAAGATGGACAAATATGGAAGCTGTCAACTTCGAAAATTAGACCAATAGAAGTTTTCATTAAATTTTTGTATCATGTATTGGTCTTGATATGCAAGAGTGACGCACTAGCTGTAACATTTATGATGGTGGAATGAACTTGGCTATCAGTTCATTAAATTTTATTTTTTCTGCCAAACAATGAAGTTAAAGTTTCCTATTGAAGACCAAGGATAAAAAATTCCTATATATATATAGCTGGAACTTTGTGTTATGGTCAGAGGAGTAACTTATTGCATAAGCTCGAGCAATTCCCTGAATGCATCTGTAAGAAGAAACCATGTTTTGAAGGGTTTTTGAAAAGTCTTTTCCATTGTTATTTTTCGTTCTTTTAATTGCTTTTTTAATTGATTATAAAATTGTAACTATTTTCATGTTCTGAGAAGGGAATTTTTCTTGAGACTGTCTTGGGAGTTTGGTACTCTGTTAATATGGTGTACTTTCATTGATACTCTGTTAATTTGTTCTGTGAAGGGAATTTTGCACATTCAGGAAACATGTTCACTCAGTGTGTAGTTCTCAAGATTTATTTTGATTTGCTTTCTTGAACTGAATACCAGTTATACACTTGTGGTCCAGGCACAATATTGTAAATTTTGGTCACAGCTGACTAGCATCCTTGAGTCAATTTTTCACTTGGAGCTTTTGGATTCAGCACATATTTTTTATTGTGAAAAGCATCTGGGTTCGTTTATTTTGTAAAAATAAAAAATAATTGCGAGAATTAAACTGTTATTTATCTTTTCTTTTCATTTTTTTCAACTTTATATAGACCATTTTGGTAACATGCCAGAAAAATGAGTTGACCACTGCTCTTACTGTTTGGAGTATTGACTGCTTAACTCTTTCTGTTCATCATTGATTTTGTAAAGTATTGTCTTAAATCTTTCAGGACTATATTTGGTGACAACGATGTCTCCTGCATCCAAGTCGAAGTCCAAAGATAAAAAATCCAGCAAGGACTCTCAGAAGGCTTCTGCAAGGCCTTCTGGACCTGCTAATGCAGCTAGTGGTATTCCAGCTAGTGCTTACAATCCACTTTTGGGAACATTCCATACCATTGAAACAGCACCATCATCATCCGCTTCACCTCTTCATAGCAATGGTCGTTTCCGAAACATAGACGACACAGATGAGCATTTGGGAGGCTCACTTGGAGCTGGGGTTGAGTTTGATTCAATATCTAATAATGGTAGCTGGTCAGGTGAATCAGAAGAGCACAAAGAGAAAACTTCAAATCTTCCCGTCCGGCCGGAAATAATACCAGGAGCCGACAATGATAAGCGAGAAAAAATTCGTCAAAAGAATGAGAGGAAACATCAGCGTCAGAAGGAGAGGCGAGCTCAGGAGTTGCACGAGCGGTGCAATGGCTATCTTATGTCAAGAAAGCTTGAAGCACTTGCTCAGCAGCTTGTAGCAATGGGATTTTCTCATGATCGGGCTACAATGGCTCTTATTTTCAATGAAGGCAAAGTGGAGGAATCTGTGGCATGGCTTTTTGAAGGAAGTGAAGAAGAAGCAGTTAAGCATAAGGAATCAACTATTGGTGGTGGGAACTTGAAAATTGACATATCAGAAGAGCTTGCTCGAATTGCTGACATGGAAATCAGATACAAGTGCACAAAGCAGGAGGTTGAAAGAGCAGTTGTTGCTGCTGAAGGAGATCTTGAGAAAGCAGCAGAATCCTTAAGATCTTCAAAGCAGGACCCACCTGCTCCACCAAAGCCAGAAGAAACTTGTGATCCTGCTGGTACCAACAAGGTACCAGTGGCAGGTAGTCAGAACATATCTGGAAGGCCAAAACCAAACCTTTCTCCTGCAACACAGCAAAGAAGGGATGAGAAAGATTTTAACTATGTAAAATCCACAGTTCCAGTGGGAGTTTCTTCAGAAATAGTGAGCAAAAGTTTCCAGCCATTGAAGAGAATACAGCCGAGGTTGGAATGGGCAAAACCCCAACAAAGTGCAGTGCCAGCTGAGAAAAGGTGGCCAAGTTCTGGATCGAATCCTTCAGTTTCTTATTCCCTGGCATCACCTTTGCAGGCCTCACCTCCGCTAGCAAAGACAGAAAGCCGTAATGTGGCTGTTGGAAGTGATTATAAGAAACTTCAGCCCTCAATTACGGAACCAGTTATAATGATGCAGCGGCCTCAATCTGTAAATACAAAGCAGGTTCCAGCTACTAGTATAAGCTCATCCCCTCCTGGAACGACCCCCTTTTTGTATCCAAGCAGTAGTGTTGAAATTACAAAGTCTAATGGCTTTATGCACCATATTGCAAGTGCTAGAAGCCTTAGTTCCAACAGCTTGAGTTCAAATCCGATGCATCACCAGCTTTACTATCCACAGCAGCAACAGTTCTCAAGCAGCAGTAGTCCAGGAGATTCACCTGGAACTAGCAGAGGAAATGGTCTATGGAGTAAAACAGGTGGATCACCAACACTCGCGGCTGCATCTTCACTTGGACTTTTCACTGGTTCAGGTTCTACCAATTCATCAGGAGCCTCTTCTCCTGTTGACTGGAGCAGTGGTAGCTCGATGGCTCAGTTGGATTATACCAATATTGATTGGAGCTTGGATCGCACATCTCCGAGACCTGGTGGGATATGGCTAGGACCAACATCTCCAATGAAGGGCAGTCACCTTTATTATCCTAATACAAATGGACTGAGTGTTAAACCAGGAATGAGATTGACGCCTAATGTGAGTGGTGTAGCGATTGCGGCTTTACAGGATGGTGGAGTGGCTGCAGCAGAAGCTTCTTCAACTTCGGTCTCCCATGAGTGGACTTCACCATTTGAAGGGAAAGATCTTTTTAGCTTACCCAGGCAGTATGTTTCTTCTCCCACTCTCTAGGGTGGGTGGGGAAAAGATTTTATGAAATAAAAATGAAAGAATGAAAAAGACAAAATGTGTTTGGATTTGATGTTAGTGTTGGCTCTTGTGATGCTAATGTGTTGATGATTGATGGTGAATATCATTTTAGTTAAACAAAAGAAGAAAAAGAAAGAAAACGTCACAGTGTACTCTCTGTTCTGCACTACTACAACCACTATCATTGCTTATTTTGCTCATTGGGTGGCAAAATCTACCTTTGATTCTACTCCTTTTGTTGAATGCCTCCAGGGACCCACAAACAATAGTTGAAATAAGTCAATGGTTTTCTTCGTTTAGGTTAAAAAACCCATTTACATAAAGATACCAAACAATTACCCTAGTGGTATTTAATCTCATCAAATCATTTGAATGCCATGTCCAAAACAGCATTGAGTTTTCACTTTGCAGCTTATCGAATCAAATAGGTGTCTTACAACCAAAATAACAGACTCAAATTTATAAAATAGTATTCAAATAACACGAAACACCAAATCTAAAGGATTGTCTGTATATTTTCCCATTACATGCAAAACATCGCGATGATTTTCAGTAAATGCACATAAAAAATTGAAAGACGTGCTGTACAATATTGTACCTCCCGGACATCAAAACCGCAGTGTGTGGTCCACAGCCAGCTGGGGTTACTTGCTGCTTTGGCTGTTTCAGAGATGGCAGTACTTAAAAGGCAGCAGATTCTGCAAATAATACATAAGAGAGATCCATGTAAGGCAACCCATCTCTCATTCTGCAGTCAGCATACCCCATTTTCACTTCCACTGCAAATAAGCATATTCAAACTCACTCGATACTAAGTAAATTCCGAATTTGGAGTAAGCCGCAAGGATATTTTGGCGTACAAACAGTGATTTGTACTAATATTTAACCAAAAATCATCCTCCTACAAAGTCAGGTCAGTTCATCAGCCTAAATATACGTCTCCTACAAAGTCAAAGATGCAGAGCAACCAGAACTACTCTTAGCTATAAGCTACTGCAACCAATAAAAGCGGAACATATTCTTTTCACCAGTACCCCAATACATTACCTTGTAATATCAGCTTTGGAACATGCCTTGGCCTCCTCAAGCTTTATAAGAACCGCTGGAAGGTGAAGGTTCAATGGAATAGGAAGGCATACAATTGAGCAACCTGGGCATGTGTGTTAAAAAAATCAACCAAATAATACTATGTCATCAATTGAAATAATAGGAATACAAGGAATGGAAGGCAGATACATGATATATATCCCACAAAAGAGAATACTTTTACATATATAGAAATAAAATCCTTTAACATAAAACCAAATTATTCTCCAATTTTTAGTATAGCAAAAGAATTGATTATGGATATTATTCAATCTTAATTTTAGAAAGGTAAAACCCAACAACATATAAATACTAAATATGCATCCTAGTTTGAAGCGAATAACCACTATTTTAATAACAAACAGTAAACATATTCCTTTTATTAGTATTTTCTTGACAATTGTATTGAATAGAGAGGATAATTAAATTATTACACATGTACAATAAAGTATAAGGGTTAGCAACATATATGTAGGCATAAATGTACAATAATAACACAATTGTATAAATTAAACATACCCATGAATGAACATTATATACCATTTTATAATAAAAATTGCTACCCTAATTTATTAGGATCACACACGATGCTAGCATTAATGTCATATTATAAGATCTACCTTTCAGATCGGCTGCAACATAATGGTTTGCATATTCAGCTTCCATCATGCTGATTTTCCACTCCAAATTAATGCCAATATTTTGGGAAGCGGATGCAGGAACAGGGTGCATTCATGGCGCAAATTTTCCATCTTGGCATCCTTAACTATTGGGATGTAAGTTGCTAAGCATGTTGGGGACATTTATCCCTTGTGCATTATAATAGTTCAACAGCCACAAAATGGTAGATTGGTTGATCTCAGTCTCAGTTGAATTCAAGAAAGTCGAGCCTGTGTTTTTACTTTTCAGTTTCTCTGCAAACTCGGTTATGCTGTCAAATAGCATAGAGGCATTGGATGCAGCCCATGTAGCCAAAGCAGCTGCAGCAAACTCCTGGAAGAAATTATTAGGCAATGACATGATTGTGCCGACAAGGGCTGATGTGGGTGCACAAGAACTGCAGAGAGTTAGAAGGCCTCCAGCTGCTATAGCACTAAGGTTTACATCTATTTTCCCAGAGCAAAAAAATTCTAAAATGATCTTCTCAAGCTGAACCTCAGACACTGGAAGCTCGGATCTGATCAAGCCCCAGAGTTTATGCTGCTCCACAGAGTTCCAATTGATAGAGTTCTTAATTAAATGGAAAACAAGTTTATGATTGTCTCCAAATAAAGAGAACTTCTTCAAGCCAATTTGAAACTGCATTTCTGTAAGATCTACATAATCCAATTTTTCTATGAGCAATCTGATAATGTCTTCCTCACAGATGGATAAATCTGAAAGATAGCAAAAGATGTTGCGGAATAAGTTTTTCATTCTTATTCTTTTCCAATCAGAACAGTCCTTTAAGTCAGAAAATAGGAGCTTTGATAGAGAGGTATCTGATTCTTTCTGTGAGATAACTCTTGAGGATGAAAGGAAATGCCTGTAAGCGGTAAAGGCACTATCAACCAAGTTAGCAATCGCCTTCTCATCCATTTCAGAAACAGAAACAAAGTTTTCAGAGGAATCTCCTTCTCTTTTGTTCAGAAAATTAAAATATCCATCAAAATGATATTCCAACAATGGCATCCTTGACTCTCTCACTTTAGCCACAGCAACTGAATTTTCCAAACAACCTGCTGCATATGCCTCATGTGCTAGTCTTAAAGCATATGACAGTAAACGCGCTCCTACTGGAAAACCATTCCTTGCCCAGAGCAAAAGCATTTCTTGTATTCTTTCATTCTGAGAAAAGATGAAGGTGCGGATAATTACTGCAGTGGCAGAACCAATTTCATCATCGCACTCAACAATACCTGCAAGACTACCAAGCGAAGTAAAGAGTCGGTATCCATTTGACTCAAATTCCTTTGTGATCTTAGATAATAGATCCTCAGAGCAAATCGAATTACTAGTGTTTCTTTGATTACATTGATTCACAATTGAAAAAAGAATTGCCTCCAAAGTTTGTAACCCCCTCGCATATGATTCCTTGATAATATCTCCAATACTTTCAACTAATCTCTCAATAGAATCTACTTCATTGCCACCAGGAACAACCACAACTCTGGTGCTTAATCCATCATCCCCTTCACTTGTAAGTTGCTCTTGTGTGGATTGGGTAGAGTTTCCCATACATGACATGTCAGGCAATCTCAAGGATTGCGTGGAATGGCCAGGAAGATCAACTGGAAGCAAATCTCTAGGAACTTTACCTTGATCATTTAACAATAAATTTTGAAGCCTCTCTCTTATAAAAGGAGAAAGTACATCGCAACGGGTCAAAACATCCAATGAGTGTACCACTCCTTTTTGAACAAGTGAGTTAAAAGCTGATGAAACACCCCTGAGAATAATGGTTTTATGGTCCAAATCATAATTGTCCACAAGAAGAAGTAAAAATTCAAGAAGAGAGTGAGTGAAGTTAACATATTTAGGCAAGGAGCAGACCATCAATAGCATTGCAGGCTCAATATTCATAATATTATCCACCTTTTCATTGAAAAAAAGCCAGTCGTAAAACAGTGCCAACCTCCCATTAGCTTCAATATATTTCTTCTTACAACATGTTAGTAGCCAACCAATAACAGCCCATCTAGGAATAATGTTTGACTGAATAATTTCATTAGAAGGGTGGTGTGCACAACATATGAACCGCACAATATCAACAATAAGACTCTCTCTCTCTGGCCCTAAAAGAAATTTCTTCTCAAACCATATCTGATATCGTTTCTGGTTGCCGAGCATCACATGTGTGAGTAAAAACCGCAATTGTGTTTCCATTTCAGGTGTGATTCGCAGTAAAAAGTAACGAGTCGAAGTCCTTATGCAATACAACTGTGAAATATCCAAATACTCAGCAGTTTTAAACTCACTTGGATTCAAAACCAGATCCTTCCATATAGATTTAAACTCAGGTACATGAAACAAATCTTGTAATAACCGAACAAGATCCCTTCCTATCTTCAAACAAAGTTGAAACTGATCCCTCAACATTTTGACACAAAACTCGATCTCCATCTGCCTCAACATCTCTAGTTTCAGATTATTCGATACCCTACAATGATCAGCTAATAAACGAAGAAATGTATATAGTGCACTGGTCAAAACTACAGGCTTTTCTTGTAACAAACAATCCCATTTACTTAAACAAAGACTCACTAACTCGAAACATAACCAAAGATTCCCATCACTAAAATCACCACCAACAATTTGCCTCATTAAACACACTAACAAACTATCAATTCCTGTAGCGGAAACATCAATCATTTCTTTAGTAACCCAAATTAATTGTTCCTTTACCGAATCAACAAGCTTTCCATACAATTCATTAACAATTCCAACAAGTAAACTTAAAAACAGCTTATACCCATCAATGACAATAGCATGTAAGTGCTTAATATGAATTTTGGCCAAATGGGGTTCGATTAAAACACCATAGAGAATAGCTTGATTAAGTAGAGTGTATTCTTGGGGATCTGGGATAGTTAACGAAAATGAGGGTCTTAATTTCGATTGAAGAAGGTCAAAAGCTTGCCTTAGAGAGAGTTCTAGCTGATTGTGAGCTTCATAGGATGAGACTCTAATCAGTTGCGAAGCCATTAAGAGTAGTTTTCATTACCTTATGGGGCTGCCACAGGGATACTCTGTTAAATCCCGAAGTGGGCTTTTTGCCGCTGCTTAAAAGCTACACCAGGAAAAGGAAGTTCTGATAGAATATTAAAAAAAAAAAATACAGGAGAGAGATAGAGGGAAAGAGAGAGAAGGTGAGAAAGTAGTGCAAGGGACACGCTTGACAGCTATGAAACAGGTGCACGTCCTCCTTGTACCGATGTCCAACACTGACACGCGGCGAATCCGATATCTGAAGCTTCAGCACTGCTACTGGATATGATTCTCAAACTCCTGAAGAAGGGGAAAAAAAGGGAGTCGAAGAAGAACTGAAGTAGCGGCAGCAGAAAAAGGGAAATAGTGACCGGCAAAAAATACGAAAGAACAAGAACGACAAAATTAGGGTATTTGGGCCTTGTCCCACTACCTACAAATGCAGATGCAAGTATAATAATAACAAATAATATTTCAGAAAATTTAACCAAAATCATTTATCAGATTGAAAACTCTAATTTATTAAAAATGAATATTATTTTAATCTAATTTTTTTATAAAAATATTCATTATGTCAATAAATTTTATTATAATTGATTTAGTTATAAATTATAAATATATACACGG
The DNA here is from genome assembly GCA_025698515.1 of Gossypium sturtianum. Classification (NCBI taxonomy): domain Eukaryota; kingdom Viridiplantae; phylum Streptophyta; class Magnoliopsida; order Malvales; family Malvaceae; genus Gossypium; species Gossypium sturtianum. Next base: position 166,487,940 of record CM046955.1, read on the forward strand.
TTCAATTTTTTTTAATATTAAGTCCTTATATACGGTTTTTAATAACCAATATTAAAAAAATATAAATATGTTCATGCATTCAATCTTTTAATTATTAAAAATTAAATTCCATATATAATATATATCAAATATTTTTTTAATAGATAAATGAGAAATATATTAAAGATATCAATGAATGCATACCAATTAATTTATTAATTTAGTTACTAATTATATCTTCTTCTTTTTCATTTTGTAGGAGCCTAATTTTTTATACAACTTTTCTTTACATTATCTTTTGTTTAATAACTTAACTTTCATTTTCTTTTCTCTTTTATTCTGTAAATGTATTGTAACTCTTTTCTAAGAGTAAAGCTAAAATCATAATCAGAGTAATATCAAATTATTCAAATTTATTTTAAATATCAATTTTTTTGTCTTAATTTATATCATCATTATAAAAAGTAAATTCAGTCTTATTTTTTGAAAGGTTGCAAATTTTTATTGGTTGATATAAGTATTTTTTTATACAATTTTTATTGTCGATTTTAATTAAGTTAAATGTGAGTATTTGGTACATTGATAATATACTTTTTTGTTTTATTCCACAAGTTATTTTAAAATTTTGACAAATGTTTTTTAATTATTTATCTTTTTAATATTTTACTACCCTTATAAAATATTTATCCCTCTATTAATATTGCTTGTGTCATTCACTGAAATAAAAATAATTAAAACTTTATTTAATTTTATCAAGGAGGCATTGATTCAACTTTGAAATATTATGTTTTTTTTTCTTGATTGTATATATTAATTAAAATATTAAAATTTGGTAGAAAATTTGTAACATTTCATAAGTAAAAATAATATAAATAATACTCTCTAACTCTGAATAGTAAATTATATATATACTTTTTTGGGCAAATATCTCAATAATACCCAAAAAAATAAAAAATTACCGGATAGTACAGGGTTTTGGAAAATTGACCGGAAAGTGCAATTTTCCCAAAAAACGCTGCGTCCACGTCGAGCGTTTTTTTGAAACAGCCTAAAAGCGCGTCCCGGAGCGCTTTTTGGCCACGTCAGCGAAAACGCTTCTACGAGGACGCATTTTCGATGACGTAGCCAAAGGCGCTCCCCCGGGGACGCGCTTTAGGCCCAACGGTCAAATTTTTTTATTGTAATTTAATTTTAATATCTTTAATAAAATCGAAATTGTTTAAGTCTTTTATTGTAATTTAATTTTAATATATGTAATAGAATAAGAAATTGTTTTTTATTTTTTATTTTATTGTAATTTAGTTTTAATATATTTAATAAATAAGAAGTTTTCTTTATTTTTTATTTGTTTCTAATTTAGTTGTAGTATATTTAATAAATAAGAAGTTTTCATTGATAATTTAGTTTTTTGCAATATAATTTTTTTTTATATTTAATAAAATTGAGTTTAATGTTCTTTCTTTTGTAATTTAATTTTTTTTACTATAGTTTTAATATCTTTGATAAAATAGAAATGGTTTAATTTTTATTTTTGCAATTGAATTATCTTATATTTAATAAATTTGAGTTATTGTACAAAAGTTCGCGTTTTCCTCCAAAAAACAGAAATTACATAGCCAAACAAGAGACAAACAAGCTAAGAACACGGTCAACTAGTCCGATTTGGACACGAGCGAGATGTATGGCCGGGTTCCTACACCACCCGCACCGCCTACTTTGGTTGGTCGGTTCTCGGATATCCATATTGTTGCGTATTCTAGTCGAGGAAGGTCGACCTTTTGGTTTCATACCTCAATTCTCTATCCGGCAACAACTTATATGGTGCAAGCGATCACGGTGGCCACTTACGTTCATCCGGGGATCGGTGGGAATACGTGCCTCCACCACGTTGTACATGTTTTCTAATTTGTAGACTTCGTCGACATAGCTCATGGGGTCAAGACGAAGATTATGACAAGCCGCAAGTACATGAGCACATGGGTAACGAAGTGCATCAAATATCCACGATCGCATGTCCTATTTGTCAAGTGTACACGATAATGCCCGCCAACAATACCTTGGTTCGGTCTGTCAAACTCAGTGACACGAAACCATAAATTTATCGCGGTCGTGACACACACACTGTGTGTGCATGGTGTTCGCGCGTGCCTTCCCACGGTTAATTTCTTGCAAGACCTTCGGGCTCCATACATGGCCTCCTTGCATACGCCTCGATAACTCATTTGCTCTCTTGGAAATAGTGCCGCTAAACGCGAAAATATGTCTCCCGCAAACCGCAGAATGTCGGCGGATGACGGGTTCCTTTTAGCACAGTAATTTATGCATTCGGCGGGTTTGTCATCATATGACCATATCGTAGGCGCCAGTCATATGCTTGTGTCCACTGTTCAAAAGGAATATTATTGCAGTACTCTGCGCCTTCGGCGTTATCTGTAGCATAAATCGGCAACATATCACGAAAACGGTCTTTATTGATCTCGTACCACCGCCAATATCGTTGATAGCGAATATTACATACCACTATTCAATTGCGAATAAATTGAAAATTTCAAAAGAAATTATATTAATAGATATTTCATACCCATATCGGTCACTTGTCGTTTCGTCTTTTTAGATCGGTGTTGCCCATAGTAGTTGGATGAAACATGCCTCGAGCAATATCGATGGTGTGTGCGATGCCACATGCTTCCTGTCGTTCTATTGCCGCAAGTATTCCGGGGCCCCGATCCGATATAACGCATATGTCGGGTTGAGGCGGACATGCCTCCTTAACCTAGATAGGAAGAAGTCCCGATCATCGGTGACTCACGGTGTTATTGCGAAACGCAATCGGAAGGATTCTCCCACGGCCGTCTTGTGCCACGACTAGCAATAGCCGATGCGTATATCTACCATACATGAAGGTACCGTCAATTTGTACCAATGGCTTGCGGTATGTAAAAGCATCTCGGCATTGCTTAAATGTCCGTAACAAGCGCTTGAACACTGCGCGCATCCACGGAGCGGGCGATCGTTGTAATCGCGGTTTCCGTTTCAAGGTCCGTTGTCTTTGCTCGGGACATACGTCTCAACACCGACACCACCGCCACACTTCATTATATGAAGCGTCCCATCGACCGTGCAACTTTTCCAACGCCTTACGCTTGGCTATCCAAGCCTTTCGTAGAGGGCGTGTACCCCATTTGGCTACGAATATTGCCAATTAAGGCACTGCATCAGTAGTTTTGGGATCGACCTTCACCGTCGGGATTATTAAATCACCAACATGTCCGAATCCATCCTCGAATGATCTTGTGTTACACTGCATCAGCGAAGTACGTTAAATAATGCAACATTACATAATATTAGTGTTATTCAAATCATTGAACACGTGGTGGTACTTTATCACCGCAAAGACATGTATGCGGACCTTTGTACTTTTCACCTCCCACAACCCCGTCCTTTTCTCAACGACGCCATGATTTTCCATGAACATGTGCCGTCTTGCATCGCACATACACTTCGCCTCGCACCTATCGAGGTTTGATCTAACCATAGTGTAGTTAACCCGTTCCTCGATCTTTGTCTTGTTTCAATGCACCAAGAAAAGTATTCTTGTTGGAAAATCGGTTACCAACTTCTAATTCGTCCGAATCCAACGAAGAATTTGTGCGGTCCACGCCTCCGTGTGGTAGTTCGAGAAACTCCAATGCATCATCTTGAGATAGATCGACATTATGCATGTCTTGCGCTGAGGTGAGTATGCCCCGAATAGCGGATCTTCTTCTTCTTCGTGCGAACCGCCCTCAACGTCTTCAGTACAATTGGAGCGGGCTCCGGTTGTAAAATAATCCAACTTCGCACCGCCGAGCCCACGGCTCCCGAGGTGGATCCACATCGATTCATCGTCCGACCCTCCATAACTTTGCAACAACAAACGAGGGCCCTCGCCGGTGGATGTCGTCGGGAGTACATCATCCTCCTTAAACATCTTTCGTGCTGATTCCAATCGTATGTGGATTGCCAACCACTAGAAGTTGACGACGCCCCCAATACGTATTTTTATCATCGGACGTCGATCGACGGATATGCATGTCCCATCCACCAACCGAGTGTCGTGCGGGGTTATGTTTTCCATACTACGATCGCACACGGGCACTTCGTGTTTTGCCTCCCACTTACAGAGTGTCGACTTGGGGTCGTGTATTCCCCTCGAACGATACTAGATGTTGAGGTCGCAACGGATCACTTGGAGATGAAAATTCTACATATACCTCGATATAGGGTGAACCACCGGCAAGATGAGTCTCCACCATTGCCTCAAGGCTCCGAGGACCTTTGATGTCGAATGAGTCATATCTCACCGGATCAACCGGCGCAAAATCTATACTTAATAGATCGAACTTTCATTGGCGTTGTTCCGATATTTTACGCCTAATTCTTTTACGAAGTTACGCCAAATCGACGTTACGATTAAAACTCAATCGCTACTGTGTTCTCCGATAAGAAAACAACACCATTTTCGGTGTCTCGCACTTCACCATCGTAGTAAATAACAAAGATTAATACGTTCACTCATTTTCAATTTTTTTTCCTTTTGCTTGAATTTGGTTTCGCTAATCGAGAATGAAATTTGGTGATTTATAGCCTAATTTTGCCGGATAACACTGTAGCAAAAAGTGCGTCCCACGTGGGAGCGTTTTAGCCATTGTTTGTTCGAAATGTCTCCTCAAAATAATTTTGTCCTAGACCATCATAGCAAAAAGAGAGTCCACGTTGGAGCGTTTTTGGTCACGGTTTGTTACTGCAACGTCTCTCTCAAAATAATTTTGCCGGAGACCATCAGAGCAATAAGCGCCGTCCACGTGGGAGCGTTTTTCGCCACTGTTTGTTCAGAAACGTCTCCTCAAAATAATTTTGTCCTAGACCACTGTAGCAAAAGAGAGTCCACGTGGGAGCGTTTTCGGTCACGGTTTGTTCTGCAACGTCTCCTCAAAATAATTTTGCCGGAGACCACTGTAGCAATAGCGCGTCCACGTGGAAGCGTTTTCGGCCACGGTTTGTTCTGAAACGTCTCCTCAAAATTATTTTGCCGGAGACTACTGCCCAAAAACTTATTTCAATTTTCACGGAAAGAATCCCCAAAAACGCGTCCACGTCGGTAGCGTTTTGGGAAAAAACCTAAAGCGCGTCCGGAGCGCGCTTTTGTACGCGACGTCAACGCGCTTCCACTAGGCGCGCTTTCGATGGCGTACAAAAGCGCTTCCCGGACGCCGCTTTAGTTTTTTCCCAAAACGCTACCGACGTGACGCGCTTTTTGGAAAAATTGCACTTTTCGGTCAATTTTCCTGAACCCTGTACTATCCGGTAATTTTTTATTTTTTTTAGTATTATTGAGATATTTGCCCTACTTTTTTCCCTCTGACTACACCGTGAAAAGAGTAACCTCCGTTTCCAATGCAAATTTCCCAGAAGCTTTTATAATTCTAAGGTTTTTTTTCCCTTTTATTGTTTACATTATATTTAAGTTTCAATTAATTTGCTGGTGAAAATATTCCAACCTTTAGCTTAAAAGTTAGCAAGCATTCATGAAGCCTATAAATAAATTCAACAGCTTTAGGAAAACAAAGATGAGAAAGGCATATGATCCAATTTTTAATAGCTATGAAAAAAATGGAGGAAAAAAGAGAGAGTAAAATAATTAATTTCCAAAAGCAATGTTTATAGTTCCAAATACATTGTGATTTGTGTAAAATGAAAGTAGTTTTGTTTAAGAGGTTAAGTATTATTATTTCTTGCTTAATTCCAAAACCTGATACAAAGGTTTAGTAGTAGAACAAAAAGTTAGCCAAGATTGACCTTAAAAGTGAACACTATATCCTTCTCAAAGCTAAAATAAAATGGTTTCAGTGTAAGGGTTTCTGCTTCTAACTCATTCAAACTTCTTGCTGGATTTGTCATCACTACCATCTTCAGACGTAACCGCAGTCTTCAACTCGTCAAACTCCAATAACTGCACATCATGTTAGCTCCTATTAACCATATTGTAATCCAAATACAGACCATAATCATTTCATTGATCATATTCAAAGCTGAATAGTGAAATTTATCATATACCATAACCAAACTATAATCATTATTTAGGATCACAATTAATCCAACATTCTCCAGGTTTTTGTTTGTATCAAGCATAAGGTCCTCCTGTACCTCCATGGGCATTGAGTTCATTTTCTTAATTTTTACCAAGACTTGGACATGATTCCTTCCATAAACATTAAACCCGATTCTCAAATGCAAAATCCTACTTGTTGCTAGTCCTTGGAAAACGGGACAATGTAACAAACAAATTTTAACAAGGATCCATTTCTTATATAGAATTTTATGTAAAAAGACAATCGCAAAAGAAATTGAATTAAAAATTCCATGCCAAGCAAAATAATGCTAGAGAGAATCAAACAAGGGTGGAGAACAAACCGGTTTGACATCTCCATTCCATATACAGTGAGCAGCCAAGAATCCAATAACAGCCGGTACAATATACAAAAGTGCAGGCTGAAAGCACAATATACACAGAAGATTATCCAAATGAAAAACCTTTCACCCAATACAGCCGTGCATGCATTAGCAGGACAAGATAAAACAGAGGATCAATGAATAGTTTACCTGTGCAGCTTGAAACCAGTTCATGACAACAATTGTAAGGACCAATCCTACTGTGTATCCCAAAAATGCACTCTTAAAATATTGGCTCCCTTTCCCTCTAGATACATCAAATCTTAATGCTAGGGCTACAAAAATGCCTGCAACGGAGAAATAAACCAATATAAAAATACAGAATATTGATCATACCATACTCTGTTTCTCATAAAAATGTACATAATACTAGGAGAACAAAGTTTTTAACGTTAAAAGGAATAATGATCAATCAGATTGGAATTAAAAGGGAAAAGAATTATTTTTAACCAAGTCCTAAATACGCGGTCAAATCATATTTCACTCAAGAATCAATAGCATGAGAAAAACACCATCAGCTGATAATATCACTGCACGTGAATCTTTGTCGTTTGTCCTAACAGCCATGATGATAGAGCCATTGTGTTTTTTTTAAAAAAAAAAAAAAAAAAAACTCCATAATCAAACAAAATAAGTCAAATCAGCTTACAGAAGTAAATGAGATCATACTCTAGAAACAGAATGCTGTGTTAAATAGAATTCAAGCATATCTGTGAATTTTTTTTAAGGTAATTTAACAGGCTCTGCCCGAGGTTAAACGATTAGTAATCTTTAAAATTTCAATGCATATCAAATGAAATATAGAGTTGTCAAAGACAAACGCATCACAACAAAATACAATTAGGAAAGGAATCGGTCATTTAGATGTTTCCTGTTTCAAAATTCAAGATCTTAGAATACTTCTTTCTTTAGTAAGAATAACTGCATAATAAAACAAGAAACACATAACTGCAGCCCAGGTCATAAAAACAGCATGCATTAGACCTCCCAACTAAAACCAGATTTAAAGCATACCAGGAATTACAATGTCACCAAGTCCAAGCATGGAAAATGGTCGTGCAGAGTCTGCTGTTGGGAACAAAAGCTGCAGAAAGGTATTAAAGAAATCAGATCACCACGGCTAACAAATTTAATAATAAATTGAAAAATATGAAGTACATATGTTGAAAAAAAGCTAACCAGGCTAAGTATTTTTAAATAAATAAAAGACCAGACCTTTATAGGAGCATCAAAAGACTTCGCCACACTGACCATCACAGGAGTGAAAAAAACCCAGAAAATGTCGTATACAAAAAGCCCAGCCTGCACAGCATAAAGAATGAAAAATTTATACCAAACAAAACATAGCTGAACATGAGGAGGCAAGTAAATAAGTAGTCAAATATAGCTTTGCAATTTGGCAAATCAGCAAAAGATAGCATTAAACTTTGGCTAACCAGAGCAAATTAATAATACACTCAAACACTCAAAGAAAGAAATTGTCAGCTTTAAATGTGAAATAGAAGCTGCAAGGAACAATTCAAGTCTCCATCAGAACAGTTTGCTAAGAAAGGAAAGTGGGTCTATGGATCAAAACCTTAAGAATAAACTATAAAAGAGTTGTTTTTATCCAAAAGTCAAGATCAACTAAAAAATGCAAGCTGTTTTTCTTTTCAAATTATCAAGCTAACTTATATTACAAACATGGAATAAATACATCCCATGAATAATCAACTAAAACCGCAAATCCACTTCTTACCAAGAGAATGGCACCAGTCTTAAATGATCCAAGAGAAAGCATTTCAATTCCCTGCAAAAACCAACAATAGAAACCTTCAGACAGAGCCTAGCTAATATGTGTATTCCACTTGACAAAAACAGCCATAAACCACAATAAATGGGAGGAAAAAGGCAACAAGGTGGTGAAATATAGACAAATGAGAAATCATAGTGTCTTCATAAAATTATTAGAAGACTAAGAAAAAGAATACTTTCATAATGTTAGAACTGCTTAACTAAAACCCTAGCCACAAATTTGACGGCATCAACAATATACTGATGTAAACTATTTCATAGGCAAAATCTAAAGAGATTTGACAGACCGAAGCAAATGATGAATCGAAGTCTGTTAGACAATTTAAAATGCAACGGAAAAGGAACAGATTTTTCCTTTTTGTAATATGCTGATGCTCATACAGACGTACTTTTTGGCTAACAGAAATATGAACCTCCTATTTCAGCGTATGATTTGTGACACAAAATATACCTAAAAATATTGTTTTGCCTGGTCTCATGGCAAAATCATAGAAAAGGAATTAGATATCAAGCACCAAATTAACTTATTGGCAAATAGCGTAGTCAATAAAATAGGAATTTCAGTCAAACCTGAATGCAGAAAGCAAGACCCAGAATATTATTAGCCAGCCAATGCTTCTGCGAGGCGTACCATGCACAGAAAAAGGTTCCAGGGATCGCAGCTATGATCTGAGATCTTGTGAACTCAATCTCAAAAGCTGTTTAAGAATGTTTAAGAAAGGTGTAAGGAAATATATCACTCTACAGTCTGCATAATGCAATCAAGGTATTACCAACTAGATCAAATAAGAATTTTAAGGAGTCAATCATGGACATAACCAGAGATTGATGAACTAAACTTTAAACAGGAAAAATAACACCTTAAACTCAGAAATCTTCCGAAGAAGTTAGCATTCAACATATTCCACTGAGCAGACCTGCCAACTTTATGCATCAAAAAAACCAGAGTGCTCAAAAACCTGACAATCAGAGAATTAATTCCATTTTGGATCTATGGAAATTCCAAGAGCCAATCCTTGAACAAAATTGAGCCAGAGCTTAAAAAGGCTGGATAACTTAAATGCACCAAGCAATCCTTTCTAATCAAATATCAAAGATGCATGCCTTGATAAAAGATGCCATAGTCAAACTAAAGTAGAGATGTCATAAGGAGATGTGGTTAAAGCAACAGTTATAACAAAAGTACGAATCAGAAGAAAGGAAGGTTCATACAGTTCAAAACTCAAACAAATCCTCTAACAAATAAAATTGATAAATAAACTTCAAAAATTAATAAAAGAAAGGACCTACAGCGGAAGAATGGAAAACGCCAAATGATATGGTCCTCATTCCAATGCTTTGGCAATAAGTGTTTTAATGCAGGCAATATTGTTGCCCTGAAAACAATGGCAGAAAGAATATATAAGATGATAACACAAGCAAATATGACATCAGGTGAATTAATTGTATTAAGGTAAAATTTAGTATCAAATCTGCATGGAAAGAACATACGAAAGAGCAATGATTCCAAGCACAAAGAAGTAGCATGTCAAGACAGCATTAACCAAGTCTTTCGATAAGAACTTGAACAGCAAGAAAAGTGATAACAACATTGCACTCCCAACAAATGGAAAACGCATAGCATGCTCCTTAGACATTGTCTCCTGTATGACAGACACATTGTCAGCCAATTTTAATCTACACCCTACAGAACTTAATGACAAACAAGAAGGCGAAGAGTTAATTTAAATGCTATCATACTCACTGATGGGGGAGTTGGCTTGACAGAACGATAGCAGCCCACATATACTGCAAGGCATGCAGTCAAAATAACATTCAAATTAGGATCTACCTTCACGACAAGTGGTGCCAATGTCAACCCTGCATTTAGCAAATCAAGGATGCTACATTAGAAAGAGTCCACCTTCTTAAGCGCACATGTGGCACCTTAGAGATCTCACATCTAACAGTGACTCATAATAAGAGCATCCTTAGTTCCACATATTCTCTAAAAAAATCAGCCATATGCCCAGTATGTATCGATTCACCAGTATATTAAGTAAGATTCATGAGGTCTAAAATTAATATATTCAAAGATACGTAACAATGCATCTGAACTGAGAAAGGTAGGGATATGCAACGCAAAGTGCATTCACTGATTGCTGCTTTTGCCTATTAGTTTTTGGTTCATAAAAAGTTGCTAAAAGGAAATGAAAGTGTAAAGAAAAAAATCCTATTTAATTAAAAAAAAGCAGATGATAAAATGTAACACAAGTTATAACATGATTGTTTCCTTATAAAATCAAACACAACAATTTTGTTAATTACTAATTATTAAAAACAAGCAGATTTTGTGTCCAAGGCAGCAATCAAACAGAACATAAGATTTCAGTTCTTTTTAAAGTTTTTCTTTTCCTTTTTTCAGAACTGCAAAGATTTGGGTGAAACGAAATGTAATCCCTTTAAATTCTCCACATATAATACATAACTTTATAAATAAAGCAACGATCATTCATGCCTTAAATAACAAAGCTACCCCGTCCTACCCTTACACATTCCCAAATTTCACCCTCAAATCATTCTTTCCTATAAGTTCTCAAATTTTCTTTGCAACTAGAACCAGAAGATACATTAACTAACTAAATCCTCCCAGCTAGTACAAAACAAAATTAAACAACTGAATAAACTGAGCAGAAATTATCCTAAAAAGACAAGAACTATTTCAAATGCAAACCCAAAATGTAAATAATAAACTAAAATTAATCAAGAGTACATCAAAAAAAGGCAAACCTGCTAAAGCCAAATTGGCGAGTCTTTCAGTGTTCTTCATCGTCGTCGTTTATTTTTAAATATAACAGCAACAAAGAATCGAGCCTCTTTCTACCTACAACAAGAAGGAAAAAATTGTAATAAAATAAATCGAAACAATTTAATCAATTAACAGGGATTGGAAATCAAGATTCAAATGGATTTCCTAGTAAAATTAGGGATTAGAACCTTTGATCTTATTCTCCTTTCTTTCTCTCTCTAACGGTCGACGGAGTTTTACAGATCGAAGAAAAAAATATATTTGTCTTAATTCTTTCTCTCAGATGAAATCTTTATAGATTTTTTTTTATTTTTTCTTTTATAAAGATGAGCCTTTTTATTTTTCACTCAGAGCTGGAGTAAATTTGTTGCTAAACTCCATGGTGCTGTCATTTTGAATGTTGTGACAGCCAATAGAAATTGAAGATGTGGTTTGAAATTTTGAAAAATGGGACTTTGCGGGTATTAGATGGACTCGTGGCGCAAGATGACTGGACTTGGTAGTGTCATTGGTGCATTGCTGTTACAGTCAATGTTTGTTAATTAATATTGGAGGGTGAAAAAACTGAAAATGCACCGCATCAAGTCATAAAGAAGTTGACACTGGAATGAGGTGCCATCACCAATAAGAATTTGCCAAGTCAGCTTACAAAATATCTGTCTTTCCACGTTTTACTTTTCTGATCTCCAAGGCGAAGCAGGCTTGCAGCAATTTTTTTTTTTCTTTTCAAAACTTTAAAAAGAAAATCACATTTAATCCAATTTGGTGATAGTTTTACTTGTATGTAATTTGATATAATAAGTTTAATTTTGTGTAATTAATTTTATTAATTTTTATCTAAATCCAAAATATCACTTTGATTTACATTAATCCTCAATTCAATTTCACTAACAAATTTAATAATGCGAGCTTTCCTTTAATCATCAAAATTTGAAATAAACTGGATAGTTAATTTGAAACCATTTTAATTTAAATTGAATGTCTTTTAAAATATTAATTTAATTAAATATTGCCTATTAGTATAAAAAAATAATGCCCGTGACATGTAATTACAAGTGAACCACAAACAAAATCTAACAAAGTGGAACTCGGAGTGACAGGGATCGGCCCCCTAAAATAGAAAATTTTTCATTTAAGTCTCTTTATAATTTATAAAATTTTAAATTTGTAATGATAAAAATTACATTTTAGTCTCAAAAATGATAAAATTTTATTTTGATCTTTTAAAAATTATAAAAATATATTTTATCAAATTAATAAAATTACAATTTTATTATCGTAAAAATATATTTTTAAATCTAATCCACTTAAAAAATTTTCTGGCTTTCCCTACACCCGAATTGTTTTGATTTTATAACTTGTTATTGTATCTTGGATCATGACAAAGTATACAATTACCTTTTGCTATATAAATATTTATCATATTCTTATATTTGTTTTCTAATTTGTGTGTGAAACACTTGTAATAATTTTACCATCTAAGATATATAATTATATTACCGTGATAGTTTTATTTTAATATTTTTGGTTTAAATTTGATAAAAAAAAGTCATTGTGATAATTCAATTGGAATATGGATTATATGTTTTGAATATCAATGTACTTTCAATACAAAATATATTACACCAACATATTGACCTTCCAATTATAATCTTTAAGAAATTAGAGTTAATAGTCAAAACACTCGAAACACATTAAATATAAATAAGGTTAACCTAGATTTTAGGCTCGAATTTAGTAATAGTTCTCGTATTAAGATCTAATTTTTTTTTAGTTTAAGTTAACTAATGAACTTAGCAGTTATTCTCATATTGGGGCATAAGTTAAGTAATTATTCTCACGTTGGAGTCTAAACAAAGACTAAATTAGAAAATTTTAAAGCATTAATGTGGAAACAATTACTAAATTTAAGGACTAACTTGAAAAAAAAAAGTTCAAGAAATGATTACCAAATTTAGAAACTAACTTACACCTGAAAAAAAATTCAAACCCTAACCTGAGAACATTTGTTAAGTTTAAACCTCAAATAATACATTAACCCATGTAAATATATTGTCGTCTTTCAAAACCACTTCACTCATGAATAAAAAAAAAAAAAGAAAAAGAAACTAATGCCACTTGTGCAATGGACTGTAACTCGTGTTTCTCCCTCCAACTCTCCTCTTCCTTTTTTCCTTTTCTCTCCATGTTTCCTCAAAATGTAAGTGCCACAGTTTTGGAGTGGCCGTCATAGAGTTTTGGGTAGGCTTAATTGGTCGAATTGACATATTCCCCCTCATGAAGGGGTTCACTATGCCTTCTTATGGGACCCTTTTCTCCCCTCTATCTTGGGCACTTGCTCTAATGCTTATCGCAATTGTTGGTAGACTTTGTGACAAATGGGTTGTGGGCCTATGTTGACCCGCATCATGAATCTAAATTCACTTTGTAGAGCCCAATTTATGCCCGGGGCCCAATTAACCAATAAAAAACCCAAACAAAACCAAAGTCCAAATTAAAAGCAGTCCATTTTTTTTACAAATCCCAAAAGCCCAAACCTAAACCAAGCCCACTAAGCCCAAAACAAACAAAACACAAGCAGAAACCCTAAGCTAGCAGCCCCTAGGTCGGCTATTTGAACCCTCGCGCCGCAGGCCTCGCGCCAGCGAGGCCACTCCCCGCGCGCTGCTACCCATTTCCGCATCGTGCGCCGTTGCTCGCGCCACCCGCGGCCTCCGTGATCTTCGCCCGCATCTGCAGAATAAGCGGTTGTAAAAATGGGCTATAAAAGCCGAAATAAACAAGGTAAAAAACCTACAGAGATACCAGAGTAATACAGACTACATTTTTTACAAAAAAAGACACACAATACGAATACAAACAGAATCAGTACAAAGAAAAACGAAAAGGTTTCATTTCCATCTTTCTATTTTTTTTCTTTTTCATTTTTTCGAATTTGTTCTTTATTTTTTTTAATGCTTTATTTTCCTTTTTTATATACAAAGGTTATAATATATACGTATAAAAAAAAGAGAAGAAAAAACTTACTTTCGGGAATTCCGGCCACCGTAGGCAGCGCCAACGGTGGTCGGTACGGCGGTGGTTCACCGGAAGCCCTGGCCGGATTAGGGGAGAGAGATAGGAGTTGAGAGAGTTCTTTTAAGTTTTTTTTTTTTGTGAAAGAGGGCTGAAAATGGGGTTTTTTGGGCAAAGATTTGGATCTTATAACATATATAAAACGGCGCCGTTTTGAAAATTGGGTTCAGAGGCCAAAACGACGTCGTTTTGGGCCTCTGACCCGCGACCCGACCCGCTCCAAGGGGAGGATCCGCGTGTTTTGCTTGGATGGGCTAATTGCGTCTAGGCCCTTCCGTGTCTTTATGGGTTTCTAATTAAGTTTTATCTATTTCTAATTTGGCTCTATGATTTTCCTTCCGTTTTAATCTGGCCCTGCGCAAGGCGATGTGTTTTGGAGGGAGGGGATATTTAGTTTCTCGGTCCCTCCACTTCGTTCGTGTGTTACAATCCGATCCTTACCCTTTTATTTATTTTTTATTTTGCCCCATACTCTCGTTTTAAATTCGATTCGGCCCTTTTTTAGTTGTTTTGGCCACTTTATCATTTAATTGATTAATTGGGCATTTTTATTATTATTTTAATAATATTCATTATTATTATATGTCATTATTACATTCTTTTTTCTTTTATTTTATTATTTTTATTAAAATTATTTTTACCATTTTTTACTATAATTATTCTTATTAATATATTATTATTATTATTTTATTAATTTCTTATTATTATTATTATTATTTCTCTTATATTATTATTATTATTTTTTATTAATATATTATTATTGTCTTCTATTTTATTGTTGTTATTATTATTTTAATCATCATTACTATGTTTATGGGCACTGTTAGCATTATTCTATTATTATTATTATTATCGCTAATTAATTCGGTATTATTTTCATTACCTTATACTTCCTTTTTATATTTGTTATGATTTTTATTACTATTTTATTATTATTACTTACATACTATCATCATCCTCACATTTATATTATTATTTTCTATTTTTACCATTAATATTATTATTAACGTATTATTATTATTTTTTTATTAATGTATTATTATTAGTTGCGTTATTAATTATATTATTTTAATCTTTCGTTTGATTGTCTATGTTAACTTTAAAATTGGTCCATCTTGTAATTTTCGCGATTTGTTTCTTAGTATTTGTGTTTTGTAATTTATTAGTACGACATTTTATTCTCCAATCATTGTTTTAAATAAAGGTGCATATCGTTTAATTGTTACATCTTATTCGAAAGTTTTTTCAAAATAAGCAATACTCGTATTTGGGAGCTACGAGAAAATTGAGCCCTAACTCATTGGGTTCCGATTTTCCTCGTCGAATCTAAATAATCAAGTACCCTTTCTTAAATCAAAACAAATAAGCTAAATAAAAAACTTATTCTCGGGAATTTGAAAATGTTGTGTCCTAACGCACTAGATGTGATATTTCGTTATCTCGAGATAAGAATTTCAATATTTCGTATTTGGGAATTTTGAGAAATAGTGCCCTAACTTACTGGGTTTCGATTTCTCATTTAATCCAAATAATTGAATATCCTTCTTAAGTTTAAATATGCGAGTTTTAAATGAGGACAAGCTTAGTTTCGAGGATTCGAAATGTCGTATCCTAACTCACTGGGTATGATGTTTTATTCCTTTGAAATAAGCGGGGTCTCGGCATCTGCTTCAATTCATTCAAGTTTTCAAAGCAAAGAGGATCGTATTTTAAAATCTTTTTAAATTTTCGACGTAAGGACATCAAATAGTCAATTAGGTACCAATTTTGGGCGTCACGAGGGTGCTAATCCTTCCTCGTGCGTAATCGACTCCCGAACTCGTTTTTCTAAATTTCGTAGACCAAAACTATTGTTTTAATAAATCAAAATGTTTTAACGATCAATCTTAAGGTGACCCGATCACACCTCAAAAAAGATTGGTGACGATTCCATTTTCGTTTTTAAAGTCGATCCCGTTTTCTAAACAAAAAAAAATGGTTTCGACACACTTGTTAAATTACAAATTTAAGATATAAAATTTTATATAGTTAAGATTAAAAAATGTAGTTCAAATATTTGAATAATTAACTGAGTTAAAGAATTTTTTTAAAGTCTTATCATTATAAATAAAGTACACTCATAAGTACAATGTAAATATAAATACACAATTATAATATAAAATTAAATTAGTACAAGCAATACAGATAAAAGTAAAATAAAATTTGAAAATAAGTCATTTTAATCTTACTAACACAGCCAAAGCCTTACTATTAGCTACCTTCAATAATGGGAGAAAGAAGATATGGATGTGATTACGTGTTGGGTTTTAAATCGGTTTTTATTTTTATTTTAAAGTTATTATACAAGATCAAGATACCAAAAAACAACATAAGATAAAACTTAATTAATATACCAATACTAAAATGGGCAATCATAATATTAGGTAGATTATTATTTTATGAAACGTGACTTTTGTTTGTAGAAAAATAAATAAAATATTTTCGTTTACATTGAGTGGAATTATTTAAATAGAGTGGAGAAAATCATATTATTTTATTAACTTATTGAGATTATATTAATCCAACAAATATTTCATTGATTGAAGCTGTATTTTGTAACATACGTAATCATGCCATAAAAAAAGTTTCATTATCTCATATAATTACACTATTAAACTAACCATTTGTTGACTAAAACATCTATAAAAAGATCTAATCACTTTAATTATAGTCTAATACAGTAAGCTCGTATATATTATAATATATGGTTAGAAATGGTCCAAAAAAGAAAAAAGAGTACAGTAAAAGTGAATGATTGATGGAGAGGCAGCCACGCCTTTGGTTTCAGATATTCAACCGTCGGTATTTAGGTAGGTTTGATTGATTGCAACCGGTGCTGGGACAAGACAAAGTATCTTTTTATCATTCCACGACACAGCTGCTGCTGCTGCTTATTTATTTCTTTGCTTGACTCTAAGCATTATTATGATACTTATTCCACCTCTGTTTTCTTGGCATATTTGCCATTGCATTTATATGAAATAGATTATAGCATGTCATCCAATTTTATGGTTATTAGAAATTAAGTAAAATGTTTTCTGAAAACGAAAAAAAAGTATAATATTTAATTAGAAAATTGATTATTCAAATTAAGAATTCGATAAAGTTGTTTTTTTCTTTAAAATAGTATTTAATATATTGATAGTTTTTTTTTTTAAATTTTTATAAATAAAGTTGAAAAATTGTCATATGTTATTTATATATATATATATTTTAAAATTAGTATATTTTATAAGATACTTATCATTACCCTAATTTTATTTGCGATGTTTAAAGCCTAGAATGAAATTTAAAAATTTTGGATGACGAATTTTCTATTATCCGAATACCTTACTAAAATAACTATTTTAATAATATGTAAGTAAAAGGAAATTATTCATTTGGACATGTCAAGAAATGATCATGTTATTGGTTGCCCCAATTCAAGGCAAAACCTTAACATTGTTATGATTGTTTATTAAAATTGACTTCTAACGAACGTAAAGTATTAAAATTGATTAAAATTGGAAAATAAAGTCGGTAGTGGGCCGTATTCAACCTTCAAACACATAAGCAGGTAAAAGGTTGATCCATACTACCACGTTGCATAGCTGTATCTCATGTCTCCATGCATGTCTTAATTTATTGTGGAAACCATAATTATACATAGACATTCCTTAGCTGCATTAACGTTACAACAAACCACAATTAACTTAAAACTCATACAATTTTATTACTGACAACTACATTATTTTATGAATTATAAAAGTAATAAATTATTAATATTGTTGGTAAAAACTTTGAGTATTTAATTTAAAATTTATTCTGCATGTGTGGGATTTAATTTAGTATATTAAATTTTAATTATTAATTTGTTTATGTTATACGTTAATTATTTTTACTTGATAGTAATTACTCATTTGTAAGAGATTTAAAATTAAAGGGTATTTAGCCCTGTAGTTGATATTATATTTGAAATTCAAAGATTATTGCGATGTCTTTTAATATAAATATGATTGCAATGTTAAAAGCGGGTTTTTGTGTTTTTGTGCTCTTTTTGAAGGACGAGGGTTTTTGTGTTAAAAACGTGATTTCCTTTTGGCGTTAAAAACATGATTTGACCACCAAGATAGAACATCAGGAAAATGATGTTTTTACGAACAATTTTATTATTCCCAATTTTGTACAATGTTAAATACATATTTATTTTTAATGTCGAACCAAAAATGCTATGTTTGATATATATATATATATATGTATTTTTAGTTTTCGTTTTCGTTTTCGTTTTAGAAGGTGTTTATAAAATTCAAATCTGCATTATTTTTAAAAATATATATATAAAATTATCTAAATTTCATTGAACATAATGCTAGACATGGCATTAAAAAAAAAGGTGACTTTTGGATTAGTTGAAATAATAAATGTTTTAAAGAGACAGAAATACCCCCACACGATGTAGAGAGGTGAAAAGAGAAGGGTTTAGTCAAAAGCCGGCATTGTTGACCGCCAACTAATCCCTCCCCATCAAACACTGCGACTGAACAAAAATGGACTTTCTCCAAGTCAATTCTTCACCCTTCTTTTCTGACATATACTACGAAACCCTTCTTCTTCTTTGCTTTCTCTTATTAGTATATATACACGCATCAATCCTTAACCTTCTCTCTCTATCTCGATTTCTTTCATCGTTTTCTCCCACATTACCTCATCTATATATATTAATGGGCAATTCAGTAGCTCCATGTTTCCAGCCAAATCAAAGCTCGAGGTCTTCTTCTTCTTCTTCAGTGAAGCTCATCTTCTGGGAAGGAAATACAAGAACCCTAACCGGAAAACACATCGCCGGCGAGGTCATGTTTGAGTTCCCGGACATGATGGTTTGCCATGCAGACTCCTTCTTTATCGGTCACCCCATCCCAGCTCTATCCATGGACGATCGTCTCATGCCTGGCCAAACTTACTTTGTTCTCCCTCTCGATCGCTTTGCATGCAAAGTGTTGTCAGCTTCATCTCTTGCAGCTTTGAACTCTAAGTCCAGCCCTAAACCTACTCCCATCAACTTCGGTGCTTGCCCTTTCGAGCATGTTAAAGGCGCCAACGGTAGGGTTTTGATCAAGGTAGTGCCTGAGTTTATAACAAGCTTGATTGTTAAAAGCAAGGAAGAAGATAGTGAAATTGGGAGCAGTGGGAATAGTTTCCTCTGCAGCACACCGGAGCTGAAGAAGCATTATCAGAATTTGGTGGGGTCTAAACAACAAGATTGGTCGCCTAAACTGGAGACAATTTCAGAGTATAAGATCAGGTTTTCACCTTGCAGGTTCATAGGGTTGGAATGGAAACAAAGGGAGAATCAATTCTGATTTAATTATACTTCCTAATTTCCATTAAAGGTAGAAGGCCATATAATATATATATATATATATATATACGGATTATTCTTCTTTTTGATTTAATAGTTCCAGTTTTGTTGGAAGATTTTGTGCCCTTTTTAACTGTAAGATACAGGAAATTTTATATCAGAGATAGTTCTTAATCTAATATACTTGTAAATTATTCCATTAAATTATTGAATTTCCCATCAATGTTTTTGTAGATTTACTTGTCACTAACAACAATCGGTGGAATTTGAGTGAAAATCACGTGGATTAACCATGCATGTAGCAGGAGCCAGGTGGTGGTTGCATATATATGCTGCTGCACTTTTAAGGGGGCTAGCTTTTTGTTAGGAAGCTTTGCATACTGTGCCTCATTCATAACATAGCTCTAAGGAAAAGCTAATTAGATCAAACGTATGAACGATGATTGCGCAAAATTAAGAAAATGGAAAACTAATTCTGTGTAAAATTAAGAAAGAGGATTGCATGCCCTAAATGTTTTCTGTTAGAAGCTGAAATTAAATGCTAAATTCTTAGCACATTTTGAGTGTTTGAAGAAACCGATTGTACCGATACCTTATCTACCACTCAGACTGGTCCCTAGTTGTTGACAATTACAAATAATTAAGAAGCAAATTAGAGAGGAAGAAAAAAAGATAATCAAACAAAGAGGCTAATTGCGACACATTCTAGTGTCTGTGAAAATTACATACTTATTAAAAGAAATATATACTATATATGAAATATGTACATAAGTTTTTATATACACTCTACTGTTTTTTTAGCTCACATTAAAATATAGGTTTTTATATGAAATATGTACCTAATAAGTTTTTTTATTTAAAATACAGTGGATTGAGCTTAACTTAATATATAATTACTTTCGTTGTCGTTGCAATTACCAGAAAAATATAGAATTTGATATGTTTAAACACATATTATCCACTTTTTTTAAGGAATTTGTAGGGAGAATGAATAAAAATAGGATTTGTATAAAAAATTAAACTATATAAATACTGAATATTTATAAATAAAATTGGTTATAATCAATTAGCATCACAACCACATTTATCTAAGTACGTGCACGTTTTTGCAGTTTTTACGCAGCAATAACTGTAACTTAGACTTATTCAAAGTTGATATATCTATTTGATTTGATGCATTTAATATGTACAATTCAAGTTTTAATCAAGGCTTTGATATCGTTGGTTAAGTTGGAAATTTTGAATTTTTAACTATTTATACATGACGTGCAAGTGTTGAATTTCATTGTATGGATTTAACTACTTGTAAATTTAATCCATTTATAATAATAATAGAAATAATTTATATTAGGATCATTTTAATATATATATATAGATTCTTGACACCAATAAAATAGTGTCACGTCGTTAGTTTTTAAAGACATACAAAGATTATTATACACTCATTTAAAATTATTTAAATTACTTCAAAATAATTACAATTTTAGGAAAAATGAAAATATGTTGAAATTATATTAAAAAAGAAAACATAAGCAAAAATGAAATTTAAAAATGCTGAAATCAATAAATAAAAATTAAAAATATGACTAAAAATTGTAAAAATTTAAAATCTACTATAAAATAAGTTTAATTCTATTATATTGATGCCTAAAAATTATATATTTTAATATTTAAACAATTTTTATAAATCTTGAACAGACAAAATTTTAAAATCGAATTATAATTTAACTCAATTCATAAAAAAAGTCTTATAATGTTGTTTAAAAAAAAGTCCATTATAACTCGTACAAATTATTTGATGGTCTTTAGGTTTTAAAAAAAATAAACTACACTATTAGTCACTAAATTATGGGTAAGTTTTTGTTTTGATCACTTAACTAAAAAATATTACAATTTGGTTACTAAACTATTCAAAATATATTATTTAAGTCACTGGAATGTTAAAGTCGATGTTATATGACTTCTCTACTCACACTGTTTGCATCAATAGAGAACTCTCTTTCCTCTTCTACTGTTTAGTTTATTTTTCATGAAATAGCTTTGGACGTCACAAAATTGGAAATCAAAATTCAAACAATTTCTTTTCTCCAATCTCCGACATTGATTATCATATTGACATGAATTTAAGACATGTTATTTGATAAGTACTATTCTACAGTACCGGTCATTGAATTGTCGCTTGAAGTTTGCTAGCGGAACTTAAAAAAAAATTAATAACCCAATAATTTAAACAGAAACTTTTAAATAATTTAATGATAAAATAAAAAAAATATTCTAATGATGTAATTTAGAAAAAAGAAAAAATGAAATTGTTAAGGCAAACCGACATAGAAAGTTGGAACATTAAATACATGGTGGCAGATATGGAAAGCTGTTGTTGAAACTTTGCTTGGGCGTCAAATTGTGACGGCCAACGCTATTTGAGGGAAAACAAAATAATCATAAAAGGCAGGCATTCTGGCATTGTCTGTACGTCTCCCGCAACCCCAACTCCTACATGAAAAGTAATCACACTCTTAAATACGAAGTGTCGAGTGTTGACCTACACAATCTTCCCTACAAGCTCCTATTTACTTGTTAAAAATTATTTAAACGTTCTTTTGTTTAAAAAATACATTAATGGATTTAGTTTCAATAAGCAGTTTATTAAATTCAAGGTGCCTTACATTTTTTGAATATTTAATTCCTTCCTCCTCTCATCTTGTTCAATGAAAACTATATATTTTTTTTACCTAAATTCTATTATCTTGCTATCGTCTAATGAATAATGTATAACATTATGTTGATATTCAGATTTTATGATTATCCCTCAATAATATTATTTTCAAGATTTAAACTCATATTTTTTTATAGAAAAAACAATATATTCTTAATTGATTAGTGCGATATCATTGACTAACCTTTAAAATTTATATCGGCCTCACCTTAGACCGCATTCATTATGGCTCTTCCTTTGCCATAACTTGACCCATTCTAATTTCCAAAGCATGGCCTAAGCCCAACCTAGCACATCGTAGTGGGTCCTTCCTAATACCCTTTTTGCTAGCCCGCCCCGTTATTACCGTGGAGGAAGAGATTAGCTGTTTCATAATTTACCTTGAGGTGAGAAAATCAGAAAACCAACTCTGTGACTTCTCTTCCGTTTCATAATTTACCTTAAGGTGAGAAAATAAATATCGTTGGTGTCGCGCGACACCCTCCAAACCAATTCACATGGGTGGTTTAGCATATACAGCTTTGGAACATTTCTTACTTATGTCCTTCAATTTTAAACTTTATTTTAATTTTAACATTGCTTGGTAGTTTGAAGTTTTTTTTATTTTATTTAGTCATTACTTTTAATATTTTTTAATTTAGTTTGCTTCTTATATGGTTCTTTTAATTATTAAAGCCTTTGTATGTATATGGTGAATATTCAATTTGATTAATTAATCAAAAGTAAAATTATTGTACAATTAAATTAATCTATATTAAAAGAGACATGTAAATAGACCCAACTTAATATATATATATATATACATATATAAGATAATTGAATATTCACCATATACATATAAAGCCTTTAAAAATTAAAAGAACCATATAAGATGCAAACTGATTTCAAAATTATTAAAAGCAACGACTAAATCAAAAAAAAATGTTCAAGCTAAAAATTAATGTTAGAATTAAAGTAAAATCTAAAACTGAAGGACCTAAATAAGAAATATCTCAAAACTCTATATGCTAAACTCACCTACATGAATTGGTTTGGAGTAGATTTGTACATGGGCTGAGTCAACCCATTCGAAAAGTGAGAGGATTTGGGTAAAAATATAGGTCTGAAAAATAATCTTGAGCAAAAAAATATGGCCCGTTTAAAAAATGGGCTAGACCTCAGGTAAGGCCTTTTTTGTCTTGGTCCGGCTCGAATATGCAAAAAAAAAAATTGTTTTTCCTACTGTTTTCTTTTTTGCTATTTTCTTGGTATTTTTTCACTATTATGTTGGTACTATTATGTTATTTTTGTTTAGATATTGTTTAACTCTTGTTTTATTATTAATTTTGTTACTATTCTAGAGACATTTGCTTGTTAAATTACACCTATCTTAGTGTTATTTAAGTATACATATATATTTATTTTCAATTTGTTGAGAAATATTTATTAATGTTTTTAATATTTTTAATGTATTATATATATTTTAAAAATTATATAAAAAATAATATAAAAAAATACAGGCGGGCTGGGTTAGACTTGAATTTTAAAATTATTATCTGAATTGAGATTGAACAAAATCTTAAATCCATTTTTTGGGTCGGGCCTAGAAAATAGGCCTAATATTTTATTTGGACCCGATCGGCCCATGAACACCTCTAATTTGGAGGGCGCCACTCTGTGAAACCAACAATTATTATTTATTTTATTATTTTAATAATGTTTAGTTTTTATTTTGGGTGGTGCCGGGATTTGCGACACCTTTTTTTACTGTAACAATATTTTTTTTATTTAATTTAGAACTGATATTATTTTCGAAACTATTTTTTAATATTTTTTGGATAAATTTCCCCTTAAATATTATAATTTGGTAGTATAAATTAATTATAAATTAGGAAAAAAAAAGTAAAGAGAGAATGTAAGAAGGAAAGGCTCGAGGAGAGAAGATGCAGAGAAACAAATCAAATAATAATCGTGTTATTTGAATTAAAAAATAAAAACAAAAGTAATGACAGAGAAACAAAATTAGACTAGGTCCCTTCCCTGCTTACCTTAATTTAGGGTGGGTTTGGATGGGTAGTGTGTTTATCTGCAGTTAGTGTAAAAATAGCAGTGGCGGTGAGATTAGATTCTGTAGCGATACTGTAGCGTGAGATAAAAAGTAAACTAAACGTACCGCACCGCACTCAATCGTCTATCCAAACCCACCCTTAGGGAGGTAGCGTGTTCCATTGTTTCATTGTCTATCTCATCCATTTCAAATTTCAACTTCACAAATATGATGTTAAATAAAAACTTTCACCTGTATTTTTATTATTTTATGATATACCTACTATTAGGATAAAAAGAAATTTAATAAATTTATTTATTAAAAATAAATAAAGTTTTGGTTTGAATAATATTATTTTGTGTCTCATAAATATATATTTTTAGATTTTATATATAAAAATAAAAATAAAACCATTATAGTATATTTTTTATTTTATAAAATAATTGAACATTTGATATTTTAGTAATTGAATCGGAATTCAATTGATGAGTCACATTAACAATCAATGAATCATTTAACATATAGTATGAATTTATTATATATTTAATATATTAATTGGTATATGAGTTTGACACTTTTTTTTAATGTGTTAATTGTGTTATTTTTGGTTCAATATTAGATATTTATATTTGATGAAAGTTATATATTTTGGTATTTAAAAAGTAAAAATATTAACTTTTTAATATTTAATTTAAATTTTATGATGAATTTGATAAAAGTTAATTATTAGTAATTATGAATTTTCATCAAACTACCATTTTCCTATAAAATGTAACAAAAGAAAAGAAAAAAGGATTGATAACCCATGTGTCAACATAAAAAGGAAAAGAAAAAGAAAGATTGATAACCCATGTGTCAACATAAAAAGGTCTTCCTTTTATATATAGGCATATAGATGAGTGGATTCTTTCTGCGTGTATAATTTCAGCTTGACCATTTGATTCTTCTTAGTCGCACAAATTAGGATATATATAGTTTAACGGTGACCCCTTATCCATATCCGTCGTTAAAACAGGGTACGAGGCATTACTAGAACTTACGGAACCAATTTCTATTTATATGAACCAAGTACTATTTATTTATCGAAAATTATTTTACGTCCCTTAGATGGGCTTCCGAAGCCCAAATTATGCATCGGGACCAGACCAGAACCAAATCATAACCACAGGGAATTTTTCGCAAAATCCCAAAATTATACTTACTCTAGCCATGCCAATAGCTAGGTTACAAACATCCATTTCCATGTAAACATTGGTATTTAGTCTATACATGCCATTCTTTCAAAATAAGTCATTTTCATATACCAAAATATATGGGTTTGATAGTGTGATAAGACTCCGACTAATCTCCAACCTTCGAGCACTACAAAACAGGGAAAAGGAAAACGGGATAAGCACATGGTGCTTAGTAAGTTCATGCAACAAGAATTATACTAACCATACTTATACATCCATCATTTAACAACACAAGCACACATCCAATTCACATAAACATATAACTATCACATGCAAACTCAACTTTTGCATTAATTAAGCAACATCATATAATTTAAATACAAAGATAAATTGATGATGAGCTCATCAATTCCATAATTTTCATGTTCTTCCATTTCTTATATTTATCCCGTTGAATTTCTTAGAGTTTCGATGGATATTCAGTAGTACACTTTTGTGTACAATTCCGGGTTCGTCAATTCGTACACATATGGGCATACCCTTTTTCCAGAGAGCACACTCCCGCAAACCTCATTTCTTACAACGGGATTACCAGTGTAACACCCCCTACCCGTATCCGTTGCCGGAATAGGGTACGAGGCATTACCGAAATTTACTGAACATTTTCGAATAATTCTGAGTCATTTATTATTCATATTCTGAAATTAATCATAACGTCCCTCTATTGGGCCCTCGAAGCCCAAAACATACATTAGGAACCAACCGGAATTAAATCGAGATCATAGAGAATTTTTCGCAAAATCCTAAAATTTTTCTACATTGGTTAACATACTTTAATATTGACAAACTTATTTTCTCGACATGTCTCACTTGGATGGATTACTTGTCCTAATATACATAATTTTCCTTGTATCAACGTATTAAAGATAGTCTCATATTTACATGTCATGATACATATCATTCTCTTGCTGTTTCTTCATAAATATAAATTATTCAATTCATTATGACAATATTTCATGTACCATCATTTTCATGAGTTTAGTGTATATTTATTCCAGTAGCAGTTCATAATCTTGAATGTGCATAATTATCAGGCAAGTTTCACATACATGTATTTTTCATGTCATATTTCAATATATCAAATAATTATCATTCTATGTATTTCAAGTTTAATTTCATGATTTCAAGTACTTGTCATTTTCTATATTTATCCCGTTGAATTTCTCAGAATTTCGATGGATTTTCAGTAGTACACTTATAGTGTACAATCCCGGGTCCGTCAATAAATACACATATGGGTATACCCTTTTTCCAGAGAGCACACTCCCGCGAACCTCATCCTTACTGGCGGGATTACATCCGAAGCTAAATCCTGTAAGAGAGCACACTTCCGCGAACCTCATTTCTTACAGTGGGATTACCAGTCCAGGCTAAATCCCCTGTAACATATGCTCAAAAAGTATTGTCGGGATTACTAGTCCAGGCTAAATCCCCTGCAATGACAATTACTCTAATGAGCTTTGATCTGAATTACCAGTCCAGGCTAAATTCAGACCCTAATTTGGATTACCCGTCCGGGCTAAATCCATTTTCCATATATTCTTCGGGAGGGCTATATCAGGATCACCCGTCCGGGCTAGATCCTTTTCACACATATTCTTCGGGAGGGCTATATCAGGATAGGATCACTCGTCCGGGCTAGATCTTTTTTTACCGTCAATTCTTTTTCAGAAATCCATCGAATTTTCCTTTCATTCAACTAGGATTTCTTACCCTTTTTATCAAATATATCAATGTTTCATCAATTTTCATACAATGAACATTCAAATCATATTCACATCAATAACATACATTTCAAGCATTTAAGAATATAATTCAAGTTACACGAACTTACCTCGTTGCTTGTTCATGTTTATAGTTTCACTAATCCGATGTCTTTTCTTTTCCACGTTCAAGTCTCGTATTTGAGTTATTCGGATCTTTATAAATAAATTTGATAATCATTTTCATTCATTTCATATTCTGATATATTCAATAATGCTCTAGGCAAAATTACCATTTTGCCCCTAAGCTTTTAATTAATGACGATTTCATCCCTAGGTTCAGAAAAATAAAATTCTTGTAATTTAATCCTTGTTTCAAGCCTAATTATTCTCATATATATTGATAACAGCCCATGAATTCTATGAAATATCAGAATTTTCCATAATTTCAACACTTTCCAATTTAATCACTAAAACATGTTTTCACCCGATCTTGATCTAAATTATTAATTTCATTCAATTTTATAATTTAAATAATAAAATAATCCATTTCATGCAATTTTTTCATTCATGACATTTTTAAAAAATTACCCATAAAATTTTACTTTTATTCAATTTAGTCCCTGAGCCTAGAACATGCAAACTAGCCATGCTAGCTGAATATTCATATATATTTTCCTCCTCCTCCTCTCCATTCCACATCCTTAATTTATATAACATGCTTATAAGTAACAATATCTATGATTTCACTATTTTCTTATAAATTTATTCAACGCTGTCCATTTACGTCATAGTCACTAAAATTATTTATATCTTGAGCTACAGAAGTCCAATTTAAGTTCCTCTTGATGTTTTAGAAACTAGACTTACATATCTTATTTCCATAAAATTTTCAGAATTTTTTGTTTACCCAATAAGTACAGTTTATTCTTTAAAGTCACCCCTGTTCTGCTGTCTAATAGTTCTAACCCTTCTTCACTAAAAATTAATTATCTCCTTATACGGGATTCATATGATTTTATCATTTATTTATATTGAAAATAAATTCATTCATAATTTTAAAAATATAAATTTAAGCCCCTAATTATTTTTCTCAAATTTTTTATGATTTTCTAAAGTCAGAATAGGGGAACCCGAAATCATTCTGACCTTGTCTCACAAAACCTATTATATCTCATGATTTACAATTCCATTGCTTACACCATTTCTTCTATAAGAAACTAGACTCAATAAGCTTTAATTCCATATTTTATTCATCCTATAATTAGATTTCTATAATTTTTGGTGATTTTTTAAAGTTATACTACTGCTGCTGTCCAAAGCTGTTTTAGTGCAAAATGTTAATTACCAAGTTTATAACACCTTTATTTCCTTTCTCTACAATATTTCCCATCACTTTCTCTTATTTTCCTTCACTAACATATCAAGAACATAAAACCTTATATAAGAAAACTCTACATTAACATCATTTCCATGCTTTTTCCACAATATCAAACTTAAAAATATATTGAAATCTTGATGTTCTTACCCTGTCTTATTGATTTCAATCTTTAACTTGATTTTCTCTCTCCTCCAGCTTCTATTTCTTGAATCAAACTTGATATTCTTGCTCCCCATAGTCTCCTTGTCATCTTTCTCTCTTGATGGCTATGGAAATTCTTTTGAATTCTAAGTGAAAATGGTGGATTTTTGGTGAAAGGACCAATTTGTAAATAAAGCAAAACTTTCTTTCTTTCTCTCTTCTTCTCACGTTGGTGCATGGGAAAGATGATGATAATTCTTCATCTTTCCTTCCTTATATACTAAATGAATAATAATAAAATATCTCATTAAAATATTAATAAAATAATATTTATCTAATTAAATAATTATAAATATCATCAACATCATCATTACTTTCTAGATTTCTCTCTCTTCCAATTGAGTATTTTGCCCTTTGTGATCTTTTAAAATTTCATCCTTGAATCATCACATAATTTGGTAAAATTATGATTTAGTCCCTCATAATTCTTTACATATTCAATTTGGTCCAAAT
Source organism: Gossypium sturtianum (assembly GCA_025698515.1). Taxonomy (NCBI): domain Eukaryota; kingdom Viridiplantae; phylum Streptophyta; class Magnoliopsida; order Malvales; family Malvaceae; genus Gossypium; species Gossypium sturtianum. The sequence continues at coordinate 166,517,160 of CM046955.1, forward strand.
TCATCCATTTTCCTTAGTTTCTAGATAATTCCACCCTTAAAATATTTTCACTATTGGTCCTTCAACTTTTTCATATTTACACTTTAACCCCTTAAGTTTTGAATATTTACTCTTAGGCAACAAAACTTTTCTCACTTTTACCATTTAGTCCTTTCTTGAATTAATATATCATAATATACTTCTCAATATTGTCATAACTCCAAAATTTCTTTTTTTTGTCGCTCTATTTCCTTATTTTACTATATCAAAGATAATATTTTATTGTAAAAATTTTCGGGGTATTACAACCAGTCCAGGCTAAATCCCCTTATCACATGCTCAAAGAGTATTGTCGGGATTATCAGTCCAGGCTAAATCCCCTGCAATGACAATTACTCTAATGAACTTAATTTGGATTACCCATCCGGGCTAAATCCATTTCACACATATTCTTCGGGAGGGCTATATCATTAGGATCACCCATCCGGGCTAGATCCTTTGTACCGTCAATTTCCTTTTCAGTGATCCATCGAAGTTCATTTCATTCAACCGGGATTTATTTCCCCTTTTTATCAAGAATTATCAATTTTTCATTAAATATCATACAATGAACATCCAAACCATATTCAAATTAATAAACATACATTCCAAGCATTTAAGAATATAATTCAAGTTACACAAACTTACCTGTAACAATTTGTAGTAGTTGTAGGGATTTCAGGGACTATTCGACAACTTTTTCCTTCCCTCGTTTATCTTCAATTTCTTGATCTATAATATAAAATTTTTCATTTATCAGCTTCTAATTTTAATCTAATTTATTTCACAATTTATACCTCTCAATTTTCAAAATTGCATATTTACCCCAAATTTTACAATTTTTACAATTTGGTCCCTACTCAATTAACCCCCCAATTGAGCTGATTTTTCCTCAATTAAAATTTATTCTATCATCTTAAACTACTTCACAACCTTTGGAAATTAGAATTTCAGTATCAAACCTTAATTCCAAACTTTTTCACAATTAAATCCTAAAAATTAATTTCTACTAAAAACATTTAGTAAATCCATCTTTTAATAAAATTAAAACTTCAAATCCATGTTTATTCATCATAAAATTCCAGTACTCAACCATGGTAACTTTCAGTTTCATCCATAAAATAAAAAAAAAAAACTAATGAATTTAATAGTAGGACCTAGTTGTAAAAGTCTTAAAAACATAAAAATTACAAGAAAAAGGCAAGAATTAACTCACTTGATGCAAAAATTATGAAATACCAGCTTAAAGAACCCCTCCTATGGTGTTTTGGCTGATGAGAATGAAGAAAAATAAAAAGAAATCTAGATATTTCCACTTTAGTCTTAACTTTATTTAGTTAATTATTCAATATTCCAATTTGGCCCTTAAATCATCAATTTTATTGCTGATTTCATGCCCTCTTGTCCAGCCCAAATAATTTTGGGTCTAATTACCTTTTAAATCCTTTCTCATTAGACACTTAAGCTATTTAATCATTCTAGCAAGTTTTACACCTTTTTCAATTTAGTTCTTTCTATTTAATTGACTACCCAAACGTTAAAATTTTCTAACGAAATTTTAGTACCACAATACCAACATTTCATAAATATTTATAAAAATATTTTCGACTCAATTTTACGAGATCGAGGTCTCGATACCTCATTTTTACTCAATTTCTTCAATATTTTTTTTCTAATTAACCACTAAATCGGTAAAATTTTTCTATCGATATTTTCATACGACTTTCCTATCATATTAACATTCATGTAATAATTTTTAAAATAAATATTTTTTTAAAATCGAATTTGGTTACGAAACTACTGTTCCGATAACCCTGAATTTAGGCCATTACAGTAAATCAAATAATAAATAATTTTAAAATAATAATTATTTATAAGAAAACAATTTGAGATAAAAAAAGTTTAATTTCTTATTTTTAAAACTGTGATTTATCTTTTCAAATTGATTTAATAGCATGTTAACCATTAAGGCTTGGGATACATGAAATAAAATATCAACTAAAACTAAAACTTTCCTTTTAATAGGAGAGGAATCAAAATGTAGTTTTAGAGACGGTATAAGTCATGTAGTAAACTCCATTTTTTTTTTTTTTACTTTATAGGAATATTAAGCTTGCAAGTTAATGTTCTACTTTGTGGTGTAGTCTATAGATGCATGAACTCGAATAATTAGGACGTGCTAATTAATTGATCCCAAATAGTAAAAGTGGAAAGAGAAAGCGGTGGACGTGGAATATTGTAGTAATATGTGGGGACATGCTCTAAATGTAATTATTATTTATTAGTTCGACGAGTTCATGGCCCAAGCTCGGATTTAGTCAGGTTTTCAACATTTTTAAATTCCTATTGATTCGATAGAAAATTAAACAATCTTATGTAAATAGTGATAAAAATTTCAATAATATTGTTTTTAATTATTTGAAGAGTTAAACGAGCTCATATGGCCATGGTTCGAAACTGGACACAAGACCCTGCTCTAGAGGATTCTTCATGAATTTTGTTTAACTAATATATCACCATATGTAACACTCTTTATTCGTATTCAACACCGGAATAGGGTACGAGGCATTACCGGACATAAACACAAGCAAATATACATTTCCGAGTCATAAATTTCCATTCAAATTAAAACTTTTCATACACATTCACATCGTCCCTAAAACGAGCCTAGAGGCTCAGTACATGCTTTAAAAGTGGTTCCGGACTAAACCGAGAACTTTAGAAAATTTTACAAAACTTTGAAAAATTTTCATGTTACATGGCTCACACGACCGTGTGACCCTTAGACACGCCTGTGCTACAGGCCGTGTTCAAAATAGGGTGCTCTTTGATTTGTGCCACACGGCCATGCCACATGCCCGTGTGCTAGGTCGTGTGGTCGATTTAATTTTCATAATTTTTCATAAAATAGGTACAGACTTCACACGGCCGAGATACACGCTAATGTCCAAGGCCGTGTAGCACACACGGTCGAAACACATGCCCGTGTACTATATTCTGGATATTCTGTTTCTCAAAATTAATGTGCAAGAGACACACGGCCAGAGTACATGCCCGTGGGGCAGGCCGTGTGTCACACCATACAAAATGAGATATCTTAGTTTCAACCATTGTTGTTGTGGCATAACTGAATCAAAGCTAAAGTGTTCAAATGTAGTGGTTGAAATTAATCGCATGGATGGAATTTAATATGTTGGAGTGGATAATGATTTTTTTAATAATGTTGTGTTTTCAAAGTTCAAACAATGTTATTGTACCCACAATTGTTGATATATTTATGGTTGTATTTGAATTATATAGTAAATATTTATTATTTTTTTCTAAGAAAATATTTATGTTTATTTTAAGAGTAGGTTAAAAGAAGTGATGAGGGATACAACTAGAGGGAGGAGAGAAGAAAAGTGTTGATAGCGTGTTGGCTATTCCTTGCTAACTTTCTCTCATCTTTCGTTGTTTGATGTGTGATACTATTGGAGAGAGAAAAAGGAAGCCGTCCTTAGCCCATCTCTAGGGAGGGGTAAAGTAAAGGACACCATAGACACTAGAAATTCAGAGAGGGTAGGTGTGCACTTGCATTACAAACAACCAGTGTGTAGAAACAAATAAAGGGTACGTTATTCATTGGCTTAGCACCAAAATTTCCTTTGATGACAGTCTGCCTGCCTGCTGCCCTGCTTTAACCAGAACCAAACTATGTCATCTCAGACCCCCCATCACATACGATATTGTTCTTCCCATATAAAACCCAATGTGACAGTAGCTAACACAAGACGAGAACACTCGCTTTCTCAGCCGGCACCAAATTTCCAGAACATGGTAATGAAGAAACTAGTGTTTATGAGTTTGAAAACCACTCACCCACCAACCAACCAACAAAACCCGACCCCTTTCTCTCTCTCTCTCTCTCTCTCTCTCTTTTTCTTTTTTATCTTCTGCTACAATTTCAGAGATTTTGACCCCACCCTTCTCATTTAACCCTCGCATACATACATCTTCTTAGATTTCTCCTTTGCTTTTTTTTTTTTCTTAATATAAAAAAAGTTTCATTTTTCTATATGTTTAATGTGTGTAAAGATTGAGTTCTTAGCAATCAAAGGAGACATCTTTATACATATATAATTTTGTTATTATCATTGTCATTGTGGCTACCACAACAAGGCAACAGCCATCAGACGCTGGAGCTACTGCTGATTGGGCAACATCGTCGTCCACAACTATCCTAGCTGGCCCCGATGACCTTTCCCTTGGCTTCAACGCCAACGCTGCCGCCTTGGCTGCTGTTGCTCCCTCTGGATCCACCAACGCCCAATGGCAACCCTCATCTCGTCCACTCAACTACGGCTTTCCACCTGATATGGGGATGGTTGGTCTCCGAGATTTCGTCCTTGTTACTCCTGCGTCATTTAACCATCACCATCGCCACCATCATACTCAAGATTCCATCATGGCAAACGATCAAATCAACGGTCCAAATGATCCCACGGCACTTGGTGTTGGTGTTATCCCACTTCTTACAACAGCTCCATGTTTAGCTCCACATCACGCGGAAGACACTGATTTGTTGAATAACAATGATCGCAGCAAATTCACCGGGATGCAGTTATGGCAGAACCCAAATTCTTCTCATTATCTTAAAAAATCGTCTTCAAACCCTAATAACCATAATTCCTCTTCCATGAATTTGATACAAAGCAGCGGTGGTATCGGTGGGACGGGGAGCGGGAGTGGTGGTTCGGGTTCAAGCTCAGGGGGCACGTGTCAAGACTGTGGGAACCAAGCTAAGAAAGATTGTAGATATCGGAGATGTAGAACATGTTGTAAAAGTCGAAGTTTTGATTGCCCTACTCACGTGAAGAGCACGTGGGTGCCAGCTGCTAGAAGGAGAGATCGTCAGCTCATGACGGTTGGAGCTACTGCTGCTGGTGCTGGTTTGTCAGGCTCGACTGCAGGGCCTAAGAAGCCAAGACTTAGAACATCACAGACTACAACCGCTTCTCATACATCGACTTCCAACGCTACAACTCCTCCTAGAAGCTTGGACACTTGCTCAAGTCCCCAAAGTTTGTATTTGTTCCTCTTTCGGTGCTTACCCATTTTTTTGCTGTGTTTTTTTTTCTAGATATTTGGAGGGTGGAATTTGAGCAGGGTTTTCTTTATGCTGAACTTTGTGTTTGCAGATGCGGAGTTTAAAGAGCCATTGCCGGCGCAAGTTCGTGCAACGGCGGTATTTAAGTGTGAAAGAGTGACGGCAATCGAGGAGGGGGAGGATGAGTTTGCATTTGAAGCAGTTGTTAAGATTGGTGGACATGTGTTCAAAGGGTTGCTCTATGATCAAGGAGTTGATGGGTTTCCTAATATATCCCAACTGCATTTAAGTGGGAGAAATGGGGAGTCATCCTCATCTCCCGTTCTTGATCCTTCTCAAGTTTATGAAGCGACCACTGGAGGCGGCTTGCTTCGTGGTTCGAATTATGGTAGTGCAAGGAACTGATATCATCTTTCAGAGTTAAAAATAGGCTCGGGGGGATCCAGTATAGTGAAATTCGGTTTTTTTGCTGCCTAATAAGTCTTCATAGGGTTTTGGTAAATTCTTCTTTTGTAGACTTGTACCCATATTAACATATAAAATTTTCCTTTTTCTTTTGATTCCAACTGTTTTTTGTCATTTGGATTTTTTCATGTTTTTCCGTGTCTGTTCGCCTTTGAAGTTGCTCAAAGAGGGTGATGATCATCATTTGTCAGCGAGCCTACATTTCCTTACACTATCCAGATATGTTTGTACTGATTTACAAATCATAGAAAATACAAGGTAAGAACAAGAGATCCTGCACTAGCAGTGAGGACAATATTTGTTCCTTGAAAACTTTGCTTTCTTAAAGTAGGTGCTTTTGTTTCCTTCCCTTACTCCTTTGTTCATTTGAGTTGTGTAAAGGTGAAAATCTATAGTGTAAGTGCTTTTCGCCATCTAACGGCAATGACATTGTGTTATGAACCTTTTATGTGTATGAGAACACTGTTTAGCTCGTGCAAGGCTTGAGTGACAAATATCTTATGTGACATTGCTCCATTTATTTGTCTGTTTCCCTTCTCACACACACTCTCTCTCTTGTATCATTCTTACTATAGGATTCATTATGAGATCTAACCTGATATTACTGTAGCAGGAAATATTGATGCACTGTAGGGTTGATTAATCAAGTGAAATTGCCAATTATATATTTGTTTGCATTTGTTGTGAATTAGCAGTGTGCAATGTATTGAATATTATATTCTATTGTATGTGGGTTTTATATGAGCCACTTGTGAGGACAATGGATGTCGGAGATGTTTGCTTTATTCCCTAAGTTGTTGGGAATATTTGTAACTGATCTTTCTGGTGTATAAATATTGACTGATGTAGATCAAAATAAGATTTAAAATTGCTTTTTGCAATGCTTTCGGCTCAATGGCATGTTATATCTGCAAATATAATAATAGGTGGATTGGATTGCATTATCTTTCTTTTTATGTTTATACTACTAAACTAAAATGTCACATGCAGCATCTATGAGCTAGTCTCTTTGTTGTTCAAACATTTCATACCTTTATCACACACTAATCTAAACTGCTTTCGGCTCATTTATTTTGTTTTTTTGCTTCTTTTTGAAAACCTGGGGCATATAACTATATATATATATATATTATTACCATGTCTAGAATTCACATATCACACATGTTTGGTCCTTGTTACTTTGTCTGTACATAATGACTCTCTAGCCGATTTATCCAGGGCGTGAAAATTTTTGCGAGTTCAATGATTTATTGATTGGTTTTGCACACTATATATGTACATGTTTCTTCAACTAGATATCCTCCTAGGTATTATATACAATGGATTTACTCCCGCTTCCATCTTTTAAAGTTTCATGACTTCCCCACTGTGATAGAGATTAGAATCAAGCTTATCAGCTTGTTTATATGGTCAAAAGTCATAATACTCGGACTTAGGTATGAGTGCTGGATATAAGTTTACCCCCTTGTTTTAACTGTCACTACACCAAAACAGACTTTTAGCGGCGTTTTTTTGGGCTTTTAGCGGCGTTTTTAAGCGCCACTAATATAATTTGCGGCGCCGCTAAAGGTAGGGGCTTTTAGCGGCGATTTCAAACAAACGCCGCTAAAGGTAGGGGCTTTTAGCGGCGCTTTTGGGACAAACGCCGCTAAAGATAGGGCTTTTAGCGGCGCTTTTAGGAAAAACGCCGCTAAAGGTAGGGGCTTTTAGCGGCGCTTTTCGGACAAACGCCGCTAAAGGTAGGGATTTTAGCGGCGCTTTTCAAAAACGCCGCTAAAGGTAAGGGCTTTTAGCGCTTTTCAGTACAAACGCCGCGCGAAAGGTAGGACTTTTAGCGGCGTCTGTTTCAAAAACGCCACTAATTTGCACAGATCTCGCTTCTCGCTCTTTTTCCAATATCCTACCCTCCCGCATTAAAAACCAATAAAAAACAAAGAACAATTGCATATAATTCCAACCCAAGGCAACAAATAAAATATTTAAATCTCAAGAAAAACATTAAATCTAAACGATACTTCAAATTTAATAGAAGATATATGATATTTATTAATAAATGAAACATAATTCAAACAATTCTTACAATAATGTTTAACTGTAACAATGTTAAAAAAAATCTTACAAGAAGAAAAGAAATGTCTAAGAGGGCGGCCTCTGCGCGATCTTCTTTGAACAATCAGCATCATAGTGCTGCAATGTAGCTGGAGTTCTTCATACTTTCTGTTCTGCTCTGCCTCCCGCGCTGCTGCCTCCGCTCTAAGTTGAGCAATATGGTCCGCCTCTCTCCATTGCTTTGCCTCGCTAAGCCGAGAAATTTGCTCACCGTGCTCGCTTCCATCGAGATATCTCGGTCTTTCGGTCTCGAACTTCAAGACGAGATTGACTCCGGAAGGCATGTATTGCCGGAGCCGGATCAAAATATTGGGTCGGAGTAACACCCGATCCTTGACATCGAACCCGACCATACCTTGTAAGACCCAAAACATTAGTGATAATTACATTATAAATATACTCAAGATTAACAAAACTATCAATCGAAGGCATGTATTGCCGGAGTCGTACCTTCGGGACCCAAAACATCGCATAATTCTGCATTATCAATCTCCTCGAGATTAACAGAATCGCTGAATTTAACAACCGCTTCATACTCCGCTTCTTCTCCTTTAGTTTATCCTAATAAATCAATAAAAGAGTTAGAAACGAAATATATAATAAAAAGGAAAAAACATAACTTAAAATTAGAAATTTAAAACTACAAAAGATGAATTAAACCATTATAATTAAACATTATAAATATTTATAAAAATCAAATTTTTTAAATAAATATACCAAAATTTCTGTGACCTTGGTTTGTCATCTGAGATCCATCATTCTTCCTATAAGTAATGTCAAAAAGTTGAAGGCGTCCAACTGTTTGACTGACTTAAACTTCCTACATTATGGCGTAAAAATATAATTTAATAGTATAAATCATTAATATTTGAAAGAAGTAATAAATTATAATACCTCACCTTTCACTACACAAGCAAAACTTCCGGAACTCGCCAAAATGCGTGAATTGTTGTTTCGTCACGCTTGTTCCAACTCGCTCACGGTCCTACATAATGGGATTTAAATTATTTATATAGTAAATACGATAAACCGAAAAATTTCTAAGACTTTGAAAGTACGTAATACCTCTCCTTTCTTTGAATTCCGAATCTAACTTGATCTTCCCATTGGTACCTCAACATTCCCATGGGACATTTCGCATTTTAAATCGAGGCTTATGTCTTTCTTAAAATATTGTTTTTTTAGGGTGCTTTTATTGTCTCTCCATTTTTACCCAACGTCTTCTTAACATAGTCATCGGAGACCTCTAAAGCAAATCTACCACGAATTTTTTTAAAAGTTAATATAAATGAAGGTTAAATTAAAGTATTATAAATTGCATTCACCTTTTATTACCTTAATATTATCGAGCTCGATTTTTGTTGGCATCGGGCATGTGATGCCATGATTAAGTAGTTAATGGGCAATATATTCGAATTTAGTGCTATAATGCCCAAATAGCCCGCCAACAATCGAGCTTCGGATCCGATAGGTGGCCATGATTGTTTCTCCTTACTTCAACACGCTGGGTAGGCTCTAAGTCATATAAATCGTAAGTAACGTGCGTCCCCGAGCTCTGCGGCGTCCACCACCCTCAATTTGAAAAATGATATATTATTATATTAAAATTGAAAAATGAATCAATAATAAAATTCAACATGCATGTAAAATAAACTTAACATTACTTTGGAATTCTCCATGCTCATCATCTATGTCGAGCGGACTAGAAGATCCAACAACCGTATCCTCGCCCACTATTTACGTCTTACGGATTTGGAGTATAATTTCTAATATTTAAACCTCGTAATCGCTCTTCTAGGCATTTTTCCCGCAATACACATAAAATAGTTCAAAATATTAGTAACAAATAACAACAATAATAGGACATTTAAAATAGTTAAATTATATAACATGACCAACATGAAAATTATAATATTACATATAAATAATAAATCGTTAAATCTTACTACATCATATTTCGTAAATACCTTCGTCCACATCCCGACGAACCCATTGAAATTGTTGACTAGTACTAGGATATTTTCGCTTAAGTCTTGTTCGGAAAAGGCAAAGTTTCGATCTTTCGACTATGTCATCTCTACTTCCACTTGCCAATGTCGAACAAGTCTCTAGGGGTGTTTCAAGTACAACGTACCAACCCTCATCGATTGGATCTTCTGAGTAAAAACTTGTTTAACTTGAGAAGAAAACACATACGGCTCGTCCCATCGGTTGTTCTCCGGTGTGAATCAATCGAGAGAAATTCACCATTGTAAAGCCATATTGATCGTTTTTAATTCCGCGAGCCGTATTCACATCATCCCAATCACCTCGAAATAAGACAACTTTGCATTTGCCGTAATAATCCAACTCAATGATGTCGATGTAATAAGTCCGTAATACTCCGATTCCTCGACCGGATTCTCGTCCCCTAGCACTAGCATAACTTGTAATCGAAGAATTAACAACAATTCCGCAATTTTGGGTTCTCCTCAATCTCTCGCGATACCTTGTATGAAATCTGTATCCGTTGATGAGGAAGCCATTATATCTTTTAACTATTCTGTTTGGACCTTGTGAAAGCCATTTAACGTCGTCATTTACTTCATTCCGACTCCAAACCTATTGATGGAAAGTAAATCGAGTAATTATGAATGTTATGAGAAAACATTATGACTTGACAACGAAAACTTAAATTGCATACCATTTGGCTTAACCATTCATGGAATGATTCTGTGAACAACTTATTAATTTCTCGTCGATTTAACAACTTATTAATGATGTTCTCGCAGACATTTTTCTCTATGTGCATGACATCAAGATTATGGCGTAAAATCTGATGCTTCCAATAAGGCAACTCGAAAAAAATACTTCTTTTTTCCACAAGTCCGCCTCATGAGGATCATCCTCTTCATCGATTCATCATCGATTCATCCCTAGATCTTCTATTTCTTTGCGGGTTGGCGGTTGATTCATCTTCCCATAAATGAAATTCATATCTTTCAACATTAAGAATATTTCGGATCCACCGGTCTGCGAAGGAGCTGTTCGAACTCTTCATTACCATCAAACCGAGCACTCAAATCTAAATGTATGATTTTCCGGTAACCACCGACGATGCCCCATGTAAGAAAACTTCTTCCCATTATATAACCATTGCGAACATGTTCATGCAACACAACACGGACAAGCATAACGCCCCCGTACTCCAACCGGATAAATTAGCATAAGCCGGAAGTCGTTAATAGTCCACATTAAAGCCGCACGTAAATTAAAGTTCTCTTTTCTCATTGCATCGTATGTCCGAACACCACCCATAGTTGTTTTAACTCGTCAACAAGTGGCTGCAAATAGACGTCAATATCATTCCCTACCCTTTCTCTCCGTATAATCATAGACAAGATAAAAGAAGATTGTTTCATGCAAACCCATGGAGGCAAATTGTAGGAACAAGCACCACAGGCCAAGTAATCGTGACGTTGTGCTCATGAGTTTATAAGGGTTAAATCCATCGGATGCTAGCCCAAGCCTCACACTCCGAGGATCGCTCAGTAAAGCTTGGAAATTTGGAATCAAAAGATTTCCAAGCTAAAGAATCAGAGGGATGCCTTAACAACCCATCATCATGCTCGTCCATCACGGTGCCACGCGTCATTGATTTGGCTGTCTTTGACGACATGAAAAGCCGTTGAAGCCTTGGTATTAGCGGAAAATACCGCAAAATCTTAATCGGCCGCTTTTTTGATCGTATATCGTGTTCATCCTCGTTACCGCCCTCTGTATTTCTATTAATCCAACGGGATTGGCCGCATACATGACAAAGACTTTGTTGGTTTATGCGGTCGCCCAATACAACATACTCATCATTTGGGCAATCGTGAAATTTGTTGTAGCCAAGGTCCAAATCCTTTATCAATTTCTTCATGTCTTTGGAAGATTGAGAGATTTTTGCAAACGGGAACATTTCTTGCAGAAACTCTAACAGCATTGTCAACGAGTTTCCGGTCCACCCCCCCAAACATTTCAAGTGAAAAAGACGAATACAGAATGACAGTTTAGAAAATTTTGATCCATCATACAGTTCTTCATTCATTTCACCAAGCAACGTGTAGAACCTCGCCGCTTCTTCATTTGGCTGTTCATCCGGTACACTTCTTCCCCCTTCGGTGAAAGTATGTCCACCACTGCGCATATTAAAAGCATCCCGCAACATGTTTTCCATGTTATCGTCTCTAACATTCTGATTGAAAGCACTATGAGGATACCCCGGATTCATCGATGAAGATGCTCCAGTAGATGTACACTCTCCATGAAAAAACCATATTTTGTACCCCCGGACAAAGCCATCAACAACTAGATGTTCGTAGACCACTTCACGATAATGCCAGTTAATATTGCAACACTTCTTACACGGACAAAGAATCATATTCTCTTGGCTTGCATTTTGAAATGCGAAATTCGTAAAAGTTTCTACTCCATTTCTATAGCCGTTGCTTACCCCCTGACAATTTCATCCAACTTCTATCCATTTCGTAGTTGTCGAAGTCTAAAGTTGACAATAAATTACAGGGCTAAATTGTTAAATTATAATTTATGTAAGTACTAATATGATCACATATATAACTGAGTTATGTATTCTTTAAGATTCGTCATACGTGGCATTGTTACACCTAGGGAGGATCCATTATATCTAATGATGAGATATAAGGCAACCCACAAGTTTCCAAATTTATATACTTTGAATCTTTTTTCTTTAATCTATACAAGTAAGTTATGTAAGTTATGAATTATGTAAGTTAAATAATTTGACGAAAGCTATGTAAGTTATGTATTATGTAAGTTAAATAATTTTATGTAAGTTATGTATTATGTATTATGTCAGTTAAATTAAAATTTCAAATCGAGAATCAGTTGAGTTATGTATTCTTTAAGATTCATCATACGTGGCATTGTTACACCTAGGGAGGATCCATTATATCTAACAGTGAGATATAAAGCAACCCGTCAGGTTTCCAGCCTATATACTTTGAATCTTTTTTCTTTAATCTATACAAGTAAGTTATGTAAGTTATGAATTATGTAAGTTAAATAATTTGACGAAAGCTATGTAAGTTATGTATTATGTAAGTTAAATAATTTTATGTAAGTTATGTATTATGTATTATGTCAGTTAAATTAAAATTTCAAATCAAGAATCAGTTGAGTTACTTCTTTTAAAAAGTTGTGATGTTGTTAAATTTAAAAAGTTTTTAACTTACTTCTTTTAAAAAAAAGAATTTATTTTCTATATTAAAACATATTTAAATAGTGATCTATATTATTATATTGATAACAAAATATTTATAAGTTTTTAAATTTAAAAGTTTTTAAATTACTTCTTCTAAAAACTAATTTATTTTTAATAATAAAACATATTTAAATAATGATCAATATTATTATACTGATAACAAAATATTATTACCATTTTGGAAAACATTGAAAATATTAAATATTAAAATCGCTCATTATTAATATAAAAATTAGTAATTAGTAATAAACCAAAAGCCATATAAATCTAAGTATTCTTAAAAAAATGAACTTTTATATTTTGTTTATGTTATTTTTATATCGTGCGCACCTTAAATTTTAAGAAATAATACACGGAGCTAGTAAAAATCTAAGCGGCATGATTAGATAGCAATTTGGAGGTTGTTCAAACATTATTAATAATAATACAACAACATAATAAAAGAACACAAAGTTCGGATGATTGATTAAGCATCCCCATTGTATAGGCTATCTTTGCTCCAACACAGAGTATAAGTGTATAACATTATGCATGGCATGCACTACAAAGAATTGGGGAGCATGAACCTCTCTTAACTACATATTTGACTGCCAAAATTTCATACATGTTCCAACTTCCAATACATGAGCTTAATTTTAGAAAATTCAAACTTCTTTCGGTAAAAGCAACAATATCCTAATTCACTTCTACACTCTAATTCTCCAAAATCAAAGAACACTCAAGAGGTAGTAGAAATAGTAAAAACATGCATATATGGTATTGTAGGGGGAAGACATCTATAGAGGGAATCTTAAATCTCAGTTCAAAGTTGTACCTTGATCATGATCTACTGTTATGAGATAGAGAATTCACTAGTAAAAAGGCATCAGATTTTCAAAAAGGAGCTCCAAATTCTACTAATCTATTATGTGTATGCTTTTATAAGTTTATTATTATTATTTATTGGTCTTAGTGCACAAGAATTTGTCTGATTGTTTGAATCTTACCTGCACATGCAATGATGCATTATAGCAAATTGGCAAAGGCATATTATTGATTAGGTGGGGTCATATATGCTTTGAGAATTTAGATTTTTAGACACTGGTATGACATTCATTGAGGGGGAGAAACAGGATGGTCCACAAAGACATAAACAATCACATTCTCCTTTTTTCTTATATATATTTTTATTTTAAAAAATCCATCAGCTTTGAAGCATATCAAATATGCAAACAAGACACCCTTTTTCGATTTTCACCAAATCATAAAAAATCAAACGATACAACAAGAACAAGTGTTGTAGTACCAAAAAAAAAGGAAGAGTCGAAATTTAAAACAAAACCAGAAAAGACTTGAAGCAAACAAAGAACATAAATAACAGAGGCAATCGAATTCAACAAACAAGATATACCCAACATAGAGAAAAAGAAAATGAAGTAAAATATAAAGTTGAAAAGGAAAAACAAATTTAGAAAACTAGATTGAATTCTTAATTAAAAACTCACAGTGTTCTTCAGAAATAATGCAAAGTTCACCAGAGAAACCCTTTTCTCGTAAATTCAAGACTTGCATATCCAAATAGCTCTTCCCATTAATTATACGAATTTAGATTCACACCCAAAACAAACAAAAGAAGCCAAAAAAAAAGAATAAAAAACTTACCAAAAAAAGGGAAAGCCCAAATCAAGCACTTGTGGAAGATGCACTTGTTTCATCAACTAAGCAAACATCTGAAGGCTGAAAGCTAATTTATCATACACACTCTCTTGACATTCCGTAAGACAAATAAGAAAACAAAGAACTCCTACATTAAGCAAAAAATAACAGATTAGTTGCTTTAGAATCCAATCAAATAAAAGTAAAACCACAAATTTCAATATGGAGTTAAAAGTACAAAGGTAAATCTATCTTTGGTTCATAAAGAAAATGACAAAGGTCGGTTCGATCACAAATTGATCAGTAAAACCACAAATTCCGTCTCAGACTAAAGTATAACCTTAATCATGAGTAAGTATATGCCTACACTTGTATAACTTATATGCTTTGGTGTACTGTAGACTAAAGTATAATAAAAGTTGTAAGCAAATAAGTCAATACCCGAAGATAAACTTATAGCCGTCCCCTCAGTATTAAAGGCATTATATAATTGATCTAAATGAAACTTGTTTAGAGGTTATGTCATAGTGACTTAAATCATTTAGCAAGTAAATGATAAATTTACATAATGGTGTATATAATGAAACTTTAACAAGAAATAATCGAAGTTGGTGAATAGATAAAATCTTAAGGAATTATTAAGCGAGAAAATGTGACAAGAAAAAAGCAAATGCTTGCATGAAGTGTGAATTAAGCATCTTATAGAGCCTCAAGTCTTTGACGAACCCTTTCAAGCAATGCCACTATGGGTTTAAATCTTCTAACTTAGAACTACTACAAAATGTATAGCATAAGGCATAGAACTACTACAAAATGTATAGCATAAGGCAAAGCAACATAAACAACACAAACAGAAAACTACAACATCTATTTTCTATCTGAACTTAAATCTTTCATTCAAAAGAGAAGGCTTTACTTAACCAGAAACCCAATGACCAAAGATTCGGAATTTAGAAAATTGAGATTAATTAAAAAAAGAACTTGGGTTTAACAGGAATATAAAAATTACATAGCTAAACAAGGTTAAATTTTCATTGAGGCAAATGATCAAACATTTTACGTTCTAACAAAAATGCAAACAAGCAAATTCAGGCAGCAGAGAAATGAACTTCACTACAGAATAAAATTTAACTTCAAACCCAAAACAAACAAAAAAAGCCAAAAAAAAAGAATAAAAAACTTACCAAAAACTGTAGAGCACTGATAGAGCACTGATAGAGCAATTAGCGAATAGAAGAAAACTGTAGTCTTTGCAGATACAATCAGTGAAAACTGAAAGTGAGAACAGATAAATGGGTCAGGCCAACATGTCCGCCCTAAAGCTCAATAAACAAAAAGATTAATTTTACCATACATCCCTAACTATTGTTACAATTTCAAATTAGTCCAAACTTCAATATGTTGAAGTCCTTGGGCCTGTACTGCACGAAAAGGGCGTAGATGTCTGTCTAGCCCTGTTGTAACGAAGTTCCAAGATTGAAGAAGCATCAAAGGCAACATCCCAAACATCAAAATATAGTGTAAAACACCCGAAGGAAAATGAGCAAGCCACAAGCCCCAGAACAAGGGAAAAGCCAAAATTCTCAATTGAATGTAATAAAACAGGTCCCCCATCTCACGCAAACACTCAACCAACCCACAGCAATTAAAAAGAATATTTTTTTCTCACTATAATGAATAATCCCACAGCCCCACCCTTCCCCTTCTTTCACATTACACCGTCCCGTTCCCTTCCCTCTTTCTACGATGAGCCGACAAATTCAGAGAACCAAACAACAAAGAACTAATACTAGTCGATAACAAAGATCCAAACCTATATTCTGTTCACTTGCATGTTACCTTTTGAGAATCGAGATGTGCATGCGTCGACAATCCGAAGAAAAGAGAGGTAAAGCTTGAAGCCAAGGAGCGCGTTGGTTTAGACGATAATAGTGGAGCCGTGGACGAAGAAGATTATTGATCCGATGAAGTACGATGGTGGCGATCAAGAGAGGTATGAAATGAAGAGAGGGATGAAAGAAACTAAACCTTTAGAAATTTAGGGATTTTAGAAGAAGGGGGAAATGAATTTCAGAAGAAGCCTAGGGGAAATTGAGTCAATCGGGTTTAAGGGTTGGGGAAGCGGAGGAGAGCAAAACGCGACGTTTTCACTAACACAATTCAAGAATTGCGGCGTTTATAAAATAGCGCCGCTACAGACATACCTATTGCGGCGTTTACAAAACAAAACGCCACTAAAATATACAAAACTACGTCGTTTTATTTACATTACACAAACATATTTGCGGCGTTTTTATAAGCGCGCTATATCCCTTTTTTTGCGGCGTTTTCAAGAAAAACGCCACGAAAATATACAAAACTACGTCGTTTTATTTACATTACACAAACATATTTGCGGCGTTTTTTATAAGCGCCGCTATATCCCAGCTTTTTGCGGCGTTTTCAAGAAAAACGCCACGAAAATATACAAAACTACGTCGTTTTATTTACATTACACAAACATATTTGCGGCGCTTTTATAAAGCGCCCGCTATATCCTTACTTTTGCGGCGTTTTCAAGAAAAACGCCACTAAAATATACAAAACTACGCTGTTTTATTTACAACACAAACATATTTGCGCGCGTTTTTTACGAAAACGCCACTATTCCCAATTTTAATTTTTTTCATTCTTTACTTATTTTTTCTTTCACAATTTTTTTGCTGATATGATCATTTTTTTGAATTTTAATTTTTTAAAAATTTTGAATATTAAACTTTTAAAGAAAATTTCGAAAATTTTCTATTTATATTCTAAAAAACAATAAAAACCCAATATTCCAATAAATAATAATTTACATTTATCTTATTTTGATTTATATTCTAAAAAATCCAATATCAATCCCTAAATCATAAACCTTAGACCTTAAGCACTAACCCACAAACAACTAGCCTTAAACGCCAAACTCAAAACCCCAAACCTTAAATACTAGACCATAAAACTCAACCCTAAACTACTCTAAACTACAAACCCTAAACCATAATCCGAGACCAACTTTTTGGGAATTCATGTAGCCAATGTTAGTGTAGTACAAAACATATATTTTAATATCTAACACATTAACCATAAATCCCTCATGAGGGATTTCGATTTCGGGTCATATAGATAACACCTTAAACCCTAAACCCTAAAATCCTAAACTAAAACCATAAGCCCTAACTCGAAAACCTAACACAATAACTATTTCCCCTCAAACCCCTAACCCTAAACCCATAAACCATATACCCTAAACCTAAAACCCTAATCCATTAACCATTTCATTCTAAACCCCTAACCCTAACCCTAAACCTTAACCCTTAATTAACCACTAACACTTAAACCTTAATACCAGTAAACACTAACATATTAAACACTATACAATAAACCCAGACAACAAACTTTAAAACACTAAACCCATACACCAAAATAACAAACCCTAAACCATGAAATTAATATACTAAACATTAAACCCTAAATCAATTTTAATAGCTTAATTTATAACTTAAATGAAAACTTCTATATTGTTTAGTTAACAATTTGTAACTTTTCATAATTAAGTAACTAAAATGAAACTTTCTCATAGCTTATAAGTGAATGTATCAAAATAAAATATAATTCAAAGCGAGAAAAAGGAAAAAATATGAAAAACTTTTAGCGGCGTTTTCCCAAAAGCGCCGCTAAAGCTCAGACTTTTAGCGGCTTTTTCCCAAAAGCGCCGCTAAAGCTCAGACTTTTAGCGGCGTTTTCTCAAAAGCGCCGCTAATGCTCAGACTTTTAGCGGCGTTTTCCCAAAAGCGCCGCTAAAGCTCAGACTTTTAGCGGCGTTTTATAAATAAACGCCGCAATATGTCCTTTTTAGCGGCGTTTTGGTGATAAACGCCGCTATTGCTCTTTTTTTTGCGGCGTTTTCCATCAAACGCCGCTAATGTATAATATTTACGGCGTTTTTATTTAAAACGCCACTAAAAACGCCGCTAAAAGTCTGTTCTGGTGTAGTGTATTTCCGTCGTGTTCTCTATTGCCGATGAAGCATTGTGTACGCATTAGCCATTTACATTCCTCTCACATTTTATGCATTTGTGCAAAATCTTTTGGCATTCACGCTACTGCACCTAGTAAATAATTAAAATTGGCTATGAGAAGGATTTTCATTTTATCTTCCTCAAGGTTTATATGATTTTTGTTAATTCATCTTTAATCTCATTACTGTAAAAAGAAAATGGCTTAAGAGACTTAAGCTAAAGCTTTTACTTGTTACTTAAACATGGTTTATCATTTATATATTCATCATCATTTGGAGTTATCCACCTCCGATAACGTCAGTAAAAACTTTGGGAGGTTTTCATCTTCCTTTTTACACCTTTGAATGCATGAAACCGAAGCATATGGCGTATGAGAATGTATATCCTTGTATCATTGACATTATTATGATTGGGTGGAATTAATTGATCTTGAGATTTTGTGTAATCTAAATGAATCGTGCATGAACAAAACAGCAAACAACACCATGATTCTGGGATTATCTGCTTTTTCAAAGGTTTGGTGATTTGAAATTTAATCGTTTGCTTATTTCACAAGCAAGCAGTCTTTATTGTCCACTCATTAAAATAAAGTTATAATTGTCGGAATCTGCCATGTTTTTTTTTTTTTTTTTTGAGAGTAAATATATAGTACTAATCAACATGTGCTCTGCAATGGCATTGAATCTCCCATGTCTCTAGTTGCATTGCATCTTAATAGTGGCATTTATGCTAACAGCTTCTCTGATTGCCAAAATTTCAGCCAAATTTGGATCCACCAAACCAATGTGCTTCGAAAAGAACAACAGATAAAATTTTTAGTTCCTAATTCATGTACAAAACATATTTAACATATTTGATAAACTGCTTGTTACTGATTTGGGTCATTTCCAAAAAGTACATATTAAATTACTGTTTGATAAGCTGATGCAGCTTATTCTTTCATGGAGGCCGAGAACTGAAGTGGAATGGTGAATAATTTGCAGCCGTATTTGATATCAAGCATGGTTGAGTGCAGTTTATATTTGGTTAAAATCATGCGGATGAATGTTTAGCCAGGACCTAAGAACATGCCGATGCATAATTACCTGTGGATTACCCCCATAATGAATAGGATTAAGGAAATAATTATTTTCTATGGCAATTGCATGGAATAGCTTGTCTTTGAAGTTGATAAACTTATAAAAGTAGATAATTATATGAAATGGAGGGTGCCTACGCTTGCAATTTGCAGCTTGTTTAAATAATGAGTTCAAAGTTTAATTAATAAAACCCTTGCTAATTGATTCATTCCATTCCATGCCAATGTATTAGTGTTTGGAAGAAACAGATGTGAACTTCATTTATGCAATTTAGGATTGGGATGGAAATTAGTGGGCAAGGCCTTCTGATGTAACCTACCAAACAAACGAATGTGCCCTAAATTTTCCCAAAATGAGAATCTATACAAATTTGATGTGGTTGTGGTTGTAGGGTTGGATATTTTACTTGGCCGACCCAGAATGCAACCTATCAACTTCCTTCTTTCTCTCTCTTTCTGACTCGTATGCTGTCAACTATGTTAATATTTCTTAATGTATATAACATAAATACAGAAAATAACTTTACCCTAACCCATACCCCTCCCAACTAACACAAATATGTTTGCAGCAGCAGTAGCAGTTTCTTTAGGTGATTTTGTAGGCATTTTTCAGTTATACTTGGTGTGAGACATGTATATGCCAACCTTTCCATCACACTTGCACTACCAACATTAAATTAATTCTTAGAAAATTCATCATCAACTCACTTCTTTGCCATTTAAGCAAAGGGTAATCTTTAATTTGTCTACTCTCCTTTGGGTATCCCAAATTTTAATTACAATGCTCTTAGAAGAAATAACTCACATGACTTTGTTCATAAATAAGAACTCAAACTTGTGTATGTTAAAAGCCCAATTAGAAGAGATAGGTGGATCTGTTTGAAAGCCCATACTCTGTAATAAAAGTGCGGCAGAAATGAGAAACTTAAATGAAAGAGAAGCAGTAGAGCTGACCAAAGAATGGTTAATTGGTTTGTTTCTCTCTTCACCTAACTGTACAACCCAATCTACTTTTGAAGGAAGCGAGCATGAGTGAGGAATTTTCCCATTTATTTTCAAAAAAATAAATTTCATTCTGAAATTTTGGTGTTGGAGTTGTTGAATTTAACGCGTGAAAATGAAACAAAAATAAATTATTCTTCCGAAAAGAGTATTCATGTTGCGGGCATTACTCAACCCTGCCTTGTCCCTGAATGCCGAAATTATGTCTCTCTCTCTCTCTTTTTAAATATTTGGATCCAAATTCAAAAAAATAATTTGGAGCCCATTCTTAAATATTTGGGCTAAAACAAATAACTTCGTTGTTGCTGCCTTTTTTCTCTTCCATTTCAGTCATGGAGACATTTCTTCTTTTAATGTCTTCCCAAATATCATTGATGAAAACATCCTTCAACCAGTCAAATATTTAACATTCTTTTGTTATATATTATGAAATCACCTTTTTTTTTTATATTGAAAATTATATATTTAAGTCTATGATTTTTTATTTTTTAATGTTTGAATTTATTTTAATTAAATAAATTTCCAATATTTAATTTTTATGTGTATTTAATAATCATAATAATTTTTTATTTAATTCAAATTCAAAAAAAAATTGAATAAAATAAATAGGTAACTTGGCAAATAGAAAGAAAATTGTAAAAATTAAAATTTAAAGAGTTGATCACTTACTGTTCGCAGACGACTGTATTTTATTTGCAGAAGCTACAGAAAGAGGAGCGAATTCTTTGAAACAGATTTTGATGGAGTATGAGATGAATTCAGGCCAATGTGTCAATTATGATAAATCGACTGTTTTCTTTAGCACTAACACACAAGAAAGGGAAAGGATGACAGTTTCACAAGTACTTGCAGTTAGGAGATCAAATGACCTAGAAAGGTATATGGGACTCCCTAGTATGGTGGGAAGGAAGAAGCATTCGTCTTTTCAAAACTTGAAAGATAGACTCAAACAAAGAATAGACAACTGGAGTATTCGTTATTTATCACAAGGGGGAAAAGAAGTCTTCATTAAAGCTGTTCTTCAAGCTATTCCAACTTTTACGATGGCATGTTTTTTGCTTCCTAAGACTCTTTGTATGGATTTGGAGGGAATAATAGTTAAGTTCTGGTGGCAAAAAAGTCGAAATAGAAAAGGTATGCATTGGTGTGCTTGGAAAGATTTATGTCTATTAAAGGAAGATGGTGGCCTTGGTTTTCGAAATCTTGCGAAATTTAATGTGGCGTTATTAGCAAAACAAGGATGGCGTCTTATTAATTTTCCAAATTCATTATTAGCGCGAGTGTTAAAAGCAAAGTATTACCCTAACTCGAATTTTTATGAAGCTCGGTTAGGAAATTTACCTTCACTTACCTGGAGAAGTGTCTGGGCTGCGGGAGGGCTTCTTGAAAAGGGATTATGCTGGAGGGTTGGGAAGGGGGATAAAATTTCCGTTTGGGATGATTTGTGGATTTCAGGAAACGAGGCAGATAGAATTCCGAATCAAAACAGCAATGAAAACATTAAGTTAGTGTCGGATTTAATTGATGCCACTAGTAGAAGCTGGAAAGTAGAGGCGATAAGAAATACCTTTGCAGGTGATATAGCGGAGAAAATTTTGCAGGTCCCACTTGCGGAGTTTGTTCATGAAGATTTGCAAGTATGGTGCGGGGAAATGACAGGGGAATTCTCCGTTAGGAGTGCCTATAAACTATTACAAGAATCTAGCCAGGATCCTAATAATATTAATTTACATACTAAAACAAAGAACTTCTACAGGAAACTATGGAAACTTGACATCCCAAAACAAATCCAGATTACAACATGTAAAATATCATGGAATCTTATCCTGTCCTTGGCAAACCTCAAACTCAAGAGGGTCGTCACAGATGTCCAATGCCCTAGATGTCGCCAAGCAGAGGAAGATGGATGCCAGATTTTTTAACAGTGCGCTGCAACAATCGAGGTTTGGAATCAGTTACAGTTAAACTGGGTGTTAAATCACGGTAATCTAAGCATGTGGGAATGGCTAGCATGGATTTTTGAGAAAGGGAGCAACGAACAGGTTCAGTTACTCTGCTGTGGACTTTGGTTCATCTGGTTCAGCAGAAATTCTCTATTATATGAAAAGAGACCTCTAACTGGCACAGAAATAGCAAGGAAGATTAATAACTACGCTAAGGAATTGGACGCAATAAAAGGAGAAAGAAGTATACATCGGTTTGCTGGAAGAACTCATCAAATACAAAGTAGGGGAAGAGCAATGGTTCAATTTGACGTGGCTTTTGACAGTCACTTACTCAGATCGGCTACTGGTCTACTTGCCCGAGACGAGAAGGGGGAGATCTTAGCTTCGAAGGCAGTCATCCACTCCAACATCGCAACCCCATTCACGGCGGAGGCAAATGCAGGGTTACAGGCAACAAAATTAGGGGTCTTGATGGGTTTAAACAAAGTGATGATTATGGGTGACTCAAAAACAGTTATCAAGAAATGTCAAAGCAAAAATATAGACAAATCGGTCATCGGAGCAATTATCAGAGATATTCACAGCCATTCAAGTAGATATCAGGAGATCGAGTTTACTTTTATTCCTAAAACAGAGAATTGCTATGCTCATACTATTGCGAAAGAGGCCTTAAGGAGAGATGAGAGTTATTACCTGGTGGGGGGACTTCAAGATTGCGTCCGTCAAGTGGTGGAAATTCCTCGGCACAACATATAGAAAGATGAAAGAAAGAACTGAAAGGGCAAAAAAAAGAAATGGAAATGTGAAATAGAAGGGAATGGGTGAAGAAGAAGTAGGTAGGAGAAAGGATATTAATTAAAGTCTTGGGAAACTGCTATCATAATTGCTGGGTCGGCGGATTTGAAGAGTAGAGGGATCCAGCTATCCTGATTTGACTGGATTTTTAATTTTAATTTGGATTCTGTTTTAGTTTGGTTAATCCTGGACGAAATGGGGTTTGCTTTGTTTAGTTTTGTTAGGTCTGTTTTTTCTGATTTTGCTTTCTTTTGTTTTTTTCTGCTTTATGTTTGGACTAAAGCCCAAATGAGGTTGTTTCTTTAATTCTATTAAAGTAATAAATCCAGTCAGATTTTATTCAAAAAAAAAAATTTAAAGAGTTGATAACAACCTTAAAAAATATTATTTTTCTTTTTATATGTGTAATTGGTAGAAAATATAAAAAAGGAAAGAAAAAACATTATTCTCTTTTGTTGTTCCAATATGAAATGATTTGTTTTTATGTGTTACAATGAGGAATGGTTATCTTTTCTATTTTCTTTCCTTCTACTTTTCTTTCTTATCAAACAATTTTTTTTTTCTTTCATTTTTCTATTTTCTCCTTCTATCTTTCAACTTTTCTACTTAACCGAACACATTATTATGCTTTACTTGGTAAAGTGGAAAAAAAGTGAAATGATGGAAAATATAATTTTTCTTTCCATAGGTGTATTTGGTAGGAAATATGAAAATTTTAAATTAAAAATTATTTTTCTTTTTATCTATTGCTTAATAGAGTTGAAGAATGAGATGAAAGAAAATGAAACTTTCAAAAAATGCATACTTTTGAACTAACATACATCTCTTTTATGTAGGATGACAAAACTCGAACTACTCGATGGATTCTGAACCGATCTAAAAAAAAAAAAAGGTTGATGTGATAAAATTACCATTTTATCTTTGTATACATGTAACTATTAAAAGAGTAGGAATGTAATAGTGTATTATAGAAAAATCCATATATTTTAGATTTAAATATTTTTCTAAAAAACAATGTTTAAATATTTACTTAACTTTAAAAATATTAAAGATACGTAGCAAAAATTAAATCGAAGCGAAGTAGGGTGGGACGATGATGGATGCATTCAACATTCATGAAGGTGGTAGTGAATTTCAAAATTATACATCTATAATGGAGCAGGGGTGGTGGAGTAGAGTATGTCAAGCGTGGAGTGGTAGCGAATTTAACAACATCCATTTCTAACCCGCTCCATTGACATCCCTACTTTCAGATTTTCTCTCCTGTTATTATTATAATTTTGAAGGATTGGTTTTTATGCAATAAGATGAAAAATTGTCACGTGTTCTGTTTTCTTTCCTCTCACTTATTTTCCCTACCAATCACATTCAATATTTATTTTCTTTCCACTTTTTACTCCATTCTATCATTCAACTTTTCCGCTCAGACCAAGTATACCCTTAGGCTAAGCTGAGCTCCAAAAATAGAAAACTGACTTGACTTAAAGTGTTTAGACTGTTTATGGAATACAGGTTTAAAAATCACGATTACTTGAAACCGAACAAAATTATATTTTTTATTTAATATACAATAATTTTTAATTATTTATTATATAAAAAATATTTTATATTTAAAAAAGTGGAATTGATTTATGAAAAAAATTTAAACTGTCAAATTATATTGAAAAGCCATGAAATAAAATTCATTTTGTCAAAATAAGTGTAAAAAATCAAAACAAAAAATTAATATGAAAACACAAAAAATCAAATAAAGTCGAACAGAATTATGATTGTCGGTTTAAAAAATCCAAAAATCTCGATCGAACTAAACAAATATCACCCCTACCCTTTATTGTTAAGTAGAGTGGAAAGGAAATTAAAAATATGGGAAATTGAAGGGGTGAAAAAATAGAAATAAAGAAATGAAACTTTTAAAAAATATATAAATTTGAATTATATATCATCCTCTCTAATTTTTTCTCTTCTTATTATTTTAATTTGAAAAGATTAATTTTTATGGATTATGATGAAAAATGATCATATTTTTTTTTCTTTTTTCTCTCTCATTTCATCGATCTACTTTTTTACTTTACGAAACACACTCTTTAAATTGAAAATATCAAGTTGATTTTATTTTTTTAAAATATATTATTTACTTTTATTAAAAATTTGAAATAATCAAATTATAATATTTTTTATTTAAAATTAAAATTATGAAATAAGTAATTAAAAAATAAAGTAAATTATAATCAAACAATATAATTATAGTTGATATTTAATTTTTATTACAAAAAATTAAATGAATAAAAATGAAAAACCTAAAAAAGAAAATTTTAATTTAATTTTAACCAAGAGGAAAAGGGAATGGAGTGGGATATGTTAAAGCAAATAGCGAAGAGGAAGGGGGCGAAGTGGGACCTCCATTTTCCAAAGTGGAGCAAATTTAGTCATAGGAAGTGGAAGCTGTATTGTCAAGCAAAGCAATCCTTCTCCCAAAATCACTATCATCCACCCACCCCATAAAAAAGGGCATTTAATTATTCTTTTATTTTGCTTGGAATGATTTTAAAAAGAAACTTTTATTCTTTAATTATTATACATATAAGAAAAAACTGTAGAAGCGTATGCATGAAAAAAAACAAGCATAAGTAACGTCATCGTCTTCATCAACAGCAATTTTTGATTTTCTCATCTTCCCTGTTGATTTCCACCTACTACCATACCCACCCTACTCAATCTCTTCTCCTCACTGCTCTTCTCTCTCACCTTTTCTCCTATCCTATGCTTCTCCTGGAATTCATGTCTTCTTTTGCTAAAATTCCTCACCAACCATTCAACCTAACATGATATACAACCACAAACTGTAGCTTCCAATGCCCTGCTCTTAATCAGGTTCATCTCTCAAGTTCTTTTTTTTTTTCTTTTCATTTTCATCTCTGAATTTTCTTTCTGCTCTCCAGGCTTTTTTTTCACTTCAATCATGCATTTTTTGTTCTTCTAAACCTTCTAAAGAATTTCATGTTCAAAGGGAAGATAGAGTTTAGGTTGTATTAAGTTTTCATCTAATGCATCGTTTTTGACCCTTTTTTTTTCTCTGCATCAACCTCTGTTTTGGTTCTGTGGTTTCTTAATTGCCGGATCTTTTTTGGCAATCAGATTGAAATTGTAAAGAGCAAATCCTATTTCGAGTCATGGATTCTTTCAGAACATCATCTGGTTTCCGTTTTAACCCGAATTCAAATACCATAGATGATGCAGACCGAGATTCCGAGTTCTCGGGCATTCTTGAGATCTATGTTCACCATGCTAGGAATATTCATAACATATGTATCTATGACAACCAAGATGTTTATGCCAAGTTCTCGCTCACCTATAACCCTGATGATACCCACTCTACTAGAATCATCAATGGAGGTGGAAAGAATCCTGAATTCAACGAGAACTTGATGATGAAAGTCGCTCAGATAGATGCTGTCCTGAAATGTGAGATTTGGATGCTTAGTAGGGCCAGAAACTACATGGAAGACCAGCTTTTGGGCTTTGCTTTAGTTCCAATTTCACAAGTTATTGGCAAAGGAAAAATCACTCAAGATTATAGCCTCTCTTCCACTGATCTTTTCCATTCTCCTGCCGGAACTGTCAAATTGAGTCTATCTTTGAACACTTCAATGGCTCTCAATCCTCAGACCAGTCCCTTCCCTGAAACCACAAAAACCAATTCTTCGATATCAGCAGAAGTGGTATTGCTTGACCGGAAAATCTCCGAATCCCAAGTTATTCTAGACCCTGTTGAGTATTCCAGGATAGAATTTCCTGATATCAATGTTGTTAGGGAGAATCAACAAATGGTTTCGGAGTACTTCGACGGTTTGAATCCGAGGCCAGGAATTGCTTCCTTCCTTCAACTGGGTGCCTCTCATCAGCATCTTCAAGATTACGAAATGACAGCAAATTCATCGGAAGAAACCCATGGAGGATCCGTTTCTCCCAATGGGAGCCTTCAGAATTCTGGGTTTTTGAGTTCTACAACTACAAGCCTAAGCGATGATCGCAACTCGGCTGACTCTACCGAGAAGAAGAGTCGTGTGGGTGGGGAGCCATCGAATACATCGGTCACCACCGAGACTAATCCAAGCCAAGGCGGTTGTCCCGATACCCCAACTTCAAAGAAAGGCAGCGAAGCTCGAGAGGAGAAAGAGTCGAAATATTCGAGCAAACAAGTGTTTTCAGCTCCATTGGGGAACATGAATTTGGAGGCAGAACAGTCGGCAATGCAACAACAAATAGTAGACATGTACATGAGGAGCATGCAACAGTTTACAGAGTCATTGGCTAAGATGAAACTCCCAATGGATCTCGACAAACCCGAACATGAAGATCGTGGTGATCTGATTCAAAACAATAGCAAGAAAATAGAACACGAGAAAAAGAAGGATGGGTCCAGGGTTTTTTATGGTAGCCGGGCTTTCTTTTGAAGTTTGTGGTGAAGCAGGGATGGCTGCAAATGTTATCTGAAATTGAGGGAGTTGACAAGTAGTGCTTTTTGACATTGATTTTACGACTCTTTTGTCTTAACAACAACAGCTTTCGCCTTGTTTTCTCTGCAATTCAGTTGTTAAAATCCTTTATATTGACTTAAATGTTGAGATTGTAATTTATAATTTGTAACATCCCCATCTTAATAACTCATCCATTTCTCAGCTGTTTATCCTTGTGTTGTCAATTTGGAGAGAGACAAAATGAAATTGCTTTTATGGATTTCGTGCTTCATCTCCAACCATTCGGACGAAAATTTTCCAGATATTGTAGAATTAACACGAAAACACAAATCGAATATTTTTATAAAACAAAAAAACAAAGGGGTCACAATCCTTCTTATCTGCACTAGTAAATTTATTAAAAAAATTATGTCCAAAATGTAAATAAAATAATGATAGAAGCAAGCAATCTCATCTGCAGAAGGTGATGATTTTGTTTTGCTTTTATTCGGTAGAAACAATGATTACATTTGATTTTAGTGGCATTTTTGTTTATTCCTTTTGGGTGAGGATAAAATCAAAGTGGTGAGGACTGAGGAGCACCGACATTCCTTTTTTTTACATGTATTCATTTTCCTTGAGCTGCCAAAATAACAAACTAAGGACTTCCAATTCTGTGAATTTTCTGAATAATTTTTTATTATTGTTGGGTGGGAATGCTCTAAGTGTATGACTACTCAATTTATTTAAATTAAACCAATTTTACTATTCCTCTTCTCTTGTCTCCATCTATATAATTTTTTTTTGTCTTTTATTTTATTTTCGGGGAAAAACTAAAATGAGAGGAAAACTCTATTATGGGTTTTTCCAATAAAACAAATAGAGTGAAAATTATATTAAAATAAAAGTGAAATGATTTATGCATGCAAATAAAATATCTTGATATTTGTGAAAAATGTTCCCCCCGAGTCATGATCAAAATGTTGAAAATTGCAGTCCAAAAATATATTTGTTGAACCCCACTAAAATCCTTCTGCTGCACTGATCATGTGTGGTGGTTGTGGGACACTGGAATTCAGCCAGTGTTTCAACTCTCACTGATGCAACCATCTTTGAATATATAAAATTATTCATAAGTAGATTCCATGATTTTGATCTAATTGAATAAATAAAAATTAATGTTGTAATACATATTTTGTTTTAACTTTATCACATTTAATATAAATGATCATATCTAAGGATAATTCCTACACAATTCACTTTGTTTTATTTATTTATTTAAAGAAATTGGAATCCAATGAAGCACTGGAAAACATCAAGTGTTTATTGCCAATGATGTTTTAACACTTCATTCTCTTTTTACTTTTAAATTGATGATATTAATTGAGGTGATGAGAAAATCGTTCAGACATACCAACTATGGTGGGGGGCAGCTTATGCTTACAATTTTGTTGCCAGTTTATTGGCTGACACTGTAAGCTTCCTTTTGTTGGCTGGTTTTCTTTGACACACCCTTTTATTCTGCCTACCTAACTTCATCTTCAATCTTCAACCATTATGCTTTTCCCTTTTACTATTTTTTTCACTACTCAAATACGATACGATATATGTATATATTTTTAAATAACCAGATTTGAAATTTAAACATGAAAAAGAAAAAAAAAAAAAAAACCTTCGACAAGTGTTGGGAACTGGGATTAGAACTTTCCTTTTATATATATAGTAGTATAGATTGTTATTATTATAGAACAACATTTGATACATCGTCGGTCTATAAATCTCACACGTTATTAGTGAGTAATAACATGACACTTTATTATTAAATTAAACAAAATATATGAAAGACCTAAAAATAAATACTAATAAATTTATTTAGTAACTAATAATTAAATATTATTTGTAATTATTATAAATAAATATTAAAAACGATCTTATTTAACATCTTAGGTTCGAGTTTTAAAATCTTAATCTTGGATTTTGAATTTAAAGTTTTAGCATTTATTTATAATAATTTATTATTTAATTACGTCCAAATAAAATTATTACAATTTATTTATAAGTCCTTCAATATATATTAATTAATTTAATGATGAAGTATCATGTTATTATTTATTGATGGTGTATAAAATTTATGCACCAACAACCTATCGAATATTCTTCCTGTTGTTATTATTATTTTTTGAAAGTATTAGTATTAGTATTATTATTATCATTATTATATAAAAGGAATGTTTTGGACCGTCATTGACTTGTGAGCACTCATGGTTTTTTTTTTTTTTACATGTCAGAAAAAAATGGTTAAATTTTAGTTTTAATCTATCTATTATATCTAAAATTAATATTTAATTTTAACATAATTTAGTTTTAATATTTTTATAATGTTATTAATTAGTCTAAATAGTTAGTATTGTTAACTTTTCGATTAAAAAATTGTGGTTATATATAATTTGATTATCCTACGACCATAAAGACTGTCATGTGGCTTTACATTTCTTTTAGGTTTGCATTGTTTTTTTTTCTTGACATTATAAGATAATAGTTAAATTCCAATTTTGGACCTTAGACTATACTAAAACTTGAGCTTAATTTTTTTTTAACATAACTTTGTCCCTCTACTATTATGATGTCATTAGTCTAAGAGCTATCAAAATGCTGACATCAAATTTTCTTAAGCACCTATTTCAATAGAATTTTTTAATCGTGATGAGTTCAAATTGGTGGTTTTAAGAAAAAAATTCTTAATAAATATTTTTAATGTCATTTTTACTATTACATTACTAAGTGAGTTATTATTATTATTATTATTTCAAATTGTCTCACCAAATAATTGAATGGTGGTAATAACTGGACTTGGATATTTAAATCTAAAAAATAGAAATATTAAATTTTTAAAAGTAAAAATATGAGAAATAAATTCCAAATGTTCGAAGTATATATGTACTTAAAACCTATTTTAACATTCAATTTTTTATTATATAATTTAACACAAATAAATAATTAACCCAACTTGGCCAAAATTCATGGTGGTTATTATTATTAGGTAGATTGAAGGGCGAGGGTTTGAAAGTCGGACTTAAATGCTAATTTTGAATAATAACTTATGGATGGTATTAAAACTTTTAGTAGTAAATATCCTTAAAAAAAGAATTATGTTTGAATGAGCCCTGTCCCTTGTCCATTTTGTAAAATCACAACTAGGTCCAACCTTTCTTCAAATCTAAAGCTCAAAGATGCTATTGGGTTTAATATTTCAGGCTAAAGCCCAGGTTTTTTTCAGTGACAACTGTAGTTAATCTCAAAATAAAATTTATCACAAAGCTAATATTATAATTAAATTAAAAATTCCCCATGTACTAAAAGGTAAATAAAAGACAATCTTTTTTTAAAACAATTAACCTTACTGCCAATGAGGTGTTATTAATAGTAAGGTTAGTGTCTGAAATTTTATGATAGCAGATTCCAATATCATTTTATATGTATAAAATATATGTTAAATTTCAATTTATATTTATTTTTGATAATTTAATGTTGGTAATTATTATTCAGAATGGTCTAGTAACAAATAATAACTACAGTGAAGTTAAACTCATTCAAGACTGATGCTTTAAGAATTGAGAATTAAAATTTCGACAGATATTGAGAGAGAGTAATTGGGTGGCAGATTATCTCACAAAAGAAGCCAGAGGCGAAATGGAGCAGTTGATTATTCATGAGGAACCACCGGCGGGTGTGAGGAGTTTATTAAACAACGATAACCATTGCGCTTCATATCCTTTGTTTGTGGGTGTGTAGTTCTGATGTAATCCTAACTTAATGCTTTTTCTTTTTCACAAAAAAAAAAAATAAATATATATTTATTTATTTTCGTTTATGTCCCACTATATGTCAACATTGTATAAAATTATTTTGGTATAAGTTTGGTAATCAATTTGATTGCCCTTTATAATTGTAATTATAACTATGTGTATAATTTGGAAAAAAACACTTATACTAATTGAAATATATATTATATTTAACAATATGATTATTTTAGCATATAATATAATCTATAATTTATTTTAATAACAAATAAAACATTATTATTTTTAATTTAAAAACTATGGAATAAAAAGATTCATAGTAAAAATATATAACTTCATTCATTTAACAAATAAACATTGAGAATTAATTATTTCCTAAAATCTTCCAAATTTGAAATTTTGAATAATATTTTTTTCATAATTAAAGTATCTATCGTTAATAATATTGATTAATCTGAGTGGTGGACTGACTATAAAATATGTTGTATTAGTATGAATAAAGATCAAAACCTCAATATAATTACGAGGCGTAACTTGTTAGTTGTTCCGTCGAAGCAACCAAATACGCAAAGCTTTTGACTACTACTCAGTAACATTTGGGATTTTGATTAACAAGAGATTCTTCTTTGGTGCCAAAAAAGAACAATAAAATCTGTCACCCCAGCCAACGTATAGGCCCCTACCCTAGCTGCCACTTCCTCCGAAGCTAGATCCCAATCTAGCATTAGCTTCTGGAATAGCTACTTACTTTTCACGCTTTCTCAGATCTTCAACTCATTAATTCTTTCTTCTGTAAGGTAAGGTAAAACGTATCCCACAAAACAAATGCCCACCCACAGCAATTCTCTGCTTGACATAATAAGCTCACTCAACCCATCAACATATAGATTATATATATTATTATTATTATTATTATTCCAGTTCCCAATGAAAGAGTTATGAATTTCTAACACTGCATGCATGCTCCCCTTTCACATTGGCAAACTAGTTAAGCTCGCTAGCCTTTAACATACCTTTGGAATTTAAAGCCACTCGGGACTCTCTACCTACCTACCTGCAGGGCTTCCCATATGCTTTGTTCAACAAAGTCTTTTGGAGTGACCAATGGGAAGCCTAAGTTCCATGTTACCCACATATTCAACTACTTCTACCTTTTGAAGCACCAAGTATGAGCATTGAGCAACACCCACTCCTTTCTCTGTTTTACTTTTCCCTCAAAACCAAAAATAACCAAAGTCAAAGCAGCTTTTACTTTTTACTGTTAGATTAGATTGGTCGTGAAAATGACACGTTGGGATAAAACCCAACATTGTTTCTGACCTCGCGTGCCTCTTCTTCCTCAACTCTCTACTCACTGCAGTGACGTCCATCACCTTAAACAGGACCCACTCCCATCCCATCCCATTCCACACTCCTGCTATTTTCACCCCCTCTTATTCTCATTATTTTCACGAGGCACATAAAGTTACCCCCTCCCTCCCTCATTTGATATTGACTGAATTTTGTTCTCTTCTTCTCTTGTGATTGAAAATGAAAGATTATCTTCATCCAGCTCCATGTCCATCATTGACAGCGGGGGACTAAGGGACAAGTATCATGCACTATTTGTATACAAGCAACAGCTAAAAGCCAAGCAAAATCCATGCGCTGTTTCTTACAATATCTTAGAATTTCACTCATGTATAAACACTACATATTCATATGTATGATCATAAATCTAATTATGTATATAGCTATATATAATATATGAATCGATATTTTACCATCTTACACAGTATTATTCGATATCTTTACCATACTATATTAATACATTTGGATGCATATTACTTCGCATTGCATAATAGTATAATAAAAGAAGATACCTAAATTCTGTACGCTATTAGCTTACAAGATGAAAACCCAACAACACGAACTTAAAAAATTAAATATATATATTAATATTGTTTATTTGACTCATTGATAGTGCATAGATAATTAATAATAAATTATTAATTCATAATTTAAATATATGTGCCATATCCTTTATCCAGTTTACATTGGATCTATATGTACTTGTGATTAATCGTAATATTATTAAGCACGGAATTGAGGGACAGGGAGGTTGACAATAAAAAAAGAACAAAACTTAAGACAACTCATACAGTATTTGGTCAAGAGTTAAGCAAAATGAAAACAAATATGATCTAAAGCACAAAAGCACCTTGATCAATGCCTGTATGAGGGGATAAGAAATAAAAGACAGAGCTCAGTAACGAGTTGAAAGTTACCCAGAAACTGGTTTAAAAAAAAAAATTACCCAGAAACAGTATAGAAGAGTCAAGTTGCTCAAGTACACTGTATGTAAGCCTGTGTATGTCACTCTGGCTTATTCTCTGAGGCCTTCTTTCTTGAGATGTCAAAAGAAATGGGTCCTTCCCCAGGGAAAGAGGTTGGGCTTAGAGACCCTAGCTTTCAACCCTTAACAAGTGACATTTCAGTTGTTCTGTAGCAACACTAAACTATAGGAACTACTACCCCGAAAGACACGTCGCATGTCATACTTGTCTTCTTTTTTTAATTATTTATTTACGACATGTGAAAAGTAGATAGCCTTTTCCTTGTGAATTATGATTCGTAAATACAATTTTCAAAACTGTAGACAGTGATAGAAGGAATGCAAGTTCCAAAAAGATCAAGATAAGAGAACGGTGATAGTGATTTTTTATGGTTTAACAATTAACAAGTATGAAGGTAGTTATATTATAAAGTGCTGAGTGCATATATATAAAAGCTAGTTATCATTCAAATTATATCAAAGAAAGATAAATGAATACAAGCTTAAAACCCTCCAAAATAGTTCTCATACTCAGCTCGAGATACGTTAAAACTAAAATCTATCTGACTAATGTATATATGTAGAGAATATCACAAGTCCTTCATTTACTCAAAAGGGACGTGAGGGTGGACCCCAAGGCATAACATCGGGCGAGATCTGGCAATTGAGTGGAGTGGGACATGGTGCACTGTAAACAGCCGTGGACATGCCAGATGAAGAGCATGACTCGGTTGCACCAGAAGCTCCACCACCAACGTTACCGTGAATACAATGTTTGGTTTCCTGATGATGAGTATCTTCATTATCACCTTTACAAGGCAGCCTATGAAACGCAGGGTTTACAAAAGTAGCAGCCACCACAATCACCTGCGTTGCTGCTATTACTTTCCCTCCTATCATCCCTCCAAACACTTGCCCTTGTGCACCTGCAAGAGTTATAGCAAAAGAGCAAGAAAGATTGGAAGACAAGGAACTAGGCGAGGGTGAGCTTGATGGCTGAGAAGATTGGGACGTTTCAGTAGAAGAAGATATGGTAGTAGATGCAATGTATGAGCCAGACAAAGAGAGCAACCCGAAGGGTCCATGAAGAGAGAGTGCCGGCGCTTGAGAAACAGGATGGCGGAGCGTGACGTTTGATACAGAGCCAGTAACATTGGTAATACAAATACCAACATGGTTAGAACGGGCAAAGGTGATAATAGCATCAATAATATCAGAACCAGCGGAGATGTCAAGAATGACAGGCTTCATAGCAGAGTCAGTGTCTCTGGTTATAACAATGGGGGGTTTAGGCTTGTTTTTGGATCCAGGAGGCCTACCTCTAGGCTTCCTCTGCTGATGGTGATGATCAAGGGTGACAATCATGTTGGTAGGAGTTTTAGACTTGGAAGAAAATGCAGGGGAAGTTGGGACACTCCTAGGGCTGTGCTCCGATGAGTCATCGTCGGAGACGTGCGCTTGAGAAAGTGAGATAGCTCCGCTATAATCCGCCATTGTGCGCAGAGCCCTGGGACTAAAAAGCGAGAAAAGGTAATAAAAAAAAATAGCAATTTATGCTTTTTTAGGGTTTTTATAGGCATCGTTTATATAAGTACAATAAGTGGGACCTCCCGTTAAAATTTTGGTAGGGTCCTATCCAATGATGGGTTACGAGTAAGTTTAAAGGGTTTTTTTTTTCCAACAAGTTTTGGGCTAATCCATATTAATTCTAATTTTATGGGTTTTTTTACTCTAATTAAATAATTATTTTTTTCAAGATATCCATCTGAGTGAGTTGGATAATTAATTAATTTTTTTACATTATGTAGTTCATTAATTTTATGCTTTTGTTTTGGATTTAGTAAAATTAAAAGAAAATTTTCTAAATCTTAATAATTCATTAATTAATCACTGAGATAGCGCGATATAATGTTTGGTATGATGAAAAGTGATCATTTTCTTAGGAATTTAATAAGTTGAAAAATGATTCTAACATTTGGGAGTTACTTTCCTATAAAAATGATAATGTGATTCCCATAATAATAAAAAATAAGAAAATTACTTTTCCATATAGATTGGAAAATTTAAAAATATTAAGACAAAACCTCATGTGATGGTCTAATGGTCAGGTTGTTTACCATCCTAGGTGTGGTCTGGGTTCAAGTCAGCTAGTCGCATTTGTTGTTCAGGGTTTGCCTTGTTATTGTAATTCATCAAAAAAAAAATATTAAGACAAAATTAACCATATTTTATATTGGTTTAGGAAATTAGTCTATTAATAAACGCAAAAAAAAGGCTATTATCTCCTTCCTTCTATTTGATTTTTTCTATTACTTCAACGGATTTTTCGCATATAATTTTTTCTCTAATTTTATTTTTATATATATATATTTAATCATCTATATGGTACATCGTTTACATATTATCTTTATTTTCTATTGTTTTTCTCTCTTTTCTTTTCGATGTATTAATTGAAATTCAATTTTATTATAGTTTTTATGAATATTTATGACCAAAAGGAAAAAAAAAAAGATTAGGCTTAGCTCACTTATTTAATCATAACCTTTTTGCATGATTGAACTTTAAATTATTTATAATTTTGTTTAGAGTAATACCTAAAATCAACTTTTTTTACATTTCTATGGGTTAATCTTTAGCTAAAATAAAATATGATTTCAAATATTTTTAAATTTATTCCAAAACAAGTTTATATATACTTAATTTTATTTATGCAGTATTATATTTAAAAATATATGTGTAAGACAAATTTGAAACATATTTGCTTTCAATTAAAATTAAAAATAAAAACAATTTAAAAACTATCAATTAAAATTTATTATTAAATACTTAACCCAAATATTTGTTAAGAATAAATTTTATTATAAAAATTAAATAATTGAATATTATCTTTCATTTGATAAGGACAAATTCTTAAATTATCATTACATTTTTAGGAAAGTACTTAGTGAACCAAACGTTATAATGTAATTATCCTGAGCTTTTAATCAATACCTTTTGATGTATACCAAACGTTGTAAAATAACGTTCTCGATAATTATATTCCCAACAATCACGTTTCATTGGAATCTTAACATAAGAAAACACCAACTACTACCTTAGAATAAATACCAATTTATGATTTATTATTATAAGTCATTAATTGAGTAGTCGAATTGTGAAAATGCGGAATAAAATAACATCACATTTTTTATTTTGATAGTAAATGCACTTGAAGGTTTTCCTTTAATTAATTTGTACCTTTAAATAACGACTTAATATAATATGAGAAAACACCAAACACTATTTAAGAGATTATTGTAGATCATTAATTGAGTAATTGAATTGTGAAAATGTCGAATAAAATAACATCAAAATTTTATTTTGATAGTAAATCCACTTGACGAAAAATATCAAAAAAGAAGTTTATATTTATTTAACTCGTATCTTTAAATGTGTTAATTAAATTTATGATATTTAAATTGACATAGAATCTTGGATTCAAGTCCTTTCTCTTGTCACTTACGAAAATATAATTTCTTTTTATAATGGGAGGAGGAGAATGTGGTTGTTTGAGATTAATAAAATGTTTTTGTCACTAAACTAAGAGATCACTAATTAAAATAACATGGTGAAAAATCAAAATTAAAATACTCTAAAGATATTCTCTAATATGCTAACTTCACTATTGTGTGATTAGGGTCGTTATTATAACTTAATGGTTAATAGTATAAAAAAATTTAGATAAAAATGAACCCAAAAAATAGATAAAATTATAAAAACTAAAAGGAGATATTCATGTATTCAATGCATTGTCTTAATTAAAGTTATCCGAATTTTTTTTCTTAAACCCAGCTCAAATTTTAAAAAATAAAATCATTTACTCTTGGCATGAAATAGAAAAACCTACAATGCGCAAAAATAGAAGGAAAAAGATCCTATTGAGAAAAGGTTATTGCACTTGTAAATAGAGTGAGAAAGAGGCAGAGAAGTATTGCAGATTCAAGAAGCTAAATAAGCAACACCTGGCACAACGTACATCGAACAACAAGCTTTTTCAGCTTACCAACACAAATTATACAGACGAAAGAAGGAAAAAAAAAGAAAAAAAAGAAGACTAGGATAAGCCTTCAACATTGCTACAAAGAAAAGAAGTAGTAATAAGAAGTAGGGGTTTAATTTCAAGAAGGTTTGGTGGTTTTAGAAGGGTTGCTTTGAGGAGACTGCAGGGAATGGTCTCCGGAAGAGTAATGTTGAAGAATGGTTGTGGATGGATTTGAAGAGGTGTCAGTGGATTTGGGTTTAGAGCCGTAGGGAGTGGCAGTGGCAATTGGTTGGACGGAGGAGTGGGTGGATTTGGGTGGCTGCTCGTCTCCTTCCCATGTTAGACTTAGGTCCGGTGGGAGCACTCGAGAGGCTTGGCGTCTGTGCCGAGACATTGCTCTTTCTGTTTTTGGGTCTGTGCGTTGTGCAGCTGTTTGGTGAGCATTATATATAGGACTATAGGAGTTTGTGGCGTAAGTTTGCTGAGCATTAAGTTTTTACTCAAAACAATTAAAGATATTTGCTATTGAAACAATGGATACTAAATCTAATATTTAAAAATATAATTATAAGTTAAAGTGTGTTTGAGTTCAGTATATTTATTGGAGTTATTTAAATGGATTTTAAAATTGACAGTTTACTTAATTATTCAGATATTAAATATGGTATAGTTGTAATTTTTTTTAAAAAAAAGGATAGACAAATATTAATTAGAGTGTGAGGGGAAAGATATTTGGGAGGTTAGTGGGTGGTGGAGCTTGAATCATTGATTGCCTGCTCAATCCACGACAACCCTCCCTACATTTCACAAATTTGATTGAAATGTCACCATCCATCTCCTACCAATAATTCCTGCCATAACAATTCCTTTTTATCCTTAATTATTTCTACTTTTATTTATTTAATCCTCAATATTCAATGATGCAATGAGAGTATAACTAATAACTGCTTTCTGCTGCTTCTTTTTGGTTCCATCAACGATGGTATTTTCACATCTATAATCTGTAACTAAAATCAAGCAAATACATGAATTCATTGTGGATGTTGGGGTTTGAGGTTTTGACCAATGACTTTATTATTATTATTACCGGAGAGTGAGAGGAGGGATGAAGAAGAAAAATAAGGAGAATGGGAAGGATTAAAATAATTTTTTTAGAAAATTTAGTGATAAATTTATAAAGATTTTACTTTAGAGGTAACCAACTAAATAGTTTATCTTTATAAAAAATTAAAGAAAAGAGGCTAGAAAACCTGTGCTTAAGTAAGTCGAAAATAATACGAAACACATTTAAATACTTTAAAATAATATAAAACACAATTAAAGAGTATTAATACATATATTTAATTAATTTATTATTTTGGTATTGAAGATCATATACTTAAAAGAAATATAATATGTTTTACACACACAAAAAAAAAAAAAAAGAGAAAATGTTGAACTCTTAACTTTTGGTCCATTGATCTTAATTGTGGTGTACGTGACAATTAAGGATTTTTGGTAAAAATAGAGATGTTGGATTTTTAAGAATCTAGATTTAAGATCTATCTTACACAATTACATGTAAATATGACATTAGGTGTCGGTATTCTAGTATGAACTGTTCTAATTGCTTATATGTTTAGACAATAATAATTTTGTGGTTGTTGGGATATATATATTAATTGTAAATATAACGTAAAGTAAGAGACATGAAGAAAGATGCAAAAAGGCAAAGGCAAAGGTAGATGCATGCATTTTAACTGAAGACAAAACATGGTATGCATTTCTGAAAAAGAACTACTTCTTGTAACTGAAACAATAAGTTTGGAGGCAAACTAAAGCGTGAGTACCAATTAGCATGCCTCCCATCCCATCCATTTTCTCATTATCAACAAAATAATCGGTAACTTTTTAAGATAATAAAGAAAACAATAATTGGTCTAGATTAATTTTGTATTGATTTTAATTTCTTTTACGTGGATCTTGTTTTTCTTATAATTGATTATTATTTTAAAAGTAATAAATTAAGAGATTTATCGTGTGTGAATGATTACATAATAGTGTAACTTTATGTCTTTAAAAAATAATTAAGTTACTTACAAATTTTAGTTATTAGAATCATTTGACTTATAAATTCATTTAATTCAACTCCACCTCCAATCTATCCTTATAAGTTTTGATGTTTAATTTTCTTTTGAAGGTTCATGTTTAATTTTTATGCCAAGAAGCATAATAATTTCAAATGCCAATGAGTTCTTTGGCTTAACCTACGCAAGGAATCCAGGTTTGGGGTTAGCATTAGTAGCAGCAGTGTTGAGAGATGGTCATGGCATTTGATTTGGTGGAGTCGGGAGGAACATTGAAAATTGTGACATTGAGCAAGTTGAATTTTGGACAATATATGATGGTCTCATATTGGATTGGAATGCAAAGAGGAAGAAGATTATAGTTGAAATGAATTGTGCTGTAGCTGCTGGGGTCATTTTGGATACGTCTAGTGTAGTTTCATACAGAGATTTAACCCTACGAATCCAAAATCTGTGTAGACAATATTGGCAAGTGGTCATCCAACAAATTCTAAGGGAGGCTAATGTGGTCACGCATGAATTGGCTGCTTTGATGAGGAATCTTCTTTACGGTTCTATAGTGTTCTAGGAGATTCCATATCTATTGGTGGAGAAGTTACATATAGATGCTCAATATGCGATTTCTAGTGCTACAGTAGTTAATTTACTTGTTTTCTAAAAAAAAAAAAAAAAAAAAGTTTGGTTTGATTATTTAGTGTATTAATATAAAGAAAAAATGACTTGTTACCTAAATATTATATAAATGATGATAATATAAATAATAAGTAGTAAAAAATTAAATTTAAAAAAGAAAGAGTAATAGTCTAATAAAAAAGAAGAAAATTTTATTGGGAAGGAAAAAAATGAAATGAATGAGTAAAAGTTATCCAATAAAAGTAAATGGTGGTAAAAGGAGAGGGGATATGAACCAAACAACGAAGTGCCTGAGTCATAATAAAACCAAAAAAGTTGGTTACATCAAACATTTATTCGTAATATATAATATGTGGCACCAAATATTGATTGCATGTGATATGGAATGGAACCAATCTTTGGTTTTAAAAAATTAACGATTGAAATTAAATAGAATGCAAGGTGGGGTCAATGCGCATGTGCAGAATCAGGTGGCAATCTGGTTAGAAATGAGAAACGACCATGTGCAGGCAACTGCCAAACGCACTCCTTTTTAGTTATGACTAATGAGCCTCGTCTCTTTGGAACAACGTACGACCTCATTTCTTCATTTCAACCCTTTAAATTATTGATATACATAAATATCAACACTCAAAATTTATTTAAATAAATTAATATTGTATGAAAAGGTAAATTTGTATTTGGTTTTGAATGGTAGAAGTTGGAATGATAGAAAATAGAGGAATTCTGATTTTACATTCGCTTTGACGAGTAGATTTTTTTTTTTGGGTATTAGGTGAGTGTTTGAATTGGTGGAGGCAAATAGTTTGATGAATTGATGTGAACATAGTATATATATAGTATGTGGATTGGTTATCATCTTATTACTCCTCCAACGTGGATGGAACTCCAAATCTGATTGTCAGATTTAAAGAAATGGATCTGTCCTAGTCCTTGGAGGCTAAGTGGTTTGTATTTGATTTTAAAGGATCAAGATTGGTGACATATTTCAAAATGAAGAAAAAGAAAATGGTCCTATGAGGAGAGGTATTAATTATGATGTTAGGGCACCAAAAGTAAAAGTGACTACATTTACTAATTGTTGGGCTTGCAATGGAATTATGGAAAATTGAACTATACTGTTCAACTAGAGTCATTTCCTGAGAGTACCACCGGCGACTGTAAGGGTTAGGAAAAGAAATTCTGATACGAGAACCTTTGTTAGGTTACAAGACTTCATTTCAACCAAAATGAAAAACCCTATTGTCATTAAACAGTGACACCACAGGCTTGTTGAAGTTGAAAGATGTTTGTTTGTACTTTTATGTTCCTAACAATAAATACAGTAGAAAAACGTACTTTATGATCCACATTAAATAATTAGTGCAAAATCTATTTATGAGTTTGAAATTGGCAGCAACTCAGTAGTATTACAATAACCAAACAAGCAGAAACAAAGAAATTATCCAAAGCATCCATTAATTTATTTATGTATTTCATAATAGAGGTAGTTTCGACTGATCCCCCAATTTCAACAAACGACACTTCCTGGTCACTAAAATATATAACAAAATGAAGTCTTTATTCAATACTCACCACCATATATGGAGAGATGTTAGAAGTACACATTCCGAGTATTTCCAATCCCTCCCACCGTTCATCCATTGATAAGTTGCTCTTATACCTCTCAACTAGAGTTCTCAAAGCAGTATCTGCGGAGAATTGGGCCACCATATCATTTATATCTTATCATCTGCTGCTTGCAGAATTTTATAAGCAGCAATCTATAGGCAGACATTTGGAAAGTTATATAGCATACTAAACCAAGTTTATTTCACCAAAACTCCTCAAGATAGATAGCCTCAAAAATCAACAGATCATCTTTATTTAGGCCTTCTATCTCCATCCCAAAGTGACTGGTTAAGGCATTTACTCCCTTACAAATTCCGCATCTCATAAGATTGATTGATTTCCTCAATCTTCCTCTACAAATCTGGCTAAATCTGCAAAATTAACAATACGCCCCACTTTTGTTGAGATAAACAGGAAACTATATATTCATGACAAGAGTGGATGAAATACAGAGTGGCTTCCATTAGCTAGAGTTAC
Source organism: Gossypium sturtianum (assembly GCA_025698515.1). Classification (NCBI taxonomy): domain Eukaryota; kingdom Viridiplantae; phylum Streptophyta; class Magnoliopsida; order Malvales; family Malvaceae; genus Gossypium; species Gossypium sturtianum. The sequence goes on from CM046955.1 coordinate 166,559,979, forward strand.
TAGGAAATGATCTACAATAAGATCACCAAGTGCATACAAACAAGCACACAGAGAAAGTAATCATGGAATGAAAAAGGAAAATAATAGTGAATACTCACTTGTTTAGCAGCAAGTGCCTGCTGGAAGCCAATGCTTCCCATGCTCCATCAAAAACTCAACACTGACAGTGCCTCAAAGTTGGACTTGAACTTGGCAGGCAAATGGAAGCAATACATTCACAGTAACCATTCTCAAGAACCTTGAGAACAAAAACAAATCTAGATGAACAGGTTATGTGAAAAGGACTTTAGAAAGCATTAGAATCAAATTACAAAACCAAGAGGTGGAAAATGAGTGAAGTTCCTACTCACCAGCTACACTTGCATATTGATTTCACACAAAATAAGGACCTGTCCAGGCTGATTGTCCTGGATACTGCACAGGCAGTGAGCTAAACTGCTGGTTCCCATTCACAAGTTGCAGTTGATGCAATTTCTGTTCATGATGATGCTCAAGAGTATTGTAGTCCCGCCAGCCTTTATCCTTTTCCATATGAAACTGCACTGCAGGAGCTTGCTTTCCAGGGAAAGGAAAGCTTACCGTTCCAGTGAAGCCATTGCTTCTGTTATTTACATGTTGGGGATCAGCATGAGATGAATAATAGAGAGAACTCTCACGCGTAGAGCCTTCTAATGATGATGCCAACTGATGTCCATCCAACCAACTATAATCATCCATCAGAGGGTTCCTCAATTCTACAGCAGAAACAGATTCATTCAGCGCCTTTAGAGGAACAGGGCTAAAACCCGGTGGCGGACCAAGATGCCTGACCGGGCGGCTAATAGGATTCCTCTGCATTGCAACTAGTGAAGCTGAGGTAGTTCTAGCAGCCAAATCATCACCAGTAAATTCAGATGACACAATAGCATTAATTCTGGATGGCATCACAGTTTCTGAAATTTTTGTCCGACTGCAGTACATACCACTAGCATGAACATTGATGGGCTGTTGGATAGCAACTGAATGAGCAGCAGGATGAGAAAAGCCTAAATTATCTTCCATCTGACTCTTAGTTAAATGCCCATTCTCCAACATTTTCAAACTTTTTAAGCTATTAGCCAGAGAAGTAGCTTCTTCTACTGACCACCTAGATCCATGCATCTGAACAGGCTGCAGATGCTGAGGGAGAAAACTACCAACAGATACAGGCAGTGGATGACTAGCATCAAATGTGGCATGCTGGTGAAGACTATCATAAGGAGCAGGCATAGTGCTGCCATAAAATTTGAGATCACCAGCAGAACTACTTTGATCAAGCTTCAAAATATCACAGGGGGGATGATTGTGATCCATCACCTCAGTTCTCTTCTCACTCATAGCCGGCTGGAAAACAATCACTTCATCATCATCGCCATCTTCTTCACCAACCGTTCTAGGTTGTGGGATTGGCTGAACATTTCCAATATTAGTTATATTCTCAGAGGGGGTTTCATGCGCCACACTATTTGTTACCACAGGGGTAGCGGAGCTCACTGTGACATCTGCAAATGGCTCAACACCAATAAGAAATTTCTTAGCTTTTGAATCAAAACAAACAGTTTTCTGATCAACCCTAATGACATTAGCTAGAGCCTTCCCAGCGGCCAAAATTCTCTTGACACGGGCTTTCCTTTCCTTATTGCCATCGCTTACAAAGGAACATTTCCTTGAGAAGTCCAAAATGGAGTGTGCAGGAGCAAGAGGCAAAAACCCTCGCAACTCAAAGTCCTCCCACAATGCAAGACGGTTTTCAGTCTCTCCTTCATACCTACTCATATTGAAAAAGCAGGTCTCATCTTCATCATCATCCATGCACTTTGGCCTAATTGACAAAATCTTATTCAGCAATGACACACAATGTTTCCAGAAAAGAGATCTAGTAATTGACTGTTTCTCATCAACGTCACTACTAGCAGCTGCAATATCAGGGCAACAAGCTAGCCATTCTAAAAAAACCAAAATAGAAGGTAAAGTGTAGCTTGAAGAAACATCCCGGAGCTGTGAACATCTCTCGGCTACATGTCCTATCAACTCAAAAACAGCAGTGAATGCATTCTGAAGCAGGGCAGCACGCTGTACAATTTCAGCATATGTTTGACCTTCACTCTCCCTCTTCAGATTGTGAACTGTAAATATGAGAATGGCAACCAGCCTAACAAGGAGAAGTGCATTCTCAGCAGCACCTGTGCCAAAATTCAGTTCCTCTTTTGGCCCAGAAGAGAGAAGTTCACATAAATCACGGCTAACCCGAGTAAGAACATCTGCAAAAGTCTCCAGGCTGCACAAAGTAAGCATTGATAAGGACACAACCCCCCAAAAAGACTAGGTCAATAACAAAAGTGAGAGGCCTTCTGAAAAAATATACCTTGTGCGTGTAAAAAGAATGCCATTAAGACGCACAAATCGAATGCAAAAGGACTTAAAAATATCCTGGACACCAGATACTTTCTCCTTAGCAGGGTTTGGTTCCATGTTGGCATCTTTAGATGCAAGCTTCGCTTTCAATTTCCCCCTGCCTTTTCCCGATAGCCGCACAGCAGGCTCCTTGAAGGGGGTCTTAACATCCCCATGGAGCTGCGAGTAATTATGGCGATTCTGCAAACGGTAATGCATATATTTAATACAATTTCCTAATCATATGCATGTTTCAATACTAGCATATAAATAAAAAACCCACTCGGAATCAGCTTTCAAGTCAGTATCATTTAATATTAAATAATTACACACACTTAACAATTATATAAAACTGGAAAACCCTAAAAGTTGAACTGCCATGTCAATAAACTAGCAGCATGCTCAAAGAAAATAAGATAAAAACTGTCATTGAACACAATTAAGAATTCTCACAGAACTCCATAATGGAAAGAATAAGATAACAGTTTATCATTATGACAAGTTGTAGCTTCTGCTAATCTATGGATATTAATGGGTAAGACAATATCTTCTACTACAGGCAACATTTTGTGTCAGCAACCTACGAAACCCCATTTCCAATCTTCATAAGAAACGTAATTAACTACAAAAGGAGGGATAAATAATTTCTTCCCATTAGACTGAAAGGTCTAGGCATCTGTTCTACAAAGAATCAGCACCTTCGCAGAATACCACCCAAGACATGGTTAAAGTTTACTTTACAATTATCCTCATTTTTCAAAAAAACCACAAGTACATATGAAGATGCACATAACAAAATGTTCATGCAAATCAACTTAGTCTAGATGTAACAAAATCACAAATTAAATGTCACCCATAATACATCCAAAAGGCCACCATGTCATTAATGTCCAAAACCCTAAACCCGAATAGAAACTAAAATTTGCACTCATACCTTCTCAAATGCTACAATCAAGTTATCCCTTGCAGTTGAAAAAGGGTTATCAACAGCTAAACTCCGGAAATACCGATAAATGGCCACCAGCTCATCTCCTGAATATGAAGCTAATATAGCAAGCTGAAATAAGGAGATAATTGACCATGTAAAAAATCAGAATCTTGTTTAACAGAAGAAATACAAAACAAGTGCAAAAAGATTATAAGGGCATAAAAGTTAAGAATACTCTATTAACCAGGAAAAGGATAAAACCTGATGATGCGGATTCCCACTTGATGGCCAAATTGATGCAGCTTGCAAGTAGTAACTCGAAGCAGCTGCATACTCGCGTGATTTAGAATCTCCATCTCCGTATAGTCCTTTGTACCGCACTAGGTCTCCCAAGTATATCAAACAACGGTGACAAGACACCAAACCCTTTTTTATATCGGCAGATTTCTTCCCATCTTTGCCCATAATAATTTGGCTTTCTGAATCATCAGAAAAATACCCAAATGGGAGTCCATACTTTGCTCTGATTTTCAAAATCAGATCATGATAAAATCCTGTTGCTTCCGAAAGGAAAGTCTTAAACTGCAGTCTTATTTTTGTAAGCCTGTCAGGTCGTGGAGGAACTTGCACACCCTGAGATGTGTTCGATCCTGAAGATGCTAAAGCAGCACTATGATGTGCCCTTAGTTCCTCAATCCGCTTGTAATGTAACTGCCATAAAGCATATTCAATATTGTGCTGCTCAGAAAAAGCATGGTCCTCAAGAATTATTGCCTCATAGTTCTCACGCATCTGCTGCCAGGCACTGGGATCTGAAGGTACCCGTGCCTGAGCTGATCTCCTACGATTATTTTCCAACTCTACATTCTGCAGAAAGTACCAAATATTACTTCATAAGTTCAGAACCTCCAAAGGAACCTTATTTCCTAAAGGGAAAAAAAAGAATACCTTTTCATAAAGACGCTGTGCATGCTCCCTGGATGGAGCAGACATTTTATCAATCTGCACTATCATCATCCATCTAAAATACTTCGTCAAAATGAAATAAACCTACAGAACTTACACATCATGAGCAACAAAAAATAAGCCATGTATCATTTGCTAAAGTGAATTCAAACAATTACAACTAAGCTGTAAGAAATAATAGAGGGAATACTCTGATCATCCCAAAAGTGAGTCTCTACTCTCTATGTTAATCAAACTGCAAAGAACTCCAATTAATAGAATCCCTAGAGTCAGATAACTAGATGCCTGTAGTTAAAAATTCTAACACTCGAGATATAAATAAGAAAACAATCACAGTGCCAATCTAAATGTAAAAAATATCTATACAACCATTAAGTGAAAACCTATTACCAAGATAGCCCAAAATAATCAGAGACGCCGGAGTCAACTCTGGCTAAATGCAAAAATGCTCTAAAAAGTACAATTATAAACTCTAATCCAGTATGACTTCCCTCATATTTCAGCTCTCAAATGGAAGTTTCATTCAGTCCCAAAACATACGAAAAGTTAAAATCCTTCCCAAACCATGTCTTAGATATCCTCACCTAATTACTTGAACAATAATAGAAAATTGTTGTAGAATCGCTGGATCAGATAATTCCAGAGCTGATCAATCCACCCTTACCTTAACATCCTAAAACTAATATTTACCTCATACTCGTATACCAACAAACAAACAAACAAACACATACATTGTTTCTGTTCTTGCAAATAGTTAGCAGACCCAAAAAAATTTAAAATTAATATCTGCAGATTTTTAATTACATTAAATAATTTTTTTTAAAAAAGAAGAGACTCAAAAAGCGAAGAGAAAGCGAATGAAAATCACCCCCTCTCTTATTAGCCCATCAACTTCGTACGTATAATATTGTGAAAACCAAACAAAAGAAAGGAAAAAGAAAAAACAAAGCTTTATTTTGTGTTACATTTACACCATCAGGTTTTTTCCCCCTTTCTTCCTTTCAATTCTTCCCAAGAAAAAAAATAAGAAAAATTACATTAATTACACATAATTTTTTTATTTCATACCCCAAAAAGAAAACCATCGGACCAGAAGATAACAAGGAGATGAATGCAGTAATATCAACCAATGCCCCCCAAGCCACCACAAAAGTATATCAAATCAGGAAAAAAATTAAAACTGAAATTTAAAAGGAAAAAAAAAAAGAACTGACCTGATGTGGAACAGATCTGAAGAGAAGCCTCGAATTAAAGCAACCGGAAAAGAATTTTGAGATGAATAAATAGGAATGGATTAGGGTTTGGTCGTTGGGAGAGAGAGAGAGGTGGTTTGTTTTGGGTCTAATTGGGGGATGAGATGAGCTTAGAATTTCAATATTTCCATGCGTTTTCTTTTCTCTTCTTTTCCATTTTATACTTTTCATTTATTTATTTATTTATTTATCCTTTCTAATTACATAGCTTAAAGGCGAAGACTAAAGTCACCTGTCCAAAACGGCACCTTTTTAGTAGCTGCTGCTTATTTCTCAAAACCAAATTAAGCCCATAGAATATATTTTAACAATTTCATCTAATTAAATAATATGAAAATGAATTTATGATAATTTCTTATTTGTATATTGTACTAAAAGATATGTTCAAAAATATAAATTAATATTATTAAAATGAAATCTTTATTATGTAGTTTTTCATTCATATCATGAATGTGTGATAAAAACATACATGCCCCATCCTATATTGCCATTAATGCCCCATCCTGTACTTTTAAAATATCATACATCTTTTTATCACAATATTAATTCTCCTTAATTAAATTTTGAACTTAATTATTTTATATTGTGTATTAAACAATTCAGTAAAAAAATTTATCTCTAAAATATTTTTTTTTTAATTTTTGAGTTAGGGTTAAAAAATTAAGGTTGAAGCTTTAAGATCAAAGTTTAATATTCATGATTAAGAATTAGAGTTTTAGGTTCGTAATTTAGGATCGAAGTTTAAGGATGAAGTTAAAGTTTTTAAGTTTAAATATTTTTTTTATTTTTTAATTATTTTTATTTTAAGACAAATTCATTAGAATTAGAAAAAGAAAAGTAGAAATTGAATAGGATTGGATGAGTGCAGTATAACAACTACAGGTTATGGTGTGACATCATACACTTTTAGGGTTAGAGATGAAGGTGAAGGCAAACAGTAGCCTTGGTCTCCTTCTCCAAATGTTAAATTTATTATATAATCCTTTTTAAAATTTATCAATTTATAAATTAATATAACAATAAAATTACACATTGGTCTTCAAAAAATTATTATTCATTTCTAACTACTTAAAGCAATTTTTTGGTTTCGCTCCTATTTAAGATTACCTTAATATAAGTTAATCTCATAATTAAAATAAAAACTATATTAAAATTTATCATTAAAAATTAGAATAAATACAATAAATGTAATAAATTATTTTTTTAGTGAAAAGTTAAATCTTAATTAACAACTTTAATTTAATTTGGTTTATACACGAGTCAATCAGACACTAATTAACTTGGAAAATAATTAAAAAATCTATTTAAAAAGTAACAAATATTATTATGGGGTATTTTTATCTTCTTCTTTTTTTATGTTTTTATATAAAATTCATAAAAATAATTTAAGCTCAATAATAAATCATCAAATAATGAGATTTAAACCTAAAATACGAATATCATTGACGTCTCAAATTTATTATTTCAATCAAAACCTCGTTTATTCTTTTTCATAAGGTTTTAAATATACTTTTACATTTTTTTCACCCACGAATATGCTATAATGAATTGTGAGAGAAATTTGTTACCCTGAATTGAGAAATTTTTTTTTAATTTATTTGTCTATTTATTCTTATTCCCTCGATTGTAGAATGTGAAAATTTAACTACTTTTTTATATATGAACCAAACAAGATTCCTTTATAATAAAAATGTAAAAAGACTTCTTGTTATAGAAAAATTAATAAAATAATAAATAAAAGAGGATGGAAAATACGAGAGAATTTCATTGTTTTATTTTCACTTACAAGGTGCTATTTATAAGCTCCTTTGCATTCAATTAATAAAGGTATTACATTTAATGAATTAAAGTTTCTTAATTACTCTATTTAATAATCTCCTGATTATAAATTAAGTAAAGAGTTTTATCTCATTACTTTAATATGCTTAAAAGGGGGTTATGACATCCATTTAATTTACAACACTCCCCCTTGGATGTCTTTTAAATAAGAATGTGCCTCATTAAAACATTTATTAGGAAAAACCCTGTGGGATAAAAACCTAATGAAGGAAAAAGAGTACACAATCTCCTATTACAAGTTGCCTCGTTAAAAACCTTTACCAAGAAAACCCAGTGGGACAAAATATTGGTTAAAGGAAAAGAGTACAACATGTTTTAGACTCCCCCTAATGGCGACATCACATTATATCTTTGAGTGGATGCATTCCAATCTTGTTTCGTAGTCTTTCAAATGTTGAAGTTGGCAATGCCTTGGTAAAAAGATATGCTAAATTATCACTAGAACGAATTTGTTGAACTTCTATGTCACCTTTCTTCTCAAGATCATGAGTAAAGAATAATTTTGGTGAAATATGTTTCGTTCTGTCACCTTTGATATAACCACCCTTTAATTGAGCTATACATGCTGCATTATCTTCGTATAAGATAGTTGGCATATTTTCTTGTAAAGGCAAATTACATATCTTCTGGATATGTTGCGTTAATAACCTTAGCCAAACACACTCTCGGCTTGCCTCATGCATTGCAATTATTTCAGCATGATTTGAAGAGGCAGCAGTTAATGTTTACTTTGTCGAACGCCATAATATGGAAGTACCTCCATATGTAAATAAATATCCCGTTTGAGATTGACCTTTATGTGGATCCGATAAATATCCAGCATCAGCATAACTAACTAATAGGGATTTTGAATCATTTGAATAAAATAACCCCATATCAATGGTCCCTCTAAGATATCTAAATACATGTTTAATTCCATTCTAATGTCTACATGTTGGAGAAGAACTAAATCTTGGTAACAAGTTTACAACAAAAGCTATATCAGGTCTTGTGTTGTTTGCAAGATACATCAATGCTCCTATGGCACTTAGATATGGTACTTCAGGACCAAGAAACTCTTCATTATTCTCACAAGGACTAAATTGATCTTTATTCACATCTAACGATCGTACAACCATCGGGGTACTCAATGGATGTGCTTTATCCATATAAAATTTATTTAAGATCTTTTTCGTACAAGTTGACTGATGGACATGAATTCCATCTTTTAAATGCTAGATCTGCAAGCCAAGACAAAACTTTTTTTTTCAAGATCTTTCATCTCAAATTCTTTCTTTAAATAATTTACTGCATTTTGAAGCTCTTCAGGAGTTCCAATAATATTTAGATCATCAATATAAATAGCAATTATCACAAATTTGATTCAGACCTTTTTATAAAAACACATGGGCAGATTGGATCATTTTTATAACCTTATTTGAACAAATATTCACTAAGACGATTGTACCACATACGTCCAGATTGTTTTAATCCATATAAACTTTTCTTTAATCTGATTGAGTAATTTTCCCGAGAAACTCTATATCCTTCAGGGATTTTAAATCCTTCTGGGATTTTCATATAAATTTCACTATCAAGTGTACCATATAAATATGCTGTAACAACATCCATTAGACGCATGTCAAGATTTTCACATACTGCCAGACTAATAAGGTATCTAAACGTGATTGCATCCACCACAGGAGAATATGTCTCTTCATAATCAATGCCGGGTCTTTGCGAAAATCCTTGTGCTATAAGTCGTGATTTATATGTTACGACTTCATTTTTCTCATTTCGTTTTCGCATAAATATCCATTTATATCCTACCGGCTTTACATATTTAGGTGTTTGGACTATAGGTCCAAAAACCTCGCGTTTAAAAGTGAATTTAATTACTCGCTTGAATTGCGTCTTTTCCATTTTGGCCAATCTTTTCTATTTCTACATTCCTCAATAGATTTAGGCTCAAGATCCTCATTTTCTTTTGCTATTTCAATAGCAACATTATAAGCAAAATTGTTGTCGGCAACTATATTTTTTCGGTTCCATCTTTTTCCTGAAGTAATATAACTTATTGAGATTTATTCGTTATCACCATTTTCAGGTACCTGAACCTCTTCTGGGGATTTTTGATTAGTTATATCTTTGGCCTCTTCTGGGGCACTTGCCTCCACAATATTATCATCTTGAATAATTGATCCTTTCTTTTTACGAGGATTTTTATCTTTGGAACCGATTGGCCTTCCACGCTTCAGACATGGATTACTTTCTTTTGCACTAACAATTTGCCCTATTGGGATATCAATTCGTATTGAAGCATTTTCAGCTGGTATGTGAGGTTTTGTAATTATCTTTAGGTCAGTAAATGAATCTGGCAGTTGATTGGCAATGTTTTGCAAATGTATGATCCTTTGAACTTCTTGTTCACATTGACTTGTGCGATGATCTAATTGAGGTAATGATGATCCATTCCATGTAATTCCTTTTACCAGTTGTATTTTCTCTCCCCCTAATGTTGGGAATGTTGTTTCATCAAAATGACAATCAATGAATCGTGCAGTTAATAAATCATCAGTTAATGGTTCAACATATTTAATTATAGAAGGAGATTCATAATCAACATATATTCCCAACCTCCTTTGAGGACCCATCTTTGTGCGTTGTGGTAGAGCAATTGGAACATATACTGCACATCTAAAAATTCTAAGATGGGAAATATTTGGCTCCTGACCAAAAGCCAATTGTAATGGGGAGTACTTATTATAACTTGTTGGCCTTAAGCGCACGAGTGCTGCTGCATGCAAAATAGCATATCCCCAAGCTGTAATAGGGAGTTTTGTTCTCATAAGCAATGGTCGAGCTATTAGTTGAAGGCGTTTGATAAACGATTCAGCTAAACCATTTTGTGTATGAACATGAGCTACAGGATGTTCAACTTTTATCCCAATTGACATACAATAATCATTAAAAGCTTAGGATGTAAACTCACCAGCATTATCAAGACGAATAGTTTTGATTGCATAATCTGGAAATTGTGCTCTTAATCGAATTATTTGAGCAAGTAGTCTTGAAAACGCCAGGTTGCGAGTCAATAATAAACGCACATGTGACCACCTACTAGATGCATCTATTAATACCATAAAATATCTGAATGGTCCACATGGTGGATGAATAGGCCCACATATATCACCTTGAATACGTTCCAGAAATGCGAAAGATTCAATCCCAACTTTAGCTGGTGATGGTCTAATAATCAATTTTCCTTGAGAACAAGCGACACAAGATAAATCCTTGAATTCAAGAATCTTTTGGTTCTTTAATGGGTGTCCAATTGAATTCTCGATGATTCTTCGCATCATAATAGATCTGAGATGGCCTAATCGGTTATGCCAAATAGTAAAAGTATGTGGTTCTACAAACTTCTGGTTTGTAGTAACATGTGATTCAATTGCACTAATATGTGTATAATATAAACCTGATGAAAAAGCAGGTAGCCTTTCCAAAACATATTTCTTTCCACATTCAACATTTGTAATATATAGATATTCAATATTTTTCTCATTCATAGTCTCAATATGATATCCATTAAGACGAATATCTTTAAAACTCAATAAATTTCTTTGAGACTTAGTGGAATATAAAGCATCATCAATGACAAATTTTGTACCTTTAGGTAATAATATAATAGCTCTTCCAGAGCCTTCAATAAGTTTTGAACTACCCGATATTGTATTAACATGGGCATTACTCATTGTCAAATGAGAAAAATATTTTTATCTTTGAGTATCGTATGTGTTGTAGCACTATCTCGCAAAGACACACGTCTCCATTGATTTTGGGTCCATCGAAATTTTGTTAAATATTCATATTCTTAATAAAAATAAACAAAATATAATATGAGAAACATTGCAAATATTTATTAAATATATAAATTATTCTTTATGCAAGAAAATAAAATATACTTAAAACAATATAAAAATGTCAAAATAGTATCAATTTTTCTAATGATTCTCAAAGAAATCTGCCACATCTAGGTGAGTTATATTATTAAAGTCGTTAAATTTATCACCCTCGTAGGCATGGTCAGTTTTAGTATTATAGTGAATATCTTCATATTTTGCCTCCATTCATCATTAATGGATGCTTGATAAATTTGTCTCCATATTTTTCTCATTCATAGTCTCAATATGATATCCATTAAGACGAATATCTTTAAAACTCAATAAATTTCTTTGAGACTTAGTGGAATATAAAGCATCATCAATGACAAATTTTGTACCTTTAGGTAATAATATAATAGCTCTTCCAGAGCCTTCAATAAGTTTTGAACTACCCGATATTGTATTAACATGGGCATTACTCATTGTCAAATGAGAAAAATATTTTTTATCTTTGAGTATCGTATGTGTTGTAGCACTATCTGCAAGACACACGTCTCCATTGATTTTGGGTCCATCGAAATTTTGTTAAATATTCATATTCTTAATAAAAATAAACAAAATATAATATGAGAAACATTGCAAATATTTATTAAATATATAAATTATTCTTTATGCAAGAAAATAAAATATACTTAAAACAATATAAAAATGTCAAAATAGTATCAATTTTTCTAATGATTCTCAAAGAAATCTGCCACATCTAGGTGAGTTATATTATTAAAGTCGTTAAATTTATCACCCTCGTAGGCATGGTCAGTTTTAGTATTATAGTGAATATCTTCATATTTTGCCTCCATTCATCATTTTGGGATATAAAATTTGTCTCCATATGCTTTCCCTTTCTTTTTAATGGATGCTTGATAAAGTTTCACTAAATGCTCAGACGTACGACAGGTACGTGACCAATGCCCCTTCATACCACATCGGTAGCATATATTCTCAACAGTCTTTGAAGGATTATTTTGACCACTTCTTTCTTGTCTTTCATTGTTATTCTTTTTCTGGTGGTTAGAAGTATCATTGTTATGACCACCATGATAACGATTACTAATACGTCATCGACCACGTCCCCCACTACGTCCACGACCACGGCCGCGACTTCTATATTTTCTATTTTCATAATTATTGTGTACTTTGCTACATTCACTTCGAGGAATGATGCGTAAACCAGTGGGACGAATTCCATGATTTTTCATCAATAGCTCATTATTTTGTTCAGCCACCAAAAGGCATGAAATCAATTCAGAATACCTTTTAAAACCTTTTTCACGGTATTACTGCTGCAGGAGCACATTAGTAACGTGAAAGGTTGAAAATGTTTTCTCTAACAAGTCCTCATCAGTTATGTTTTCTCCACATAATTTTAGTTGAGAACTAATTTTGAAAAGTTCTGAATTGTATTCACTTACAGTCTTAAAATCTTGTAACCGTAAGTGCATCCAATCATAATGAGCTTTAGGGAGTATAACAGTTTTCTGATGGTCAAATCGTTCTTTCAAATTTTTCCACAACTCAAGAGGGTCTTTCACAGTGAGATATTCCACTTTTAATCCTTCATGCAGATGATGACGGATGAAAATAATTGCTTTTGCCTTGTCTTGATTAGATGCTTCTTTATCTGCTAATATAGTATTTCCTAGACCTTTAGCATCTAGGTGAATTTCAGCATCTAACACCCATGACAAATAATTCTTGCCTAAGATGTCTAAAGCCGCAAATTCAAGTTTGGCAAGATTGGACATTATAATCACTTGAATCAAAATACAAAAAAATATTAGTAAAATAATAAGTATTCTCAATCGTGAAATAATTCAATTATATATACCAAATTTGCTAAATAATAATATGTATGTCAAATATTGGCATAAAGAGGAATAGTCATAATAATAACTTAACACAAATTAAATTAATTGAAAAATCTTTTAAAAAAACATGTATATATAATTATCATTATTAGATTTTAGTTGTAAAAATAAATGTGCAAATGTTACCCAAAGTAAATATTTCATCTAGAAAATAAAATAAAAGAATTATGAAAATACTTATACCGTATATAGTTTAACGGGAGTTATACGGGCAAATTATATAAAGTCGAAATGACGTGAACTTCACTATGAACTCGTAGAAGAAGCTCGTCTTTAACGTGTGTTATAGAAAAATTAAATAAACAATAAATAAAAGAGGATGGAAAATACGAGAGAATTTCATTGTTTTATTTTCACTTACAAGGTGCTATTTATAAGCTCCTTTACATTCAATTAATAAATGTATTACATTTAATGAATTAAAGTTTCTTAATTACTCTATTTAATAATCTCCTGATTATAAATTAAGTAAAGAGTTTTATTTCATTACTTTAATATGCTTAAAGGGGGGTTATGACATCCATTTAATTTACAACACTTCTAATTTTATATTTCTATTATTAGTTTATATTTATTTATTAATCAAATTTGATATTTGATTCACCTTTAAGGCACCAATATTACATAGAATAAATTATTAAAAAAATGTGTATAAATATTATCTTTAAAAAGTACAAGAAAATACTATATACAAGAGTTATTAATTAAAAATATAATAGAAAATATGTAATAATTTAATGATTTTAGGTGAACTGAATTTATTTTTTATGTTAAATGAATGGCCATTCGATCAGTTTCACTTTACACTTGGTTAGGCTTAGGTATCCATAAATAACCAAAATTTTACTTTAAAATATGTATTATAGAAAAATTCGTATTAGTATCTTGAGACATCACGAGGAACATGTCTTGAGAACTTTAGAATAAAAGTAACCACTTCAAATATTTTTAGGTATAAATCTTTAGATTTATCACTGTTGGATGGTAAGCAATAGATACAAAGAGAAAGCAATTGGATGCGCTTTGTTTGCAATTTATTGGCTACAAAAAGATAGACCGGACAGTGCTTTGTGGTGCAATTGATGATGCAACCAAGTGCAGATGTATCCAAATACATCACTTGCATGAGTGATCATGCAGTTTGCCATTACTTAATTAAAATTGCCAAATGTGTGACACACTTTTAAAGTTCTGTATGATGAATATAAAGTTAGAAATATTGTTTTTAAAGATCAAAAGACGTTAAATTGTAATTTTATTATTGTGTCCACGTAAAAATTTATAAACCTTTTAAAAAATATTTTTTCTTGAGGGATCAAAATTGAGTTTTAACGATTTTAAAAAATAATACTTGAGATTTTATAAATTTGGAATGGAAAACAATTTCTCATTTTGGGGTCAAGGCTCCTGCTGCCCCTGTCAACTTAAGTCTTACCACCTCCTACTCTGTTGAAGAAAAAAAAAGTAATATAACTTAGGAAAATTATAATAAAAATGTAGAAAACTTGGAAAGGTAACACATATTCTTCCACGTGTTAAACTTGCCAAAGTATAATTTTTTTTTATTAATTTAAAAGGCTAAAATAACAAAATTTTCATCCCTAAATCTGCCTCTGCAAGTGATAAAATTGAATTGAAGTTGTTAAAATAATAATTTATCCAATATTAGTTAATAAGAAGCTAAGTTTAACTTTATTTCTGGTTTTTGTTAGTAACAGACTTGCATTCTTAAATTGCTTATGGATGACAATACTGCAAAGACGTTTACCCCCCTTCAATTGTTTCTTTGAATTACTTATTTTTCGGGTCGGTACCTTGCAATTTTAGAAAACTGGAGGATGAAATTTATAGTTAACTGCTGCTACATCTTCTCACCTATTTTTTAACTCTAAATCGTTCTCAAACATCACAACTTACCTCTTTAGGCCTGTTCTGCAGTGCTTAAAAAAATCACTTCTAGCTCTAAAAGCACTTTTGGAAGAAAATCTATGCTAAACAAGCTGCTTTTGGCTGAAATTTTCAAAAGCACTTCTGAAAAAGAGAAGCTAAAATTTTTAGCTTTTCCTCTCCCAAAAGCACTTTTAGTGCTTAATTACTTTTTCACCCATCTAATAACATAGTATTTTCCCTTTTTTCTCTTGGTGCTTAATTACAGATGTGTTAAAATTATTAATTAAAAATAAAAAAATATTTTTTTAAAATACTAATTACAAATATTTAATGGTTATATTTAAAATATAGTTTATATATTCTAATTAAATTTTATAAATAATTAATATTTATTGCTTAAAAATATTTAAAATTTATATTTCATATATTAAAATATTAACAAGTTATAATAAGTTTTTTATATTTTTACTAAAATATAATAATATTAACTAATTTAAATATTATTTAAATGCATATTTATTACTTGATAATAACATGTCTAAAATAGACATTTTATTTTTCAAAAGCACTTTTTAACAGCAATGCTAAACACTCAAATTTTAAACCAAACTTTTCAAAAGCACTTCTCAAAAGCACTGAAACACCCCACACCCGGCCCACGAGCTTGAACCGGATCTGGTATGTTCCTTAAATAAATCGGTTTTCAATGTTCTAAATGACTTAGAGAAAATTTGTGTAATTTTAAAAAAATTGTTTTGGGTTGGGCTTAATTTGAAACCTATTTAATAAATTCTGGAAATCCAACTTAAATAAGGTGACAAAATAATTTTTGGGTTTATTATTTTAAAAGAAATAAATTTACTTATCTTTAATCAAACATAATTTGTATCATATTTAAATAAAAATAAACAGAAATAAAGAAAATCCAACTGGCCTTATGGCCTTATTACATCATTCAAACCCAAAATAAAGTACTAAAATTTCATAAAGTCCAAATTCCAAATAATTTCTTCAAGCGATGCATGGCCACCTTTAGCTCCTGCCGACCCGGTCCATTACTGCTCATCACCTGAAAAATAATTCCCCAACGAGGGTGAGTCAACAGACTCAATGTGTACATAGTACTAATTTCCAACAAATCGGGCATACAAGTCATATCAATATCATGTTCATACAAAATAAAGGATGATGCAACCCAAATCCAAACCTATTTGTCCATCCGCTACACACCACCCGTACCAACCCTGCACACCGCGGGGACTACTAAGTCGACCCTCCATCCGCTACACACCATCGAAGCTGCGCCAGCTGCGATCGACGTGCTCATCGCCCACTTATGTTGTGTCATTAGACATCAGATTCACCGGATGTAACCGGGTTACCACTTTTCACTTTATGTGACCGTAGTCACCACTTTACGTTGGTGAGACCGTAGTCATCACCTTCACTTTCTTCCTCCACAAATATCCCGAATGCCCCAATTATTTCATAACATATTTCACATACTTAATTTTCATTCATGTTACTAATCACATGTTCAAAATATATCACATTCACAATCCTATCAAAAGTAGGAAACGTGCACTGGTACTCCTTACCACATTTGTGGTGCTTAGCCACATTCACATACTGTTACATATTTATATATTTAATGATTGCCATGCAATTTATTGAAAGTTAGTAAGAGTACACACCTTTTTCGCTTAATAGTTTCCGTGAATTCCAGTAGAGCGATCTACCGATCTAGATCTTTCACTCCTATATTCGGCCATTAATTAAAACATATAAATAGACCTATTTGGTCTTAAAGCCAAATCCTACTAGAAGTAGAATTACTTACCTAGTTGCCGAATTGATTTAATCAAGTCCCAACAGCTTGCTAGAATTCCTCTTCCTTGAAATCGGCTAATACTAGGTATGTAACCATGTCGGTTTTCGGTTTTTGAAATAATGGAAAACACTTAAACAAATTATGCCTTGGCCGAATATCCCTTACCTTATGATGGGATTCCAAATCAAGAGGATTCCTTTATAAGCTCTGTTGAAATCCTATAACTCCGTGTTAGATTAGATCTAACTTTGAAAACGTGAATCATAATCTTTAACCACATATTTATATTTATAATCCTTACCTTAGATCCTTAGATTTCCCGAAAGATCCCCTTTTGATGTTGTGGATGATTGCCCTCTTTCTTAGAATCCACAAAGATTCAAATTAACAAAGAGAACGGAGAAGAAAATAGAAGAAAAAGAGAGGATTTTGCTTAATGAAAATTCGGCAGAGAGGGGTTTTGCCTAGGAGAATTTCAGTGAGAGAGGAAGAGGGAGCAAATATTGATGAGTAGCCCTCCTGTCCTCCTTTTATAGCCAAAGTTATCACCCTAGAGTCCTTTACTTGGCCACCACTCCTCTTTTGATAATATTATCTCTTTTATTTAAAAGATAAAAGCCTTTAATCCATCAATTATCTCCTCAATTATCTCATTAGAAAATAATCCTTTATTTATCTCTTATTATTCACATATTTATGTGAATAAAACTCCTTTATTTATCTCTTATTATTCACATATTTATGTGAATAAAACTCCTTTATTTATCTCTTATTATTCATATATTTATGTGAATAAAACTCCTTTATTTCTCTCATATATCCAAGTTTCCCGAAATGTTCAAGTTTCCATTTTTGGATCATTTCCAAAAATGTTTAGGTTTCCAAAAATGTCTAAGTTTCCAAAAATGTCCATTTCCATTTCCATTTTCATTTCCATCTCCATTTTCATTTCCATTTTCATTTTCATTTCCATTTTCATTCATTTCTAGGTTTCCAAAAGTATCAAAAATTTATTCATAATACTTAAGACTTGTCATTTCATACAATTGATCTGAAAAATGCATAGGCCCTTCCTAGGATGTTACAAGCACTTTTTCACAATATTTTTCAAAAGCATTGCCAAACTAACCCTTAATTCTAATTTTTGCTTAACAACTTGCAACTTGTTAGCAATAATTTTGCATTTCTTATAGATTGGTGCCTTTTTTTTTTTTTTTGGTGAATAAAAAGACAACTTAGAAACTTCTAAGAGTCATAAAACACTTTATCTTGTTGGAGAGCCATAGCCACCACATCAGGCGGTACTTCAAAAATCCGGAGAGAAGTCTGCCAAGAGAGTCCCATCTTCGCCATTTGGTCTGCGATTGAATTGCGCTCCCTTGGAACATGCTTAATTTCCCAATGACCTTCAGAATGTAACAGTCTTTTAATTCTTCTGAGCATTGTACTTTCAGAGTCCATAATATCCTTCGTGGACAAGGCCTTAACCACTTCAAGATTGTCAGTCTGGATCTTGACCTTCTTGTACCCTTTAATCAATAAAATGAGTACCCCATCCAGGATACCCCACAGTTCTGCTTCCATAGGTGAGCAGCTTCCCAAGTAATGCATGAATCCTAATATCCAATTACCATTCTGATCATGAACCACACCACCTGCTGAAGCATTTCCGGATGCTCTAGCCATTGCTCCGTCAGAGGATAAATGAACCCAGTTGTCAGAACAATGTTGTTTATTCCTTGAATAAATAGCTGTAACCTTAGAAACGGTGATGAGGTTCTTAAAACTTTGTGCCCAACTGAGAGATGTTTTAATGAGTTCAATAGACGTCCAATCAATGCTTTGAAAGATAAAGAGGTTCCTGTTCTTCCAAATTCTCCATGCTATGATCCCAAAAAGGCATGACCAAGTAATTTCCTTATCCTGCAATTTCAGATAACAGCAAAGGTTAGATGTTAACCAAGTTTGTAAAGGTTCAGAAAAAAACCTGGATTGTTCCTCTGGAGGGACTACAAGCATCCATGCTTCCTTGGCCGTCGTACAATCACGAAGAACGTGCATGGTGTCTTCACAATCATGGCCACATCTCGGACATGCACTACTTTGTCCAATTCCTCTCCTGGTCCTCTCTGAATTAGTTAAGAGCCTCTGATTCGCCACAATCCAAAGAAAAAATCAGACTCTATGAGGTCCTTGATATCTCCAAATGGGTTTCCATATGTCATTTTTAGGCCTCCAAGAGCTTTCCTTTAAAGCCCAATAAGCACTACGGGTAGAGAAGGACCCTGACCCAGAACGAGCCCAAATGATTCTGTCTTCCCCACCAGCAGTGTGTGGCGGAGGAATGCTTACAATGCGCTTTATCATGGCATCAGGTAGCCAAATGCGGAGCATATCTATATTCCATGATCCATCTGGGAGCACCCATTCCTTCAAGGTGCTATCCAAGTTAAGTCTCTCATGATCAGAAACGTAAGAGAGCAGAGGCCCAACATCAGGAATCCAATTATCTTTCCACCCACAAATTGTAGCTCCATCCCCAACAGACCACATGAGGTTCTCACGAAGTAGAGGCCACACCTTAGAGAGAGATTTCCAGAGATGAGAGCAATGACTTTTGAGAATAGACTCAGGAAGCTGAGCCTTCTAGCCATATTTTGATCGAAGCACTTGGACCCATAAGGCATCCTTTCGAGAAACAAGATTAAAACCTATTTTCATAAGAAAGGAATTGTTGTGGTCTTGGAGATGTCTTAGCCCGAGCCCTCCACATCTCCTGGGCTGACAAATGGACTCCCATCCAACTAAGGCTAGTTTTGGATTACCAACTGAACTTCCCCAAATAAACTGTCTAGCAATCCTTTCAATCTCATCACATACCCCTTTCAGAATTGCCATGGTCTGCATGAAGTAACTGGGAATAGCCAAAAGAACCGATTGAGCGAGGCACCCCCAAGTATCTTCCTAGATTACGAACCTTCTGAAAACCAAAAAGTTGACTAATCTGATCACTTAACCTTGTATCCACTCCCTTTGAGAAAAAAGATTGGTGCCTTTTGTTTTTACTTATGTCACACTATCTTCAGAGGCAAACATGATTTAGATTAGAATATTTATGGAAAAAAAAAGGAAAAAGGAAATTTTCTAAGTTTCATTGATAGGATCGGCAAAATTAATGATAAATGCTAATTTTAAAAAAAAAAATTTAGGGAAGCAAGTCATTTTTATTGATATTTAGGAAAAAACTGAAAAGCATTTTATACTAAGCACGTTTGTGCTTTTCACTCCTTTAACTTAAATTCGAGTTTTCTCTCATGTTTGTTTTATTTTATTTCTAAAGTATGTTGTTTTAAGTTTTATTTTTAAAAATTTTTAATTAATAGTTTTTATTATTATAAATAAACATGTTATTCTCATGTTTTTAATTAACAGACATGTTTTCAAATTTTTTATTTTTATTTTTTATTTTTTTATAAACAAAATAATAAATATGCAATTATTTATTATTATGTTAAATATATATATATATTTTTAAGAATAATATATTTCTTATATATATATATATCATTTAGAAGTGCTTAAGTTTCACTACTAAATCCTAATTTGATTTGCATTGACATCCTTATTGATTTTGGAGAAGCAACCTCAAAATGTAAGGGGATAAAAGAAAAACACAAGGGATGTGTGGTAATGGTTACGATAGTGAAGGGTGTAATTGAGACAGAGCATTTTATCACGTTATCTCTTGGCATTGCTTTCTCAACCTCATGATTCCCCATCTCACTTTCACCCCTTCGGTCCTTCAATTTTTGCTACGTTTCTCACACTCCCACTCTCATTTTCCATTTTCTTAGCTACGCCCTCCGTTTCCTTCCATTTCTGGTTTTCAGATCTGGGATAATCATCTCATATACAAATATGCTTTATGTAAGTACCCTCAGTTTTTGATAGAAAAAGAAAAGAAAAGAGAGAAGAGAACAAATATATTGATATTCGTTTTTCGTCTTTTGTTGGTATGTTCTATAAACTGAATTATAATAATCAAAAGAGACTCATCATTTCAATTTCCAAATTTAATTATTTTGGTAAAATTACTTGTACATATAGTAATATTTATAAGAGTAGAAGATGATATGTATAACTATACAAATAAATCAGATAAATTAATTGACCAAATTGAAATGATAAAACTATTGGTAGGTGTAAAAATGCATAAGATTAAGCTTTTCTGGGGTGGGAAGAAAATTCCCCCGAAAATAGAGGACCGTAGATACAAAAAGAGTAAATAAATAAATAAAAAAGACAATTGTGTGGAAACGGAAGGCAAGAGGTGGATGCATTCCAAGTCAGTAAGATAGACAGGCGCAAGATTCCAAATACCTTCTCTCTTATCTGCCACTTAGGAGCCACGCCTACGTTGAGTGCTTCTCCCGCTCTCTTATAAAACTCCAAATATGTTTTCAAAGGCAATCAGCAGCCTGCAACTCTTCTCTTCATCCTTTTTCATTGGAAGCTTCTCTTCCAAAGGTATGGCTATGGTTTTTATTATTAGTTTCAGTTCTCTTTTTTGCTCACATATCATGACGATTACGTTTCAGTTAAGTTTTGGAAGCAATAAATTTATGAGCAAAGATATCTTCATAAAAGGGTTGGTGTTTCTATACTTAGAAATCGAGAAAGTTATGGGAAATATTATCACCCTTTGTTTACCAATCAATTACTCAACTTTGCTCTTTTATATTATCTATTTGATTGAAACAGAAATAATCAGTTCTCGTTTCCTTTAATCAGTTCTCGAAGGAGTAAGTGTATAGAAATTTTGATTCTATTATAACTTGTAAATCGTACTAAACTAAGAACATATCTACAATGCAATTTAAGTCCCTGTAAGCCTTAAAATTTAAAATAATGGTAAAAGATATAATAAGAGGCCCATCTTTTTGGTATCCTAATAGATGTTTGGTTATTTGGTTTTCCCTCCCCACGTATTTCCTTAATAGCCAGAGTAATGAAATCGAGAGTGGTAGAGTGCTGTTAGTAACCAATCACTCCATAAATGTACATTACAGTCTAATGTATTTATAGGGTTTGAAGCTTAGAGAGTATGGGATTGCAGAGTAATTCATTATTTGTGATTTTGTTTTTAATGTTGCAAGCTTAGAGTGATCAGTGATATTTGTTGGAGGGAGAAAAGATGGACTATGTGTACGGACCAGGAAAGAACCATCTCTTTGTTCCAGGGCCGGTTAACATCCCGGAACCAGTTCTTCGAGCCATGAACAGGAACAATGAGGATTACCGTTCCCCTGCCATCCCTGCCATGACAAAAACTCTTCTTGAAGATGTCAAGAAAATTTTCAAGACTACTACTGGAACTCCCTTTTTGATTCCAACTACAGGTAATCCATGTTTTAACAAGTTTTCATTTATCCATCTCAGGTTAAGATTAGCCGACTTGAAAACTAAAACATATGAAAAGTGTTGTTTGCCAATGATGTCCTTTTTGAATCATATCATTAATCACAAGTAGTATCTTACTTGTTTGGTATTGGTTTATGAATATAATGTTGCTGTTTGAAGTCAGGAACTGGTGCATGGGAGAGTGCACTCACTAATACCCTGTCCCCTGGAGATCGAACTGTATCTTTTCTAATTGGACAATTCAGTCTGCTGTGGATTGATCAACAACAACGCCTCAACTTCAACGTCGACGTTGTTGAAAGTGAGTGGGGTCAAGGTGCTAACCTTGACATTCTGGCAGAAAAACTTGCAGCTGATCACTCCCACACAATCAAGGCCATTTGCATTGTTCACAATGAGACTGCAACCGGAGTCACCAACAACCTGGCTACTGTGAGAAAATTACTTGGTAAGCAGTGGATGTGTATTCAACTGGTGTTGGAGCTGTTGTCTTTTATTGTAGTGAAAGCTGATACAAAGCTCAAGTGAATGAAAAAAAAAGAAAGATTGTCAAATACTTATGATCGAAGCTATGTGTATTCAACTTCTAAACATAGTTATTTTTTCTTCTCAGATCATTATAGGCACCCAGCATTACTTCTTGTTGATGGAGTTTCCTCTATTTGTGCCCTTGATTTTCGTATGGATGAGTGGGGAGTAGACGTCGCACTAACCGGTTCTCAGAAGGCACTTTCTCTTCCCACAGGACTGGGTATTGTTTGTGCAAGCCCCAAAGCTTTGGAGGCATCCAAAAGTGCAAAATCAGTTAGAGTTTTCTTCGACTGGAATGACTACCTCAAGTTCTACAAACTGGGAACATTTTGGCCATACACCCCTTCAATCCAGCTATTGTATGGGCTAAGAGCCGCTCTTGATCTTATATTCGAGGAAGGACTCGACAATGTGATTGCAAGGCATACCCGTATGGGCAAAGCAACAAGGTGAGCCATTCTTTTCTTTCCTCTATGTCTCAAGTTCACGAGGTCGAAGCCATAACCGACATTGATTTTTGTTGGGTGCACATTATAAAAAACAGGCTTGCTGTGGAGGCATGGGGCTTGAAGAACTGCACACAAAAGGAGGAATGGTACAGTGACACTGTGACTGCTGTCCTTGTTCCCCCTTATATTGATAGTGCAGAAATAGTAAAAAGGGCATGGAAGAGATACAATATGAGCTTAGGTCTGGGCCTCAACAAAGTGGCCGGAAAGGTATTCAGAATTGGACATCTTGGAAACCTAAATGAGGTAATTCCTGAATCAAGTAGTGCTCCTTTCCTTTTAATCTCTTGATTACCATATATTTTCACTTGATAAAATTAAATAGCAACTTGTTAGAAGCAATTACTAAAGCAAATGTTCCGTATTTTTTTGCTTTGATCTATTTCAGTTGCAATTGTTGGGTTGTCTAGCTGGTGTGGAGATGATACTCAGAGATGTCGGATATCCGGTTAAGCTGGGCAGTGGAGTTGCTGCCGCCTGCGCGTACCTGCAGAACAACATCCCTATGATACCTTCCCGGATCTAATCAATCTGTTATGCATTTAATTATGTTTCTTCTACCTCCTGCTTCAAGGTACTCTGTAAAAGAAAAATGCTTCCTTTCTATTGAAGCTTTCCAAATCCAGTACTTGACATGTTACTTATTGTAGTATGCGCTATTTCATATATGTTTAGTTTTGGTACATCAAATTTGCTTTCGGATTCATTGTTTGGTAAAAGTGGAAAATTTTAAATAATAATAAAAATAGAAGAGAAAAAATATATTTTTTCAAAATATAAATTTTAGTATCTTATTAGCTTGGCACTTCATGAAAGATTTGATATGCGTCTAATAACTTTTGTTATAAATTTCTATATGAATCACTTTATAGTAGAAGTTTATATTAACATGCTTGAAGGATTTAAAATGCTGAAAGCATACAAAAATTCCTGAGAAATTATTCAATATAATTGTATAAATATTTATATAAATTGATTTGAATTTATGTATAATTAATCGAGGTTTCCTAATATAGTTTTTAATGAGACAATATGTTATACATATTATAGGTATGTGTACTCATCTTCCTTCATTAGGAATTTTTTTTTCACAATGGACATCAAAAGAAAAATATTATGAATATTTTATTA
Organism: Gossypium sturtianum; assembly: GCA_025698515.1. NCBI lineage: Eukaryota > Viridiplantae > Streptophyta > Magnoliopsida > Malvales > Malvaceae > Gossypium > Gossypium sturtianum. The sequence goes on from CM046955.1 coordinate 166,584,478, forward strand.
TTAAGTTGATATCCATCAAAATCAAGATAAAAATGCGAAATCAATAATACAGATGCAAACCTGCTAGCAAAACGGCCGCTTAGTTTGGTCAGTATTGCTATGTCTGTGTTTAGTCGCTTTGGTGTTACAATAATTTATCTCATAGTAACCTTGGGGCTTTCATTCATTAATAAACGTTTATCCTTGTCCTTTCAAAAATAAAAATGAACGCAGCCAATTCAATTCTTGTAAAACCGAATCCAAATAACTTACGAGCTTCATATGTCTAGTTGATCTCGCCTCTGTTCACCCTCAAGCCGAGATGCAGGGACAGCATTAAAGAGAGTGATCTTACGCCATTTTATGACTTAACCTTTCTCTGCTTTCAACGGGAATGCCTGCAGGAAGCAAATAAACTGTCTGTATCGACAGCATTTTCCACTAAACTTCGACCAAATCCGCAACTAAAAGCTACAACCCTCATGACAAAACCCCCCAAAACCAACTCTTTTGAACTCAATTATAGACGATCCATTATATACCCAAAATAGCAAAATTTTGGTTCTGCTGAACTGCAACCACTCCCCTTTTTGTTCGACTGAAGAAACTTTTATAATATTTGTGGTTTTTGACCAAGTAGGGAAAGGGAATCCAGCACATAATGTTAAAATCAAAGGAGAGACCAATATCAAATGGATGGAATGCAGTGTGAATGTATCTAGCAGATGGAAGACCAACAATTGCCAGTCCATCTCTCAAGCCTCCGAAGATACGAAAGCCCCGAAGCTTCATCCATGGCAACTATGGCCACCACCTTATAACTGTCAGCTCCCTGACTTTCAAAGATCAATGGGTTCTGTCCGGTCCTGCACTGCTAGCCCTTCTGAAACTTTTGCAAGAGATTTGGGATTGCACTTGATCAAAGCTTCAACAAAGTAGCATGTCTCATCCTTTGTGTTTCCCTCGGGCACATCCACCACGAAGGATTCAATGACTAGAGTCCCAGGTCTGCCATCTATGATCTCTGGATGGAGTGAGATGATTGACCAGCATGTTATATGTGGATGATAAGTTTGATATATCTTAAAACTAGGGTTTTATTTTATTTATACTTAAATAAAAATATGTTCTTTCTCTTGTGTTCTCCTATACCTGAGTCCTTAAAAAATTTAAAAATAAATAAAAGCAATTTAATTAAAATATACAACAAATCCACCCATCCTATAATAAAATCTAATTTTCCATTTATCTTATAGTAAACACCCAAATTTAATCAATAATAAAGTATATTATTATATATAAATTTATTCATAAAATATTTAATAATATTAAAATTTTTCAAATAATTCTTTTATTTTTAGGAATGATAAATATGATTATCAGACTAGCTTAGATTTAGAACTTGGGTTTAATAATAATAATTTTTTAAATTTAAGCTAATGAAAGCTTTGCATAATTGGTAAAGACAAAGACTTTTGATCTTGAGTATCTAAGTTTGAAATTGACCATGACTGATTGACATACATGAGTTTTAGTTTATTTAGTCATTTTAGTTCAAACTATTTCACTTTTTAATTTATTTATATGCTTGCGCGGTAATAATTTAATTTTACATTTTGTGGCTGCTTGAATTTATATGTGTAATTATACTTTAATTAATTGTGAACTTTTAAAAAAAATCAAAATACCTAATGTAACACTTTAACCCGTATCCGTCGCCGGAACAGGGTTACGGAGCATTACCAGAGTTTATAGAACAAATAACAAACATTTCGTATCATATAGTGTTCATATCAGAAACTAATCTAAATCCATCATATTGTCCCTTATGTGAGCCCTCGAGGCCCAAAATACATGTTAGAAATAAGTCGGGGACTAAACCGGGTACTTAGAAAATTTTTCAGGAAACATTACAATTTTTCAAAGGTGTAGGGGACACACGCCCGTGTGGCTAGGCCGTGTGTCTCACACGGTCAAGAGACATGCCCGTGTCTCAAGCCGTGTGGGCATTCAAATTAGGGACACACGGTCGTGTCCCAACTCGTGTCCCAACTTGGGAGCTCTCTGACTTGGGTCACACGGCCAAGCCACACGCCCGTGTGCGAGGCCATGTGAACAATTTGAGTATTCTATTTTGAAATTTAAAAGATGCAGGGGACACACGGCCAAACCACGCCCGTGTGTTAGGCCGTGTGAACAATACTTAGTATACTGACTTATGCAAATTTTGAAAATATAAGGGACGCACAATCGTGTCACCTGGCCGTGTGTCACACACATGTCAGTGTTGTAACACCCCTATACCCAACCTAGTTACAGGATCAAGTATAGAAGTGCTACATTGGTTTTCAGAAACTTTAATAATAATTTCTAAATAAAAATAACATTATAATTTATACATATTAATTCCTAAAGTTTACCTAGTTTAACCCTTGTTCACATCTCAAATTTTAAGCCAATTTTAATTCAAATATAAATCATAATTAAGCATTCTAAAATCTAAATTTCTTATATCACTTAATTAACATTTAAATTATTTCATATGAATTAAGCAAACATCCAGTATCACATTTAAGTCCCATCGTATTCAACCTTAATACACACACCTAGGTACATGCCATTTACTGGAACAACAAAAATTAATACTTTACCCCTTTCTCGGATTCATTGATGTGATGAGATGAGGTGCCTTCAATCTTCAAAGATCCATTTTTCCTCTACTTTTAACCTATGCGTATAAACACGCGTTAAGCTATTGCTAGCTTAGTAAGTACAACTATTATTTAGATCATAATCTATATAATAATTTATAACTTATTTATTATTACTACACAGAATCATTTAAATGACCTGTTTGTATTCATCATACATAATTTACCAATTGATTCACTTATTCTTACAATTAGATCCACTTTTATTATTTACTCATTAAGCTCCAACTAAACATATTGATTTAATTATCATCTATATAATACTAGAATCACATGTTTTATTCTAAATTTTCATTTATTCCATTTAGCTAAAATTTCTGATAATTTACTTTACTTGTTTCAACCATACATTTTCTTATTTCTCTCAATTTCAAATCTTTTCAATACATAAAATCTATACAATTTAATAATCACTAAAATAGTCTTCTACCTTTTTCAGAGGCCCAGTAGACTTAATAGAACACACAGGATATACGGAACAGAACAGAACACCATCGAAACGGATAAACAGAGAGCACAAATGTGCTAATCGGAGAGCACTGACGTGCTAATAATCAGAGAGCACTTACGTGCTAATAATCAGAGAGCACCAACGTGCTAATAATCAAAGAGCACCAACGTGCTAATAATCAGAGAGCGCGCTAAGGTTCCTTAATGGCATGCCACTAATATCCCAATAGTTCTTATCTCGTCTTCTTGGGCAAATTATATTATGCACATATATCACTTTTACACTTTTCGCATAATAATTCTACATACTTTACAATTTAATCATTGCACCGATAATCCGTATACTTATATCTTCACTATCTTTAATACATGTAATATATTTCTAAATTCATTATTCGTCCATAATTCACTAATAATCCTTATCATGTATTTCACATATCACTTTTATATATTTTGTAATTTAGTCCTTAGCACAAAATTTCATGTAGCAATATATTTTACTTTTAATAACACATATAACATAATTCAATACTTATTAATATTCAAAAATTCACTACAACATAAATGTTTCTCATTCTAAGTGTTATGCACTTCACTTTTCTATTTCTAATATAAAATTTCCCAAATTTACGATTTAACCCTTAATTTTCCACAACTTAGGAAATAATTGTAGTTTGGATTACAAAATTCATATATTCTTTTATTTTTCACCATATGCTTTATTATCAATATTTCCTTGTAAACTTTTATAACTTTCATATTTAATCATTTTTCATTTTTTTTTATCATAAAAATTCTCTATTCACTATTAAACAATTTTTCTTTCACATCTCGCTTAATTCACATAATTAATTCCACTATCTCATTTTCCACATCAAATTTCTATGTATTTTACTTATATCATTTCCACCACATGTATTTCTCAAGTCTTTCAATTTAGTCATTGTTTTCATAAAATTTCACATTTTCCCATAATTCATCACTAATCTTTATTAATTCTTTCTTTCTCATGTTATTTTACATTTTTAACACACTAATCCTTGTCTTTCATTTTTTTTATGCTCTTTAAATCTTTTCTCACATCTCTTTCGATTTCTTTATCATATATTAATTAATAAATACAATCAATTCATCATTTATTATATTTAATAATTATCAAGCCTTATTCTTCACTTATTCAACTTATAAATTTGTAATTAAATACCATATTAAAATTATATTCGTTCTAACAATTAACTTCATAATCAAAACAAGTAAGAATCTAGTTGTACTTACAACTTTAAGCTTGAAGTCAACTTTCTTCTCCTCCTTCATCCTTTGTCCACCACCTTGCTTTATTTCTCTATTTGTTTATCAACTTCCTTCACTTTTTCTTCAATTTTTCATATCAAAATACACAATATTTTCACATTAAAAATCATGTTCACATATCATAATTCATGTTTTCTAATCAAAACTAACATGTATTTCAAGAGAAGTTAATAGTTCTTACCTCAAACACTTATATTCAAATCTAATCTTTATTTTCTCTCTCCTCCAAAACTCCCTTGAATGCTCTTCTCATGAAATTACTATAACTACTATTCCCCTCCATTGATCTCACTCACAAATCATGAAGAAATTTAGGAAAAACTAGGTTAATTGATTTGTATTTGGTAAGAGGGACTAAATTGAAAGAAAAATAAAAGTTGAAATGGTGGAAATGGTGGCTAACGTGAATAGTTAATGGCTTTTATAGCCCTTTTATTTTAGTCCTTTTCTTTCTCCATTTTTTTTCTAGTTTCTTCCATTAAAATATCTCTTTTTATTTTATTTACCATTTTATCCTCACTATTCATACTTTTTTACTATTTATCCTTAATCATTACCTTCCATAATTATCTTTTCAATTCATTTATCATTTTACCCTTTCACTTTTTCCATAATAAAACCCATGTGTCCTATTTCCTTTGGTATATTTTCACATCTAGTCCATCTTCCTTTTTCATCAATTTAATTTAATCCTCCAACACCCAATTTTCTCACATTGTCCCAATACATTTCATTAATTTAATCGGTTCCCAAAATCTATACCTTTCCAAATATCTTATGCACTTATCTTTTATGTCTCATAACTCTTTAAATTTCCAAATTGACTTTTCTCAATATTTCGACAAATTTATTGTATATTTATCACTATTCAAGACTCTAAAAATTTTTGGGGATGTTACACGTGTGGACGAAAATAGGTCATTTCCAAGCCACATTTCTCACCCCAAATTTGCCATCAACTAATCAAAACATTTTTGGACATCAATATACCATAACAGGGCACCCAAGTCAAGCCTAAATCAAGTTTTATTCATAACATATCTCTACTTATACCTTATTATCCAACTTACCAAATTGATCAAAATCACATGTATGCTTATTTATATCAAACATACTAGCTCAACCCAATTATCAACATACCTATAAATTATCCATCATTCAACCATATCAAAACACACATTAATCATGATAAGGCCATATACTTACATATCAAAATATATCAAGCACAAGCCATTCAAATGGCTAACCACAACAAGACATTTGCATGCCAACGTTTGGCCAAATTAACCTATACATGCCATTATAACAAAAATTAGTTTGCTATATATATATATATACTAAAAAGGCCGATAGATAGTGTGATGTGGCTCCGACCAGGTTCCAACCTTAACGAGCTTCTGAGTTACTATAAAACAGGAGAAATAAACCAGAGTAAGCATTTAATGCTTAGTAAGTTCGTATAACACAGAAATTCACTTACCATTTAATAACATTTAAGGTAAGCATACAAGAAATATCCAAATCAACTTGGCTAAAAGCCTAAACATATATCCTTATCATGTTAGCCATGTAAACACATATAATAACCCATAAACATGGTTGAACATAGTCACCGAGCAAGTTCCATACATGTATCATCCATCTAATTTTTCAACATATCATGTAATCTCATTTTCATGTAATTTCATGTATATACTGATAACAATTCGTATCGGATTCACATTTTCTTATAACAGAACATTGCCCGTTGAACCATTTAAATATCGTTGGATACACAGGTAGTACACACGAAGTGTACAAATCTGTAATCCGTCAATTCATATTCAGGTATGCCCATGCGAGCATGTAATTGGGAAGCTCTTTCGAGCCATATAACGAGAAGCTCATGTGAGCCATGTAATGGGAAGCTTTTGCGAGCCAATTATCGGGAAGCTCATACGAGCCATAATTGAGAAGCTCAAGAGAGCCAAATTTGGGAAGCTCATGCGAGCCAATATCGAGAAGCTCCGGAGAGCCATTAATCGGGAAGCTCATGAGAGCCATATATCGGGATGCTCATAAGAGCTAAATAACGGGAAGCTCATGAGAGCCAAGTATCGGGACGCTCATAAGAGAGGTGGTGTGTCCGCAACACATGCAGGACCACAACCAATTCAGGAACCCTTAATGACAATGTCATTTGTATCCATCGAATTTCTTAGGTTCAGACGGGACTTAGTACTTGTTAGATATTTTTCGGATATGTGATCAATGTTTATACATGGCAATCATACATTTCACAATCATAACATTCAATTTAAAAATATAAACATACAATTTAGTTACACGAACTTACCTCGACAAGTGTTCGTTGATTGTAAGCTACTAATCCGATACTTTTTCTTTTCCTCTATCCAATTCCGTACCAGGTATATCTGGATCTATACGAAGGAATTTAGCTCAATTTAATACAATTCACATTCAATTCAGTCCAATACACATCTTTGGAAAAATTACTATTTTGCCCATATACTTTTAATTAATTATGATTTTGTCCCTAGGCTCGGAAAATAAAATTCGTACAATTTAATCCTTATTCCAAGCCTAGCCAATTTTCATATATCACAATAGCAACCCATGCATTTAATAAAATTCAGAAATTTTCCATGAAATTTTCATCTTTACAATTTAGTCCCTAAATCATAATTTCATCAAAATTCTCTTTACAAAAGTTGTTTATCTATCAACAACCTTTCATTTTCTACCATAAAACCTCATAATTCAACTATATTCATCTAGGGGAAAACCCTAATACTTCAATAGTTTTGCAAATTAATCCCCGAGATAGCTAGATTAAGCTATTATGATCTCGGAAACATAAAAATAATTAAAAACGGGACAAGGATACTCATCTAATTAAGCAAAATAAGCTTGCTAACTTCAAGCTCTCATAGCTAGGGTTTCCATGTTTTATTTTTAGGAAATATGATGAAAATGATGATATTTTATTATTTAATTCATTTATCATCTTTTATTTTATCATCTTTCCAATTTAACCCTTTTCTTTATTAAATTTTCCAATGATGAATAATCATCATTATCTACTAAATCCTTTAAATGGTCTATTTGCCATATAAGGACCTCCAATTTTGAATTCCATAGCTGTTTGGTACCTTTAGCTACTAAAATTCAACTTTTACACTTTGTGCAATTTGATCATTTTTATCAAATTAAAAATGTAATCGGTAAAATTTCTTATCGAAATTTTCATACGATATTTCTATCATACTATAGACCATAAAATAATATTAAAATAAATTTTCTTCCGGCCTCGAATTTATGATCCCGAAACCAATATTCCGATTTTATTAAAAACGGATTGCTACACCTAATTACCCCTAATTATCTCTACCTAAAATTTAAAATATTTTTGGTTTTATTACAAGCATAAAAACCAAGCACACCTTTTTGGAAAAAATCAATCACAGACGGTAGTACAAAACCCCACTATAATAATAGAGAGTAGAATCATAGTTTAAAAAGAAAAAACAAGAAAATACGGAGGACAGAATAAAGATGTCCGTTTGTATAATATTATATATATCAATAGTAGATGATTAAAACAGTATTTTATTATAGGTAGATAAAATATATTATTATCATTGAATTAAAATTGTAAAATTTAGAAATTTCTCCCTTCCCCCCCCCCCCCCCCCTTTTTCTTTTTTCCTTTTTTAAATCGGATAATTTATGCTTACAAACTGATGACTATATAAAGGAAGATAGATGACTTCGGTGCTTCACAAATCACAACTGAAGACCCAAAAACCTAGCTACAATACAATGGTTCTAGATTAGACCCAAAATCAGACACTAACAATCACAGAACTGTGGCCACCCATTATCGAGGCATTTTTAACAGTTTTTCTTTCTAAATAAATATTATATATGAGATTTGTCAAAATTACTGCAAACAATTATTGGAGCAAAATATCATGATGCGGCCGCCAGTCCTTCAAATTTTATCCCAAGCTGAACAAATGGAATCTTGAAACTGGGATAATAGACGACATAGACGTGGACGTGATACTGTATGTCCAACTAGTGCCTGAAGAAGATGTACCACCAAAGTGGCTTTCATCCATTTAATTTTATGCTGAAAACAGATTTCATAGGTTCAAAGTTGGCAATATGTTGCGACCTCCTTAGTACAAATAAAAGAAAAAAAAACTTTAAAACCGATGTCAATTCGTTTCGTAAAATTGAAAACTTTCACTAGGCCTCATATCATAGCAGTTTGATACAATTGCAAAACATTATTAAAGATGAATTTTGAGATGGTGAGTCTGTCTTTCATTCTATTCTAAATGTAAATTACATCTTGTCTTAATGTCTAAATATGGACAAGAGCTGTAATCCTTGGGGTGTGGTAAGCTTCGGAAGTGGTGGAGATGAGTGCTACGTTTGAAGCTGATCTAGACTGCTTTTGTGGTGCAGCTGAAGGCTGGCTGTAATGTTACAACTGGATTTCAGGACCCCCGGCCGCCTTGTTTGTCACTCATGAATACTAACAGATATTGATCATAGGCTGCTTTGGTTGTGGACTGGAATGCGATTTCCTTGCCTTACCTGCTCCTTACTTTTCTTTGATGTTTGTCTTCATGGCTGATTTTTCATTTTTCAAAGTGTCCGTCCCCTATTGTGATTCTCTTTTTGGTTTCTTCTGTTCCCCTTCGTATCCCCCACTGAATTCAAAATTAAGCCAAATTTGACCGTAAACGAGAGAGGTAAAGCTTCACGCGTCAGTGCACTGTTGGAGACCCAAAATCATCACTTCAAAAGGCCTACTTTCGGCTAATTTTTGCCCATTGTCGGCCACACCCTCGACAAGGACAACACTAACAGTAAAAAGATGAATAATACATTGCAATTCAAAACCACGGCGTCTAAGGGCAACATCAACATTCTTAGCTGACCACCATGTCTACCATGAAATATTATGAGAGTCGACGTTGACATTACTGCACTGCAAACAATTATTGGACCAAAATATCTCCATGCAGCTGAACAAATAAATTGGTTACGACACTTGAAAATGGACACGTGGTTTTGTTTTGATTTCTGTCTCTTGTAGTTTCATGGAGTTTTTTTTTACGACACAATATCATAATTTTTATGTTAATTGGTTATCTCTTGCAATAAATATAAACAATATTAATTAATTGGATTTTTTATGGTAGTTGTTCAAATAAATTATTTCTAACTAATGCTGTAACACAAATTGAAACAAGAGAGTATAATTAACAAATTCAAAAAAAAAAGTGAAGCAAAGAGAAAAATCAACTTACAATATTTGTTGATATAGTTCAAATTTGTTAATTCTACGGACTCTCGTTTAGCAAATGATTTTATTCAACAACTTATTTGGATCAGTTATTGGCTAAAGTCAATTTAACTTTACAACAATGAACCGATTATTACAATCACTCACCCAAAGTCCGTAATTACAATTAAAGTTTATTCTATAAAAAATACCAAATGATGTTGAATTATGTAATGCAACAATTACAACATAGGCAGTTAAAATCCCAATAATACTGCTTTAACCTTTGCTCACAAGTGCATATACGCATTCCACTATAAGTATACATAAACACCCGGTGCTGCTGTTTTACAAGTATAAATAAAGCAGCTGCCAAAATACTTAAACAGCATCTCCAACTCTAAGTTTCAATTGCATTCCTTTTTTCTTTTTTCTAGCTTTTCTATCAATGGAATTTCGTTATGTTCCAATCTTCGCTATGGCGCTTGTTGTGAGTACTAACTTCTGTATAAATATTTAGAGCTTAATAATTTTATTTTGGATACAAGGCAAATGGGAATTTAATTAATTAATTTCGATGCAGCTTGCTGTTGGAGCAACGAGACATGTTGCTCTACCAGCAGAGATGTACTGGACGTCTGTATTCCCAAACACTACAATGCCCAAAGCCTTGCAAAATCTTTTAATCCCCCCTGCTGCTGCTGGTTTTGTTTTCAATTTTCTTTTCTTTTCCCCAATGATTGAGTAGACATATATAATTCAGGTAAGTCTTCTAATGCTCTAGATATCTCTCTGCAAATGAAATGTAGGAAATCACATGAAAGCTGCTTTGACTAATATGATCAAAAGGTATAAAGGAATATTAATCCCACGATGCGTCACAGCTTATAGGATATATGAAAACGCAGCAGGCAATTCAAAGCAAGAGTTTGGAGATGGAAATATGGCAACCAATAAGGACGTTTTCTTTTTTGAGAGTAAGCTTCGACCTGGTACTAAGATGAACTTAAAGGTGCTAACCAGTAAAGCCAGCGAAACAGCTTTCTTACCGCGTCCAGTTGCGGACTCAATTCCCTTTTCAACTAAAAAGTTTGCGCAAGTCTTGAACTATTTCTCGGTGCAACCAAAATCTGCAGAATCCAAAATACTAAAAAAAAACAATCGAGGATTGTGAAACACCAACCATTGAAGGAGAAAAGTTTTGCGCTACATCATTGGAGTCTTTCGTGGATTTCGGTGTTTCTAAGCTGGGGAAAAACATCCAGCTTTTGTCAGCTGAGTTGGAGAAAGAAACGCAAAACCCAGAGTTTAGTATTGGTGATCAGGGGGTGAAATTGATGGGAAAATCGGAGATTGTTTGCCACAAAATGGATTATGCATATGTGTTCTTCTGCCACTCAATTGCTAAAATAGACGTGTATAGGGTTCCATTATTAGTGGGGGCAGATGGGACAAGGGCTACAATATTGGCTATTTGTCACGAAGATACTTCAGCTTGGAGCCCCGGACACTTGGCTTTTCAGACTCTCAAAGTTAAGCCAGGAACTGTTCCCATCTGCCATGTTCTATCAAGAGACGCCCTTGTTTGGATTCCCAACTAAAATTCCTAATTATCACCAAAACACGTTTTCATGAAGGTTATGGAATCACATTAAATAGGTTTGAACTCATCAACTAGGAACCTGCGGGCCTTATAAAATAAGCCTAGTTGAAGAGAGTGTGTATGTATATATAAAGCATGTATTGGATATTTCATCTCTGCTTGGATATTTGATGAAGGAAGGATTGAATCAAAAACAAAAGCAGATAAAAAATTGAGTGAAAACAGGATTAACTACTGTTTCATTAACATGAAAGGTTGATACTAAGATTATATAAATCATAAACCTTAAATAAGCTGAAAATAATAATAAAATAATTACAACTTGGCTTAATTCAGTGATTTAGATTCATATAACTTTCTTTTTCATTGGTTGGTTTCTGTGTAATCACCTGCCAAAATGTCTAATCAAAATTTATCACAGTTTTAGTACAAGTTGGCAACTTGCAAAGTGAAGAACTCATAGGTTTAATGAGCTCATAGTTTTGTAGAGATTGCATATTTGGTGAGCTCGTGGTTCTGATGAGCAAACAGTTCGTATGGATAGTCATTTCGCAATATTTCTTTTATCTGTGTTATGATAATTTGTCAAGTGTCTATGCGCTTAATGGTTTTGATATGGTTATTCATAATTCATAGAGAAACACACAAATCAGCATAGATGAAGCAATATTAGCATTGCAACGAATTAAGAACAAATTAATTTATAATGAATGTATGTAGAAAGTAAATTAACCTAAAAATAGATAACAAATACACTAGTTAATCATTTTTATTTTAAAATTATGATTTTAGAGTTTACTGCAACATTTGAAAAGTAAAACCATCAACCAAATCTAGTTTACATAAATAATAATAATAAATGATTCATAGGATCTGAAAACATATCATGATCAGCAAAAACAAACCACAAATAATTCTCTCCAAATATGGATCTCTAGTATTATGAACACAATACCAATACAAAGACACAAATATTAGCACCTCCCTACTACCCTACTTTTCATACAGTTGCCAATCCCTACGTCTAGTCTCATATATGAATTTCACCTATAGAAATTATCTAGATTGTTGTGGAATATTAGTTAGGTATAATGGTAAGTCGCATTACACTCTTAAGGATAAAATGTAAGTTTAGATAATATTGTTGAAAAGGCAACCACAAACTCTGAAAATAGGTTATGAAACGGATATTATATTTAAAAAAAATAATGATTCTTTAATTTTGTTTTCTTCTCCTTACCTTAATCCAAATACAAAAAAGAAAAAGAAAAGAAAAGGTTATACTATATAAACTTTTTGTAGTCTATCATAGTTTTTTATACCTACTTTTCACATTGGTTGTCCACAAATTTGCAAAAAAAATCAAGATCCAAATCTTGATATACCCATCCCTTCCCAAATTTATAATCATATTGAGAAATGTTAAATTGTTAATGTTTTAAACGATTAAAATATAATTTTAAATGCAGTAAAAAACATATTAAATGTAGATAAAATAATCTTACATTAATAATTAGATGTTTATACATAAATACTTTAGCAAACCTATAATTACTTGCAACCTTTTCCACCATGTTTTGTTGTTGTTGTTGTTAGTCCACCAATATAATAAACAAGCTACTTGTTAGGGTTATTGCTATACAATTTATAGTTTTTTTTTTTTTAAAACGCGTTTGCTAAAAAGTTATGTTTAGAATAGCTTTGCTATTTTAGTTAAATATTTTAAACTCCAGGGTTATGTAGTAATTTAACATCACCTTAAACTTCGTACGTGGATGTCAAAATACAAAATCACTTACATTATATTATAAAAAAAAAGTCAACACTGCTGCATTAATTGCAACGTAATAATCTTGCCTAAGACAAAACATGAAAACCAAGGAGCAGTTGGATATTAGCTTATCAAATACGTAAAAAAAACTTGCTTTGTTTGCATCGAATGCCAAGTCAAAGGATCGGCAACCTGAAAACCATAACTTACGTAAAAACAATTATGCCTCCGAGTAAAAGGTAGATAGGTTCATTAAAAATTAAAACAAAACTTAAATAGTAATATTGTGTTGAAGTCAGATCCATCAGATTCTTGGTGGCTTACACATATTAATAGTATCTACATATAAATATATGGGAAGAATGGGAGGAAACTCCAATGATTGTTAACTATATATGATGATGATCATCCCAAGCTTGCATATGCAGTTGGATCCATGCTTTCATTTCATTTCATGGCAATTCTTCATTTCCTTCTCATTTTCTCTTTACTTAACGTAAGTCGTAAAATAACATCCTTTGCTAATTAATTACTCCAATATTAATTGACCCCTTAATTATTTCAATTTCGAAAACAGCAATTGCGGCTTTATCTATAGCTATAATCATTTGCATGTTAGCACATGTAAGTGATATATAGGTAAGTGAAGGGTGATGGTTTTTGTTCATTAATTAAACATTGTTGGGTTTCCATATTCCAGCTTGCATTTGCAGGAAAGCATGGTACGTTGCCAGAGGAAGATCACTGGATATCTGTGTTTCCAAACACTCCCATGCCCAAAGCTTTGAAAGACCTTTTACCTCCACCTGCCGGTTTGTTTTCGATTCCATTTCCTCTTAATTAATTACTTCTCGATAATGATTATGGTAAATGTTTCAACAACTCCTATCTATTTCCACTTGCAAAATATTGTTTATTTTTACTTACTCAATCTGACAATTTCGTCTTAAAAAAAAATTTCTCACACAAGTTCAAATAATGTAAAATTCATAACTATTCTCACAAAACATGTAAAACCTAATACTATACTAGATTATGACACACTCACGATATTGGAGAAAAAAATATGTTACAAGTTTAGAGAAAAAATATATAAAAATGTCTGTAATTGGAATTGTAAAGTTGAGATAGTGAATATTATTACATCTTAAGCTCAAATTTTATTATGTGTATATATTTTTTAAGATTTGTATAAAAATAAAAATTTAAAAACTAATATTTATTGATTTATAAAAATAAATTCTTTTTCATAATTTCAAAATTTATTGGGTTGAGTTAATGGGTATAAAATTTTTGAGTTTTTTTTTTTATTAAAGAAAATGAATCCTCCATTTTTTTTTCCCTTTACCTAATTTTTCTTTTGTTTTAAATTCTTACTGTTTCTTTTTTTTTCCTTCATTTTTAATGAATTGAAATCTATTTCACTTACCATTTATATATACATTATTAACGCATCAAATATAAAATATATGTAGATGTTTATTGTATTTAGGAAGAAGATTTTTATATTATTATTTTTAAAGCAAATGTGCATAAATACATTATGAGGAGAACATTTAATTAAGTTGTTTCATGTGAGTAGGAGATTCAAGCAAGGAGTCCAAAGATAAAGATGCTCCCTATCAACCCCTTTCATAATTTACGAGAACACTAATACAAAAAGACAACATAAAGGCGTGAATGCTCCTATCAATCCTTTCATAATTTACGGAAAAAAATCAAAAGTTACAGATTTTAAAAAAGTATATTTTTGTGAAAATAGTTTAAAAGTTATGACATTATGTTCCCTGTAATTAAATGAACTGACACATCATTTAAAAGCTTAATGATAATTTTGGTTGATTTGTTTTCACTATTCCATTACTTAGTGAGAAGAAAAATAAAATTGAGAAACTAATACTACAGGTACTTCAATTTTTTATTTTATTTTTCACTTTGTATTATTTTCGCGTAAAAAATTCAAAGATCTAGTTAGATACCATATAATGTATAAAAAATGTTTTGATGAAAATAATTAAATTAAGTTGTTTTATGTGAACAGAAGCTTCAAGGAACTCACTCAAAAACAAGGATGGCAGTGGCACAAATAAAAAATCAAAAGGCGTGAATGCTCCTATTAGCCCCTTTATAATTTATGGAAAAGAATCAAAAGGTATAAACTCTTTAAAATATTCTCTTTATGAAAAGTTTGGAGGATATGATTCACTTAATTAATTAAATGATACATCATGTAAAAGCTTGAATGACAATAAATAGTAAAGTTGAGATTTCGGGATAAAAATAAAATAATTTTAGTGGATTTATTTTCATTATCCCATTTCTTAGTGAAAAGAAAAGTCAATTTTTCAATCTTTTCTTTTCACATATAAGCTTTATATAAGACTAAGTTAGATACAATACATTATATAAATTATTTTGTTGGAAAAAATAAATCAAGTTGTTTCAAGTGAATAATAGGTTCAAGCAAGGAGCACAAAACAAAGGATCACATAAACAAAAAATCCAAAGGTATGAATGCCCCTATCAGTCCCTTCTTAATTTATGGGGAGAAATCAAAAGGTATAAACTCTTTAAAAATGTTTATATTTATGAAAAGGGTTTAAAGCCAACAGTTTGAAATCCATGGCATGTTTTTCATCATCTTCTTCTTAATAAATCGTCACCATAAATTATGGTTTAAGCCAACAGTTATAAAATTGAATTCAATATCTCTAAACTAGTTAGTAATTTAATGCAACTGAATGAATCCAACATGATTTTCACCTCTTTGCAAACCAAATGTAGGAAACAAGAAACATGGGAGCGCTGCAATAAATGGAACAATGTTCTTCTTCCAAGAGGATCTGCACCCTGGTAAGAGGGTGAATTTACCACTACTCGCCAAGACGAGGGACTTGACTACCTTCTTGCCTCAACAAGTTGCTCGGTCAATACCCTTTTCGAGTAACGAGTTTCCTCAAATTCTAAATCTCTTCTCTCTGGATCCCGAATCAATGGAAGCCAATGATATGGAACAAACAATTAATGTTTGTGAGAGAGAAGGGATGCGTGGAGAAGAAATATTTTGTGCCACTTCGTACGAGTCGTTTGTCGATTCCAGTGTTTCAAAGCTTGGGAAAAATATCCAGTTACTAGCCAACGAGCTTGAGAAAGAAACTAATAACCCAGTGTTTACCATCGGAAGGGGAATACAAAATATGGGGGAAGAGGAGCTTGTTTGCCACAAAATGAGCTATCCATATGCTGTGTTCGCATGCCATTCAATCGACAGTACAGTGGTGTATAAAGTTCCATTGGTGGGCATGGATGGGACAAAAGCTAAAGCTTTAGTTATTTGCCACAAAGATACATCCGCTTGGAGCCCCAATCACCCTGTCTTTGAGATTCTTAAAGTTAAGCCAGGAACTGTCCCCATTTGCCATTTTGCTGTTAGAGATACCCTCGCTTGGGTTCGCAAATGAACTATGCGCAGCTTTGTAACCAAAATGTCACCTTAAAGTGCTGCATAAGCGCCAAATAAATTTTGTTCTACAAAAAAATAAAAAAAGCATCAAATAAATTTTTTTTTTAAATTTTCAAGACGAATATCCTACAATACTTGTAATAAAAATATATTAAGGAAAGACATTCCATGTTACATATATGTTGCAAACTTGTACTCTCTTTCATCCTATCGACAAATAACAATGGATTTCACATGGTGAAAATATATCATTGTCTACAAGAAAATAATTTTATTAGAAAGTTGGATGAATGAACATTGGCAAAAAGTACTTGAACCTTGATATATATGGGTAACAGATCCATTGGAGCCATCAATAGTCCAATGAGAGCAACCCATTTAACGATTGGGTAAAAAATGCCCAAAATCTGACTTTTTTAAATTCTAATTGATCCAGTGATGGTAAATAATAAATGAATTAAAATGCTGTCATATTACTAGATCTTTTTTTAATGATAAATGAAATGGTGTTATTATAAAAGTTGTGCCACAAGAAAAGTTGTAACTTGCCGACAGTGTTAACTTTTGCTATGGACAAAAGTAACTTAATTAACAGGCGTGTAGTGGACAATGGGAATTAAAATCAGCAGTAGGTCAACTTAATTTCAATTCAATCTACTGACTTAATATATATTTTTCAAAACGTTAATTTATCTATCAAAAAAATTCATAAATAAAATTAATGATATTGTTTATAGGTTTAAATATCACTAAATTTACAAATAAAAATTTAAAAGCAATTTTTATTCAATCAAAATTGAATTTAAAGTGAGAATGCATTGATGCAATGAGACAAACAACAATTGACTTTATCTAGGATTGGAAGGGATCCAAACCTCCACTTTGGGAATTTCACAAACTTTGGTTTCATCACAAAGTCAGCCCGCTTCCTTTTTAAAGTTTCCACTACATTATCACTGTTATCATTTCTCCTTAACATATTATTAATAAGTTAGGATGGAGTTCAATTTCTTTTTCATCCTCATTTTACTCATAGTAAGTAGAGAAAATTTAATTTACTAGTAGTTTTTGCTAGCTCTTCATTTCTCAATGCTTTTTGCTTTTGTTTTATTTTATATACTTAGTTTAAACTAATGGCAATTCTTCTAACACTTTGGCAGCTTGCTTTATGTGGGGTTAGCCATGCTTCAGCTGATCTACCAGCTGAGGTTCACTGGAAATCAGTGTTCCCTCACACCCCAATGCCAAAAGCCTTGAAACATCGTCTTTTACAGCCATCAGAAGGTTCATTAATTCAATTGCATTTGAATTCATCGGTAATAAATACATCAAATATATTAGCTTGAAATAAAAATTATATTATATCCCATGTAGGAAACAAACCTTGGGTTGTTACGAGGAAGGAAGATTCAATCAATGATGGCGACTATGGAAACGCTGATCCAAGCATGGGATTTGGACGTGGGAGTATTATTTCCCGAACCAACATAACTATGTATTTCTTCGAAAATGATCTATACCCTGGTAAGAAGGTGAAACTAGAATATTTCAGTAAGGCTAAGGCAAGGAATGAGGTTCCGTTCTTGTCTCGTCGAGTTGCAGAGTCAATACCCTTTTCGAGTGACGAGTTTCCGGGGATTTTGAAGCTCTTTTCGCTGAAACCTGAATCAAGGGAAGCTAGGGCAATGAATCGAACGATTGCGATGTGCGAGAGACGGGTCATTGAAGGGGAAGACATGGACTGTGCGACGTCGTTAGAGTCGTTGGTCGATTTAAGTGTTAGGAAATTCGGGAACGACATTCAAGTGCTGTCAAGTGAGGTGGAAACAGAAACTGAAAACCAGGATTTTAGTGTTGCTAACGAGGGAACGATACTGATGGGAGAAAAAGATATAGTTTGCCATAAGATGAAATATCCCTACGCCGTGTTTCTATGTCATTCACTTGATAAAACAGCAGTGTATAGGGTTCCTTTGGTTGGCAAACATGGGACAAAAGCTAATGCTTTAGCTGTTTGCCATAGAGATACATCAGCTTGGAACCCAAACCACATCGCTTTTCTGCTTCTTAAAGTAAAACCAGGAACAGTCCCCATTTGTCATTTCCTCATGAGAGAGAGCCTCGTTTGGGTTCCAAATCGATTTGCTCATTAACGCTTTTAATTTATTTCTTGCATGCATTACCAGTGGAGATCAAGGAAGGGGTTATATGTAACATCTTTAATATGTTTTATGTTGCTAAACTCTAGGTTCACATCTTGAATAACAGTGTATAAAATTATTATTATACTCTTAAAGCCAGTTCTGGTGATAGAAACTTATGTACTTCCTCCTGAATCGAATTTATCAGTATTTGTAATGTTTTCTATTCCAGCAGTGAAAACGGGAGATCTTATATTTAGTTGTTATATAATGAAAAAAAAAATCCAATCACTAATCAGAATACCAATGTTGCTACATAATCTGAAACAAATTAAATTACAGTTTCTTCAATCATCTCGATTACACGATTAAGGAGCAAGAAAAAGGTAAGGCACACATTACAGTGAGATCAAAGGCGGGAAGTTAGTTTAGCAAAGTTTAAAAGTACAAAACAATAAGAACTTAAACAATGAGACAAAAGGATAAAAAAGACGAGAAAATCAATAGTTTTACCTATCTGGATTTTGGAGTTGAGTTTTTCTTGTGTTGTCCTTTCCTGTCTTTTAATTTCTCATTCTTTCTACTTTCAGTATTCTGGTTGCTAATAGAACCCTCCTGAGCACTGCACATTCGAGACTTCAATTTGAATCCAAATCTCTTCGAGACATTTCCCCAAGTGAAGCTCTTTACCCGACCTAGCCTTTCGATTTCTTGTTTCATGTTCGAGCATTCCTTCTCAAGCTCAGAAACCCGTGTTCTCATGTTATCCATGCCTACTTTCAAAACCTGATTTTCTCTCGCGGTTGAGGCCCAGCCTCTTTCCGTGGGCCCTGCGAGCCCGCTTTGTCGAGATCCATCAAGATTATCGGAAACCAAAAGGCAACCTGTGATTGAAGTCCTAAGCTGAAGCTGCTCAAAGAACAGGATTTGGACAACTATTCTTAGTGGCAGTCTCTCATTCTGTGCAGCATGGGTGCATGCTTCCAAGGAGAGCTTCTGGCACTCCATCAGCCGGCATAGTTGTTCTTTCTCAGATTCAGACAACCATGGGTGTGACTGCAAGTTTGATTAGCATAGGAAAGTTAACAAGTTTGAACAAAAATTATGGTGTTTGCCTTCTCATCAAACTTCTTCCTATAACCCATACATATAAGATTCGGCTTTTTGGGCCCATTAGCTTTGTTTCAAGCAGATGAGAGAAGCAACTTAGGTAATCATGTTAAAATGCCAGATACCCAGACAATGAACCAAGGACATAAACATCCTGCATTGACAACTTATGTCTCTTTAACAATGCGTGAATCCTAATCTAAGGTCAACATGAATTGAGGTTAAAGCATAGGAATGATGCATTTGGGCAGAGTTGTGACAAGGGTCCTGGATTAGTGAACCAGTTGCAGCTATATTTACAGCATATCAAACTGTAGAAACAACGTAAGTAGCAAATGTGTGCAGTAGGACGGTACCTTCAGATAAATGTCTACTGCACGATACAGACCATCATCCAAGGGCCTGGCGTAGTCAGGAACAGAAGCAGCAAGAGCCTGAAACTTGGGGAGCTTCAAATTAACATCAGAGGCAACCTCTGCAAGGTACCCATCAATTAGCTTGGCTACCAGTGTAACTGGTGTTAATGAAGGCGAGGCGGTAATCTGACCATCATCAACCAAAGATGGAGAGGCTCCACCAGTGATCTGGTCCATTGCAAGAAAATGTTCAAGAATTTGCTGCACACAGTCAACATTATATAGTGTTTCCATAGAACAGAAGAAATTAGGTATCAGGAGATCTTCCAGTGTTGCTTGATCAAGCTGCATTCCAATCCTTTTCTCAAAGTTAGATATATAGGAGGGGCTTACTCGAAGAATTAAGGCTGTTTGAAGCAGTCCAAAGAGAAAGTTGGTGGGGACAAGGCCTTTCTGAATAGGAAGCAACCTATCAATCTCCTCCAGCAAAAGTTTCTGATCTTCTTCTGACGGAGGAGCCTCTAAGGCCACGGGTGCCACACAGGTACTAGAATTAGTATCAGTAGCACCCTGGCACCTGTTCAAACCAGGTAGATACTTTTTTGCATAAAAAGAAAGAGACCCAGCAATGATCTCCTGTCTGATACCACGAGATTCCATGACTGCAATCAATCTCTTATAGCGAGGAAAACTTAAAGTTGATGCATCCTCATACCACCAATCTGAACTTGTATTTTTTACTCTAGCCCCTGTACTTATCCCATTCCACAACACACTTCCACCAGGACTCTGCATAGGACCACCATATTCCATTATGGGCCACCCAGAAAGGTTTGGGTCAGTAGATGACTTCATGGCTAATGATTCGATGCACCTTTTTGTAACGTTCAGTTCATCGTCATAAGAGATAATATCATCACAGGTTTGAAGTGCTCTCAGGGAGTCTTTCCAATTTCGGAGGACTACTTGATTAAGGAAGGTTTCAGTCTTGGTAATAAGATTGCCTTCCCCATATTCCTCGGTCATTTCTAAATGCTCAGCAGCACATCGAAGGTACACAACATTTGAGGCAGTGAGTTCAAGTTTCACACCATAGCAGAACTTGGCCACAAGTTCAAAAGTTTTGGCCCCTCCAGGAATGTCAGGGAGGCATATGGAACACTTTTCTTCACCTTCTTCAGATGCTTCTGCAATTAATCTTTCCATAACCCCACTTCTAGAGAGTAAAGGGAACTGCACCAAAGGAAAGTTAAGACAATTAGGAACTTAAAGATCAATAGTTATTTGACAATAGACACTTCATTTTAACATGCATGTGACAACAGGTACAAGTTCATTTAAAGGACTTGCATTATTGATCCTTAAAAGGAAAAGCATGAAAACATAGGAAAAGTACCATCTCAACTCATGAGAAACTGATATATGAGGTCTCAGAAAGATGGTGTGGGACATGGCAAGGATTTCCTATCTTTATTTTTGCATAAGCCGATAAAATATGCATCAAGATTTGATAAACATATTAAATTCAGTGAATTTCAACAAGTACAAGAGGGTCATTACTCCTCAGGCACATCAATCAGAAAGTAGTATATATGATGAGGGAAAATTACCTTGTGAAGATGAAAGGACATTTCTCCAACTTCAACAACAATATCACTAGGAAGTCCAGTCGTGCAGAACCTATAAGCATCACATACATATTAAGCTCAATATAAAGAGAAATACAATGAGACTCACACAAGCACAGAGAGATGCAGGAAGTTTAGTCCAATATTATAAAATATTCTTATTTGAGAAGAGTCATTAATTGTTCATCCTTAACAAAAATGTTCAGCAATATGAAATGATTTCCTCTGTTATACACATGAGAGTATGAGATAATAATAAGAATAATTATTGGGCATTATTGCGCCAATTTTTCAAAATTTTCCTTTCCATCCAAATGCTTAGAATTGATAAGAAATAAATGCCATATTCTCATTTTTCTTGATTCCAATGTAGTTAACAAATATTGATAAAAAAAATGTCAGATTTGTAACTTCTGAAAAGGAACATGGTCTTTTGGGAAGGAAAACAAAAAGGTGCAATTATATTTTCTATCCTTAGTACTATTAACCTAAACCTGATATTAAACTGTCCCCTATGTCACTCAGACTCTGGTGTGAATGTCTGATCTGAATATGTATCTGGCATGGGTATCTGAATAGCTTGTCCATGTATTTAAAGGATCATTGGAGGTCATATCCTTATATCCATGTGTCAGGTATGGGTAATGAAGAATCCAAGAGTTATTCCAAGTCACTTATTCTATCATAGTTCACTAAATGCATAATGTAAGCATAGGGAACAAGGAGGATAGGATCAATGTTACCCCAACTGGAAGCGGGTATGTCTCACACGGATATGCTCAACCTTTTCAGAATCAGAATTTTTTCATAAATTTGGAGGATCATACCTCCTTATCTATATTCGAATATGCGTGTGACATGGGTACTAGAGGCCGTGTAACATAGGAAATGGATATGATAATGGTTAAATGTATCTCTTACAACAAAAAGTAACTTGGTCGCTTAAATCAAGAACCAAAATATGCATATACGAGTATTTCTATTGATCCATATGCATGATGCAAATTTAAACATAGAAGTATCTCTAACAACTTAAACTAAATGCTAAAATAACAGGGGGAAAAAAAGCACATTTGACACATCCACGTGGACATTAAAACGTAGTGAAGCAAAACAAGAAAATAAATAATAATAATAATCTTACAAAAGTTAGACAAATGATATGTAGGCAGAGAGAGATGGAGATGAAGTTGAATTGCAGAGATCAGGCACATACCAAGCCTGCCCTTGCCTTTTACATGCATCAGTTTTGGATCCAAGTTTCATGCATGCCATTTTCTCGCAGAACTCCGACGACAAATGCTTTAAACCCTATACCAAAATTGAAACTCAAGAACACCTAATACACAAGTGGCCTTAAAACTGGGCTCTTTCAAAATATAAAACGAAAACCCAGTTTTGCTTTAACTGTTTAAAGCCTAAAACCACAACCCCTCACACCAAAAACACCACCAGTGTAAGGTCAAACCTTGAAAAGTAACCAAAATGTAGCTTCTTCTTCAACATGTGAATCACAGAAAACCCAATGAATCTTTCAAAAAAGCCGCAACCCCACTTCAAAAACTCCTTCAAATCCCCGCTAGAGCCAGAGCATCCCCAAATCAGATGCCAACTTGAGATAGCCGTTTCAGGTCAACTCCTCCAATTCTTAGCCTCCCAATCCCAAAACAAACACCCATCAGCTGGAAATGAACAAAACTATCAACTTACTAATTTTCCAGCAGCCCCTAACAACTTCAGCAAGAATATTCCAAAGCTACTTAATACCCTTTACATTAAAGAGAAAACAAACCACCTCAATGGGGTACTTTTTTTCCGGAGCGTGTTCGTTTCTTTTTTTGGCCCCATAGAAATGATAATAATTCAGTGCTTTTCCAGCGAAGCTTTTTAAAGGCATGATAATGATGATGTTCACCATTTAGAAAAGCCAAAAAGATGATCAAAGCCTATTTATTGGGTGTCAATGGCAGCTCCCAAACCAAACCCTTGCACTGTTGCACATGTATCTCTGTGGGACCCTTCGGCATAAACACGCTCATTGGGGTTTCTAGAACTTAGTACATATATATAGAATCTTTGGAGACATTCCTTCCATGTATCTATCTATATTATATTTATAAAAAAATTTAATGTCGAGAAAAGTTTGATTTTTATTATAAAAAATATGTAACTACTATCTAATATTAATTTAATTAGATTTAAAACTAAATCAAGCTGGTGTTAAAGCTCAATTAGTATATAAATTTACAAGAATGTGTTTCATAGCTCATTGATTCCCATTCCCATACTATAATTTTCAGACCCTTTCATGCCCTTGTTGCTACAAGAACATCTCGTGGTTATGAGAATTCAAGGTGGATCGAGAAAATGATACTATGAAATAAGAATATTATTCTTTTCGTATAAAAATGTTGAAATTTAGAATGAAAATGTTAATAGAAAATGGATAATATCTCTATTTCATACAACATTTTTCTGAAAATTCAATCTCTTATATTATTACAAATATTACATAATAGCTACTTTTCAAATTATTATTATAATTTGCAGAGAATATATTCTCTGATTACAACATTTTTATAGGAAATCTCACTATTCATTTTTATTTTTGCTTGGCAGGGAACCTTACTGTTCATTCTTGGTTGCTTTTGGCAGGAAATCACTCTTGCTATGTTCATCTTTTGTTTTTGCCTTCATGCATCTCTTGTCTTTGCAAATTTTTGTTTTGGTGATAGTTATTGAGGTGGTATCGTCTACTAGATCCACTGTTTTGATTGAAGACATTGAGGATTTCTCGTCTTTTGATCTAAAATCCATTAAGCTGAGCATTTCAACCATTAGTTTTTATATTCCTTCTTGATCTTGGCTTGAACTAACATTACATTAGTAATCAATTTTGTTTGAAAGAATTTTGCTGTAGTTTGATTCGGAATTGCGGACTTACATAATATTTGATTTTTATTGAAGAAATTATCCATATACTTAGAATTATATTTTTCAACATCAAATTTATCTCACCATTTCGTTCTGAAATTTTGAACTAATAGTGAAATTTCAACACATGAATACTGTTCACAAAAATAATTTCAAGAAACAAAAATATATAATTTTGTAAAGGATTAAATCGAATTTTTATAATTTTAGGGGGGGCCAAAGTACAATTTTACATTTATTAATTTAAAATTTTTAAAAAAAATTAAAAACCTAAATAATAATTTTACATTTTAGAGGGGCCGGGACCATGCCAGCCCCCTGGCTTCGCCTCTATTCAAGAAACAATCCAAGAAATATATAATTTTGAGAAAAAATAATTGTTGGGTTTGATTCATTAATTAATAATTTTTTAATATCTAAGGCGTTAAATAACAAGTACTTTTATTATTTAATTTTATGGGTGGGTCTAAGTTAGCTTTCATCCGGCCAAGCCCAAGGCCAAGCCTCCATAGGCTCGCTCATTCCAAGCCTGGGAATTAGAGAATCAGTGCCAGTGCCACACAAGTAAACGCCAGCGTTGCATTTTCTTTACCGTCATTTTCACTTTGACGCTTCTTCTGTCACTGCTTTCCTGCATTTTTGAAATTCCATTTTCCCCCGTTTTCTAGGCTACCAAACAGAGCTACAAGAAAACCATTTCTGTTTTACTCTTTTAAATTTTCATCAACTTTGTTATATTATCTTCATCATTTAATCCGTGAATTATCAGGTCAGTTCCCGATTTCTGCTTCTTTTTTAACTTCCTTTTGCTTTGTTTCCTTCTTCTTCCATAACGTTTTCTTGTGTTCGTCGATTTCTAACACTAAAACGTGGGTTTATTTAATCACTTCCAAAATTATGGATTTCAACAATTATTTTCATCTTAATTTTGCATAAATAAATAGTCTATACGAATAAACTGGATTTTTTATTTGTTTCGCAGATGGAGCCTTTATATGCAAAGCTTTACGACAAATATGACAAGCTCAAGGTCTCAGCTCTTTTTTACCCTAAATTTTTCTTCTTCTTTTTTAATTATACTTTTAGATTTGCACTTCTGTTCCCTACTTTATAGATCTATCATACCATTTCTTTGTTTATAAGTTCGGTTGCCAGTAGGACTGAAGAAAAAAAAGCGAAATGTTTAAAAGTTTTCTTCTTTTTTCTTTTTGGCATTAGGCACTTGTATCGAATGATAATTCAGTTGCAAGGTGCATACAATGTTATCTTAGTTCGGTTAAAATGGAACTGGCGATTTTTCCCCATCTGTTTGATTATGAAACGTGGCTTTTATCTTTCCATAAATGTTTTTTTCTCTTCGTTTCTTTTTTTTTTTCAGAAGAGAAAACTTTCCGAAATGGATGACATAAATCGAGATCAAGAAGAGAAATTTGTGAATTATGTGCGTGGTAAGTGTAGCTTCATGTTATTGTTAAATCCCTATTTTCATATTTTATGTGAATTGCAAAGTCTTACTCTTACCTTAGTTTTTCTTTTCCTCTTCTATGTTTGTTAGACATGTTATATCTTGTATATATATCATAGAAAAATAACTAATATCACTTCTCTTTGGCTCTTTTGTTAAACATAAGTTTGTGTTTTGACCTTTCTAATGAAAGGAAGGTAAACAAATAATGAATTATCTAATTCAAAACCATTTTGTCTTGTTGGTCAGTGTTAATGGTTTGTCTGATTTCATTTACTAATTATTTTATAGGTAGGTAGTGAGATGGTGGTACAGTGTGATGAAAAGCTTTGAAAATAGAAACAGGATGTACTGACCTATGTTACTTGGATTTGCAAGTGACTGTTCATCATGGTATACTCAATGTTTTCTATATATTTGGAGGGTCATACGCTTATACCCATGTCTAAATATATGTCACACACAAGTACTGGGTTTGTTGTTTGTCACCCTTCCTCATGTGTGGTTGTCATGCCATCTCTTATTTGTTGGAAGGTATATTGTGGTTTTAGCATTTTGAAATATAATTTGCTGATGATGGTAAAAACAACAACTACTAGATAGTGATACATAAGCTTGTTCTGATTGTTGAACCGATATTTAAGGTCAAAGCTCTAAATGTGAAGAACAAATAACATTCAATCTTGTGTATTGAAGCAATAATTTGATTATAACCATGAATATGAGTAGGCTAGAATGAACAAAACAGCTTGCAAAGAGTTCAAGTTTGTTTTGGTGAAATGCTTGTTTGAACTGGTTACTAATTAAATGAACAAAACTTGAACAGAAGTTCTTTGTTACCTTGAAAATTTTGATAGTAGTTTCATCAGTAGTTGAAAAAAATTGAGCAATCATATAAATCCCTCTAAAATTCTTAATGGATTGTATTCTTCTGTTGCAGCTGCAGAGGAATTGATTCAGCATCTGAAGAGTGAAAATGACAAGCTGTATGCAGAAGTTAATGAATTGAGAAGTGAAGTGGCCTCTAAAATGTATGCAATTTTAAGTTTCTCATTTGGCCTTTATGGTAAGATATAAGTTTTTCTCTCTTGGATTTTAAAATGTAAGTATCATTGTAGGTCCAGCATGGATAAACAATGTGCAGACTACCAAAAA
The DNA here is from genome assembly GCA_025698515.1 of Gossypium sturtianum. Classification (NCBI taxonomy): domain Eukaryota; kingdom Viridiplantae; phylum Streptophyta; class Magnoliopsida; order Malvales; family Malvaceae; genus Gossypium; species Gossypium sturtianum. The sequence goes on from CM046955.1 coordinate 166,611,857, forward strand.
CTTTTGATTGAAGAGAATCAGAAGTGTAAGAAGCTATTGATTATATGATGATTATTGTTTTATATCTCTTTCATCCAGTGTAGAATATAATGTAATGGTATCAACATCCTTGACTTACTTGGTGTTGTTTCTGCTTCATCTTTGTCGAATATCAGAATATAGGAACTCAGTCATGCTATTGCCAGAAAACTGGCATTAATTGATGCTGAGGGTATTAAGTCTTCTAGGCAAGAACTAGAAAAAAAATATATTTCTTATCACTTTAAATGACTACAGGAAATAAAACTATAGTTTTGGTTGGATATGGTTTTCTATGCTCTAGTTTTTACCTGAGTAGAAAATGAATTGAGGTGGTTAAGTCTATGTATATAACACTGGTCTTTTGGATCACATCCTGCTAACAAAGGCATCTTAATAATTTACATAATGCTTGTAAAATAATCAGAATCTGGTAATTATCAGCTGAAAAGTTGCAAAATTTTGATTTAACTGGATTTGTATGAATTTGATTGAAACTGTACCTTTTGGGTAAAAAAAAGGTCTTAATTTGAAGCTTCTCCAGTTGAGGTTCATATGTCCTTTAGGGTCAGTAATCCATCTTATGGCCGCCTCTAGTCTATGGCAAGATTTAAGTGATTTGTGCACCAGACTACTAATGTGTTGCCTTTATTAAACCTTTTAACTTTCTTGTGCTGCCTATCAAGCATTTGTTTAGGTCTTTCTTACTGAAGTCTAAAATTTATGGCAGATAAAGCACTTTCTCTAGAAGTTAGCAGGCTGCAAAATCTGCACCATGAGGGACAAAATAAAGATGGCAAACTCGATATTATACCAACAGTTTCTCCTAGAATTGCACAAGTTTCATCTGAAAAGGTTTCTGGAAGGTCCATTGGAATGATGACGAGAAAGTGTAGCAGGGAATCTGCTGCTGAGACAAATGGCAATATTATTACTTCTGTTTCAAATAACTGCAATGTTGCCATGACTAATGCATTGGCGGAAGACTTGTCTGAGAAAGGTTTGTCTCGTGAGGATCTTACACATTTTCAGCTGGTATCATCTCAATCTATTATCTTTTTACTCAAAAGCTGTTAGCTTCTACATGTGTGTTCTGTACTGATTGTTTTGGATGGCTATGCCAGCCAGAATGCTGTAAAGGCAGTCCAGATGCAAGTGCCACAGCCACTGCTAGAGCTACTTTTCTTTTTCAAGCTCTTACTGAGTGCTTACTGGACATGAAAATATCCACTAATAATCAAACTGGCGGACTATGTATTTCAGCTCTGCATCAATCAAGTGGTAATTCTTTACTTAAGCATCATACCGAATCCATAAAATTTCGAGTATCAGATTTGTGATAGCTATTGAAGAATCATTTCAAAACTAATTGGTTATTATTATTATTGTGGATAAATAAAACAGGTTACTCATTCAGTCTAACATGGATAAACAAAGCCGGCGGAGAAGAAGCAGAGTTGGTGTACCGGGTATCGTCGTTAGGGACATTTGAGAGAGTGGCGCCGGGGTGGATGAGGGATGTGATTAAGTTCAGCACCGGCATGTGCCCTCTTTTCTTCCAGAGGGTAGCTCATGTAATCAAGTTGCACTGCTAAGCGTTTGTCTTTTCACTTTTGTTGCCTTTGTAAATTGAAACTGGTAATGGATGGAGGGTTGGTTGGTAGGTAGATAAACTAACTAAACTGCCTTCTCTCTGTTTCGTTGTGAGCGCAGATATGAAATAGAGTTTGTATAAACAGTGGTGATAACATGTGGGTTATCAAATCATTACTGACTAATCATTTGCTAAGTAAACAGACAGTAACTTTTTGTATGTTATGCTTGTTTGTCTTGTCAATAGTAAATGACGTTTTGTATTTTATGTTTATTAGTTTGATTTTAATGAATTAGATCACCTAACCTTGCGAGAAATATAATGGCCAATAATGAGACCCTACACTATGGCCCTGCAACTAACCGATAAGTGCTGAAAGTTTTATTCGATAAGTGACTAATAAAGTTTTGTCGATGGACTCCATTTCTAAGTAGACGTTCACCTTCTTTTTTTTACTTGTATGTTGAGTTATTGTTCTAATTTGTCTTCACCTTTATACTTTTAGTCCAAATACAAATTGGTTAATCATTCATTTAGCTTGTATCTTATAGGCCAAGTTGAAATTTAAATATATTAGTTTGATAATTTCTTAAAAGCAGTTTAAGTTTCTTTGACAATAATTCATCCAATCACTTTCTTCAATTGAATGTCTTGTAACAAAATTAATATATATATATATATATATTCTTTTGAACCATTCTACAAAAACTGGACATTCAATTAATATGTAGATGAATTTCAAAAGCTCTTTCTTTGTTCATGTTTCTTGGTTATCAATTGTTTTTTATTTTCTTTATTTTTTTAGTTTTCAAGGTTGGGGAGGAATAAAACTCAGTAGAGATGCAGGGAATGCTTTTTTCTTATTATGTTCTTAGTGCCTTGTTCTCTAAGGAATGCATCTACATATACAATGTAATCCTCGTTCATGCTGAATTTTCTTAATATTTTCCCCTTCATTTATTGGTTTAATTTATAATTTTTGATTTCATTTTTGTTCATCAAAGAAGTATTGGCTTAATGGTAAAGAGAAAACCCTAGAAACTTCAAGATTTTAGTCTATAAAAATTAATTTGTTCAGAGTTCATGACTATTCCTTCCAACAAGTATTAAGTGTAATATATCTCAGATTTATATATATATATATATTTATTAATCATGAAAATATGGATTATTGAATATATTGAAATCTGAAAATATATTTAAACATGCCATACAAATGGTGTTCAAAGTGTTTAAACAATTTCTTTAATTTTCAGTTCCATAAATGATGCAATATACTAAAAAATAATTTAGCCTTCCACAAAGGTGAAACTGAAAGCTAGTTCCCCCCACCCTTATTGAAGCATCAAAATCAACAAAAAGGAAAAGAAATAAAAGAAAAGCATAGTAATAGAAGGTCAAATGTCTAGGCATTTAAGCTGCTCTTCAAATATCTGTACAATCGAACATCTTTGATCGTGTTACAGAAACATTTCAAAGCACAGTATCTCTTCATAAACAAGAAATCAAAACTGGAAAGGAAGGGAAAGTATAGCAAAAAAATTATAAGAATTCTCAGTGTCTTCAACAAATTAAAGAGCAAACTGTTCTTAGCCGAATGTCAGCCGGAGAAGTAGAAAACTGCAAAAATGTTCTTTGTAATGTCTGTACATTTACTCGACTTTCTTTATTAACAATTGATTTCCTCGAACCCAAAGGCCTTCCAGGCTTAAAACATGGACTTCATTATTTCAAGTTTATATAGACCATTCACAAACTGCTAGAGAAACTCAGGAGAAAAAAAAAAAGATCATTAGGTACTGGCATGACCCAGAACTTGCACTGATGCTTTCAACCATCTGGTATTACCTCCTAGAAGTTCAAATCTTGTTCTAGGAGTGTTGGACTAAATTCCCTTCTGGAGAGTCCCTACACAAATCTGAATCTGCTAAACCTCATCATATAACTAGATCAGATATCTCGAGATTAACAAACACGTGGCTCACAATAGTCAATAGAATCTATTTGGTCTAGTGGCTTTTGAACCTTTGAAGCTTGACAGGCCAAATGCTCTTCTAGCCTCTCTCCATGACCGCATACCACTGCTTTTATCGAATGAATAACTTTGAGCATCTGCTGCTGCAACTCTGGATGTACGTCCGGTATGTTTCTTTTGCACATTCCTTGTCTCTTCTTCAGAATCATACCTCGAGCGCTGCACAAATACATTGTTGCAAGATAAAATACCATATTTTCCCAGAACCAAAAAGAAAAAAGTTAAATAAATAAAGGGATTATAATGCTCATATACCTTAATAGGGTCTGAAAGTACTGCATATGCCTCTCCAATTATCTTAAATAGTTTGTCAGCATCCTTGTAGGCTTCTTCTCTTATCTCCTTCCAAAGCTTGTCATCTCCATTTTCGGTTCTTACGAGGAATTGAACAGCCTACATGAGTAGAATACCAGTCAGATCACCACCAAATTTCTAAAACTAAAAGTAGTATATAATAGCAGCAGATATAAGAAACCTTGTCAGGATGATGTCTAAGAGCAGCTTTCCGATAAGCCTTCTTGATTTCTGCTGTTGAAACAGATGGTTCAACACCCCTGCCGTTACAATACACATAAAAAATATGGTTAATCTAAATATGGTTTCAGAATCCATAGACAGGGCACTGAGAAAGACAAATATATATAGTCAACGAAATATCAGAAAACTTCCTATTTGAAAGTTATTATCCTCTTCTATTTCCAACAAAGATGAATGGTATCTTTTAAACCCCTTTCATGAAATCTAAAATTTACTACACACAATAATATTAGGCTTAAGATAAAAGCTAACAAATTATTTAATATTAAGCCAAAGAAGAAAGTAGCATCAAGATCCAAGTTCATAAGAACCTAATAAATGCCAGACGCCACCTATAATCACAAATGAATAAGAAACTTACAAAATCAGATAGAAATCCAAAGGCACTTCCTTTTTGCCTTCTTCCTCTACTTCAGAAAGCCATGATTGAGCTTGTCTCAAGTCATTTGCCAAGTTCATAGATCTTTCAGAAATTCCAGTTTGATTGGTCTTTACCTCCATTTGCTTCAAGAGAAGAGAAAGAAGTCTTTCAAGGTCACTAGTTGCTTTCCCATAGTTTCTAATCTTCTCATATAATGTGGCACGTCTAGAAATTGCCTGCAAAAGGGTGCATAAACAAGTAAGTTACCAAGAAAGTTATTTTATATTAGAGAACAAAATTTCCCAAAGTGAGTACATTTTTTCCCAAAGACAATGGACTAATTCAATCTCTCTACTCAAATTATTCCCGCCTTTTCTTCCTCTAGCAAATCATATGCACAAGAAAGAGAACAAAGATAACATCAGTTTGCAAAAAAACCTTCAAATAATTGCCATCAAGTGCTATGGCAAGGCTGCAATCAGCAATAGCATCAGTGATTTGGCCCAGTGCTTTGTTTGCAGCAGCACGATTGCAAAAACAAATAGCTGCAAAAGGCCGTGACTCCACACTGAAAGATAAAGCCGCTGTATAATGTTCAACAGCTTCCAAGTGTCTTCCTGATTGAAATGCTTCATTCCCTGCAGCCTGTAGAAGAAAGAAATAATTGCATTGATAACAGTGTTTTTATCTATGCCCCACCAAAGCATATCAGACTTCTGACAGAAAGAAGTTTATAGTTCTAAGGTAATAGATGACACATTGATACTAGTTTCTACACATCACTTAGATGTTATTGTTATAACTTCTCAGTGCCTAGACCAACTTTTTAATTTAAAACCTGATTCAGTCCTTTGATAAAAAAATTGATTCAACCCAGCCTAGTCCATTATTACCGAACAAAAAAGAAACCCACCCACAATGAGTCAGATCTGGTCAGAACCTGTCAGATTTAGGTTTATTTTGGCCATCTCTACTTCTTCCTCAAGAGTTGCTAAATGGTACAAAGATTTTACCCAAAGGGGAAAAAATGGCTTAAAGTAGAATCATAATTGATTAAAAAAGCAATTTCCCGAAGACATCTTACTCAATGCAAATCCCACCAATTTAGGTAGCAAAATATTTTTGAAATCTCCTATAAGCATGCAAAGGAATCATGTTTCTTTACATGTACCTAAGAGGTGCAGCATAAAAAGTTGATCCCATTTCTATAAAGGGAAAAAAATGCATACCAATAAAAGCACAATCTTGTGCATAAATCCACATAAACCCGAAACTGTTTCTTAAAGTCAAAAGCATATCAAGTAAATACCTTATGACTTAAGAGCTCACGTACAGTAGCAGCCAACGGAATTGATGATTCCAAACTGTCGCTTCCATCCCTGGATAGACTCAAAATGTGCAATCATCATTGTACTTCATTGCATAAATTAGAATATTTTGAAAGACAATGGCGTGAATTTTACCTATTTCCAGTGGAATGCAATTCCTCTTGCTTCTCCAGAAAAGCAATAGCCTCTTCAAGCTTTCCTAGATGAAAGTAAGATTTGAAGATCAGGTGACACCGCCAAATTCTAAAGGTAGAGTCCTTTGAGATGCCAGGACTATCCAGATTGGCCGGCTGCCCATTGATATCCAATGAAGGAGAATTCTTTTCAGCAGAATCAAATGTCAGCTCACACAGCTGAATTGCATCTTCATATTTGCCCATCTGCAAGATTGAAAAAAAGTTATTACAACTCCAACGATCTTCCTATGATTTAAGATATGCTTAAATAACAGTAAACCATCTACTTTCAGAACTTCCCTATTTAGACAAGTATATATCAACAAAATTACACTTACAATTAGAAGAGCCTCTGCTTTCATTTCAAGTAATTCTTCTGAGTATGAGCTCATTTGCAAGGCCTCAGCAATTACTTCCAAAGCAGTCTCTGCATCGTCAGATGTTTTGCTTTGCAATAGTACAGCAGACTGATGTATGCATTCAGACAATTTCTGCCAGATAAGAAACCACTAATCAGCCAAATTATCATCACGCAAATAAACCAGCATACTAAAGCTGAAAAATGAATAAATTCAGAAATGCTATGAACATGTTATCTAGGATAGGAATCAAATTAAAGAAAGGAGGATGAACACATAAAAGAAAAACAAAAAACAAAAATCATTAAATATCAATGCTAAAATTCAATATGCGATGCAGGCAATAGTGGCTATCAAGACAATTATACACCTTCCACTAGCTAATGCATAATTCATTGATCTTAATGGAGCTATGTTACAAATCATAAATATTAACTAACGTTACAATTAACACAAACTGGTATCAGTATCAAATGAACTTGAATAAAAGAAGACCAATAATATACTATCTCCTTGCTGATAATAACAAGCACCTGTGCCTTTTGTAGGCCATCGGAGGCTTCTACAGCAACTTTTCGGTCCACACAAACATCAGTTCCAGATTGTAAGCACTTCCTGAAATATCGCATTGCATCCTCAACTTCCCCAAGGGCAAGGTGGCAACTGAAATAAAGAAGCAGCAAGTTAGGAGAGCCAAGAGAAAGCCAATAACAAAAGAGAATGAAACTAATACCAAAGCATTGACATGAAAATTGATACCAAAACCAATAGCCTAACAACTGGATAAGAATGAAAAGCAATATTAACTCCAAAAGAGAACAGATACATAAAAAGTGGAAAACATGGTTGGCAATTTAACCGATAGAAATAACATCTATTAATCACTTCAAAAGGCCATCAAATGGAAGTGTTAAGATTCAAAATTGGCATCACAGCAGCAACTGCGAACAATTTGAAACAGATAATTATAAATCCTCATGCATGATGCAACAAATCTTCAAAAAGAAAAAATCTCAATCTTCAATAAATTTGGTATATAAACGAATTTATACAGTTCTAGCATAAACACATACAACTTTGGAATCAAGGTGGCTCAAACAAGTTAAATGAAACAAATGTAGAGCCTTACTTCGCTGCTCGAAGTTGAACCCTCAAAAAGTGAGGATCTATTGAGATGGACATCATACAATCTCCTAGTGCATCTCTCATTCTTCCAAGAGACATACGAGTAGCTGCAAGGTTGCTATAGCACAGCATCAATGCCCGAAGACAGCCTCTAGATTTCTCACCTGCGGGAATACAACTTATCCCTTGCATATAATATTCCTCGGCTTTGGATGGATCTCCATTGGCATAGGCTTGGTTTCCCCTGATATATATCAGTGAAACAAAATGTATTCATAGTTGAAGAGAAGTCAAGCACAAATATAGGTCACATCATCTAATTACAAGATCACAAAATAAGATCTATAAGAAAAAAGAAAAATTAATCTACTTAGAAAGTATATGTTTTAAAAGAATGAAGTTCAATTATCAAACACTTATAATAACCTTAACCGCCACTTTTCGCATGATTCCTGAGCTAAAGTGCTTGAACCGGTCGAATTAGGCTTGCCCTTGACATCAGGTCCTTTGTCCACCACAGAATTCTCTCCAACCTTGCTTTGCTTAGTAGATACATCTGTTTTCAGGTCATGCCTAGGGGATGAATGCAATGAAGAAGTTTTAGATGAATTCTTCTTTTTGTGGTGGCGATTTGGTGATGATTGGTGACTTTGAGCAGACGGAGATGCAGCAAAGGTAAAGTCAAACCCACTTAAATGTTCTGATTTAGTAGGGGAAGAAAAAAACATCAGGCCATCACTATCTTGTCTCTCAATGCTTGTTCTTGAACTGGTTTCATTTTCAGCTGAACTAAGAGCAATATCGCTGTTATGATCAATATTCTCGGCTGCAATTGTAGAGTTTTCAGTTTCCGACCCATACACAGAATCTTCTTGAGGAGCATCAGAAGCAACACCTGTGTCGAAAACATTTCCAGAACCCTCCTCATTTAGTTCATCATCTTTCACCTTACCTTCTTTTATATTCATATACTGTGTTGCAGCAACCAAATCCCCATCTATTGCATTACGTGAAACTGCTAGTTGTGAATCACTGGATTGATCTTTGTAATCAACGTTGAAAGACTCTTCAGAAGTTGCAGAAGGTACTCTTGAATATTGAAAACCAGTTTTACTTGAAACCAAATCCGGTCCATACCACAGCTGGACAGGTTTAGGCTGCTTCAACTTTTCCTTCCTTTTCTTTACTTTTGTGCTTGTACCAGCTTCTCTTTTTGCACCGAATTCCAATTTTTTATTTAAGCCAACGGATATATTTTTCTGTGAATTTGGAGTTCTGAATTCTACAAAGGGTGTTTCTATAGCATCTTGTTTAGCTGTAAAACAAAACTCATCCTTCTTTCCTGGTTTATCAGAAATCTTACCAAAGGTATTTGTACCAGACTGGAAAGGCAAGGCGCTAGATGAAGATGAAAACAAAGTTGTTGAAGCAGCAGCTCCACCGGGCCTAATATCAGTTTTTGGTTGATCCGTATGAACTTTAGTTGTAGCCGCCTGGAAAGTAAAATCGTGGTGAATGGATTTACCAAACTCATGGAGCTTATCACCCATCTTTGCGGTTTGGCCATCCTTCCCAAATGAAAATCCCCTGCCTGTTTGAGCAGTAGAATCTCCCATTACACTCCCTAGATTTAGCTTCCCCTCCATTTCAGCTGACAATGCCTTTTCTGTTTTCCCACCAAGATGACCAGAGATTTCACAACTCTGGGATATAAAACCGTCTCTCTGCTTGGTGTTACTACCACCAAACCCTTTTATGTTCAAATTCTTAATCCCATCATGAAGAGCATCTGAGGAGCTTCGAGCCAAAGAATCGCTACCTTTTCCTGCCTTAAATACAAAATCCTGCTTAGCTCCATCATCAACATCCTCACTGCCTTTTATATTCGATTTGCTCCACAAATCATTGTGAAGCTTTTCGGTTTCCACACCTCTTCCAACACAGCTACCTACATTGTCATCATTCCTATTACTCCGATCACCCTTTGAGCCATTCTCAATGCTCAACTTTCTTGTATCATTTGAGGGCTTTTCGGTTTCCACACCTCTTCCAACACAGCTACCTACATTGTCATCATTCCTATTACTCCGATCACCCTTTGAGCCATTCTCAATGCTCAACTTTCTTGTATCATTTGAGGGCATGGAAAAAAAACTATGATCGATTAAACCACAAGTCTTCCCATTTCTCAAATTCCTAGTGTCCTCAACAACTCCTCCCTCCAAATTCCCACCCAAGTCACTCTCATCAGAAGGGCTAGGCTGTCGAAACCGACGAAAACCGCGGCCTGCCCGGTTTTCTAAATTGCTTGAAGATTTCGAATTATGGGAATTCAATTGCTTTTTATTTTTGACAAGCCTTGGCTTAGGAAGGCCCCATGATGGTCGTTGTAAAGAAGGCGCATTGAAACTAAAATCGGCATTATTAAGGGTAGAGTTGGAAAATCCAGAACTAAAATCACCTCCAAAACCAAAACTAGATGATCGGTTCATTTTCTCTTGTAAAAAATTATATTGAAAAAACAGAGAAAAATCCAAATGTATTCACTGTAAAAGGAACAAACGAAGCTTGACCAATCGGAGTTGAGGAAGAAGAAGAGGAAAAGAAGCTCCTCTCGGCTCTAGCAATGCCGGCTACATGTCAACGCTGGAGTCATCAAATACAACCGGAAGTTATTGGATTGAAATCCGATACCTTGATTGATCAAAAGGTGGCAGATGGTGCGGTTCTTCTTTCTTCTATTCCCCCCCCCCCCCTTAATTACTGAATGAACAAAATGAAATGCCAATTAATAATTTGGTTTTAAGGATGATGATGATGATGAAGATGGTGATAATAAAACAGAGATTAATAATGCAATTTCTAGAGAAAAAGAAGCTTTTTTCACAGTTTTTGAAGGTGGTTTCGTTTCTATTTTTTTTTTTATCCTCTAATGTTGCTTTAAAAAAAGCTTCCTTTTCCTGTTTATTTTTTAATTTAAAATTTTTATTATTGCGCTTTCATTGTCTTAAAATAGACAATTTAGAACTGCCATTTTTTAAAATAAATTTGCAAACACTTGACATTTCTCTATCTTATATTTTTATTTTGCATAAAAATTATGTTGTTTAAATTTAGTCAGATCTAATCATTTGACACACAGTTATGGGAATATTCTGTTTTAATCTTTTGCTTTTTTTTAAATGAATATTTTTATAAAACTTATTTTTTTTAACTTTTTACTGCTTTCATCTTTTCTTTTACTAAAATTTAAAATATGAATAATTTTGTATTTTTATTTATTTTTATATGCTACAAATTACATAATTACCCTTCCTGTAAAAAAATAATAATTACTTTTAGAATTTAATGGAAGTTCAGTGGGCTTTTATTAAAAAAATAATATTAAAAATTTAAAACATAATTATCTCTTATGTATACTTTATTTTAGGGAAGTTTTTTAGAGATCTGAAAGTTTTTGGTAAATTAAATGATTTAGTTGATATCACTGATGACATTAAACTTATATAAACAACTAAAAATAATTATTTATTTAAAATTATATTTATTTTTCTTTTAAAATATATTTACTTTTAGTATATAATATTGATTAAAATTTTATTTTCATTTGGATGAGGCAAAGCTTAAACTTTTATTAAATACTCATTTGATATGGCTTCAAATCGTGTGACTCCGTTTCCTACTTAAAATATTATATAAAAAATATTATTTGGACAGAATTGATATCACTCATCAATCAAGTCCCAATTTAATTAATAAATTTCCACATTATTGAGTGCACCTTTATCATTTTATATTTTATGTAAAATCTAAAAAATACATATGATAAGATTTGAACCAAAAACATTATAAATTTTATTTATTTCTTATATTATTTATTTTATAAACATATTTATTATACAAAATTTTCAGTCATTTCTTAAACTTTAAATAATTTTGGTTATTTTCACTTTCTCGTGACTTTTTTATTTCTCACCAAAGCGAATGTGCTAATTTATTGTATTTAAAAATTTCCTTCTAAAAATATTTAAATTTAAAAATAATGCAATGTATATGTGATAATCTTTTAATTCACAGTCTAAGACGAACTATTGTAATCCATGGAGATATTGGTTGAAGATTTAAAAAGAAGTGGGTAATATGTTGTTGAAAAATCACACCTACTTCTTTTCATATTTTGTATAAAGTCAAAGAAATACCTTTTTTTTTTAATCCATCAACTTTCTATTAAATCGTGCAAAATCAACTTATTTTCTATGTTGAGACTCGAGAGGGAAGGGGGAACCAAAAGACTCTATCACTTGAGAGAGATGATATAGGCAAGGAGAGAGAAAATCCTTAAATGCTTTACACTTTTATTATTATTATTATTAAAAGTGATAAAGAGAAGGAAAAAAGAAAATGTTTAAGGGTAAAAAAAAAAAAAAAACATTTAAGCTCTTAAAAATTGGATTTTATTGAGCTCTTAATCTAAAAAAAAATCTAATTAATTACACCCTTTCCTCAATGAAAATTATATAATGCCTTAAAATTATTATATTGTAATTTGTAAATTTAAATTAATTAAAATTTCAGAAATGAGCACCGCAATTATTAAGTTTTATTTATTAATTAAATATGACATAGGAAAAATGTTGGAAAAATGAAACCGCGGTACGAATTATTGATATGATTTATGGACTAGTGTGTAAATAGTACAAGATAGTAAGTTTAATTTGGATGAAATGATTAATTGAGATTTAAATGAGGGAGCACTAAAATTGATCCATGATTAGATTACGTTAGTGGCGAGAATTATTAATTCCCATGGATTTCCACTCAAAAATCGTCAAAATTATGCCAACCTTAGGATGCTCCAATTTTTACTAAAATGATTTGATTAAAATAAATAATTATAAGAGAGAGTGTGGAGGAAGATCTACTCCTTTTTCTTCTTCATTGGCTATAGGCAAGGAAAGAAAGAAAAAGAAAAATTCTCCAGGGTTTCTTCCCATAGCCAAAATTGAAAGAAATCCAAGTAGTTTTAATGAAGTTTTAAGCCTAGAATTAAGAGTGAGAACCCATCCCGTCGAAAGTAAAGAGGCTCAAGGGAAAGTTAGAGAAAGTGGAGCTTGGATAGCTATATCAAGGTGTATAATTCTTTGGATTTCCACATTATTGTCTTAATTAAGATGAAAATGAGTTATATAATTTTAATTGATGACTTGAGAAAGAAAAATTAAAATAAATTGGCATTAAGATGGAATTAGTGGTAACTTATGAGATACACTAATAAAAGAGAGTCTAAGCTATTGAGATGGGCTACTTGCTAAATTATCTCTGGTACATAATGCGTGGAAATGGTTACCATTCATAATATAATTATATTAAGTTATGTGTGATTTGCTTGTGAAGAATGATACTAGTAACAATTAATCTCTTTTTTGAAATATTGAGATAAAGAATATTATATTTCAAGAATTTGTGCTCCCAAACGTATCTTTTTTAGAGTAACAACTCTTATTTAAAATAATTATTGTTCGGAACAACTGTTGTTCGAGAATAGCTATGTTCATAATAGGGTTTTAGTTAGAACAATCGTCATTCAATGTAATTGTTATTTTAGAACAACTGAAATTCCAGATAACTCTTGTTTAAAATAATGACATTTACCTTTAACTTTTCCGAATACAATTTTCGAGTCTGTCTTTTGACACGCTTTTCGTCTGTCTTTTGACACGTTCTTCTTCTTCTTTGTTTTTCTTTGTTCTTTTTTGTTGTTTCTTGACGTCTTGTCTCTTTTCAGTGGTGGGGTCTTTCGATCTTTGAATAAGCACTGACCAGTATAGAGAGTGCTTTGGCCAGTCTACAGTTGGCTGATGATGAGGAGATTGCGATACAAGAGTTTGACTCAATGGCAGATCAGTCCTTCCATCTCTGTTTGGTGGGTCGTTGCCTGACAGAAAGCGTAGTCCATTTTCCTTCATTGCGCAACACCTTGGCCGACCTCTGGCATCCCATAAAGGGAATTTGTACAACTGATTTGGGCGATAAACGCTATCTTTTTAAATTCTTTCATGAAGTTGATTTACAGAGAGTTATTGGGGGGGCTCCCTGGTTTTTTAATAATCACTTATTATTATTTCATAGACTACAAGATGGGGAATATCCCTCAACAGTTTCGTTAAATTTTTCTGCTTTTTGGGTTCAAGTTCATGATCTTCCTCCAGGCTTGATGTCGGAATATATGGCTAAACAGCTGGGTGGTTTCATTGGTCAATTCCTTGAATATGACTCGTCCTTTTCATCAATGGGCTCAAAAAACTTCATGCGTATCCGGGTTTGTCTTGATGTGTTACTCCCGCTAAAAAGGAAAAAAAAAATACTCCTCCCTTCTAATCAAATTGTTTATGCCAGATTCTGTTATGAGAAACTCAGTTTATTTTGTTTCATTTGTGGAAAACTTGGGCATGGTGAGAGTTTTTGTCCTATACGGACGATGGTAGATCCTACTTGCATAAAATACGGATGGGATATTTCTCTTAGGGCGGAAAGCCGTCGCCGGAATTCACAGACCAGCAAGTGGCTTCGTGAAGCTGATGGGTCAGCATGCAGCACTCAGATTTTGGCAGGTAATCAACAAGGAGAAGAATCAGGAGGAAATGGAGATCCTATGAATAATAAGGGGAGTGATTTGGGCTTGTCCAAATTTATTCCTAATTCTGCTCAATTACAGATCAATCAACTGTCTTTGATTAAGGCAAATAATCTCTGGCATAATAAAGAACTGTGTGCGTCCTTTGAGGCCGGTGATGTTATTGGGCCTATGGTGGTGGGCTTGGAGGATGAGAATGATCCAATTCATCCAAGTGATGGAAAGAAACGGCAGCGTGTAGTGACTTCCAGTGGCAATGGTCTTATCACTACTTTGGACAATGATGTTGATGTCTTAGCGGCTAGCTCTGCAGGGCAGAGCAGCCGAATGCAATGAAACTCATTAGCTGGAACGTCCGTGGTTTAGGGAGGTCACGGACTGTCAAAAGGCTCAAAAACAAATTGCGAGCCATCAATCCCCAAATTTTGTTTCTCATTGAAACAAAACTTAAGGTGAAAGAGATGGAATCGATTAGAAGGAAGTTGGGTTTTCTTTGTGGAATAGATGTTGTTTGCGCGGTTGGGTCTAAAGGTGGCTTGTCTCTAGGTTGGAATGGTAATTTATTAATTTCACTCGAAGCTTTTCCTCGTTTCATATTGATCTTGATGTCAATGATTGTGATAACAGAGTCAAGTGGAGATTTACAGGTTTTTATGGCAACCCTATTGAGCGTCTACGATCGTTTTCGTGGGATCTACTCCGTCACCTACATAGTGCAAATTGTGGCCCTTGGCTTGTACTAGATGATTTTAATGAAATCACTAGCTCATATGAGAAAAAAGGAGGTCGGCTTAGAGCGGAGAATCAAATGTCAAGGTTTAGGGAAGCTCTGAATGATTGTGGTTTAATTGATTTGGGGTATAGTGGCAGATAGTATACGTGGGAAAGAGGAAGGCTTCAAGACACCAATATACGTGAAAGATTAGACAGGGGGGTGGCGAATGGTGAATGGTTGGATCTTTTCGTACTTATTCGGTCAACACTTGAATCACTCGATTTCAGATCACTGTCCGATTCTTGTTGATACGTTGGATAAGATTCATAATAGAGAAAATTGTCGAGGCCATCGATTTCTTTTTGAAGCAAGCTGGTGTTTAGACCAATCTTTCGATGAGGTTGTCAAACAAGCATGGGCGGATTGTAATAGTAATGTGGTTGATAATTTAGCCAAAGTGGGTCAATTCTTCAGAATATGGAGTCGATCACGTTACCGAGATCAAAAAAGACAAAGGACGAGGATGGCGAATCGTTTATCGTATCACTATGAGCAGGATCCTACGGATAAAAATTTAGAAGAAATTATGGAATTACAGCTTGATCTTAACTTGGAGGCTGATAAGGAGGAAATTTTTTGGGAGCAACGAGCAAAGGTTAATTGGCTGAAACATGGTGACAAGAATACTAGCTTCTTTCATCGCTCAGCTATTTCTCGTCACAAACGAAACTGAATTGGGGGCATTGAAGATATGGATGGAAGATGGGTTACAAATCCGGATGAGATGTTGAAGATTGCTGTGAATTATTTCGGTGAGCTTTTTACAGCTTCAAATTCTACAGGTGTGTATCGCTTGTTGGACCTTGTTGAGAAAAGAATTTCCTCAGATATGAATAACGATTTGATCAGACCTGTTTCAGAAGAAGAAATTTGGCAAGCTGTTAAATCAATGGCTCCGTTAAAGGCTCCGGGTATTGATGGGTTTCCAGCCTTATTCTTCCAGAAATATTGGAATATTGTTTGGAGAGATATCTCTCAGTACTGTTTGGCTATTTTAAAAGGGGAAATTGATATGAGTGAGATCAACAAAACCCATATTGTTTTGATTCCGAAAGTAGACAGACCTAAAAATATCTCCCAATTCCGGCCAATAAGCTTGTGTAATGTGATTTACAAAATAATTGCCAAAGCTGTGGTGAATCGGATGAGCCGTGTTATTGGGTATTGTATTGATGAAGCTCAAGGAGCTTTCATTGAAGGGAGACAAATTTCTGATAACACTTTAATAGCTTATGAGATTTTACATTCTCTTAAGTCTAGGAAGAAATGCAAACAAGGGAACTTTGCGCTAAAACTCGATATGAGTAAGGCGTATGATCGTGTTGAATGGGATTTTCTGGCGGAATGTTGACTAGCTTGGTTTCACAAGAATGGATTATTCTTGTAATGAGGTGTGTGTGCTCGGTGTCATACACGGTGGGTATTAATGAAGGGATCGAGTGAGAGTTTCATTCCATCGCGTGAAGCTGCGTCAAGGTGACCCCTTAGCCCTTTTCTTTTTTGATATGTGCGGAAGGTCTCTCAACATTGCTTAACGAGGCTAAAAAGGACAAGGCGATGATAGGAGCTCCGATCGGCGGAAACGATTTGCAATTAACCATATCCTATTTGCAGATGATTGCATGTTATTTGGGGACGCCTCAAGTAATGTGGGCTTTTATCATCCGTAGTATTATGGAGGAGTATGCAAATGCCTCAGTCAACAGTAAATTTTGAGAAATCTCTTATCTATTTCGGCGCCATGTGGATAAACAAGTAAGGAGCAAGTTACTAATATTTTAGGGGTTCGCGGCTACCAATCCAGAAAAAATATTTAGGCCTACCGATGATGGTTGGAAGAAGGAAACGTTGGGCCTTTGCTAATTTTATTGATGATTTGAAAACGGATTGACAGCTTGAAATTTTCGCTTTCTTTGATGGGTGGTAAGGAAGTTTTTATCAAAGCTATCTTACAAGCTATCCCTATTTATGTTATGCACGATGTTTTGAGCTTCCAAAGTCGCTATGTAACGCTCTAGAGAATATCATGAATAAATATTGGTGAGCTAATGGTAAACTGGTAAAGGTATTCACCGGTGTTCTTGGAAGGATCTTTGTTATCCCAAAAATGATGGCGGGATGGGTTTTGTGATCTTTCTTTTTTAATAAGGCTTTACTTGCTAAACAAGCACGGCGTTTACTTACTCAACTTTGATTGTCTCTGTTGGCTAAGGTTTATAAAGCAAGATATTTTCCTTTTACCAATTTTTTATCAGCTAGTCTTCGGATCTTACCCTCATTTACTTGGAGAAGCATCTGTGGTGCTCGCGAGCTGATTGATAATGGTCTAATCGGCGGATAGGCAATGGGCGTAAGGTAAATATTTGGAATGATCCTCGTTTACCTGGACATGGCAACAATCGACTGTTAGTACAAAATATGAATATTCAGTGGACTACAGTCAATCACTTAATCGATGAATCATCCTTTACCTGGAAAGAAGAGGTTATCCGCAAGATCGCTGATTCGGACCAAGCTAATCGTATACTTAGTATCCCTTTGGCAAGGCCTGATGTAGAGGATATTTTAGTATGGCGGTATGACAATACAGGAATCTATACAGTTAAAAGTGGTTATAGGGTGCTTATCACTAGTCGTTCACAGACTATCAGTAACAACATGGATGACACTGGCAAATACAAAAATTTTTACAAACAACTCTGGGAACTACAACTTCCCTCTAAAATCAAGGTATATATATGGAGACTAATAAAAAACTATATTCCCCATTTATGCAATCTTAACAAGCGAAAGTTAACTACGGAGGTTGTTTGTCCTTTATGCAAGGCCAGCCCGGAAGATACTAATCACCTTTTATGGTCCTGCGAAATTGTGTGCCGTCTATGGAAGCTTCTGGATCTCTCTGCTGGTTTGGGGAGCAGTACATCAGAAGGAAAAGATCAATTGGTTAGTATCTTCACTGCTATGACAGATGAAAAAAGAAAGCTGTTGTCAATTTCTCTTTGGGCTATTTGGTTTATGCGTAATAAACTGATTCATGAAGGGAGGAAGTTCTCTATGCAGGAAACCGTGCGATTTATACAGAGGTATGTGCATGAACTACAGATGAGTTGTAAGTCTGATCTTACTCCTGATACTAAAAAAGCAATTTTTTGGAGGCCCCCGCCAGTGGATTTTGTCAAACTAAATTTTGATGCTTCCTTTGATAAAGAATCTAAATCACTATTACAAAGAGATGGTTGCTCGTAACGATGAAGGGTTAATTATGGGTGCTTGTGTTTACCAAAGGTACGAAGTTGCGAGATGCCTTTGTAAGCGGAAGCGAGCATGCGAAAGAGCGATTCTTTTTGCGATTGATATGGGTTTTCGGAAAATTATTCTGGAGGGGGACTCGTTGACAGTCATAAAGAAACTCCGCTCTGCAAAAAATGATAGATCAGTGATCCGCTCTATTATACAGAATATTTGCATGATTGCTACCTTGGTAGAAGAAGTTTCCTTCAGTTTTTCTCCAAGAAATGGGAATCAGGCAGCGCACACCCTGGCGATGGAGGGTTATCGTTGGCCCTTACCTTGTTGTTGGATTGAGGACGTCCCTGATAGCGTTAATAGCATTGTAATGAAGGATTGGGAAGTCTGGCTCCAGGCACAAACTTGATTGTTGCGTATATTTCTGTTCTTTGAAGGTTGGAGAAGGTTCTTAGAATCTCCACTGGTTATGGTTTCTTCAAAGTTTTTCTTCCGGAAGGCGAATATGATTTTAATAATCATTGGAAGTCTTTTGCTGAGTTTCACCAGATTTGGTTGTAGGGAGTATTCTGGATTCTTAATAACTTTAATTTTGTTGGTTTTGTTTCTTTTCCGTGTGCTGGTGAAGGGGTTGGGTTTCAAGGGTTTCCTGACTCTTTATTTCCCAGGCGTCTGTTTGTTTTCTTCTTTTATTTTTTCTGTGTGCTAGTTAAGGGGTTTTGTGTTGTGGTTTTTGTCTTTTTGGTTTCCTAGGCGTTTGTTGGTTCCTTTATTTATTGATGTTTGCCTTTTCAACTTTGTATGTCAGATACTTTCCAATTTCATTAATGAAACTCAGTACTTTTGACAAAAAAAAAATAATGACATTTCAAGAATAGTTATATTTAAAACAATCATGGTTTGGAACAACTTATATTTAGAACAATTATGTTTTTTCAAAAAAATCATTATTCAAAACAAGTTTTACTATGAAAAGTATAACCACAGAGCAACTTTTTTTTTTTTGAATAACCTCTACATTGAGAACAACTCATGTTTATAACAAGTCAAAATAACTATTATTCAGGAACAACTCTCGTTCAAGAAAAACCATCGTCTTGTGTTTCAGTAGATCTTCCGTGAAAGATGTTTCACATTGTACCGTTTCACCAAAGTAGAAGAAGTGGAACTAACCTTGGAATATGACAGGGTTTTTGGGTTATCTTCACTTTGGGAAAGAGAGCTTGGCTTGGTGGATAAGATATGGAGCTAATTAAGAGGTTTCCTCTTAATATTTTCCTGTAATGTTGAGTGATTTTCCTTCTTTTCAAAAATATAGTAAATTCTTTTTCACTATTCACCGTTACCGTTACCAACTAAAACTTTCCATCATCCCATCATAACCATTAATGTTATTGTAATTGAAATTTATTCCATTATTCTTATTAATTGTCAACTTTGTAACTCTCATATGAGTCTTTCACAACTGATGAAAGGACTTTTGGCACTTTGACATTTTAACTCTCAAAATTTTCTCTAAAATTCTCTTTAACTTGTTTTCTTTGTTAATTAAGACTTATCATCATTCACATTTTCCTTTCTTCACCTTATCAACCACCACTTGCAGCTATGCTTAGTGTTACCGGATCTGCTCTAGTTTTCCTCCCTCCCCTCCTTCAATATATCTCATTCACTTGTTTGCAACACTACCTTTCTCCATCAAAGAACCCCTTACAATAATAAATGTTTGGAAGTGTTTATTGTTAAGTAGAGTACTATTTAACAAATTTCAATAGAAACTTGAGGTAAGTCCAAGGTAAGCCTTTGTTATTTATATTGATGGTTAATTGTTTGATTGAGAATTGAGGTGCGGGAATTTCATGTTTCTATTCAGTAATATCCTTATAGAACATTGAAATGATGAGTAATAAATAAAATTAAATTTACTGCTTATAAATCATAGTATGAATTTTGTCAAATATAATTAGCATGCAATAAAGTAATAGTATTGTATCTTTATTGATTATGTTTGTAGACTATTCTATGCGCTTGGGAGTCACTATTAGAGTTTTGCGCTCAAGAGTGTGGTTGATTATCATTTTGCACTTTGCGCACTCCAAAGTTATCGTTTTCGTTATCACTCACGCTTTGTATATATTGATGTGTGGGTTGAATTCGTGTATTTGACTTTAATTTCTACTAATGTTTATATTTGAGCAAGACTAGATTAAAATTTATTAAATAATTATTGTTATTGAATTAAATTATTGTTAAAGATTATTGAACTGAATCATGAATTATGCTTGTCACTTCATGTGATTATTGTTTGTGTACCGAATTATTAAATGTATTATGGACCATATTTATTTAACTGAGTGTTGTTTACGAATCATGAAACGTTTCTTGCACTGTAAAACGTGCAAGTGTTTTGCTATTCTTACTTAATTAACAGTTAAATTTTACTAATGAAAATAATCCTAATGTGCTCAATAGAATAATTGAGAATTATTGTCGAATAAGAGTTTAAGGTTTAAGGAGTCCGATAATACAAGGACTAAAGAGTTTAATAAGATTTGTAAGTGGATAGAGGGTGTCAAATAATGCACGTAGTGATCAATCCCCACACCCACATGGGCGCTCCAACTACTGGGACAAGGTCTCCCATTTTCCTAATTAATTAACCACCGACTTCTACTGTAATATATGCTTGATTTTCTACCATATATATTGGCAAGTTCTTAGAACATATAAATTTATTTATTAGTTTGGCTGGTCCCTGCACAAGTTGATACACATCCGTGACATATATAAATACCTTAACTTTTGCACGACAACTCCTTCAACGGATGTGTGCCCTTGCAACAAGGGAAACGACATCAGCATTATTCAAAACCCAATCTTTTGCAACAATGACAGCCTTCATTACTACAGTTAATCAGTCCTCATAGCTCTTGTTTTCCTCCGACATAAGAAATTAATTTTTATTTTTCTAAAAATTATTACATTTAATGCATATTCAGACATAGATAAAGATATGATTATATAAAAAAAATTACAGAAAAAGATTAAATATATTCATATCAGAATCATGGTAACATAAATGTCCCTTTTGACAGCCTCCAAGCCCTTTTTATGCTTCAAACTTCAGCTACAACAGTGACCTAATTAAATATCAAGCCTTGACTTTGCCTTTTCCAGTGCCCCTGGAGTTGCTGGATGGTTGAATAGAGCTACCATAAATGCTTTTATGTATATTACTATCGGAACCTGATAATCATGTGAAAGAAGAGAGAAGGAAACATATCTGTCTATCTGTCATCTTTGATGAAAATCGGCTAACCCTAATCCAATTATTTCATGCATTTATTTAAAAGATATAGTATTAATAGTTGCAATCTTTTTTATCCGTGCATTAAAAGAATGCAAATCTGCCTACAAAAACTTGTATGTCCATATCAAATTATAATTCACATGAGTATATATAAATGGATGGGTTGAAATAGAAATTGTGATAGCATGATTGAAGATCTGATTACCATGGGTTTTATCTTTATCATTTCTGATTGCCTTGAAGTCCTTTATTAACTCCCTTTATTGCTGGAACTGAATTTATTACCTACATTCAATTTTCATAGTAGACGTGACATAGCAAATCTGTTGAGTAATTCAATTTCCATCACACCCACAATCTTATCATAGATAATCTTCATATTAATTACTCCAATATTCGTAATTACCAGAAATATCAGTAACTCTCTCCCTGTATTTCTGTGGATATATATATGTGTGTGTGTGTGTGTGTGTGTGTGTGAGTGTATATACAGAGAGAGATGATCATATTGTTAGAGTGGTTCCGTAAGAAAGTACTTGACCCCCATGGATTTCCTAAGTGTTAACAGAACTTTGATGATTGCAACATATTTATTCCTGGGATTTTTTATAGCCAACCATACGATAACAGGTTCGATTTCTCTCCTTTCTCATCATTTACTTCCTTGTTGTTTCTACATCTGTGTTATGCAATAAAAGTTTTGAGAAAACTTTCCTTTGTGTTCGCTCGTTCTCAACATGACAGAAGCGACTAAAATTCATCAACTATATATACACCGTTTTATTGTCTTCTAGTTGCAAAAAATTATATATAAAAGAATTAAGTTCATATTGTTTGAATCTTGATTTTTCTCCGTTAATTCATACATAACATCCGTAAACTAACTATAATATCATAAGTGAACGAAGTTGAAGTAATAAAATGATAGCTGGAAAAAGGAAATTGTTGCAGAGAACATATAACAAGTAAATCGTTTATATTTGAATGTGGTTTAGGGGCTACAAAACCAATTCACTACAGCAAAACAGACTTTTAGCGGCGTTTTTAGTGGCGTTTAATAGAAAAACGCCGCAAAAATTATACATTAGCGGCGTTTTAAGGAAACCGCCGCTAAAAAATGAGAAATAGCGGCGTTTATTTAAAAAACGCCGCTAAAAATGATATATAGCGGCGTTTATTACTAAAACGCCGCTAAAAGTCAGACCTTTAGCGGCGCTTGCTTAAAAACGCCGCTAAAAGTCGACCTTTAGCGGCGCTTGCTTAAAAACGCCGCTAAAAGTCGAACCTTTAGCGGCTTTTTATTAAAAACGCCGCTAAAAGTCGACCTTTAGCGGCGCTTGCTTAAAAACGCCGCTAAAAGTCGAACCTTTAGCGGCGCTTTCTTGAAAACGCCGCTAAAAGTCGACCTTTAGCGGCGCTTGCGGAAAAACGCCGCTAAAAGTCTGATCTTTAGCGGCGCTTTCGTTAAAACGCCGCGAAAAGTCCGACCTTTAGCGGCGCTTGCTTAAAAACGCCGCTAAAAGTCAGACCTTTTTAGCGGCGCTTGCTGAAAAACGCCGCTAAATGTCCGACCTTTAGCGCGCTTTTGGAAAAACGCCGCAAATAATTTTAAAGGTTTTTGGCTATATATGTCTGATTGTTTTTAAATATATATATTAAATAATTTTTTTATATAATTGTAAAAGAGATAACATTAATTTTAATACATTAAAATTATGATTCTAGTTTAAATTATTTAAGAGAAAAAAATTTGTTAAAAATGAAAAAAATTATTAAATAATTTCTTATATAATCGTAAAAGAGATAGTATTAATTTTAAAATATTGAATATTAATTCTCATGATTGTTTTTAACATATATAGTTTAGGTGTAAGGATTAGGATTTCTTCTGTTTTAATGTTTAGGGATTATAGTCCTAGGGTTTTATGGGTTAAAAGTTAGGGTTAATGGGTTTAAGGTAAATGATTAAGGGTTTGGGGTAAATATTTTAAGGGTTAGGGGGTTTGAGGTTTAGAGGGAAATTAATGGTTAATAGGTTACGGTTTTAATTAGGTTTATAGTTTATGGGTTTAGGGTTAGGGGTTTAGGGGGAAATGATTAATGTGTCAGGTTTTTGAGTTTAGGGTTTATGATATAAGTGTAGAATATTAAGGTCTAGGGTTTAAGGTTTAGGGTTTAATTTCGTTCTGTGTTTAATTTTTTGCCTTAGTGTTAAAGGTTTAGCATTTAGTGTGTAAGGTGTGGGTCGTAAGGTTTAGGGGTTAATGTTTATAGTTTAGGGTTTTAGTTGTTTAGAGTTTTTGATTTAAGGTTTAGTATTTATGCTTTTAGGGTTTATATGTCTATAAGGGTTTTATGATTTAAGACTTTGTGGTTTATGGTATTTTAGGGTTTAAAGTTTATAAAGGTTTATAGTTTAGGGTTTAGATTTTGGGGTTACGTGTTTAAGGTTTTATAGGTTTTAGGGGTTTAGGGTTAGGATCTGGATTTATATTTTGGGTTTCAGATTATTCTTAACAAAATCAACTCAAATAACTCGCATTTTAATAATTGTCTATAAACTTAAATTTCTTTTGATTATATAATCTCGAATCTTTCATGTTAAGCTAAAAGAAAAAGAAAAATCCTTACAATTAATTAAATTAATTGCTTGTTCTTAGTTTGAGTAAAAAGTAATGCAAATAATTTTAAGTTTTGTTTGGCATCGAAAATAAAATTATGGAAAACTCTAAGTTGATAGTTTGTAAACTTACAAACTGTCTTTTCAACCGTTGATTTTTATTTTTATAATTAAGTTTAGAAAATTATATGTAAGAGTTAAAAATTAAAAATATATTTAAGAATTAATTAAATTAGGTTTAATGTACTAAGTTTCTAGTAGAATCTATTTTTTATGTGTTATTTTAAATATTACTTAAACTTTAAAATAAATAAAAATTTGATTAAATCTTTAACAATATATTAGTATCAAGAATATTAGTGGCGTTTTTACTAAAAACGCCGCAAAGGTAAGAATAGCGGCGCTTTTCAAAAAAACGCCGCAAATAATCATTTTATTTTACCTAAAAACGGCGCCAGTATTGTTAGCGTGAAGCAAAAATTGCTTAACGCTTTGTTTCCCCATTTGATTTCCAAATCCCTAACTCCATCTCTTTGCTCCTATTCTCATCTCTGCTTTCCAAATCGAGAAATCCCTAACGCTTTCTGCGCTTCTCTTCCTTTTCTTTTGCTTTGATTTCCAATCTCTTCCTTTTTCACATCTCTTTGATTTCTCGCGCTTCATTATTTAATCTATTTGAGGTAAGTTGTGAGAACGAATCTCAATTGAATTTTTTTATTTTCATTTCAATTGCCATATTTATCGTTTCAATTTCATTACAAATTTTCACTTTTATTTACAAGTTTCATAGTTTTTGGTTCCTGTTTGGGCTTCCTTTTCACGTTGTGAGAAACGGCTTCTGTTTTCACGTTGTTATTATTATTTTGGGTTCATAGTTTCTCCGCCGTCGCCGCTGGATATTCGGGTCGTGGAGGTATTTCCTTGGTTCTTCTTGTTAAGTTTTGCTCTTGTTATGACACTTGAGTGATTGATCGCTATTTCCTTGGTTACCCTATGTGTTTTAGTGTTTTTTCATGGTTCTTCTTCCGATTTCTTATGATTAATTGCAGCACTTAAGGGATGAACTTTCTAGAATAGATGAGAGTTGGGCAAGTGCACGCTTTGATTCACTACCTCATGTTGTCCGTATCCCGACATGTTTTACGGAGAATAGGAGGTTTAACCTGCTCGACCTTTGGTCCTGCTTTTTACCTAGATTGATAAGTATAAGTAGTTATGATGTTAACATAATAGTGGGTTCAAAGGTGTTACTCTACAAACAGATGTCTCATTGTGTCATAGTTTATGCTAAAAAGATTGATAATTCATGTTGTATAACATTTTTCTTTTATTGTCGAAATTGTTTTAAGGTGTTTCATAGGTTAATAAATTATATTATATAAAAAATTTAAAACAAGTTGATATTGATGTCATTATGTTTGTATGAATTTTTCTTATTCCATTTCTATATATATATTAAATGCTCGGTATTCTTTGCTTTTGTTCTTTATGTTAATTTTCCTTGGTTCTTTAAACCAAAAGAGTTGGATAGAAATAGGAGACACCTCCAAAATTCTCAGATAGAGAAGTAAGACACCTAAAAGGGTACAGACTTGTGCGAGGAACTCTCATCTAGTCGACTTTATGTATACAAATGAGTGGAACCAAAGAATTCTTTCTCAAATTGCGAAAAACCTCGGATGGTTTTTTTTTTTAACTTGAAAACCATCAAATTATGGCCCAAGGTTTTGAATTATACCATTTGTTTTATTTTCCCGTGATGAGATGTACTTTTCTCAGTTGCCATTACTTAAAAGGTAATGCGGGGATATAATTTATGTAGCGATGAACACATCCGTACATGATTCAATTTATTATCTTAAAAGTTCTCTAAAGTCTATAACTGTGCATCGAGAAGAACAACTCTACAGTCCCCTGTTTGGACACTATTTGTTCTTTTGCTCTTCTCGCTGCGTTCTGCTTTACCAAGAAGATTGTAAAGTGGGTGAGCTTCATTGTCAAAACCAAGACATATTAAATCAGATCGAAAAAAATTGAAAAGGTTGAAAAGAACAGGTGTAATGGGATAAATCTTCAAAATGGCATTCTATTTAAATTTTTCTTTCGATAGCTTTGATGTGTCCAAACTGTCCTCTAGCTTTGCCTAGTTTCCCTAACGTGTTCCCGCTTTAAAAGGTCTATTCTACCTCGATGGTTAATTACTTGTTCATATGTTGGCTCGCCTATTTTACAAATACCAAAATGGAAACACACCCCAGTTTGTAAATTTTTTTAGTTCATCGTAAAAACTACAATGATTTATATTTTAGTCTCTTAACTCGCAATTTGTTTTGCTTAATTGGTTTTGCATTTTACGCATTCCTGCCCAAACATGTGGGTTGTCTTTGGTCATTCTGGAAATTCAATGTCTCCATTAGAATGCTTGTAGCTTTTGTAGTTACCAAATCTTCCCTGCTGCAGTTATGACAAAAAGCTGGTTCATGCGCTACCTCAAAAATGTTACCAAAATTTTCATTTGTATGAAGAGAGATCTATATGTGTCTTCACCTATGAAATTAATGTAAATGTTTTACGAAATATGATGTAGTAAGATTTAATGATTTATTTTCTATATGTAATATTATAATTTTCATGTTGGTCATGTTATATAATTTAACTATTTTAAATGTCCTATTATTGTTGTTATTTGTTACTAAAATTTTGAACTCTTTTATGTGTTTTGCAGAGAAAATGCCTAGAAGACGATTACGAGGTTTAAATATTAGCAATTATACTGAAAATTCAGCAGACGTAAATAGTGGGCGAGGATACGCTTGTTGGATCTTCTACTCTGCCAGGACATAGATGACGAGCATGGAGAATTCCAAAGTAATGTTAAGTTTATTTTACATGCATGTTGAATTTTATTATTGATTCATTTTTCAATTTTAATATAATAATATATCATTTTTCAGCTGAGGGTGGTGGGACGCGCAGAGCTCGGGGACGTACGTTGCTTACAGATTTATATGACTTGGAGCCTACCCAGCGTGTTATAGTAAGGAGAAACGATCATGGCCAAATTTATCGGATCTGAAGCTCGATTGTTGGCGAGCTATTTGGGCATTATAGCACGAAATTCGAATATGTTGCCCATTAACTATGAATCATGGCATCACATGCCCGATGCCAACAAAAATCGAGCTCTCGAAAATATTAAGGTAATAGAAGGTGAATGTAATTTATAATACTTTCATTTAACATTCATTTATATTAACTTTTTAAAAAAAAATTCAGGTAGATTTGATTTAGAGGTCTCCGATGATTATATTAAGAAGACGTTGGGCAAAAATGGAGAGATAATAAAAGCACCTAAAAAAACAATATTTTAAAAAGACATCACCTCGATTTAAAATCATAAAAATGTCCCGCGGGAATGTTGAGGTACCAATGGGAAGATCAAGTCGATTCTCGAATTCAAAGAAAGGAGAGGTATTGCGTGCTTTCAAAGTCTTAGAAATTTTTCGGTTTTATCGTATTTACTATATAATTAATTCAAATCCCATTATGTAGGACCGTGAGCGAGTTGGAACAAGCAACAGACAAAACAACATTTCACGCACACCGCAGTTCCGTAGTTTTGCTCGTGTGGTCGAGGCCGAGGTATTATAATTTATTACTTCTTTCAAATATTAATGATTTATACTATTAACTTATATTTTTCTCGCTATAATGTAGGAAGTTTGATCGAGTCAAAAAGTTGGACGGCTTCAACTTTTTGACATTACGCATAGGAAGAAGGATGGATCTCCGATGACATCCGAGGTCTGCGAAAATTTTGTATATTTATTTAATATATGCTTTATTTTTATAAATATTTATAATGCTTAATTATAATGGTTTAATTCATCGTTTGTAGTTTTAAATTTCTAATTTTAACTTATGTTCCATTCATTTTTATTATATATTTCTTTTCTAACTCTTTTATTGATTTATTAGGATAAACTAAAGGAGAAGAAGGCGGAGTATGAAGCGGTTGCTTCGTCTGACAGTTCTGTTAATCTCGACGAGATTGATAACAGAATTATTACTGATGTTTTGGGTCCCGAAAGGTACGACTGCTTCGATTGATAGTTTTGTTAATCTTGAGTATATTTATAATGTAATTATCACTAATGTTTTGGGTCTTACAAGGTATGGTCGGGTTCGATGTCAAGGATCGTGTGTTACTCCGACACAATATTTTGATCCGGCTCCCGCAATACATGCCTTCCGAGTCAATCTCGTCTTGAGTTCGTAGACCTGAAAGAACAGATATCCCTGATGGAAGCGAGCACAGCTGAGCAAATTTCTCAGCTTAGAGCGGAGGCAGCAGCGAGAGAGGCGGAGCATGTTGCTCAACTTAGAGCGGAGGCAGCAGCGCGGGAGGCAGAGCGAGCGTAAAGTATGAAGAACTCCAACTACAAATGCAGTTATGATGAATATGTTCAAGCGAAATGCACAGAGGCCGCCATCTTAGACATTTCTTTTCTTATTGTAAGATTTTTTTTTTAACATTGTTACAGTTAAACATTATTCTAAGAATTTTTTGAATTATGATTCACTTTTTAATCAATATCATCTTTTATTAAATTTGAAGTATTTGTTTAGATTTAATGCTTTTAGTGATATTTAAATGTTTTATTTGTTTGCATTGGGTTGGAATTATATGCAATTGTTGTTTGTTATTGGTTTTTTCCGCAGGGAGGGTAGGATATTGGGAAAAAGTACACAAAGAAATCATGCAAATTAGTGGCGTTTTTAAAAAGCGCCGCTAAAAGCTCCTACCATTCTGGCGTTTTTCCGCGCGCCGCTAAATCCCCACCTTTAGCGGCGTTTTTTTTAAAAGCTACGCTAAAAGCTCCTACCTATAGCGCGCGTTTTTTAAAAGCGCCGCTAAAAGCTCCCACCTATAGCGGCGTTTTTCTAAAAAGCGCCGCTAAAGCTCCCTACCTCTAGCGGCGTTTTTCTAAAAGCTACCGCTAAAAGCCCATACCTATAGCGGCGCTTTTCTAAAAGCGCCGCTAAAAGCCTACCTACCTATAGCGGCGCTTTTTCTAGAAAGCGCCCGCTAAAAGCCCTTACCTATAGCGGCGCGCTTTCTAAAAACGCCGCTAAAAGCTCCATACCTTTAGCGGCGTTTTCTAAAAACGCCGCTAAAAGGCCATACCTATAGCGGCGTTTTTTCTAAAAACGCCGCTAAAAGCCCATACCTATAGCGGCGTTTTTCTAAAAAACGCCGCTAAAAGCCCATACCTATAGCGGCGTTTTTCTAAAAAACGCCGCTAAAAGACCCTACCTATAGCGGCGTTTTTTTAGAAAGCGCCGCTAAAAGCCCCTACCTATAGCGGCGTTTTTTCGCAAAAAACGCCACTAATTTTTGCGGCGGTTTCTGTAGCGGCGTTTTTGCGCGCTTTTAAAGCGCCACGAGAGTACTATTAGTGGCGCTTAAAAACGCCGCTAAAGGCCCAAAAAAACGCCGCTAAAAGTCTGTTTTGGTGTAGTGATTGGCGTATGCAATGGAAGAATTGCCGATAATTTGCCCTCCGAGCAAGACGTTGTCAGTTTCTATACATCGAACGGCATTGGAAAAATGAGAATCTACGATCCAAACCAAGCAACTCTCCAGGCTCTCAGAGGAACAAACATAGAACTAATCCTTGGTGTTCCCAACGGAGACCTTCAATCCCTTACCACTCCCTCAACTGCAAACGATTGGGTCCAAAACAACATAGTAGCCTTCTCACCGGCAGTCAATTTCCGATGCATTGCAGTTGGGAACGAAGTAGAACCAAGCGATCCAGCAAGTCAATATGTTCTCCCTGCGATGCAAAACATTTACAATGCTTTGGTATCTGCAAATTTAGGTGGTGAAATCAAGGTTTCCACATCAGTGTCTGCAAGTTTATTGGCCCAATCATACCCTCCCTCAGCAGGTTCATTTGGTGCAACATCATCCACTTACATAACACCAATTGTCTCATTCTTAGCAACCACAGGAGCACCTCTTCTCGTCAACGTGTACCCTTACTTTGCCTACATTGGTGATCCCCAGAACATACGTCTCGACTTTGCCTTGTTTACAGCTCAGGGAACTGTATTTCAAGATGGCGCACTGGCTTACCAAAACCTGTTCGATGCAATAGTGGATGCCTTTTATTCAGCGTTGGAAGCTGCTGGGGGTGCCAATGTGGAGATTGTTGTATCGGAGACTGGTTGGCCATCTACCGGGGAAGCAGCGGCAACTGTTGATAATGCAAGCACTTACTACAAGAATTTGATCAATCATGTCAACGATGGAACTCCCAAGAAGCCTGGAAAAGCTATGGAAACCTATCTTTTCGCAATGTTTGACGAAGACCAGAAGGGTCCAGCTGAAACTGAGCGCCATTTCGGCCTCTTCTCCCCTGATAAGCAGCCCAAGTATAATAATATTAGTTTCAGTTGATTAGATAAGGAAAGGGATACTGGGATAGTGACCACGAGCGGGTTTTTGGGTTTAGTGCGAAATTTGTTGCTACCTAATTTCTCATCATAGTGACTAAAACTAGTTTTACTTATCAGTACATGTACGGTTTGATTCTTTATATTAA
Organism: Gossypium sturtianum; assembly: GCA_025698515.1. Taxonomy (NCBI): domain Eukaryota; kingdom Viridiplantae; phylum Streptophyta; class Magnoliopsida; order Malvales; family Malvaceae; genus Gossypium; species Gossypium sturtianum. The sequence continues at coordinate 166,642,589 of CM046955.1, forward strand.
ATAAAATAAATTATTTTTTTTAAAACCAGGTTGTTTATATTAAATAAAATATATTGTTTTAATTCTTTTTTTTAATTTTATGAATAATATTAAGAATTTTTTTAAAAATATTCATTTTCCTTATATTGCTATGACTATTTAATGATAATATAGGGATTTAAAAAAAATGTAAAATAATTACCACACAAATTAAAAATGGTGTAGAGGTATGAAAAATAAAAAAGATAATATAAATATTAGTAATATTATGAAAATCATAGTTTTGGAATGTTAAATTAATTGAAATTTTCATAGTAATGGCTGAAATATAAAAAAAATAAAAATTCCTTTAGGATCTAAAAAACAGAATAGTCTGAAATAATTTTTAAAAACAATATAATTAAAATGCAATTAATCCATATTTTATTTAAATATTACATTTTAAAACCCTTAATAAAAAAATTTAGGGTTTCTAAAACATGCCATAGAATCAATCTACTACAATAAAGTTATATGGTTAATTGTATTTGAATTTGCACTTGACAACCTAATTTTCAAATATGTTTGATTAAAACTTAACTAAAAGGTGTTTTAATGAGAAAATTTGTTAATATACAAAATTTACAAAATTCTTTTTCTAAATATTTGTATTTATGTGTTTTTTTAGTTTAAATTAAAAATTTGAAGATGAATAATTAAATGCCATGGATTATTTATTTTAAAAACTTTCATACTACTAACACACTATATAATTTAAATGTCATGGATTATTTAAATATTATAAGAAGATAAGTATGATTGTTTAAATATTAAAAATTTTGATAGAAACGTCATAATCATATTATTTAAAAAGATAAAAAGGCCAAGTACACCAGACAAGAAGTATAGCAAAAGCCAGGCCTAGGCACTTCCTACAAAGACAATAAATGCCGTGGAACTTCCTCCATCCAAACTAGCTCAGATGCCTCAACTCTTCCCATTTCAGCCAATTCATGGGCTAAGTTATTACCTGTCTTCCCAACATGAGTGAAAATTTGCTAAACAGTCTTTCGCATCCACGATGACAGGGGAGATTGCAGATCGGTCAGACTTCAAGACGGTAAGAAAATCACCTTCGAGAATAATATGTTGCAAACCCACATAGTGCTCGCAGGCTTGCCGAAGCTTCCACAACAAAAAGGGATGCTGCATGCAAAACCGGGCTGGCCGCCAATACAAGAACCTCGTCAAACTCAATGCGTGCAACAACACCCAACCCATACCATCAAAATTTAATTTAACGATCCCAGAAGGTGGTGGATACCATTAGCAGATAGAATGGGACCGTCAAGTGTGACGCGGCAGAGTAATCCAACAGGTAAGTATCAATAAAACGTGTTTGAAAATCCACACCGAGTTTAAGACCCTCATGTTTTCCCTTCTTGCGCATGCCCCAAATATACCAGATAGTTACAAAAAATCCCTGCAATAACTGGGAATTCATTTGAAATATGCAGTGAAGGAACCACCCCTGGATAGAGAATAGAAGGTGAAAACATAAGTGAACCAAGGGATTATTACAAGGAAAGGAACTGCAAATCTATCTAATTTTACCTCTGGTATTTGCTTTTATTAAAATTTAAAAATATAAAATTCTGTATGACACTCACTGGGTAGTGAACTACAAGAAAGAATAGAAGATGAAAACATTAGTGAATTAAGGGATTATTACAAGGAAAGGAACTGCTATTTCCTTTTATTGAAATTCGTCATTCCAAACTTGATTTGAACTCCATTGAATTTTATTATCATTGTTTTTTCTTTTTATCCAAGTTAGAAGGAAGCTTTATTCAAAGTTATAACTTAATTCGAGATGAAGTTAAAACTATTTGAGTTACGTAATTAAATTTGTTTACCTAGCTAATAAAAAAAAAAAAAGTCTAGATTTCATAATCAAATTCAATCATTTATATTCAATTTTAAATTAAATAGATATATTAAAAATGAAAAAGAAATGAACCCAAAGTCCCTGCAAATCCAACTCGAATAATTTGCTAACACCTCATTCCAATTCTGAAGTTACATACAAACAACAAGACGAAGGGGGAGGGGGAGAAAAGAAAAAGAGAAGTTGAATAACTGGTATGTGTCGTCAGAAATCAGCATTAAGAAGCAACCACCTCAGGTTTGCTCTAATTTCCAAATATCATTTTCTGGAAATTGTTGGTTGGTTCCACAAATGTCATGCATGCTTGAATAATTTCATGCTAAGCCAATGGAAATATACAGCAATCACAAGTATGGGAAGCGTTAAGGGCACCAAATAGCAGTAATACCTGTTAAAATAAAATCAATATTGGACCTCATTAATCACTGAAAAAAGTGGCGAAAGAAAAAAAATTCTAGTCTTAGAAAGAAAAGGCAATCATTCAAAGGCTAATGATTTGGCGTTGGTAATGGTAGGCAAGTGATGGAATTTCAGCGCTCTCTGCATCTGCAACACTATATATTACTAGGAATCCCTAACATTGAAAAAAAAAATAAAAAAAAAAGGAGAAAGAAAATGACCTGTCGTTTCGAATGGCTGCAATCAGAGGATAATTGGAGGGCGGAAGAAGCTTCGACATAAACGCGGTGAAGAGAAATCCAGGCAAGATAAGGGTTCCAATTCCGACCAACAACAACCCCCAAAACGTCGTCGTTCTTGACCTACAATCCCCGTAAACCACCATTTTTTCCATCATCGCCCAAGAAACGATCAGATCAGATATTGAAACGGTCTGTCATTTTTCAATAAAAATTTAGGTAAAAATAATATTGCTCGGTAAAAGAAACCGGGTCGCTACCCGAATTGGTCGAAAAGGCCGAAACCCAACTTTTGTCTATGAAAAATATATTATTTCTGCTAAAAATGTAAAAATAATTAAAAAAAAAATCAATCAAGTTAGGAAATCATTCCAAATTTCAAATTTAGGTAAATTTCTTCTGATTTTAAAAATTAAACGATAATCTGAACTATATTTTTTTGTAAAAAGAAATTATTGTTTAACGTACACGAGAACCTAAAGTTAATCATAATCTGATAGAAATTGAAAAACTGATACAAATTTAATTGATATGGCGCTGAAAAACTTCTTCAGTGTATGGAGCTTGTGAAACTGTTTATACGTTGAAATCTTTGTCTTTTGGAACCAAAAAAGGAAAAAATATATTATATTTGATTTTTTTTCTCTCTTAGTTTTTACTGATATACAATACGTGTAAATTTCTGTAGTTTGCTTAATCTATATTAAGTTTATATTTAAATTCTAATGTTGCTGCGGTATAACTATAATAATTGTAAGAATAATACAGAAGAAATGGGAAAAAGCCTTCATTTTATGGGAGCCCTAATTAATTATTTTTTATGAAGCCAAAGCTGTCAAATAACTTCCCTTGCATGAGCTTGTTGGAGTGCCAATTATCCGCTGCCAAACCCATTTCGAGTCCTGAACTTTCTGAATTTCTGCCAACTGCACACCATTTAATAACTTTCATTAGATTCTTATTCATTTCTTGATCCTAACAAAATCTTCAGTAAGGTTGTTTTTATGTTTTTCTTCGATTCGCCAATGAAAAAAACGTGTACATGTTTATTTTGTTCATTTGTCTTGGATCCCTGAAATTTTTTGCGGGGAAACTTGAGGAAAACGATAAAAAGAACTTATAATAACTTTTTCCTTCTATTTGGAGATTTATAATTTGTTATGAGATTTATGTTTGAATTTGTTTCTTTGCATGTCATGTTTTTGAAGTTTATTATATACCTTTGTATGGTTATGTTTTGGTTATTTTAAATAATTAAAAAGATGTTAGAAATTAGACACATGGATGAATTATTGTTTTGATTGCTTACTCTGCCGTCTCTTAGCTCGAATATTACTGAATCTTCAGAAAATGGAATTGGTCTTGTAGGAGCAACCTGTATGTATTTGTAGAGATTTTAAAAGTCAGATTGATATCACTATGTCCAGCAAGCTTGGTGGAAGAAGCGTATGCATGTGGATAGCTAGATACAAACCTTTGGGTCACATTTTCTGTTCTGATCATTTGGGTTCTCCAAATTGATATCTAAATTAGCTGTGGGATCGTTATCCATGCAAACTTCTTGCATTCTATCATTTGCTCCCATTTCTGTTTGATCTCTTGTATCTCCGTCTCCATTCTGTGGGAAACCACAGTTTTTCCATCTCCAGATCAATTGGTCCATGTACCTTAGGTATATGTTTCCATCTGAACCTATTAAAAACAATTGATTGCCCTTGATACATGGGCTAGGGGGAGCAACCAAGGTGACATCTTTGCTGGGAGTGCCGTGTTCCACCCAGTTCCAACCATTCCATGCATTCCAGTGATATTCAACTAGTCCACCATCTTCTGAAAGCATGAAAAGTGAACCTGTTAGTGAAAAGAATGAAGGCCTCATAGCAGTTCCTGGCAGCCTGGATAGAACCAAATGTTGAGATTGGTGATGCTCATGCCACAACTTAGTCACTTTGTTATACTGGTAGAGCCGGCCATTTCTTCCAACAACAAACACTATATTTTCCCTAAAAACTTCTTGGTCTATTATGCATGCAAGTTTTGTTTCTGGAGGGCTGCGACAATCTTTCCATTTGAACTTCCTTAGGGCAACCTACATGACATTTAAGAATGTTGGTCAGTGCAACACCTTGAGAACATTTAAAAGAATCTGAATCACTAGTTTTAGTAGTCTAGATACTGGAAATGTTAAAGTTTACATTTTCTACTTTTAAATTTAAGTTTTTTATTTCTTTAGGAAGAACAGAATGAAAACTAAACAAAACATTATGTGCTTAACCTGTTTGCTTTTCTCATTTTATTTGATTTCTGCAACTTACACTGAACTGCAGTAGTCGCCCACTTTTGCTGACAAAGAAGAGTGCATCTTCTGCTGTGACTTTCAGTTTACCTGACATACCATCCCAAGGAGGACCTCCAATAACTTGCCTTCCTTTTCTCATTGCTGTGCAATTAATCCATGCTAGCTCATTGTTGCTCCTTTCTCTGATAAACAAGGTTCCATACACGTCAACAAAAAATACACTTCCATTGTAGTTTCCTAGGGCACCTCTCATAGGTGTTGAATGATCATGTCTTAACCACAGCCATACACTTTCAGTGTAAAGGTATTCAAAGATCAAACCAGCTTCTGTTATAATAAAAAATGATACGCCTGCTTGCACCAGTCTCAGTCGGAAGTTAGTGTTGATCCAGTTATCTGGGAACCTATACTCTTCTGATGCTTTCACTAATCTACTCCTGGATGTACCTAGAGATAAATAATCCTGTTGTGCTTTAGTACCCTTTCTCCTTCTTGTCAGCGATCTTATGTTTCCTGAATCATTTGGTTCATCTTTTATACCTGCTATGCAGTTCATTGGTCCACGTTCTTCTGTACAATACTCTCCATTCCATCCTTCTGATTCAGGGGCATCTAAAATTGACCAGATGTACTTAGATGATAATTTTTTTCTGTTAAATTGATTTTTTGGCCCTGAATTTTGACCACCTAGGCCAGGTAGATGTAACTCTGCAAGTCTCCCATCATCCAATGCAAACAGTATCCTGCCAAGTTGAAACTTTAGTCCTGGAATACCTCTTGCAGCTTTTGCGTTCGGTGGATGCATATGATTCTGCCATGCTTCTGAAATTTGGTCCTCTTGAGCTGTGCCTGTCTTCACATGCAAAGGTTACATCAAGCATGTAATATGGTTGCTAAATTATCTAGAAGTGAGTTATGCAAATGCATCATCATTTTAAGACTAATAATTTCATGCATTTATACTTTATTGCTTGGAGGTCTCGTATAACAAAAGCCTTGAATTCCCATAATTACAGGTACTTAAGAAAAGCACAAGCTCATTTGTCTTCCTTGATTGATTTTAGGTTTTGACTTCAATAACTATGTCTGTTAGATATATGTTAGACACATGTACTTCAAGGAAAATGGAGAGATCAGCACAGTGAGAAAAGAATAGTATGAATATCTGCAAACCGTACAGTTTATCTTCATAAAAAACTAACATGTCTTTAAGATATCATTTTAGGAAGAATTCCTCTCAAACTATTCAAATTTTTTTTCTTCTTTAAAAGTAAAAATGGAATAAGAGAAAGAGTTTGTTGCTTTACAACACTACTTGACTTACCCAAATGTTTTGGTATTTGATACTCAAAAACTGATCCGGTGGATGTTGTGAGAAACAATGAGAAGAACCTTTCTTTCAGCTCATCTTCCAGGAAGGGAGTAATAGATGTCAGGTGATGATCTTCTGGACTTCCATGGGTTATCCATTTCCATTTCCTTTGATGTAGCCGTCTCTCTACCAGTTTACCTCCCTGTATATTAAGGTAGTTTGTCAGACATCACATTAAATTAAGTATAATAGGATACACTTTTTGTGGTACTCTAAAGGTGTAATTAGTTTGTAAGTATTAGTGATATGTGAGTGTATGAATTGTTTATTAAGAGTACCTTGGTTAGGAGAAACAAGGATACAGAGTGGTCTCCACTCAAGCCATATATCATGCACCCCTGTAATGGTACTAGAGAACCATCCTTATCTGTTTCTTCACTCTGTAGATGCTTCTTCCATGATGGCCTTGAGCTCTTATCATATTCATAGAGATCACCTGTAGAACTATTGCATCATTTCATGTTTAGCTCACTTTTGTAATCTTGAAATGGGAAATAAACATCAGATAGTACATTTATACTCTGATAACAACATACATATAAATTCATGACATTTGCTCACAACTCTTTCATTCAGATCTTAGGGCTTGTTTTAGAACCTTTTTTTTTATTGTGCAGTGATTTCTCCATTTGACAATACTTCTCATCTAGCAAACTTTTTTAATTGTGTATTTGTTAATAAAGAATGGGATAGGGTCTAAATTTACTACTATATTTAAGGTGATGGATCATATTTTCCTCTCATCTTTGAACATATGCAATTTTACCCTCTTACATCTTAATTTGGTTAAAAATAAAACCAATGGTTATTTATATACTTTGAGCAATAAAGGAATCTTTTGAAAATATATTAAAATTTTGACCTTCTTTGAATCTCAATATAAAGTATAATGCTAAAACTACTTATCTTTTAAGATGAGTGGTAAATTTGACCCATCATCCTAATTAGAGTGGTAAATTTGAATCTTATGTAGACCGAGGATGTCAATACCTCTTTACTGACGGGCAGGGGAGGGAAAAAAAAACAAAACAGAAGACCTGAAAAGATTTTGGATGTGTGTGTACTCATGGAGAGAAGGAGAGATCACCTTATTGTATATACTACATCTGTTCTAATTCTAGCCATATCAGCTATTGCTGCAACATCTGCTCCTGGTGGTCGGCCATGATTCTCCCACCTGTTCTATTTTTACAGCTCATAAGCTCAGCTGGATATTAGACTCTCCTACTGTAATCTAAATCTCATTTGTGGAGATTGTATGAGACTTGAGGAATCAATGTAGCAATGAATGAAGGTCTCTGTTTGTATTAAGAAATTGACAGAAAAAAGGTGCTACCTTGGAGGCTCAACCTCACTGAGCTCTAACAACAAGCCAGTCTTTGTACAGAAATAAACTCTCCTGCGTCAAGGTCAGAAAAATAAACTATAAGTAGAGAAACATTGTGTTTATATTGAAGTGAAATTTGACCATGCCCTTGAATTATGTATTATTCTCGGAAGCAAAATTCTTAATGGTCAATAAACGTACTTACAGTCCATCATATGAAACAGTGCCGGACTTCATCTGAATCACTGAACTCTGTTCTGCTTCTTTGTTTATACTTTGATTGAATGCAGGTTTCAACTCCACCCAATCACTGAGTTTCATCTGAAAGGGAAAAAAAGATTATATATCAGACAATCATAGCAGCAAGGAACCCTTGTGATCACAATCTAAGTAAGTTTCTTGTGCAAGGTGTTATATGTTATATTATTGTGGCCATGAATTCAAAAAGTTGAGAATGGGGTTATGAAAAACTTGCTGCAATTTTGCCTTATTTGGAGAGGAGAGGAGGGGAGAGGAGAGGAGAGTATAGTTTAACTAGCAAGTTAGTGCTCAATTACAACTATAACTTGAATTAAAATAATCACTGAATTGATTTCATTTTGTAGGCTAAGAAGGAGATCACAAGTAGAAATAATCAAAGTGGAATCTTCACCTCCAAACAGGTTAGAGCAAACCTTTCGCTTCTTTCTGCTTTACACTCTCCTAACACTTCTCCATCCAAACTTGCTGTAAACAAAAGTGCTTTTCACCGATATTGATCTCATTTTCTTTAACCTGTGATTGGAGTTTATTATGATAGTGATGCAGTGGTGCCTGAGATACTCCATTAATGGTGTATGTATTTAGAAAACACCATTAGATTCTTTCCCTACCAGCATGCAGTTTAGGATAATTGGTATTTGACTTCATAGTGCGCTATACATGCATGATGCTGAAAGTTATTTTATGTGCATGCAGTTTACCTGCTCTATAGTGTTACTCATATTAACATGACTTGTGACTCTAATCTAGTGCCTGTTAAATTAGGTCCTCAAAATACTTGCAGAAAATTGTAGAAACCTTTTAATATCAGACAGACACAAACTTTGTTTACTTACCACAAGAAGAAATTCACCGCATCCAATTTGCAATCGTTGCCCCACCCAACTTGTAAAACAAAATTAAATGGAGCAACCAAACATCGAGTAGGGTATTTGATTCTACTGTGTTTCTTTAGTTATATAACAATACTTGATTGTTCTGAATGTAATCAAATGTTGGACTGTAGAATCTTATATAGTTCATCATCTTTCATCTAATGTAGATTTGAAAGCTATGGTGCTTAGTGGTTACCTGATATAGATTTCCTTCCTCAGAAATAGCAAAAATTGTCTGGTTGACTATCAAAACAGAAACTGCACGACCTGCTGATATCTGCAAGTCATGTGGTGCTATCACCCATTGAACTCCATTCCAGAACATTTCATAGATAGACCCACTTTCACCGGTAACCCAAATGGATGTATCCGACATTTTAGTCAAAGACATTCTTCTTCTTAGAGGTAGAACAGTATAAGAATTCTCCTCCAGTCCTGTCAAATCACCTTCCCTCATTTTTAAGTTCTTCGTTTTGTTAGAAACATCTTTTCCATTTGCTAGGTGCCCTTCTTCAGTCTTTGATGTTTGATCAATCAAACCCACATTAGTACAGTTGTCATTAACACAAGATACAAGATCAAAAGGAAGTTTCACTTCAACCCAGCTGTTGGATTCCTCTTGAAACTCCCAGAAACGGTCTGTTCTCTGTTCAAATTGTCGAGTTGTTTGTTGAGGAAAGGCTAAGGGTGGGCACCATGACGCAGAAGTAAGAAAGACAAGGTAGCTTATTGACAGAAGGAAACAGATGAAAATTATTAAGTGGAATATAGACATGGTAGCTGAAGAACCTGAAAAAAAGAAAGATGAAACCTAATACAACAGAAATCTTCCAAACTAAGATGCTGATTATGTCATAAGCAAGTTAGGTTGCGGTGCCCCATAAGGACTGTAGGCAAAAAGTCTATCATGAAGTATTAAAAGAACTAACCATCACTTGTGGAAGGACAGCTGCTCCTTTCATGGCTACTCTACTGCCACTAGAGCAAAAGAAGAAAAAGGTGGGCGTGGGGTCCATTAAAGAAAAAGGAGAGAAGTAATCACATAATAAAGGTTTTTTAGATTGGCACTACCTTATATTGCAGGGCGTCTGTATTTTCCAACACTCTTGTGTTAACAATGGCTAACAACCACAAAACCAGGTTTAATGAGTTACTTTTATTCAACCCTTTATTTTTTTACTCTGCATGTGTTGTTGCAGCTATGATGCTTTTTCAGTTTTTCTCACCTAATTATAAGGACATTTTGTCCGTCTTGAATTAATTAGTAGCTATATTTAAAGATTATCCAGTAGAAACCTGATGCTGGACAACATCCTTTGCCTACTTTTTTATTAAAATCCATCTATTGAGATTCCTCTACTGTTCAGAGCAAGGGATAGATTCTTTATATTTGGCGTTGCATTTAGGTGAGTTCATGCGGCTCAGTGATCAAATGACGGGCATGATCCACATATGATGGGCATGGCACATACCATTGAATGAATTCTGAATAGCCAGATCATCAATTGGATTCCATTAGAGGAATCTAAATGCATTTATTCATTTGTCCAAGGACTTGATTGGATGGGGTGTCAAAAAGTGGGGTCTCCAAGAGTTATTGTGCCCTTGAATTTGCTGCCGAACTTGTGCCATCTTGGAATCTTGGGTCGGCCACTTAAAAGAAGCTATGAAGAATCTAATCTCTTTATTAATAAATGGGTTATTTTCTAAGTGTAACAAGCAACTTGGATTATAACGTTGCATTTGCCAAATTACATTACAAAGTCCGACTGAAAATAATAACTATGGGAATCAAATAATAAAGTGAGATATGTCGTTAAAATAACAAGAGTTAAATTTCTTTTGTATTTTATTGTAAAGAATAAATACCGAGAGTCGACTTTCCCTTCTTCTTTTTTTTCGTTTTACTTTGAAACAAACAATATATATTGTAAATAAACAATAAAATATAATATGTTTTTAATATATAAATAGTAAAACATGTTGTTGGGCCAAATCAAAATAACCCCTCTCTTTTTGGGTTCTCTTCTTGCCTAGGTGGTGGGCTTACGTTTCTGGTATATTTAGCCGTGAGAGATAGAACCTGGATTTGGGCTCATAGCTAGGAAAACTAGGATGCAACTGTTTTTGAAGGCATCAATATGAGCCCAGGTTAGATTGGGAGCTATGATTTTGAATTCATTCATCCCTGAGCTGAGAGATAATAGACCAAGCAATTGCATGGCATGGAGTGCCCCTCCCACTAACCTCATCAAAATCAACACTGATGCACCCATTGCTTGAGAGTCGTTTGAATTTTGGACAATTACCAACGCAGCCAATCCACTAGAGTCCTGCTTTACGGTGGTTGACGCCTATGCTTTAAGGCTTGGTGAAGAGCTAATAACTAATCGAGAGTCAAAAATGGCGAAGTATGTAGTTATTGAATCTGAAAACTAAGAGCAATGTTTGCCCAGCAAATTGGATTGTATCAACCCTCATGAACTTAAAGCTTTCCTCTAATCTCTTTCATTAATAAAATGATTTTTGACCCAGAAAAAACAAATGTCACTGGCAATAAAACCAAAAGAAAGAAGTTATAGGCTTCTGAGTCATGAGCAACAACTGTCAAAATGTGTAAATGAGTCAGAACGTTGTAAAGCTCTATTAAATCACCTATATAAGACGATTCCTTGTTTTGAAATATAAGGCCCGTCATGAAACTTTTTTTTCCCACTCGTTTCATTTTCAAAGCCGTGTACATGTAACGGCCTCGTCTGTGGCCCCGATCATGTGATTTATCAAGGGCTCGTGTTTTCAAGAATCTCCTTGTTATCTTTTTTCCTTATCCCAAAAAAGATCTGCTAAGATATTGTTCATACACAGGTAAAACTAAAACCTTCCCTTTTGGGCTCTCTGTTAAAAAATAAATTAATTAATTTTTATATATTTTTAATCGTGTTAATTTTTTTCTATTAAATGATGATATGGAATATTAAATTAATGTTGAAAATTATTTTTTTATGGTTAAACTATAAAAATGGTCATTTAATTGTGCCTTTCGTTTTATTTTGATCACCTAATTATTAATTTTTTCAATTTAGTCACTAAATTTTTTTAAATTAAATATTTTAATCACTCTGAACTAATGTGGACTATTTTTATTAGTTTTGTAATAAAATTAGCCTTATAATATTTACACATTCTATCAATTTGATCCTAAATATAAAAAATTAACAAATTGACCCTCAATGTTTACAAAATTTGTCATTTTAGTTCTAATTCTAAAAAGTTCAATAATTTGGCCATCAACATTTACAAAATCTATCAATTTGGTACTAAATCTAAAAATTAAAAAATATTTTTTAAAAAATATATATATTTTTTTAGCCCTTTGTAACCCATGGACTAACCCATGTGAGTTTTAAAATAAGAAAAATAATTCCCTCTTTCAAGCCACTTGTAACAATTTTTTTTGTTATAATTTAGGCTTCACACTGGAATAAACCAATTAATTTAGAACTTATATGAAATAATTGGCTGTATTACTACCTAAACAAATAATATTTTTAATGCCTTTATTTTCTTTTGGACCTTAATATTTTTTTTTGTGTTTTATCCCAACAATTTAAAGTTCTTTTGCAATGACTTGAAAAATGATACTTTTTTTTTCTTATTTTAATATCTCACATGGGTTAGCTGAGGGGTAGCAAAGGGCTAAAAATATTTTTTTTAAAATATTTTTTATTTTAGAGTCAGGACTAATTTGGTAGATTTTAGAAATGATGAGGACTAAATTCATTGATTTTTTTAGAATTAAAACTAAAATGATAAATGGTAAACACTGAGTACTAAAATTGTTGATTTTTTTTTATATTTAGGGTCAAATTGATAGAATGTGTAAATATTAGAGGGCTAATTATTATTTTTTACTAGACTAGTAAAAAAGCCCATATAAGCTTAAAGTGACTAAAATATTTTCGAAAAGTTTAGTGACTAAATCGAAAAAATTAATAGTTGGGTGGCCAGAATAGAACGAGAGGCATAGTTAGGGTGACCATTTTTATAGTTTATCCATAAAATCATATTTTTTAACATGAATCTAACCTTTCACATCATCATTTAACAAAAGAATTTTAAGGGAGAAATTAATTTACACATTTCAAAATATATAAGAATTAATCTATTTATTTTTTTCAAATAGAAAATGAGAAATGTAATCTACCCTAAACATAGGGGATTACTTGATACTTTTACTCTGCAAACTCTAAAAAAAGAAAAATTATAATTTCAGTTTCTTTTTTAAATTATGGGACTGAGTCATGGCACATGCTCATGCCGCAACTAAGGTCTAAATAGCAAATGTAATACAAAGCATGTTATTTGACATTTCTTTTAAAATTTAATAAATTAAAGGATGAAACAAATTATAGAAGTAAGAATTTTATTTTATTTTTAAAAAAAATAAAACATTTGTGAAAATAAAAACGCAGTTCTTAATGTTTTAGTTTAGAAGATTATGGTGAGAGGCGGTGTTTTTGGATGTTGTAAAATCAAATTTAGTTTTCAAATACCAAATATCATCAACAGCTGTGACATTTTCGCAATACTGCGTCAACAGTGTTGAACATGCACCCGGAGATTAAAGTAATCAATTTTGTGAATATTTTTATGTATTTTTCATTATTTTATTTTATTTTATTTTATTAAAGTCAACATAGGAAAAGTTTGAATTTAGATACGTGTTCCTTAATTTACGTGTCTTTTTTTATTTTATTATAATTAGCTTAAATTTAATATATCCTAACCTTGGCATGAGTTGTCTGTAAGTTAGAATATTTGTTTATTTCAATATGATTAAATTCCAAAAAAATGAATAATATATTTTTATTTAATGGAGAAAAACACTATTTCTAATTTAAGTTAAGTATTAGCTAATTCAGCAAGAGAATTATAAAATATATATATACTGTCAGAAACACTACGGTGTAATCTCCATACAGAAAATCAAGTTTCTTCCTTTACAATCTATTATTCGTTATTCTCAATAATAATAATATTCTCGTCCCTCTTCTCAAAAAAATAGTAATATTCTTGTCCCTATGACGTTTTCTTCTGAATTTCTCTCGGTTGCATTAGATATATAGCAAGGCATCGGTCTTCAGTTTTATTATATCGAACTCTTTGCTTTCCGATGGAGTACTTTTCAGCGGAAAACCACAATAAGGATCGGGAGCATGATGAAGAGAGCTTCTCATATGCGGCCCAGATCGTGAACTCTAATGTGTTGCCCATGTCTATGAATGCATCAATTCAGCTTGATGTGTTCGAGATTATGGCCAAAGCTGGTCCAGATGCCAAGCTCTCCCCCAACGAGATAGTAGCCCAGTTACCAACCAAGAATCCAGAGGCCCCCTCCATGCTAGACCGCTTACTTAGAGTTATAGCCTGCCATGGTATCATTAGTTGCTCCATGGCTTATGATGAAGAGGGTAATCCTCACAGACTCTACGCTTTGACGCCTGTCTCCAGATTCTTTGTTCGAAACGAAGACGGAGTTTCTTTAGCCCCCATGATGACCTTGGTTCAAGATAAAGTTTTCCTTGATAGTTGGTCCGTGTTTTCATCCCTCCTAACGCCTTTTAAATTTAATTCTAACTATATCAAGGCCGGGCTACCAGCCCTGGCCGGAAAGACGAGAGAATTTAGAAAATGTAGGTTCTAAAAATGAATTTAAACAAAAAGAACGATCTAGGTTTTGGACATTCGGGTCCAATTTAAATTTGACAAAAATATCTATTGTTATTTGTTGTTGTTTTGTTACAATTTTATTATTATATTATTACTTTTTTTTTATTGTTTAGATAGTGTATAATTCTTATTCTATTATTAATTTTGTTACTATTGTAGATGCATCTGTTTGTTAAGTTGCAATTATATTAATGTTATATAAAAAAAAATTATATTTATTTTTAATTTGTTGGGAAACATTTAAATTAATATTTTTATAGTCTATTTGATATATTATATTTTTTAAAATTTATTTTTATATAAAAAATAATCTAAAAATAATAATATGAGCGGGCTGGACCCAAGTTTAATATTTTTTACTCAATCTGGACTTGAGCAAAATTTTAGACTCATTTTTTTACTGAATTAAGCCCAAACCTAAAAAACAAATCTAATTTTTTATATTGACCGGTCATGATAACTCTAATTCTAACGATATTTTAAGCTGTTGGAATGGATAGGTTACAGCTGAAGGATGCGTTTATTGAGGGAGGAATTCCATTTAACAGGGTGCATGGAATGCACGCATTCGAATACCCAGGGAAGGACCCGAGGTTCAACCATGTTTTCAACACCGCAATGATGAACCACACCACATTGGTAATGAACAACATCCTGGACGCCTACAAGGGATTCGTCCAACACCTCAACCAAGTCATTGTGGATATCGGCGGTGGTCTAGGGGTCTCCCTTAGATTCATTACTTCCAAGTATCCCTCAATCAAGGGAATTAATTTTGACTTGCCTCATGTTATCCAACATGCCCCGCCCATCCCTGGTAACATCATCTTGCCTTATCCGTTTGATATACTTTTTTTTTATATATAATCACAATCCGAAGCCAAAAAATTCCAACAGCTGATATTGTTTCAACAGGTGTTGAACATGTGGCTGGAGACATGTTTCAAAATGTTCCCAAAGGAGATGCAATTTTTATGAAGGTAACAACGTATTAGCTAGTTACAGGCAGCGTTAGCTGTTTGGGCTTTTTTTTTTTTTTTTGAAGAATATTATGTAAGAAAACTAATGAGCAAACTTGCAAAATTGATAGTTTATTCTTCATGATTGGAGCGATGATGATTGTTTGAAGTTATTGAAGAATTGTTACAAAGCGATCCCGGATGAGGGAAAAATTGTAGTGGTTGATTGCATGCTCCCGGATGTACCCGATACTAGTAGTGGGGTGAGAGCCACTTGCCAGGCGGATGTAGTAATGATGACGCAAAATCCAGGGGGAAAGGAACGAACCAAACAAGAATTAGAAGCCTTGGTTAGTAAAGCTGGATTCAGTGGCATCAGATACGAGTGTTATGTTTGTAATTTGTGGGTCATGGAGTTGTTCAAGTAATTTTACGAACAGTTCCTAGTTGCTTATTTTCTATGCATTACGATATGGAATCAGATTCAGACATTAAATAATTATTATAAGAAAATAAATAAGTAGTTTAAATAAAATAAAATTTTAAAACAATAAAACATTGCTTATTGATTAAAATCAGCAGTTTAAATTACAGTGAAAGTGAAGATCATGAATTACTTTAAAACACTTTTTATGAGTTTAAATCAAGGTTACTTTTTATTCTTTAATCATAATTTTTTTTAAATATCTATAAAATATATTTAAATAAATTAATGATATTATTAAGTTATTAAGTAATAAGGGAATTTATTAAAAAACAAATTTAACATAAGAATGATAGGAAAAGTAAATAAGAGTGAGTTTAAAATAAATTTAGTATAATATGTAAAATAAACGAAACAAATGTGTGGTAAAAAATTATAATAACTGATATATAACTATAGCATTAATTAAATGATGATTAATTTTAAATAATATTTATCATAATAATTAATTAATTAATATTCTCGATTGTGAAGTTGAAACTAATAAAAATATTATGTAAAAAATGAAAACATTAATGGGTGTCAAATCCACAAAGAAAAAGTCTTACACCTCAAGCAAAATTTTAAATTCGCATTTAAAGATGTAAAATCAAAATAAATGCAGAATAAAGTATAAAAATTTAAAATAAAAGTAAATCAAAATTAATGACAGTTATAATCTAACAAATAATTCTTATCAAACGAATAATATTGATATTAACTCTCACAATTTAATTCTTCAATAGTCTTGCAAATGGGAAGAATTCAACTCTAATTAATAATTTCAATTACGTGAATCATTTAAATTAAATTGGTAGTTCCCATGACATCACTCAACTACGCATCCAATCAAACCACGTCAACTTACTTTTTGGTAAAATAAAACATGAATTATAGATTGAGTTATTTTTACCAATAGTGCATTATTCAAAACACGTACCGAACAAAAAATCTTATTGAAACAATACAAAAAAACAATATACAAAACATAATTTCGGACAATCCAAACATCAAAATTTGAAATTTAACTAAAAAGAGGTAAACAATGAAAAATAAAACAACTTTTATGAACTAAAACCTGCACTACACCAAAACAGACTTTTAGCGGCATTTTTTTGGGGTTTTAGCGGCGTTTTTAAGCGCCACTAATATAATTTGCAGCGCTTTCGAAAGCGCCGCAAAAAACGCTGCTAAAGAAAGCGCCGCAAAATTTAGTGGCGGTTTTTGTGAAAAAACGCCGCTAAAGGTAGGGGCTTTTAGCGGCGATTTCAAACAAACGCCGCTAAAGGTAGGGGCTTTTAGCGGCGCTTTTGGGACAAACGCCGCTAAAGGTAGGGCTTTTAGCGCGCTTTTTTAGAAAAACGCCGCTAAAGGTAGGGGCTTTTAGTGGCGCTTTTTGTACAAACGCCGCTAAAGGTAGGGGCTTTTAGCGACGCTTTTCCGGACAAACGCCGCTAAAGGTAGGGATTTTAGCGGCGCTTTTCGGAAAACGCCGCTAAAGGTAAGAGGCTTTTAGCGGCGCTTTTCGCATAAAAGCGCCGCGAAAGGTAGGGGCTTTTAGCGGCGTCTGTTTCAAAAACGCCACTAATTTACACAGATCTGCTCTGCTCTTTTTTTCCAATATTCTACCCTCCCCGCATTAAAAACCACCAAAAACAAAGAACAATTGCATATAATTTCAACCCAAGGCAAAGAAATAAAATATTTAAATCTCAAGAAAAGCATTAAATCTAAACGATACTTCAAATTTAATAGAAGATATATGATATTTATTAATAAATGAAACATAATTCAAACAATTCTTACAATAATGTTTAATCAGAACAATGTTAAAAAAATCTTACAAGAAGAAAAGAAATGTCTAAGAGGGCGGCCTCTGCATCACTGCTGGAACAATCGCATCATAGTCTGCAAAATGTAGCTGGAGTTCTTCATACTTTACTTACTCGCTCTGCTCTCGCCATGCCTCTTTGCCTCCGCTCTAAGTTGAGTAATATGGTCCGCCTCTCTCATTTTTGCCTCCTCGCTCTAAGCCGAGAAATTTGCTCACCAGTGCTCGCTTCCATCGAGAGATATCTGGTCTTTCGAGTCTCTGAACTTCAAGACGAGATTGACTCGGAAGGCATGTATTGCGGAGCCGATCAAAATATTGGGTCGAGTAACACTGATCCTTGACATCGAACCCGACCATACCTTGTAAGACCCAAAACATTAGTGATAATTCTGTTATAAATATACTCAAGATTAACAAAACTATCAATCGAAGGCATGTATTGCCGGGAGTCGTACCTTTCAGGACCCAAAACATCAGTAATAATTCTGTTATCAATCTCCTCGAGATTAACAGAACTGTCAGACGAAGCAACCGCTTCATACTCCGCCTTCTTCTCCTTTAGTTTATCCTAATAAATCAATAAAAGAGTTAGAAACGAAATATATAATAAAAAGGAATGAAACATAACTTAAAATTAGAAATTTAAAACTACAAAAGATGAATTAAACCATTATAATTAAACATTATAAATATTTATAAAAAATCAAATTTTATTAAATAAATATACCAAAATTTCTGCAGCCTTGGCTGTCATCGGAGATCCATCCTTCTTCCTATGCGTAATGTCAAAAAGTTGAAGGCGTCCAACTGTTTGACCTGACGAAACTTCCTACATTATGGCAGAAAAAATATAATTTAATAGTATAAATCATTAATATTTGAAAGAAGTAATAAATTATAATACCTCACCTCATTACACAAGTAAAACTTCGGAACTCCGCCGTAATGCGTGAATTGTTGTTTCGTCTGCTTTGTTCCAACTCGCTCACGGTCCTACATAATGGGATTTAAATTATTTATATAGTAAATACGATAAACCTAAAAATTTCTAAGACTTTGAAAGTACGTAATACCTCTCCTTTCTTTGAATTCCGAGAATCTAACTTGATCTTCCCATTGGTACCTCAACATTCCGTAAGGACATTTCGCAGCTTTTTAAATGAGGCTTATGTCTTTCTTAAAATATTGTTTTTTTAGGGTGCTTTTATTGTCTCTCCATTTTTACCCAACGTCTTCTTAACATAGTCATCGGAGACCTCTAAAGCAGCAAATCTACCTGAAATTTTTTTTAAAAAAGTTAATATAAATGAAGGTTAAATTAAAGTATTATAAATTGCATTCACCTTTTATTACCTTAATATTATCGAGAGCTCGATTTTTGTTGGCATCGGGCATGTGATGCCATGATTCGTAGTTAATGGGCAATATATTCGAATTTCGTGCTATAATGCCCAAATAGCTCGCCAACAATCGAGCTTGGATCCGATAGGTGGCCATGATTGTTTCTCCTTACTTCAACACGCTGGGTAGGCTCTAAGTCATATAAATCTGTAAGTAACGTCGTCCCGAGCTCTGCGCGTCCACCACCCTCACCTGAAAAATGATATATTATTATATTAAAATTGAAAAATGAATCAATAATAAAATTCAACATGCATGTAAAATAAACTTAACATTACTTTGGAATTCTCCATGCTCATCATCTATGTCCGTGGACTAGAAGATCCAACAAGCGTATCCCCGTCCACTATTTACGTCTTACTGATTTGGAGTATAATTTCTAATATTTAAACCTCGTAATCGTCTTCTAGGCATTTTTCCTGCAATACACATAAAATAGTTCAAAATATTAGTAACAAATAACAACAATAATAGGACATTTAAAATAGTTAAATTATATAACATGACCAACATGAAAATTATAATATTACATATAAATAATAAATCGTTAAATCTTACTACATCATATTTCGTAAATATCTTCGTCCACATCCCGATTTACCCATTGAAATTGTTGACTAGTACTAGGGATATTTTCAGTTAAGTCTTGTTCGAAAAGGCAAAGTTTACGATCTTTCGACTATGTCATCTCTACTTCCATCGCCAATGTCGAACAAGTCTCTAGGGGTGTTTCAAGTACAACGTACCAACCCTCATCGATTGGATCTTCTGAGTAAAAACTTGTTTAACTTGAGAAGAAAACACATACGGCTCGTCCATCGATTTGTTCTCCTGTGAATCAATCGAGAGAAATTCACCATTGTAAAGCCATATTGATCGTTTTTAATTCCGCGAGCCGTATTCACATCACCCAATCACCTCGAAATAAGACAACTTTGCATTTACCGTAATAATCCAACTCAATGATGTCGAGTAATAAGTCCGTAATACTCCAGATTCCTCGACCGGATTCTCGTCCCTAGCACTAGCATAACTTGTAATCGAAGAATTAACAACAATTCCGCAATTTTGGGTTCTCCTCAATCTCTCGCGATACCTTGTATGAAATCTGTATCCGTTGATGAGGAAGCCATTATATCTTTTAACTATTCTGTTTGGACCTTGTGAAAGCCATTTAACGTCGTCATTTACTTCATTCCGACTCCAAACCTATTGATGGAAAGTAAATCGAGTAATTATGAATGTTATGAGAAAACATTATGACTTGACAACGAAAACTTAAATTGCATACCATTTGGCTTAACCATTCATGGAATGATTCTGTGAACAACTTATTAATTTCTCGTCGATTTAACCTTCGGGATCGTGAACGAGCTCTCAATATTTGTTTGTACTCACTATCCGGTAAAAAAGGTTTTACTTTGTTAGAAAAACAAACAAATTATAATTGATGAGTATTTATCAAATTCTAGAACTTACGTCCGAAATGGTTCCATTGAATCGTGATGAAAAAGAATGTATCAATGTGCTTGGACCCACGATCTATCGTCTAATTCGCAATTTCGACTTTGCCGATCGGTTCTCCAAACTTTGAAATAAATAAGTTTCGCCAAATTATGATCTCATGAGCCCAAAGATTTCTACTTGGTCTGCTCATTCTTGTTTCGACATCTTCCAAATACCTCGAACAGCAAAGTCATACATTCCTCGCCAAGTAGCCTCGGCAATTGATCCTTCCGGATAACGTTTATTGCGGCAGATGACTTCAATTTGGAAAGGAACCTAAACACGGTATACAACATTATCGAAGTTGCAACTAAAGGCATTGAGTGAATGCCCGACTTTTTTGCAAGTAAAGTAAGACCTTTCAATGGGATACATCCATCGATAAAAACGGGTCCACCAAGAAGTGCTTCACGCGGGAGATGAATTAACAAGTGCACCATAATAGTGAAGAATGAAGGCGGGAAGATCTTCTCCAGATTGCATAAAGTCAATGCGGCTCGATCTTGTAGTCTCTCAAGTTCTTGAACATTCAAAACTTTACCACAAATGCCTTTCATTATATTTGACAGTTCAATTACAGGAGCCGTCACCTTTTTCGACATACAACACCGCATAGCAACTGGTAGTAAGTCTTGCATTATCTTTCGATTTTCCATCGACATTCAAAATAGTCCCAATGATTTTCTCGCAGACATTTTTCTCTATGTGCATGACATCAAGATTATGGCGTAAAATCTGATGCTTCCAATAAGGCAACTCGAAAAAAATACTTCTTTTTTTCCACAAGTCCGCCTCATGAGGATCATCCTCTTCATCAGATTCATCATCAGATTCATCCCTAGATCTTCTATTTCTTTGCGGGTTGGCCGGTTGATTCATCTTCCCATAAATGAAATTCATATCTTTCAACATTAAGAATATTTCGGATCCACCGGTGCCATGCGAAGGAGCTGTTACGAACTCTTCATACCATCAAACCGAGCACTCAAATCTAAATGTATGATTTTCCTAGAACCACCGACGATGCCCCATGTAAGAAAACTTCTTCCCATTATATAACCATTGCGAACATGTCTGCGCAGCACAACACGGACAAGCATAACGTCCCCTGGTACTCCAACCAGATAAATTAGCATAAGCCGGGAAGTCGTTAATAGTCCACATTAAAGCCGCACGTAAATTAAAGTTCTCTTTTCTCATTGCATCGTATAACCCGAACACCAGCCCATAGTTGTTTTAACTCGTCAACAAGTGGTCGCAAATAGACGTCAATATCATTCCCCCTTTTTCTCTCCGGTATAATCATAGACAAGATAAAAGAAGATTGTTTCATGCAAACCCATGGAGGCAAATTGTAGGGAACAAGCACCACAGGCCAAGTACTGTGACGTTGTGCTCATGAGTTTATAAGGGTTAAATCCATCGGATGCTAGCCCAAGCCTCACACTCCGAGGATCGCCGTAAAGCTTGGAAATTTGGAATCAAAAGATTTCCAAGCTAAAGAATCTGTAGGATGCCTTAACAACCCATCATCTGTTCGTCCATCACGGTGCCACGTCATTGATTTGGCTGTCTTTGACGACATGAAAAGCCGTTGAAGCCTTGGTATTAGCGGAAAATACCGCAAAATCTTAATCGGCCGCTTCTTTGATCGTGTATCGTGTTTATCCTCGTTACCGTCCTCTCGTATTTCTATTAATCCAACGGGATTGGCGCATACATGACAAAGATCGTTGGTTTATGCGGTCGCCCCAATACAACATACAGTCATTTGGGCAACTGTGAAATTTGTTGTAGCCAATGCCCAAATCCTTTATCAATTTCTTCATGTCTTTGGAAGATTGAGGGATTTTTGCAAACGGGAACATTTCTTGCGTAAACTCTAACAAAGATTGTCAACGAGTTTCCTGGTCCACCCCAAACATTTCAAGTGAAAAAGACGAATACGTGAATGACGGTTTAGAAAATTTTGATCCATCATACAGTTCTTCATTCATTTCACCAAGCAACGTGTAGAACCTCGCCGCTTCTTCATTTGGCTGTTCATCCGGTACACTTCTTCCCCCTTCGGTGAAAGTATTTCCACCACTGCGCATATTAAAAGCATCCCGCAACATGTTTTCCATGTTATCGTCTCTAACATTCTGATTGAAAGCACTATGAGGATACCCCGGATTCATCGATGAAGATGCTCCAAAGAGATGTACACTCTCCATGAAAAACCATATTTTGTACCCCGGACAAAGCCATCAACAACTAGATGTTCGTAGACCACTTCACGATAATGCCAGTTAATATTGCAACACTTCTTACACGGACAAAGAATCATATTCTCTTGGCTTGCATTTTGAAATGCGAAATTCAGAAAAGTTTCTACTCCATTTCTATAGCCGTTGCTTACCCTTGACAATTTCATCCAACTTCTATCCATTTCGTAGTTGTCGAAGTCTAAAGTTGACAATAAATTACAGGGCTAAATTGTTAAATTATAATTTATGTAAGTACTAATATGATCACATATATAATCGAAGTTATGTATTCTTTAAGATTCGTCATACGTGGCATTGTTACACCTAGGAGGATCCATTATATCTAATGATGAGATATAAGGCAACCCGTCAGTTTCCAAATTTATATACTTTGAATCTTTTTTCTTTAATCTATACAAGTAAGTTATGTAAGTTATGAATTATGTAAGTTAAATAATTTGACGAAAGCTATGTAAGTTATGTATTATGTAAGTTAAATAATTTTATGTAAGTTATGTATTATGTATTATGTCGCTTAAATTAAAATTTCAAATCGAGAATCGGTTGAGTTATGTATTCTTTAAGATTCATCATACGTGGCATTGTTACACCTAGGAGGATCCATTATATCTAATGATGAGATATAAAGCAACCCGTCAAAGTTTCCAAATTTATATACTTTGAATCTTTTTCTTTAATCTATACAAGTAAGTTATGTAAGTTATGAATTATGTAAGTTAAATAATTTGACGAAAGCTATGTAAGTTATGTATTATGTAAGTTAAATAATTTTATGTAAGTTATGTATTATGTATTATGTCAGTTAAATTAAAATTTCAAATCGAGAATCAGTTGAGTTACTTCTTTTAAAAAGTTGTGATGTTGTTAAATTTAAAAAGTTTTTAACTTACTTCTTTTAAAAAAAAGAATTTATTTTCTATATTAAAACATATTTAAATAGTGATCTATATTATTATATTGATAACAAAATATTTATAAGTTTTTAAATTTAAAAAGTTTTTAAATTACTTCTTCTAAAAAATAATTTATTTTTAATAATAAAACATATTTAAATAATGATCAATATTATTATACTGATAACAAAATATTATTACCATTTTGGAAAACATTGAAAATATTAAATATTAAAATCGCTCATTATTAATATAAAAAATTAGTAATTAGTAATAAACCAAAAAGCCATATAAATCTAAGTATTCTTAAAAAAAATGAACTTTTATATTTTGTTTATGTTATTTTTATATCGTACCATTACCTTAAATTTTAAGAAATAATACACGGAGCTAGTAAAAATCTAAGCGGCATGATTAGATAGCAATTTGGAGGTTGTTCAAACATTATTAATAATAATACAACAACATAATAAAAGAACACAAAGTTCAGATGATTGATTAAGCATCCCCATTGTATAGGCTATGCTGCTCCAACACAGAGTATAAGTGTATAACATTATGCATGGCATGCACTACAAAGAATTGGGGAGCATGAACCTCTCTTAACTACATATTTGATCGCAAAAATTTCATACATGTTCCAACTTCCAATACATGAGCTTAATTTTAGAAAATTCAAACTTCTTTCGGTAAAAGCAACAATATCCTAATTCACTTCTACACTCTAATTCTCCAAAATCAAGCAACACTCAAGAGGTAGAAATAGTAAAAACATGCATATATGGTATTGTAGGGGGAAGACATCTATAGAGGGAATCTTAAATCTCAGTTCAAAGTTGTACCTTGATCATGATCTACTGTTATGAGATAGAGAATTCACTAGTAAAAGGCATCGATTTTCAAAAAGGAGCTCCAAATTCTACTAATCTATTATGTGTATGCTTTTATAAGTTTATTATTATTATTTATTGGTCTTAGTGCACAAGAATTTGTCTGATTGTTTGAATCTTACCTGCACATGCAATGATGCATTATAGCAAATTGGCAAAGGCATATTATTGATTAGGTGGGGTCATATATGCTTTGAGAATTTAGATTTTTAGACACTGGTATGACATTCATTGAGGGGAGAAACAGGATGGTCCACAAAGATATAAACAATCACATTCTCCTTTTTTCTTATATATATTTTTATTTTAAAAAAATCCATCAGCTTTGAAGCATATCAAATATGCAAACAAGACACCCTTTTTCAGCCACCAAATCATAAAAAAATCAAACGATACAACAAGAACAAGTGTTGTAGTACCAAAAAAAAAAGGAAGAGTCGAATTTAAAACAAAACCGTAAAGACTTGAAGCAAACAAAGAACATAAATAACAGAGTCACCGAATTCAACAAACAAAGATATACCCAACATAGAGAAAAGAAAATGAAGTAAAATATAAAGTTGAAAAGGAAAAACAAATTTAGAAAACTAGATTGAATTCTTAATTAAAAAACTCACAGGTTCTTCAGAAATAATGCAAAGTTCACCAGGAGAAACCCCTTTTCTCGTAAATTCAAGACCTGCATATCCAGCGCTCTTCCCATTAATTATACGAATTTAGATTCACACCCAAAACAAACAAAAGAAGCCAAAAAAAAAAGAATAAAAAACTTACCAAAAAAAGGGAAAGCCCAAATCAAGCACTTGTGGAAGATGCACTTGTTTCATCAACTAAGCAAACATCTGAAGGCTGAAAGCTAATTTATCATACACACTCTCTTGACATTCCAGAAGACAAATAAGAAAACAGCAACTCCTACATTAAGCAAAAAAATAACAGATTAGTTGCTTTAGAATCCAATCAAATAAAAGTAAAACCACAAATTTCAATATGGAGTTAAAAGTACAAAGGTAAATCTATCTTTGGTTCATAAAGAAAATGACAAAGGTCGTTCGATCACAAATTGATCAGAAAACCACAAATTCCGTCATCAGACTAAAGTATAACCTTAATCATGAGTAAGTATATGCCTACACTTGTATAACTTATATGCTTTGGTGTACTGTAGACTAAAGTATAATAAAAGTTGTAAGCAAATAAGTCAATACCCGAAGATAAACTTATAGCTTCGTCCCTGTATTAAAGGCATTATATAATTGATCTAAATGAAACTTGTTTAGAGGTTATGTCATAGTGACTTAAATCATTTAGCAAGTAAATGATAAATTTACATAATGGTGTATATAATGAAACTTTAACAAGAAATAATCGAAGTTGGTGAATAGATAAAATCTTAAGGAATTATTAAGCAGAAAATGTGACAAGAAAAAAAGCAAATGCTTGCATGAAGTGTGAATTAAGCATCTTATAGAGCCTCAAGTACTGAACCCTTTCAAGCAATGCCACTATGGGTTTAAATCTTCTAACTTAGAACTACTACAAAATGTATAGCATAAGGCATAGAACTACTACAAAATGTATAGCATAAGGCAAAGCAACATAAACAACACAAACAGAAAACTACAACATATATTTTCTATCTGAACTTAAATCTTTCATTCAAAAGAGAAGGCTTTACTTAACCAGAAACCCAATGACCAAAGATTCGGAATTTAGAAAATTGAGATTAATTAAAAAAAGAACTTGGGTTTAACAGGAATATAAAAATTACATAGCTAAACAAGGTTAAATTTTCATTGAGGCAAATGATCAAACATTTTACGTTCTAACAAAAATGCAAACAAGCAAATTCAGCAAAGAGAGAAATGAACTTCACTACAGAATAAAATTTAACTTCAAACCCAAAACAAACAAAAAAAGCCAAAAAAAAAAGAATAAAAAACTTACCAAAAACTGTAGAGCACTGATAGAGCACTGATAGAGCAATTAGCGAATAGAAGAAAACTGTAGTCTTTGCAGATACAATCAGTGAAAACTGAAAGTGAGAATGTGATAAATGGGTCAAAGCCAACATGTCCGCCCTAAAGCTCAATAAACAAAAAGATTAATTTTACCATACATCCCTAACTATTGTTACAATTTCAAATTAGTCCAAACTTCAATATGTTGAAGTCCTTGGGCTGATTTGCATTTAAAAGGGCGTAGATGTCTGTCTAGCCTCACATTAAACGGTTCCAAGATTGAAGAAGCATTAAAGGCGACATCCCAAACATCAAAATATAGTGTAAAACACCAAGGAAAATGAGCAAGCCACAAGCCCTGAACAAGGGAAAAGCCAAAATTCTCAATTGAATGTAATAAAACAGTCCCCATCTCACGCAAACACTCAACCAACCCACAAAGAATTAAAAAGAATATTTTTTCTCACTATAATGAATAATCCCACAGCCCCACCCTTCCCATTCTTTCACATTACACCGTCCCGCTCCTTCCCTCTTTCTACGATGAGCCGACAAATTCAGAGAACCAAACAACAAAGAACTAATACTAGTCGATAACAAAGATCCAAACCTATATTCTGCTTCACTTGCATGTTACCTTTTGAGAATCTGAGATGTGCATGCGTCGACAATCCGCCGTGAAAGAGAGGTAAAGCTTGAAGCGAATGAGCGTTGGTTTAGACGATAATAGTGGAGCCGTGGAGGACGAAGAGATTATTGATCCGATGAAGTACGATGGTGGCGGATCAAGAGAGGTATGAAATGAAGAGAGGGATGAAAGAAACTAAACCTTTAGAAATTTAGGGATTTTAGAAGAAGGGGGAAATGAATTTCGGAAGAAGCCTAGGGAAATTGAGTCAATCGGGTTTAAGGGTTGGGGAACTGGAGGAGAGCAAAAGCGGCGATGTTTTCACTAACACAATTCAAGAATTGCGGCGTTTATAAAATAAATACCGCTACAGACATATACCTATTGCGGCGTTTACAAAACAAAACGCCACTAAAATATACAAAACTACGTCGCTTTATTTACATTACACAAACATATTTGCGGCGTTTTTATAAGCGCCCGCTATATCCCGACTTTTTATATAGTTTTCAAGAAAAACGCCACGAAAAATATACAAAACTATGTCGTTTATTTACATTACACAAACATATTTGCGGCGTTTTTATAAGCGCGCTATATCCTGACTTTGCGGCGTTTTCAAGAAAAACGCCACTTAAAATATACAAAACTACGCGCTTTATTTACATTACACAAACATATTTGCGGGCGCTTTTTATAAGCGCGCTATATCCCACTTTTATGGCGTTTTCAAGAAAAACGCCACTAAAATATACAAAACTACGTCGTTTTATTTACAACACACAAACATATTTATGCGTTTTTACTAACGCCACTATTCCCAATTTTAATTTTTTTCATTCTTTACTTATTTTTTCTTTCACAATTTTTTTGCTGATATTATCATTTTTTGAATTTTAATTTTTAAAAATTTTGAATATTAAACTTTTAAAGAAAATTTGAAAATTTTCGATTTATATTCTAAAAACAATAAAAACCCAATATTCCAATAAATAATAATTTACATTTATCTTATTTTGATTTATATTCTAAAAATCCAATATCAATCCCTAAATCATAAACCTTAGACCTTAAGCACTAACCCACAAACAAACTAGCCTTAAACCCCAAACTCAAAACCCCAAACCTTAAATACTAGACCATAAAACTCGAACCCTAAACTACTCTAAACTACAAACCCTAAACCATAATCCGAGACCAACTTTTTGGGAATTCATGTAGCCAATGTTAGTGTAGTACAAAACATATATTTTAATATCTAACACATTAACCATAAATCCTCATGAGGGGATTTCGATTTCTGTCATATAGATAACACCTTAAACCCTAAACCCTAAAAATCTAAACTAAAACCATAAGCCCTAACTCGAAAAACCTAACACAAGAACTATTTCCCCTCAAACCCCTAACCCTAAACCCATAAACCATAAACCCTAAACCTAAAACCCTAATCCATTAACCATTTCATTCTAAACCCCTAACCCTAACCCTAAACCTTAACCCTTAATTAACCACTAACACTTAAACCTTAATACCAAGAAACACTAACATATTAAACACTATACAATAAACCTGCACAACAAACTTTAAAACACTAAACCCATACACCAAAATAACAAACCCTAAACCATGAAATTAATATACTAAACATTAAACCCTAAATCAATTTTAATAGCTTAATTTATAACTTAAATGAAAACTTCTATATTGTTTAGTTAACAATTTGTAACTTTTCATAATTAAGTAACTAAAATGAAACTTTCTCATAGCTTATAAGTGAATGTATCAAAATAAAATATAATTCAAAGCGAGAAAAAGGAAAAAATATGAAAAACTTTTAGCGGCGTTTTCCCAAAAGCGTCGCTAAAGCTCAGACATTTAGCGGCATTTTCCCAAAAGCGCCGCTAAAGCTCAGACTTTTAGCGGCGTTTTCCCAAAAGCGCCGCTAAAGATCAGACTTTTAGCGGCATTTTCCCAAAAGCGCCGCTAAAGTTCAGACTTTTAGCGGCGTTTTCCCAAAAGCGCCGCTAATGCTCAGACTTTTAGCGGCGTTGTCCCAAAAGCGCCGCTAATGCTCAGACTTTTAGCGGCGTTTTCTCAAAAGCACCGCTAATGCTCAGACTTTTAGCGGCGTTTTCCCAAAAGCGCCGCTAAAGCTCAGACTTTTAGCTTTTGCGGCGTTTTGGTGATAAACGCCGCTATTGCTCTTTTTTTTTGCGGCGTTTTCCATCAAACGCCGCTAATGTATAATATTTGCGGCGTTTTTATTTAAAACGCCACTAAAAACGCCGCTAAAAGTCTGTTCTGGTGTAGTGCTGGAAAAAAAATGACGGAGCTAATAATGTATAGTTTTATATAAAAAATTTAATTTTATGTAATTTTATACATATAATTTTGATTTAATTCAATTCTCACAAATTATTAATACAATTATCAATATAATATCATTTTATGTTTATATATTGCACAAACAAATAATTATATTTATCCAATATAAGACTAAATTGATATATTTATTTCTTTAAATGTGTATAAGAGAATCAAAGTTAAAGTTTTATTGTATACACTTGAAACTATAATCAGAGTTTCACATGTATAATTGCACCAAATCAAAGTTATGTATCAAATTACACATTAAATCAAAGTATATGTGTAACTTTAAGACTTGTCCCAACATTTTAACTGAGTTTGTTATCATTTGTATTTTGGACCCCACAAGTCATGTGCTGAAGTGTTTTTTAAGGTTTGAGTAGGCTCGCTTTAGTCCTTGCATCGTTGGAGCTTATGCCATTCAGGAGGTGCTGTCATGGTTAAAAATGTTGTCCCTCGACAATGTACTCATTGAGTTGGGTTGTTTGCTTGTTACATCTGCTTTGACTCACACATTATCTGATGCATCTGAATTAGGTGTGCTGGTACATAATTGTTTGTTGATGAAAGATCATTTTTAGCACCAATCCTTTTGTTGGACTCGTTGATGTGCCAATAAGGCAGCTCATTCGCTAGTGCGAGTGGCCTTATTACATACAAACTACACGGAATGTGATGTTTTTTTCTATTTTTTCTTTTAATGTGAATGTTATGTCTGCGCCTAATGTTAGTACGATTAAGGATTGCGGATGAAAGATTTTGGTGTATAAGGTGGGCCTGTTGACTCGGGTTTAGTAGCCCGTATATTCATTTTGCTCGTTGATTTTGTGACTTTCTCACTATCAAAGTTCTCTTTTTTCCTAAAAAATATAATTATAAATGTGTTTATATATATTATTAATTGACAATGTATCTTTTTATTCCACAAGTGGTCTAAAAAAATTGTCATGCATTTCTTTTTTTAAAAATATTTAGTTTTTTTAATATTTTACTATACATTTATAGGACAATTGTCGACCCCTTAATCTTATCCTGAAATTTTGACAAATTTCTTTTCTTTTCTTAGGAACACATACAAGATTCGTCACTACAAACAATATAATGATAACCCCATTAATTACTTCATTTATGAATTTCATAGTAATAAAAATACATGTCCTACCGAAACAGAATTTGTAAGTTGCTATCCTCTTACCTAGCAGGCAAGGATTTAGAAAAGATGATTCATTCGGATACACACGAAAGTGTTTATGGAGTCTAAAAAGTACTCCACTAACAATATACTAAATATTTTTCATTTATATATTTTTTTTAAAAATTAAAAAAAAAATCACATCCTAAAAAATAATAAAATAACTACCCACTAACGTAAAAAAAAAAAAAACTATCATTCCCATAAAAATTATCATTCAATATTTTAAAATGTATATTTATATGTTATGAATTCAATAAAACCTTAAACTTCATAAGTATATGAATCTTTGTAGTAAAATAGTATGATCCAAAATTCTCCTTCCAAAAATATACAAATGAGCTTATGTTTGGTCAACAAAACAGACAAAACTTGTGGTCATTGTCCTGACTCCTTAATTGTGCGAGGGTTATTTTCTATGGCTACGCTGACTGTTCTTTAGATAAAAATAAAAGCAGTTTAAATTGTACTACAAATGCTACAGTGTTATATTTTAGGTATCCTTTGAATAAATGCTATTTTATATAATTTTACAAAATGCACAAACGTACTAAAAATTGAAACAAAGTGTAGATTAAAATAATTATGAAACAAATACGTTAAGAATCAAAATAATTTAGACTAAAATTGACTAACCAACTACACATGGTAAGGTTCGAAGACGAAGACATATAAATTTGAGTTTTATTATATGTGTAATTGTCATGTGTGGGTTTCACCATGCACATTTTATCATAGATGAACTTTGTCTAGTTATATTTTGATTTTCCGTCCGTTTGTTTTTATATATTGATCTGATTCTATTTTATAGTTGCTTGGATATGTTTTTTTTTTTTGTACTTTTGACGTTCGTTTTATGATTTATGTTCGAAGTTTGTGGCTGGTCCTTTTAACACTGTTATCTCTAAGGTTCAAACCCCGTTCTCCTCTTAAGATTACACCCAACACTTGTTAATCTATATATGCATTTATAATTATGTTGTAATTGTAATTATCATGGTAAAGAAAATTGTGAGGTGAGAGTGGCTTCAAGGTATTAATTATTCAAAGGTAGATTATAAAAGCGGAAACTTGAAAAACAATAGAAAGAAGACAGGAACTGAAGAGGCATACATGGAAACCATGCTCTTTTCATAACAAACCATACATGAATCTGCATCAGTCAATTATATAATTTATTACTTGGTTACATATTTATTATTCATTTTAAATTATATAATGGTATGCCAACTCTTTTGTTTTGGAATAGCTCCCTTAGTTGTATTTCTCATGTTATTGCTTTAGACGTTTATTAAACCTAGATTCAGATGTACAGAATAAGCTTGTTGGTTTAGGGTTTAGTTTGCTTTATTGATTATTGGTTATAATATTTGTTTTTATCTTAAAAAAAAAAACATGTGGTAAATTTAAAAGAGAAATAATTAATACCATATTAAAAATTGCAAAAAATAACCTATGTTCGAATGTTGAATTAATATTAATTTCAAATTCGATGCTTTTACAAATCATATTCTACGAGAAAGGATTGTATGAAACAGTGACGCCACGTCATCTGTATCCCTTTCCAATAGTTTTATGCCACATCAGCATTTTCATCCTAAATTTTAGGATTTTAATTTTGATTTAATTTTTTTCAGGATAAAAATGTTGAAATTCGTGACGAAAAATGCTGATGTGGCATAAAACTATTGGAAAGGGATACATGATGACGTGGCGCCACCGTTTCATACAATCATTTCCCCATACTCTTATCTAGGAAAGGATTATATGAAACGAGTGACGCTGCCATGTCATCAGTATCCTTTTCCAATAGTTTTATACTACATCGTATTTTCATCCTTAATTTCAGGATATTCATCCTGGAAAAAATCAAATCCAAATTAAAATCCTGATTTTCATCCTGAAAAAAATCAAATTCAAATTAAAATTCTAAAATTAAAGATGAAAATACTGATGTGGCATAAAACTATTGGAAAGGGATACAGATGACATGGCGTCACTGTTTCATACAATCCTTTCTCCTCTTATCTATCATAAAAAATATTTCTATAATATTTAGATTTTTTAATGAACAAAAAAAGAAAAATGGAAAATGAAGGACAATAAAGAAGGTAGAAGTGAGTCATGAATGCTACTTTTGGCATTGGATTCAAACTCATTTATTTCTTCCACTTGCCAATGCCCACCCATATTCTTCCCATCCACCTGTATATTTATTTATTATCTGAATTTCTATTTCTCATACTGGCCCATGCTTGTGGTATGAGTCTCCATTCACAGGAACTGCATTAATGGTTAGTTGTTTGGTGATCGTTGTTGAAACCCTAACACACCAATAACATCTCCCAAAGTGCGTTGAATGTTGATGGCTATATTTTCATTCTTTTCTTCTCTTCTCTTGTCTTCTCTCCTTTGTTTTCCCACTTTCTGATGCTATGGAGATAGAGGTAGCAAGCTGCAGTAAGAAAGGTGCCGGTGGCGCTTCTCATGAGGATGAGCTCAGGGGTGTTTACTTGGTTTGGCAGGACCTCACGGTGGTGTTGCCAAACTTTGGTAATAAACCAACCAAAAGGTTGCTTCAAGGACTTAGTGGATATGCTGAGCCTGGCAGAATCATGGCCATTATGGGTCCTTCTGGTTCCGGAAAATCTACTCTGCTCGACTCTCTTGCAGGTTTTTCTTCTTTACTTTGCCCCTTTTTCTTTTATTTATGTGAAAATCATATATGCAGTAATGTTGTGTAAAGTTTCGGTTTTGAATATGGTGCATAGAGAAAAAAACATACTAAAAGAGTTTTTTCCTTCAAAGTCTCCGACATAACACCAGATTACTGAATCACATAAGTAGTTTCAGAAAGAAAAAACACATAGGGTTACAAATTAAAACAATTCATTTACTAAACCTCTTATATACACGAATATATAATAAAAAGTATAAGGTACATATGATTTTCTTTCCGTTGTTAGAAAATTTATGCTTTTTTTTTTTCTTATAAAAACCTATTTTTAAGTAATATTTTGTGATCATAAAAAATTATATTATTCAAGACTCTTTGATGTTATTTATCATTAGATTAAATATTTAGATGAATTCATAATATTTAATTAATGGATAATGAGAAACGATAATTGGGGTGAAAGAATTTATGTTGTACCTATTCTAAGAAACCGGTTGCTCTCTATCTTTTTTTGGTTTAGGACAGCCTCTCTCTGTGAAACCTCCATTTTGACTTTACCCATTGCTCGTCTAATTGCTAAAATATGGTTTTTAAGTAAATAAATTTTACCATAATCAAAAGTGGAAAAAAAAGGACAAATAATTTTAGAACGATAATTTTTGTCAGTATTTTCCCAGGCCGTAGACCGTACCCAGAAAATTAAAGCGGTCTTCTGTCTACTGCCTTTAATAGCCCGACACCAAAAGACTTATCCTTCCAATCATATTTAATGCAACATTATTTCTCACTTTAAATTAAATGAGAAAAAAAGAAGTTAAAAATACTCTTTTTAAATTAAACCATTGAATCTAATGAATACTAAATATTTTTATACATATATTTATTTTACTTTTGAGTTTTTTTTTTTATAATTAAGGTAAGAGGATGAGATTGATTTAGATCGATTTTGAATTTTTATGTTTAAATAAATCTATTAAATTCTTGTCTCTAATTAAGAGTATGAAATGTTTATTTTTAAAAAAACTATATTTGTATATAACATATATTTTTTTATTTAAGGTTTGTGTATATATTATATTTTCTTTCTCGGGTTTTTTTTACTAAAATCAAGTAAAAAGAAATAAAAATTTGGTCGGGTGTTTCAGTTAAATTAATAATTGGGTAGTTCAAATTGTGGCATGAAAACAGAGATAAACATCAATTGATTGATTTCATCTTTTATCCAATATTTAAATATTAAAATTTATTAATAATAAATTTATAAAAGAAATATAAAAATATTCAAAACTATAAATGAAAATGCATTCTGAATACATTATTGTAATTAGTTTTAAAGAGAGAGACGCAAATATTGAATTATAAGTAATAAATGCAGCATTGATGATATGGTATGACAGGGCTACTTGGACTTATGTAATCACATTTTGACAACAATAGCTAACTACGAACTGCCATCATCCACCCTCCCCCTTCAATTGCCCTAACTCCTTTCTTTAATAAAGCGGACCCCTCCTATTTTCTCGTGAACTTTTTGCTTACATTTTACTTCGGAATTTTCCTCCCTGGGAATGGGATAACCTTGAATTTGGCAATTGCCTACTTTAGGTTTTACATGATTAATACTGAAAAGAAAAAAAAGAAAGGAAATATAAATTTTTAACACAAGTATTTGATACAAGAAGGAATAGTAATCCCAAATATTTTATTCAAAACTTTAATATAATATCTCAAAAGATAGCAAAGCATATGGTCTACGGTATTAATTTATTAGTATTTAGCTTTAAAGAAAAAAAAAATAGCAAGCAGAGAAAAGCTTTATAAACATAATAATTTTGTAGTTAGGTGGTAGGTGGTATTAAATTGGTGCCCTTTCAGCAAGGACCCTACGTTTGATGCCGACGATTACAGAAAATAAAAGGTCGTCGCCCGGTAAAATGATTGGACCGAAAAAATAGCCTTTCATTAATTAAAACAGGTAAAGTTGATTAAACTAATTGATACGATATCGTTTCACGTATATAAAGCCCATTTTATTAATTTATACTAGCATTATTAAGTATTTCTTTGTTAAAAGCTATTTTTCCTAGTAAATATTATTAAAAATGGACTGCCTCTGCCTGACATTATCCAGAATTGATATTAATATAATATATGAAATAACACCTTGATCGATGTTCTTGGTGCAGGTAGACTTGCCAGAAATGTGGTCATGACTGGAAATATCCTTTTAAATGGAAAGAAGAAGAGACTAGAGTATGGTGCTGTTGTAAGTTTTTTTTTTTTTTTTTTTGTTAATTTTACAAATTATGAAATTATCACGTCTCAGTTTTTAATTATGTATGAGAAAGGGTATGTGTCAATATACTAATTCTGGTAGTGGAGTCTAACATTGAGTATTTGATAATTTCTCATTAAAGAAGGCATTGGAGAGCAAATAATTTTCAGGCATGTTTACGCTAACACATAAAGAATTGATTGAAATTGTCAGGCTTATGTAACTCAGGAGGATGTGATGTTGGGAACTCTAACAGTAAGAGAAACTTTGACATACTCAGCTCATTTAAGGCTTCCGACCACGTTGAGCAAAGAAGAAGTGAAAGACATTGTGGAGGGAACAATCATGGAAATGGGTCTTCAAGACTGTGGTGACACAGTGATTGGGAGTTGGCATCGAAGAGGAATAAGTGGTGGGGAGAAGAAGAGACTTAGCATTGCACTTGAGATCCTCACGATGCCCAAAATGTTGTTCCTGGATGAACCTACTAGCGGCCTTGACAGTGCCTCTGCTTTCTTTGTGGTTCAGTCTCTCCGGAACATAGCTCGCGATGGGAGGACCGTTGTCTCTTCCATTCACCAGCCCAGTAGTGAAGTTTTTGCACTGTTTGATGACCTTTTCTTGTTATCTGGTGGTGAAACTGTTTATTTTGGGGAGGCAAAAATGGCTGTCCAGGTATAGCAAACTTGGAACAAACAAGCATCGCATGAGTTTGATGTGCTTGTAATCTAATTTCATAGTTTTGATCTTCACAGTTCTTTGCTGAAGCTGGTTTTCCATGCCCAAGTAGAAGAAACCCTTCGGATCACTTCCTCCGATGTATAAATTCGGACTTTGACGCCATTACTGCCACATTGAAGGGTTCTCAAAGACTACGCGTAAGCATTGCTCCACACTGTTCTGCTTTGTTAGGAATTATGATTACAATTAATGTCCAAACAGTTAAAAAGTTAATCTTTCGTATCATTTATTTAGGATAAGCCAACATCCTCGGATCCTTTCATGGAGATGGCAACAGCACAGATCAAGGCTGCCCTTGTCCAAAAGTACCGGGACTCAAAGTACGCGAAAATGGCTCGAGCTAGGAGTCAAGAAATATCTAAAATTGTAAGCAATCAAAACCGTAGCTTCAATTTGATGTCTAAAAGCCTGAAATATAAAGCAATGACTGAAACAGTTTTTATGTAATTTCAGGAAGGACTTGAGGTAGAAACAAATAGTGGAAGTCAAGCAACATGGTGGAAGCAACTTACAACATTGACAAAACGATCATTTGTCAACATGTGTAGAGATGTAGGATATTACTGGGCAAGGATTGTGATATACATACTTGTATCTATTTGTGTGGGAACCGTCTTCTATGATGTCGGATATGGCAATACTGCAATCCTTGCCCGAGTAGCCTGCGGTGCATTTATCACAGGTTTCATGACCTTCATGTCCATTGGAGGTTTTCCTTCTTTCATCGAAGAATTGAAGGTAAAACGGAACAATCCCTGTGTTTAGTTCAGTTGAGTTAAAGAAGACAAACATTGGAATTGTCATGTAATATTTTCCGTTGTTTTTTTTAACAGGTTTTCAATAAAGAAAGGCTGAATGGATATTATGGAGTTGCGGCTTATACACTTTCCAATTTCTTGTCTGCATTTCCGTTCCTAGTTACGATTTCACTTATCACAGGAACCATAACATTTTACCTGGTGAAATTTCGATCCGGATTTTCGTATTATGCCTTCTTCTGTCTCAATATCTTCTTCAGCATCGCGGTGATTGAGAGCCTCATGATGGTGGTAGCTTCGAT
The DNA here is from genome assembly GCA_025698515.1 of Gossypium sturtianum. NCBI lineage: Eukaryota > Viridiplantae > Streptophyta > Magnoliopsida > Malvales > Malvaceae > Gossypium > Gossypium sturtianum. The sequence goes on from CM046955.1 coordinate 166,680,117, forward strand.
GGTTCCTAATTACCTTATGGGAATCGTAACCGGTGCTGGAATTATCGTAAGTGAAATCCCAAGTTACTTGATTATCATCTCTCTTTATCTGTTTAAGTTTCTAACTCCCAAGGTTTTTCATTTTCAGGGGATTCTAATGATGACATCAGGCTTCTTCAGGTTGCTGCCTGATCTTCCTAAGATATTCTGGCGTTACCCCATTTCGTATATCAGTTTTAGCTCATGGGCACTTCAGGTATGCTGCAATTCCTTCCTTAATGAAGCTAGTTACTTAACAATCACTAATATTGCATGGAACAATGATGTAGGGGGCGTACAAGAATGATTTCATAGGCCTGGAATTCGACCCATTACTACCAGGGGATCGGAATCTAACCGGGGATGAAATCATTACCAAGTACTTTGGGGTGACGGTAGACCGGTCCAAGTGGTGGGATTTAACAGCAGTGGTGGTCATCCTTATATGTTACCGCCTTATCTTCTTCATCATTCTGAAGATGAAGGAAAAGGCTTCACCATTTTTGCAAGAAATTTATGCAAAAAAGACACTAGAGCATCTTGATAAAAGGCCTTCCTTCAGGAAGGTACCATCTCTGGCTTCTTCCAAGCGCCACCAGCCTCTCCACTCTCTTTCATCTCAAGAGGGTCTTAACTCTCCATTACACTAAATTCTTTTTTATAATCATAAGGCATCGGAAATATGCCATTGCTATACATATGAATACATGATTATTAATTATTGTGTTGAATGCTGATGTTTGTGTAGCTTACCAAATGCATGCTTATACAAGGGGAAAATATAGGGTGTATGTGTTTAGTTTTTATATGATATATTTGAGTACATTACAATGAAATAAGGTGATTTTCAGTTAAACTTGCGGATCGATTTTAAAACAGGCCAACATAATTTGTTGAAATAGCTCATTTTACTGATTAAAAGATAATAAAAATATATTAGAAATTATTCTAATATTATAGTTTGGATTGGGTTGGGTTGGGCCAAAGATAAGAAAACCTTGCCCAAACTCACCTATGGCAGGCCGGGCCTACTGGGCCGATTGGACAAGTCTACTTTCAATGAGATTTTGCTAAATTAGAAATTCTGACGGACAAGTCTACTTCATATTCAGTTGTGCCTTTGAGTGGTCATACTGGGAGCAATAACTTTTCACTCGAATATTTTGCTCCAATTAAAATAATCTTTTAAATTATGTTTATAATAAATAAAAATATATATTTAGCAGATTTTTATACTAAAATTAAATAATAAAATCTACCACATATTTACTTTGTATAATTTTTTAAAGAAAAACTTGCCTTTATTCAAAGATCAAGTATCCAAGCAAAAAAAAAAAAAAAAAAAACCATTAAGAGAAATAGAAGATGCACAAGCTTATGAGCCTCAATGTCGTCATTCCTACTTAATTTATAAAAAATGGTTGCTTATGAAGTTGCTAGGTTTGGTAAGAATAGCCTTGCTGATTTGGTGTAGATCTGGTCTAGATCGAGGAGTATTCGCAGTATATCAATTAAGTTTTTATAATGGATGGTATCATTTATTCTAAAATATCATAATTAAATTGAATTAATGCAAATGCTGCCCAAATTTTATGGAACGCCTAATTAGTGGGGAATAAGGTTGCTTAATTACTTTGAGAATATAATGATTCTTATTATTATTATTCCTACTTTAAAGAGAATTCCATCAATTAAGCTACTTTTCCAATGAAGCTTATTCTCAGTTTCACCTTGGCTCCACCAAAAACTTGCACATTCTGATTTCATTTCCCACATGTTTTAGAAAATTGAAACAACACAAATAGTGATACCACTTTCCCACTCACTTTATCATTACTACTGCTTTTTCCCAGGTCCTCTATGGGAGAACCTCTGCTTCTTCCAATTCTTCACCTTTCCCACCAAACATATAATCCCGTATGAAGTCAATTTTTAGGCATTTGAGAAATAGGTTCAACCATTTTCTTTCCCATTAATTTACTTTATAAATTTCACATAAATTATTTGATCTATTAATAACAAGAATAATAAAAGTTATCTCATTTACTGTTTGTGAACTTTCATAAGCAAATTTAAAGTGTTGTAAGTGTTAAAAATTATCTCACACATTATTTAGAGAGTTTCGCCAAACTCTAAATACACTTATGAAATTTAAAAAAAAAACAACTTCAAAAGATACTTTTATAATATAAAATAAAAAATTTATCACCTCCGTATATTTTGATTTTTAAGTTTAATGATGTCCATAATAATAATAATTAGAAATTTTATCACATGCGTCTGCGTGTGGAAACCAAAAATTTAGAACACAAATATATGTTAAAAAATAACATACAATAATAAAATGAATAATTTGAAACTAATTAATAATAACACGTGCGTTATTAAAATGAAAAAAATTATAATAAATTATTTATCATGGTGTTATCATTAATCTTCAGTAGGTGTCAAGTTAACTTGTGACACCAACTCAATCAAATACATTTTTAATATATACAACTATGAAAATAATAAAATTAAATATATAAAAAAACTAAAATAAAACTTTAACTAAATGGTTAATTAAAAGTTTTATTAATGTAATTGATTGAGTTCAAATCTCATTTATATATTTTTATTAGTTTTTAAATGAAAAGACAAAAATATTTTTGAATAATATTATTTATTTTGATTATAGAATGATTTTCTTATTATTTTCCTAATCAAGTTATAAACCCAATTGAGGGTAATATTAGAATTTAAATAATAGTATAGATAATAATAATAAATTAATCGGTGAAAATGTCTGTTTCTTCAACAACCCACTAAAGTTGAAATCTTCTTGGTTAACGTTTTTGTGAGGTCAAAGAAAGAAGAAATTTGCTTGGCAACGTTGAATATCATCCAAGTAATCAGGAAAAATACCTAAATATATAATCAGGCCATTTTACCTAAAAATATCTTCTTCTTTTTTACCTTATTTATGGAAATGGACCGAATTTTTAATTATTTACCGGAATGGGTCGATTTCCCTGAAAACTCGTCCACGTTAGCGCGATGTCAGGGGACGTGCCAGCAAAACGCGTCCTTAGGGGAGCGTTTTGCCCGTCTTTTACATTAGGGTTTTTAGCTTTGTTTAGGGTTAGTATTAGGGTTTTTAAGGAAAAAATTAATGAAATTACGGTTTAAGGTTAATTAATTAAATTAGGGTTTAGTGTTTTAAAGTTAATTAATTAAATTATGTTTAGGGTTTTTTTTAAAAATAATTTTGTGTTAAGGGTTTTGGGAAAAATATATTAGCAATATAATTATTTTTTACAGTAGTATCTGAAAAAAATAATTTTGAGAAGACGTTTCTGAACAACTAGTGTCCAAAACACTTTAAGCATGATGCACTGTCAGCAAGATTACTGAAAAGCTCCCACGTGGACGCTTTTTTCTACAGTAGTATTTGAAAAAATAATTTTGAGAAGACGTTTCTAAACAAATAGTGTTCAAAACGCTTCAAACATGATGCACTGTCAGCAAGATTACTGAAAAAAGCTCTCACGTGGATGCTCTTTTTCTACAGTAGTATCTAAAAAAATAATTTTGAGAAGACGTTTCTGAACAAATAGTGTCCAAAACGCTTCAAGCAGGATGCACTGTCAACAAGATTACTGAAAAAAGCTCCCACGTGGACGCTCTTTTTCTACAATAGTTCCTATTTGGCCTTAGACTATAAATGAGCCAAAGTTCATTCTCAGGTTGCATAAGTTACAGCAAGGGAAATTGAGGCGAAAGTAGAATAGAAACTGAAGATGAGTGAACGTATTAGTGATGTTAATTACTATGATGGTGAGGTCCGGGACACCGAGAACGGCGTTGTTTTTTTATCGGAAAACACAGCGCAACTGGTTTTTAACCAAGACATATATTTGACAGAACTTCGTAAAAGAATTAGGCGTAAAATCTTCGGAACGACGCCAATGAAAGTTTTGTCTATTAATTATAGATTTTGTGCTTCGGTTAATCCCGTGAGATATGACTCATTTGACATCAAAGGTCCTCGTAGCTTGGAGGCAATGGTGCAGACTCATCTTGCTAGTGGATCACCCTATCTTGAGGTATATGTACAATTTTCATCGCCAAATGATGAATTTTCGACTTCAACATCTATTGTTGTTCGAGAGGAATACACGACCCCAAGCCGACACTCTGTTAGTGGGAGGCAGAATACGGAAGCGCCCGTGTTTGGTGGTAGTATGGAAAACACAACCCCTGCACGACACTCAGTTGGTGGATGGGACATGCATATCGGTGGGTCGATGTTCGATGCTAGAAATACGTATTGTGGAACGACATCAACTTCTAGTGGTTGGCAATCTACATATGATTGGGGATGTCACGAAACTTGTTTAAGAAGGGATAATGTACTCATTACAACATCCACCGGCGAGGGGACCTCGTTCGTTGCAGATGATGGTGGGTCAGATGATGAGTCCGATGTGGATCCACCTCGAGAGCTCGACCCCGATGATGCAGAAGTTGCATTATTTTTTGAACTGGTGCCTGTTCCAACCATACCTGAAGATGTTGAAGGGGGTTCAGATGAAGAAGAAGAAGATCCGAGATTCAGGGTGTACTCGTCTCCAGCCCACATGCATAATGTTGATCTATCTTAAGATGATACGTTGGAGTTTCCAGATCTACCACACAGAAGGCGTGACCGTACAAGTTCTTCGTTGGATTCGGGGGAATTGGAAGTTGGTAAGGAGTTTTCCAATAAGGATAGTTTTCTTGGTGCATTGAAACAACATAGCATCAAGAACGGGGTTAACCACAACGTGGTTAAATCCAAACCCGATAAGTATGAGGCCAAATGTGCAGTGCAAGGCGGTACATGTTCATGAAAAATCATGGCCTCATTGAGGAAAAAGACAGGCTTGTGGGAGATACAAAAGTACAAAGGTCCACATACATGTGTTGCCGGTATAGTATCATTAGGTGTTTAGGGTTTTTGAATAATATTGTTATTACGTAATGTTGCATTATTTAACGTACTTCGTTGACAAGTGTTTCACAAGATCATCCTAAGATGGATTCAGATATGTTAGCTAGCTTAATACTACCGACGGTGAAGGCAGATCCCAAGACTTCAGTGCCGGTCTTAATTGCCAATATTCGTAGCCAATTGAGGTACACACCCTCTTACCGTAATGCTTGGATAGCTATGCAGAATGCGTTGTAAAAGTTGCATGGTCGGTGGGACGCTTCATATAATGAAGTGTGATAGTGGTGTCAGGTGCTGGAGAGATATGTCCCAGGCTGCATAACAGACCTTGAAACGGCACCTGCGTACTACAACGACCGGTTGCTCCGTGGATGCCAAGTGTTCAAGCATCTGTTCTGGAGCTTTAAGCAATGCTGAGATGCATTTCTATACTGCAAACCATTAGTACAAATTGACGGTACCTTTATGTATGGTAGATATAACCATCGGCTATTTCTAGCTGTGGCACAGGATGGCAGTGGGAGAATCCTTCCAATTGCGTTTGCAATAACATCGAAGTCGGTGATGATGGATTTCTTTCTTTCTAGGTTAAGAAGGCATGTCTGCCTCCAACCTGATATCTGCGTTATATCGGATCGGGGCCCTGAAATACTAGCCGCAATTGAGCGACAGGGAAGCCTATGGCATCACACACACCATCGATATTTCCTAAGGCATGTTGCGTCTAACTACTACGGGCAACATCGATCTACAAGTGAACGACGGCAATTGACCAACATGGGTATGTAATCTCTATTAATATAATTTCATTTGTAATAATCAATTTATTCTTAATGGAAGAGTGATATGTAATATTCGCTATCAACTTATATTGGCAGGGTATGAGATAAGTAATGACCGTTTTCATGAGATGTTGGCGGTTTTGCGTTCAGTTAACGAAGAAGGCGCAAACTACCTCTGTAACAAACCTTTCGAACAGTGGACACAAGCATACGACGGCGGCCTATGATATGGTCATATGACCTCAAACCTAGTTGAATGCATAAATTATGTTTTAAAAGGAACGCGTCATTTGCCGATAACATCGGTTGTGCGAGAGACATATTTTCGTTTAGCAGCACTATTTCCAAAGCGAGCAGCGAGTTATAAAGGCTAAATGCAGGGATGCCATGTATGGTGCGCGAAGGTATTGTAAGAAATTAACAAGGCGAAGGCACGGGCCAACACCATGCACACAGTGTGTCACGATCGCGACAACCTATGGTTTTGTGTGACGGAGTTTGACAGACCGAACCAATGTATTATTGGCGGGTAATATCATGTACACTTGAGAAATAGGACCTGCGACTGTGGGATATTTGACGCACTTCGTTATCAATGCGCTCATGTAATTGCAGCTTGTCAGAGTCTCCGTCTGGATCCCATGAGCTATGTCGACGAAGTGTACAAAATAGAATACATGTACAACGTGTGGAGACACGTATTCCCACCAGTCCCAGATTAACGTAAGTGGTTGTCTGTATCGCTTGTTTCGTTTAAGCTGTTACCGGATAGAGAACTGCGTCGCAAACCAAAGGGTCGACCTTGCTCGACTAGAATACGTAACAATATGGATATCCGAGAAACTGCCAACCAACAGAAGTTGTGCGGATGGTGTAGGAACTCAGACCATACAACTCGATCATGTCCAAATCGGAATAGTTGATAGTTTGTTGTAATAAAATTATGTTGCATTATTTATATTTTATTAAAAATATAAAAATATTAAAAATATTGCCCTATTCAAAAGAACTTTTATTTTATTAAAAATATAAAAAGTAAATTACAATTAAAATATTAAAAATAACTTTTATTTTATTAAATGAAACAATATAAAAAAGTTTGTACAAATATATTAACAAAAATCAATGTTGGTGCCGGTTGGAATCAGTGCTACATGGGGGTGATCGACGGTTACGCGCAGGATTCCTCATTGGTTCAGCTTCCAGCGGGGGTTGTGGTTGCTCTGGCGGGGGATCTGGTTGTGGGTGTTGGGAGGATGACCCACCTTGATAGAATAATGACTGCGGAAGTGTTTGCATCACCCATGGCGGAGGTGTTTGAATCCCATAAGGCGATGGGGATTGGTAAAAAAAAGTGTTCCCCGATGGTAACTCGTGCGATCCCTCATACAACGGCGGCCTATAGATCGGTGGTCCACTCGGAGTAATTGGGAACGGAGATGAACCGGGCCATGCATTCCTGTAATGGCCTAAATTTAAGGTTATAGGAACAATGGTTTCGTAACCATAAATCCGATTTAAAGAGAAATTTATTTCAATATATTTGCATGAATATTTATATGATAGGAAAATCGTATTAAAATATCGATAGAAAATTTTACCGATTTAGTGGTTAGTTAGAAAAAGGAATTATTGAAGGAATTGGGTAAAAACAAGGTATCGAGACCTTGATCACATAAAATTGAGTAGGAAATATTTTTATAAATATTTATAAAATGTTAGTAATGTGGTATTAAAATTTCGTTAGAAAATTTTAACGTTTGGGTATGTAATTAAATGAAAAGGACTAAATTGTAACAAATGCAAAATTATGAAAAATGATTAAATAGTTTAAATGATAAAAGAAAGAGGGTTTAAAAGGAAAATAGACCCAAGGTCTATTTGGGCTGGACGGCAAGGGCATGAAATCAGCAAGAAAATAAGGAGAACTAAGGGTAAAATTGGAATATTGCAAAATTTACTTAATAAAGCTAGGACTAAAGTGGAATTATCTATATTTCTCTTCATTTTTCTTCACTCTCATCAGCGAAAAACGCCATAGGAGGGTTTTCTAAGCTGGTATATCATAATTTTTTCACCAAGTAAGTTAATCCTTGCCTATTTCTTGTAATTTTTGTGTTTTTAAGACTTTTACAACTAGGTCCTACTATTAAATTCATTAGTCTTTGATTTCATGGATGAAATTTAAAGCTACCATGGTTGGGTGCTGTAAGTTTATGATGAAATAGAATGAAATTGAAGCTTTAATTTGTTTATGAGATGATTTTCTTAGGTAATTCCAATAGAAATTGATTTTTAGGACCTAAATTGTGAAAATGTTTGGAATTAAAGTCTATTACTGAAATTATGATTCCCAAAGGTTATAAAGTAGTTTAAAATGATAGAATAAAATTTTAATTGAGAGAAATCAGCTCAATTGAGAAGTTAATTGAGCAGGGACGAAATTATCATTTATTGAAAGCTTAGGGGAAAAATGGTAATAAACAGTTTGCACTAAAACAGTTTTGGACAGCAGCAGTAGACTAACTTTGAAAAATCACTATAAATTGTATAAATCGAATTAGAAGATGAAAAAAATATGAAATTAAATCTTATTGAGTCTAGTTTTTCATAGAAGAAACGGTGTAAGCAATAGATATGTAAATCATGAGATATAATGAATTTTGTGAGACAAGGTCAGAATGAATTCGGGTTCCCCTGTTTTGACTTTAGAAAATCATAAAAAATTGGATAAAAATAATTAGGGGCTTAAATTTATATGTTTGGAATCCTGAATGAGTCTATTTTCAATAGAAATAAACGGGAACATCATCTAAATCCTGTATGAAGAGATAATTAATTTTTAGTGAAGAAGGTTCAGAACTGTCAAACAGCAGAACAGGGGTGACTTTAAAGAATAAACTGTACTTATTGGCTAAACCAAAAATTCTGAAAATTTTATGGGAAGAAGATATGTGAGTCTAGTTTCAGGGAAAATTAGCGGATATTAATTTGGAGTTCTTTAGCTCAAGATAAAAATAATTTAGTTACGATAACTCAAGTAGACAGCTTTGAATGAACTATAAATAATAATAGAATTGTAGTGAATGCTACATGTGAACATGAAATGTATTGAATTGATGATTGAATTTATTTATTTAGATTCGGAAAACTCAAATACGAAGCTAGATCGAGGAAAGGAAAAAGTCCCAGATTAGTAGATTTTGCATACGAACTAGTATCGAGGTAAGTTCATGTAACTTGAATTATATTCTTAAATGCTTGAAATGTATGTTATTGATGTGAATATAATTTGAATGTTCATTGTATGAAGATTGATGATACATTGATATATTTGATAAAAAGGGGAAGAAATCCCGGTTGAATGAAAGGAAAATTCGATGGATCTCTGAAAAGGAATTGACGGTAAAAAGGATCTAGCCCGGACGGGTGATCCTATCTGATATAGCCCTCCCGAAGAATATGTGTAAAATGGATTTAGCCCGGACGGGTAATCCGAATTAGGTCTGAATTTAGCTTTGAATCGTAATTCGGATCCAAGCTCATTAGAGTAATTGTTGTTGCGAGGATTTAGCTGGGTGGTAATCCCGACAATACTCTATGAGTTTATATTACAGGATTTAGCTCGACTGTAATCCCATTTGTAAGGATGAGGTTCAGCGGGAGTGTGCTCTCTGAAATGGAAATGTGCGCACATGAACATGAATTGACGGATCGAATTTGTACACTAAAGTGTACCCACGAAAATCCATCGAAATTTCAAGAAATTCAACGGGATAAATATGAAAAAAAAAATAACAAGGAAATGGAAATCATGGTATTGATGAGCTCATCAATCATGGTATATATTATTGATACATGGAAATTATTGGACTAACTTGAATGTTGAGTTTGTGTATGTTAGGGTAATAATGCATTGAATGGATATATGAATGTTTATTGCATTGTATTGAAAATATTAGGTAAGTATAATTCCTGTTACATGGGCTTACTAAGCACAAAGTGCTTACCCTGTTTCTTTTTCCCTTGTTTTGTAGTGTTAAGAGCTCGGAGGTCGGATTCAGTCGGAGACACATCACACTATCAACCTCAAGATTTCGGTATATAAAGAAACTTTATTTTGGAAATCAATGGCATGTATAAGCTAATAAAGTAAATGGTAATATGAAATGAATGTAAGGTCAGCCATTGGTATGGCTAACAAATCTTGGTTTTGGTATGTGTTGAGGTTATCTTATAAATATGCATGAATCTATTTTGAAAATATGTTGAATTGGATTGGTTGATGTGGAATGGTCTCGGCTTAAAATTTGCAGGGAAGGCTAGATATCTATAAAAGGGTTATATTGAATAAAAAAATTTATTTGTAAACTCCGGTAATGCCTCGTACCCTATTTCGACTACGAATACGGGTAGGGGGTGTTACAATTCCAACCTGCCATAGGACTGGGAAAAGGAAACATATAAGGGTTAGGATACATATAAGGGCTAGGATACGCACCTGGCATAATCTAAAAAGGCTGTGATGTGGGTGCCGTCGGTTGAAGTACTGGGCCCGGTGACTGTGTGGGTGTTGTTGATGGGCCCGGTGATTGTGTCGGCGTTGTTGATGGGCCCGTCCTATCATGCATTCTCCTTGGATTTAAAGGGCCCCGTCGTTCCCTTTGTACACGAATTTGCCTCGCCTCTCCTCTTCTGACAATAAATATGGCTTGCCATGGATCCTAAACCATGGCATGTATTCCAGCACGCACACTAACTCAGGAACGATGATCGGTTTCCGAGTAGGTATATAATCATACCGATTTTCCCACATTTCGATATATGCTGACCAAAATCTCGGCCAATCCGTATGCAACTGCCGTAAGTCTACTTTGTGCTCATCATCGAGCACCTCAGGTGCCACGAGAATCGATTGTCGGAATCCAAATTACCGCAATACTCTATCTGACTGGTGCATCTCCACGGTGGCATAGTTGACCAATGGGACCTTCACATGCGAAAATGTTCGGATTTTGAAAGAATTCATCCAGAATTACTGCCCGAATTGCATGATCCTCGTATGGTGTCCATTGAAACTATATGAACATGATAAAAATATTAGTTATATACATAATACTAAATACTAAATATTAAATACGAAACGACTATTTTATTATGTATATATATTTTATTTAAAACTTACTTGTGCTTCCGACCGTTGGTCTAATAGAAGTCGTATATCTTCAAGAGAGGTAGGCATTCCAACATAACTCACCGAATGGTTCCACCTAATTAAATAAATTTTTAGCATACAATTATATTTTAAATCTACGTAATAATTGTAAAATCTAATATAAAATTTACCTTGTTATGAGTGAGAATGTATATGGGTGGTCCACTCGATGACGTAAAAATGGAAAGCGAAACCGTGCCCATGATTGCAGTAGTGATAGGCAACCTCCGATTTTGGCTTTATTCGGTCGCGTCGCCCCGCACATCTCCCGGTACAATTTTGCTAACACGACAGACCCCCAACTAAATTCACCGGTTGCTCTAAAATCAACGAGTTTCAGCAACCATCTCAAATGTACGAGGTTTCGTGACAAGTCCGGCATCAGATAACCTCCAATCATCTCAAGAATGTATGCCCGAGCATATCGTATTCTTTCTAGTTCAGTCGAATCATTATCCGACTCCGGGAGTGTGTTTCGTAACCAGCCCATCTCGATCCGACCTCCGTTAATATTATCCGGAATAGAACCCAAATGTTCGTAGCATACGGCTCCCCAATCAGCAGAAGTTGCGGACCCGGTGACTACGTACCCATCCACCGGCAATCTCAATTGCAACTGCATGTCTTTCAGAGTGATAGTACACTCTCCGCATGGAAGATGGAAAGTGTGCGTCTCGGGTCTCCACCTCTCTATCAACGCACTGATTAGTTTCGGGTCCAACTTGCACCTCCGGTCTATCGTAGTCACGTGCTAAAAACCCGCTTCTCGCATGTAATTCTCTATCAACGGCGATGGTGGACCAGGCATATTACGAATATAGCATTGCAATACTCGATCTACAGACTGTTATAAAAAATTATAAAATAAAAATTAATTAAAATTGCATAAATAAAAAAAAATATTAAATAGTATTGAAAATTTAAAATTATAACTTATCATTGTCATTTGATCGACGGAAATGTGTTTATTATCGAGACGAATTAATTCTCCGGTCATTGCTAACACGATCAAATATTTTTTAATTAAAAAAAACTAATTCAAAAAACTTTTAAACAAAGCTTTTTTTGTAAAAATTAAAGGACTTTTGTGAAATTTGAGAGGAATTTGAGAGAAATTTGAGAGGACTATTGTGTGAAAAAAATGAAAGGGGGCTTTTATAGATATATTTTTTTGACCGTTGGAGGCCAAACGGTCAAAAAAAATAGCCGTTGGGGGTTAAAAACACGGGCAAAACGCTCCCCCAGGGACGCGTTTTGCTGGCACGTCCCCTGACATCGCGCTGATGTGGACGCGTTTTCGGGGAAATCGGCCCATTCCGGTAAATAATTAAAAACTCGGTCCATTTTCGTAAATAAGGTAAAAAAAAGGTATTTTAGGGTAAAATGCCCAAATAATCATAATTTTGGCGGATCTCGGACAAATTGCATTCATAATAACTGATATTTAAGTGTTTTTACTGAGATGGTGCAACTTAATTATTTAATTACGAAAATATTTTTTATAATTAATATCAAATATATTATTTGAGAGTATTTTAATTTTTTAATTTAAAAAAATTATAATAAGATTTGAACCCAAATCAATTGCATTAATAAATCATTTAATTTACTACTCAGCTAAAACCTTTAATTTAGTATTGTTTCTATGATATATTATGTGTTTTAATTTTGTTTTACTATAATTTATTATATTAATATCGTACATATTTCATGTGTTATTATGACTACTTAGTTTCAAATTATACATTTTTATTATTTATTGTATGTTAAGAACATGTCTGTACTCTAAATCCGTGGTTTACGCACGCATACGCATGTGATAGGGTTTTTAGTATTAGTTTATGTGTTTATTTTAAAATTTTATTAAACAATATATTTTTATAATTTTTTTAATAATAAAAATGAAAATTAATCTAATTTATTACAATAGACTAATAATTAAAAAAATTGAAAGCATAAATAATATTTAACTAATTAGATAAAAATAACGAGAATATGATAAATGCTTTAACCACCGCTCAATTAGACTGTTAAATATTAGTTTTAATTGGTTTATAACTATAATATTAATTATGTGATAAATAATCTAAAATAACTATTACATTGATAATGAAATTATTTTTAATTATAATTATTTCATATTAATAATTTATTACTAACATTATTTTATATTCAAAATTTAAGAGAAATATTATTAATAAAAATAAATTGATCTCTTTTGGTAATACCTTAATAAACAACTGGAATGCATTTAATATTCTTAATATGATTTAATTGCCTATTTAAGTTTTCTTTTACTCATAAGTTAAATTATTTTTTATTTTAATTTCGTACATATTGCATATGTGTTGTTATTATTAATTTCAAACCTTATATTTCATTATTTATTGTATCTTATTTTTAAACACAAATCTATGTTCTAAGTCTATAATTTTCACACATACACATATGTGATAGGATTTCTAATATTAATAATTTATATAATGGTTATTTTTCATGTTATGTATTAAGTTCATATCTTTATAATTAATTACCTTGCATTTTGAATTTAGAAATGATATTATTAGAAGGGACAATATGAACCTTGAATATGAATTGTAAAAAAAAAAAATTTTAAAATTGATAGTTATAAAATAAGGTGCGGTGATTGTTCGTCTCGTCTCTTAATTATGAGGTCAGAGATTCGATCTTCGTTTATAAAGATTTCATGAACACGGGGTGAAGAACCTAATTTTAACTCAAAATCATATGTTTGACTTTATAATTCATAATTGGCATAGTACGAAACAGTTTGAGTGTTGTTTAACTAAAATTGTGTTTGAAATTACTACGAAACGACTTAATTTCGTAGCATAGTTTTTTATTTTGTCCAACAACTCCAAATTAGACGTAGCAGCCATGTGCCTGTTTGTTATTTATTTATTTTTATAAAAATTAAATTATTCGTAAATATTTTTTCGAAGATTGTAAAATTTTGTTTTAACTCAAGTACTAATATGTAAGGTAATGATACATGTTAATTACCCCTCATTACCAATAGTGTCTAGAAAATGTAATTTAAGGATTAAGATATCTCACTTACCGATCTAGGTCTAATTATAAATTTCAACTCTTTATTTGATAAAATTTAAGAAGTTAGTCCTCTACTCCACTCTATTTTATTAAAATTTGTTGTAATAATTAAGAAGCTCATCTCACATTGTTAAATCCTTGGTTTTGAAATTAACTTCTTAATTTTTTTTAACAAAAATGAAGAACAATTTTTAATAAATTAAGGTGGAGTAATTAACTTTCAATTTTTGTGAAGTAGAAAGGAGAAAATGTTAAACAAAACCTACCAACTTATGTTATTTATTTACTTTCCTTCATATGAATGTAGCATTACGATTTCGAGACTAAACTTACTTATAGTCCATTTCGAATCCTTAAATGAAAAAATAATGCGCTTTAACACACTTGAACTCATGTTATCATGCATTAGCAACAATACCGATGCCAACTAAATTAAGATTCAATCGACAACTTATGTATTTTTTTAATAAACCATAGAAGCTTTAATGTCCTTTTAAGTATATTTAAATTCATGTTTTGTAAATTACCGCAACAGTAATAATGTAAGATTGAGTTCATGTATTTAAATTTTTAATGTTGATATATTAATTTGGTTGTTTTGCATGTTTTTATTATTATTATTAACCAACCAATTTCAAAAGCTAATATTCACATTACAATTTTTATATTTCGGTGATATTTTAATTTATTTTAGAAAATAAAATATATCAATTTCAAGAAAAATATCCTTTTCACGTTTATAGTTTAATAATTAGCACATTAGAACAGAGATTTGAAGAAAGTATTGAGTGCCAGATTAAACCGGTAAAAATATGACTACCTTTTATTTTTCAACGTTTTTAAATTTATAAAATTTAAACTTTTGATTTACTAAATTTATATAAAAATTGCACTATTTTTTTGAAAGTATAAGAGTTGGATTATTAAATCAAGTACACATATGCTTATTAACCATGAATCATATTTAATACTTATTTAAGGTTACTTTAGAAAGTGTGTAATTTTTTTAAATGTTTAAAAAATATATATTTATGAAAAAAAAAAACTCCATTGATAGCAGGAATCTAAAACGATATGACATGACATATGATCCCCCACGCGGAGAATGAAGATGCAGAAGCGACCCACCATATGCTTATTCGCGATTATTTATTTTTTTAATCTTTAAAAAATAAGCAGTTCAAGTTTGACTTTGAATAGAGACAAAAAGGGAAAGAAAACCTCTCAACAATCCTATGGGGGGCTTGCCAAATCATAACGCACTTTATCTCTCCTTTGTTTTAAACAAGGTAATCTCATTACTGAAACCAAACTTTGTCTTGTAATTTAAAATATTATATTTTGATATTGATGTCAATAAATAAAATGAGTAATAATTTCTTCCAATTCTCTAAATGTTTTTGTGAATTTATTAAAATAATTACAAATAAATCCCTTAAATTTTAATAATTTTGTATTAGTGCTATTCATTCATTAATGATTAATAATAATATCAAACGTATAATTTTTTTTTTATACATATTACTCATATCGGAAGTAAATTATCTTTTTACCATTTAAATATATATTTTCACCGTATTTATTTACTTCCCCCTAATGTCATGGCACACGTAGAAGATGTGTGATTGACGACAATAGCTGCACTTCTCTCAACTCCTATAAGAAACCTCCTCTGTTCTCCTATTTAGCCTTGCTTTCTCATTCTCTCAACTCTCAACTGCCATTGTCTCCCTTCCCTTTCCTCACAACCATGTCTCCCAGCAATCATGATTCCACTGTAATTAATTTTCTCGTTCTCTCTTTCCTTTGTCTTTCTGCTCATTTTCTTTTTTATAATAATATGCATATCATACATGGCTTCTTTACATGTCTTTGCTGCTTAATTCTTACTTTTTCTTGCTGGGTTATTTGCTTTGTTATCATTATGGCTTCTTTATCAGTCTTTCTGCTATTGGGTTGCTTAGTTGGCTGCTGAATTATATATTCTTTTGATTTTTATGTATTGGGTGTTCTTTTTTTTTTTTACCTTCAGAATTCTCAGTTTTTATGTTTTTGGTTGTTGATAGAACTATATTTGTGTTGTAGTTATGAAACTGATAAAACGGTAAAATTTCGTAGCTTTAATTTGATAAAAAATGGAAGGCTTGGTGAAAATCTTGAATTGGGCGTGGCATAGGACTTCTACGATTTTTGGAGATGAGAGTTTTGTGTATTCATGCACGTGTGCTGCATTGTACGATTCAATTACTGCTATAACATTTGTCTCTAATTGTTTATCCAAACCATTTTGGCTTTGGTTGACCTGAACTATGTATCTTCCTGTTAATAAAGACAATAGGATGTTTATATTTTCCCTCTTTTGTTGTCTTTGGTTGACTTGAACTTTCTACGTTCTTATTGGGGATCACCATAGTTTTGGAAGAATTAACCTAAGTTTACTGCTGTAACTATTCTAATTTCCATTTAAGAAGCCATGTTGGAGAGGTACCAATGATCTTTACGCTTCATTTGGTTAAATATGTTAATGGCGGTATTCTTCCCTTAAAAAGGATTTTTGGACATTTATGAGGCAGTCTGTTTTGCATTCCTATATCAAAATCTTTAGGAGCTACTAACTTTATAATGTGTTGCATGGGAAACATTATGAAAAGAAAAAAGTGAAGACAAGGCCAGTGAAAGAAAAATAGTTTTCAATCTCTAATATGCGTTACTTATTCGAGGCTTTATTTGGTTGTTGCTTTTATACTAGCTTTTTTGCTTCTCTATGTTTCGCTTTAACTAAAAATGAACAAATGGCTAGACTGTAATATGCATTCAAACAATTTGCTTTGAATTTAGTGAACACATTGTATTAAATGCAAAACCTTGAATAGCATTTTAAGAACCTTTAAATAGTGCCTATAGGCACTGTTAACTGGACTCATCTTAAAAAGGCACATCTTGTTTTCTTGTTGGAATCAATTTCATATATATAAACTCTGAACAGGCTTCCTTTGGACATGGGGATACAAGTGTTTCATGCTTGAAGACAGAGAACGGTTTCGTCGATTCACTTTCTCTTGTCCATTCTGAGAAGGCAGTGGAAGAACTTCTTCAACAAACTCCTGTTGAAGGAATGGATGAGCATCTTATAGAATTCTCAGAAGCTTTGAGAAGTATGTTTTGTGTCAATTTTTAATGCATTTATGCCTTCCTATTGAACTATCTCTTTTTATTTCATTCTTGGTGCTTATTATTTTGAACATGTTATTAGCTGTTGCAAAGGCATTAAGACGAGCTGCTGAAGGAAAGGCTTCTGCTCAAGCTGAAGCTGCTGAATGGAAACGTAGATATGAGCTGGAGAAAACCAGGAATATACAGATGGAGCGTAAAGGTTTTTAATATTAAACTTCATATCTGTTCTGTTATGTGTTTCATATTTTAGGTATTTCATATATTTTGAAGAATTACTCTAAAAGAGGAAATAAAGAATGCTTGAACTTGACAAAAGCTACAAATTAGGTAACTTTTTCTAGTTGTTTGATTTACACCCACAACCTAATCTATTCTGGTAAAAAGAAATTGCTGACATTGTAAAGTGCTTAACTGATGGGCACATTCAACTTCATTTGCCTTGTTTGAATCTTTAATTTGTTTTCCTCTACTACTACAAGGTTGTTTATGGAAAACTTGTTTCTCGATGGCACAGTATTTGATACTTAGCCTTGTAACCTTGTAGTCATTAAGGGGGAGTAAAATAACATTTGAATGTTCTTTGTCACGTGAAAATTCATTTCTTATTTATTTATATGTACCGTTTCTGTTTGAAGCTTTCCCTGCACCAGGTAGATAAATGAGTCACTTTTAAATGCTTTATGCTATTGTTCATGATTTCTATGCTATAAAACTAAATGATATTTATTTTTACTGATATTCTTAGTGTGTAAATTTTGAATACATTAAATGATATTTCCACAAATTCAAGTCTAACAGTAATTGAGCCCATCTTCTAATACCTTATTAGTATTTATTTTCATGCATAATTTGATGTTTGTTAACTTGGTCGCAGAAGTCTCTATGTTATTTTAGAGAAATTACTTTTTAAGTTGATCTTTTATCAGCAGAAAAGTTCCCCCCGCTTCTATTTTGATGCTAATTCATTTCTATTTTAAACTAACTGAAGAAAGAGTCATGTCGTAGTTTTGGAAGTCCCACAGCATGGAGTTAAGCAAAAATTCCGTTAATGCTCCTTACCTATTTAGTATCTTGAGGATTCTGCTATGGTACTAGATAGTTGATAGGCTGCGGATGTTCTCCAATTTACGTCTATGCAATTAGATGTTACTAATAATTTAGCTTTGGTAAGCAAGTTAATATTACCAATAACTAGTTCATTGCAAAGTGGAAATCCTTTGACCCAGCCATCAGGAGCAGGCTTCCTATCATGAAAAAGTCAGATTTGGCTGCCAACTGAACACCTTTCTAACATATAGCCTTAATTCATCTTAGATAGCCCGACCTAATACTTTAAGTTGGAGAATGTGGCATTCCGTTTCGATCTTGTGATTTGTAGTATACCTCAAAAGCCTCCAAGCAAATCATCTTTGCCCACATTCCCCCTCGCCCCATCAAAGGTAAGGTCTAGTTCTGCAGGGATTAGTTGCATGTCAGCCCTTAGCAGGCTGCTAATAAGTAACAGTATTCTTAGGAATGTTGTAGTTGCTAACTGATTTTGTGGCAGTGAAATTCTGAAGTTTTTTTCCACAATAAAGAATGGGTGGTAGGCTGGTTACCTTATAAGAAATAGTTTTTGAAGTTATTATCACTCATCTTTTGAAGCCGTAGCAAGAGAGGAAACATCATATGTTGAAGCCTGTTTGCCTTTGGTCATTTAACGTCACCACAATGTACTGTGTCGGGATATATGGTTATTCCAAATATTTGCTTGAAGCTTTGTTGTCCAGAATCTTCTTTTTTTTCTTGAAGTATTGGACACATGGATATGGAGATATGACTTCCAAGGATCCTCCAAATACATGAAAAAACTTAGAATTGACCCTTCTATGTGTCGGACCTTTTGCTTAGGCTGGTCTTTCTGATGTACTTTATTTCGTTCGATGTTTGACATTTAATATATATTTCTGGTTTGTCTAACTTCATGAGCATCTTCTCTCACTCCATGATGTTGGGTTTTGGAAAATAGCTCTTAGGTATTTAAAACTTGAAAAATGAGAATTTGGTGACCAGAAGCTGAAACTCCAACTTTAGAAGCTTGTACAAAAACTCCAACTTTAGAAGCTTGTACAAAAATTTAGTACAGTGTTCCTTATAGACAATGTGTTTTAGTTATTGCAATTTATTTAATACATCAGTCAAGAAGTTCACTTCTACAGTTCATTTTGATGCAACTCCAGCCAAACAGGCTGTTCTTTCAAATATTTTATTGATCCTTGTTTTCATCCTTTAATGCCTAAACTATGATACTGGTTCGAACATGCTTAAGCAGCTTTGTTGATTTCTCAAATTTCAATCTACCCTGGTTGTGAACTTATGAATGCATCTTTCAAGTTTCCTTGTAAAATTTAGCAGAGCATGAAGTGTAAATGATATTTTGGATTGATAAAAAATACATTTTAGAACTTCTTTTGGACTATGCATTGAATTTACTGTATCAAATGGAGATTCGAATAGCCTTAATTCTGCAAAACATTATAGAAAGTTTTTTACTGCTTTGCATTTTTGCACATTGTCTTCCTTTCTTACGCTTTCTGCTTTTTAGTGAATAATTTTGCTTTGTTCTTTCTTTTTTCTCCTCTCTTTATACATCTGCTCTTTTCTTGTGTGATTTTCCTTCCTGCTACATAAAAATGTTACTTATCATAGAGGGGGATAAAGTTGGACTTGCTTCATTACATGGGACTACTTTCAGAGCATTGAGTTTTCTTGTTGCACAAGTATTGGAAATTAGACAGTATGTTAGCTTTGGAACTTGCTGATCAAATTTGGACTCATTATTATCAGATTCTGGCTATTCCAGTATCAGGCCACAATATCTGTGAAATGCTATGAAGTTGGAGGACTTGCCCTTCTGTAGATAATTCAATGGAAATTGTAAGAATTATGCTTCCATGTCTTGTCTTCTGAGAATTTTGGAAAGTACGAAATAAGAGAGTATCAGAAGGTACTTGCTTAAACTCTTGCAGTACTATCAGTCATTTTGTTGCTTCCATTTAGTATCGTCACAGCCTATCTAAAAGAATTTGATTCATTTCATTTGTTGGGATTAGTTATCATGAAAACTTGACAGCATCCTCGAAAACTGCGAAAGAAACAAACCCTGTTAAAGTTAATTAGCTTGCAAGAGCTTGGGATTGTATGGCTAAAGGTTCTATATGATGCATATGCTAGGTTTTTAGTACAATTAACTCCATTAGAGGTATATAAATGGTTAAAAAGCAAATAAGATGGTGAAGAAATCTTTTCTTTGAAATGGAAGCCAAGTAAAACGATGATTGATGTACCTTTTACCTATTTGTGGATGGTGATGGGATCTGGAGATACTTGTCAAGTGAACCAATTATTTTAAACTGTGCTCTTAATCCATAAAGTTTTACTCGTATGTTAGTTTGGATACCTTTATACACATGCTGAGTTTTAGTTGTGCATTTTAATTATCTTATTCAGTTGGATAGACGTTGTCATCATCCATTTTTTATCTCAAGATTGGTCTATTACACTTTTGCATGAGTTGGCTGCCGTAGTTACTTGAACACACTTAGATGGACTTGTGAGCTCTAGAAGGTTTTCTATTGCATGAAGTTCTTTGTTTCTAATGTCCTTATAAATGATGTTATGGAAACATAACAGTGGATGAGGATGGTTATTTATAGACTGACTCAGGGAAAAATGATAAAAAAAGGGAGTTCTCCCTATTGTTATATGTATGTATTGCTGATGTAGCATATTTGTTCAGGGAAGTGCCTATGGGATGTAGCAGATATGTTAAATGAAACGAAGGCAATGTCCTCAATATTCAGAATGATGAAATTAGGGCATTGCCCAAAATTCTTACGGGAGAACACCCTTTTTTTTTTTAATCATTTTCCAAATATTTGGACATTGTTTCCTTTAGTTTTCCTTTCTGTTTTTTAGTGAATAATTTTTCTTTCTTCTAAATATTTGGACATCTTCTTTTGAATAAGAAGGCAATGTCCAAATATGCCAATGATCAGTTTCTTTAGGTGGTTCTTCTTAAATAGAGTTGGTTTCTTTTATCAGAAATCTTCTAGCAGTTTAGGCAGGAGGAAAAAATGTTGGACTTCTGAAAAGAGTTAAAATATGGGGGAGGGGAATTTGTCTTCCATATAATCCTTGATAAAGGATCTTGTTTGTACACTACTGCCATTGAGATGTTAAGAGTCTGCTTCTGAGTGTCTCTAGCTCAAATATTGAGGACGAATTATGATGGTTGGCAAAATTTTAAAGCTGCTTGCTTTGTTTCCCAAGTTCCTTTCTTATGCTTTTTATTTTACTTCCTTTGAAGAGCTCTAAATTTTATGTTCCTGTACTTCACAGTAATGATCTCTATTACACTGAAGCTTTTGTGTGTTATGACCTCTCTATATTGCTTTGAAGTCTCATGTTAATGCATTTTACTCTTTTATGGTAGCTCAAATTGCTGAGCAAAATGGTAATAATGATTGCGGGAAAGTAAAGAACTCCGACACACAATTGATGCAGCAGAATGAACTGGACAAGATTTTTGATGAATGCTGTATGAAGCATGGGATTTGCTCCCATGAGGTTCTTCGTGACAGAGGATCAGACTCGAGTTCCAATGTAGATCGAAGTAAGATGATGAGAAAGGTCTGGTTTGTTATTATCCTTCTATTTTGAACCAATAACCTTCTAGCTTAGTATACCTCTTCTATTTCCTTGTTCACTTGGCATCTGTCCCTTTTTTATCTTTTTCTTAAATCTTTCCTCTTTCTGGATGTTTGTTATGTTATTTGTTTGGTTTGGACAACAACATTATCTAGGCTTTCCTTTAATGTTTTGTATATTTTAGGATTCAGCTTTTTCATATTTCTTCCCATGGGTAAGCAAATACATAATTTCAAGTCTAAGGAGGAGAGATTATCCAATTCACCAATGTGAAATCATTTTTAGCATAAATGCTCAGACCGCATAATTCAAAACTATGTTTGGTGCGACAGGCATCATTTAAACTTTCATGGTGGTGCAAGGGTGAGAATGGTGATCAGCACAAACATGACATTGTCTCTTTTGAAAAAGGGAATATTACGACTGCAGAACGCAGCAGTAAACAGGTATTCCTTCATCTATCCAGTTAGGGAGCTTTTTTTGCTGCAAATTTATAAGCAACACACTTTCTATCATGGACTAATATTTGCCCTTTTTTCCCCTTAGTATCTTCCTTAAAATTTAGTTTGGATATTGTTTGTTCATTATGTGCCTCCTATCTGTCATCTAGTAAACCCTTTTTCTTTCCAGATTTCTCTGAAGTGGGAATCTGACCCGCAGACTGTGCTTATTTTGACAAAACCAAATTCAGTTTCTGTTCGAATTCTTTGTGCACAAATGGTCAGGTGCGGATATTGAGAATGATAATTACCTTTACATTGTGAAATTCTGAGTGCAAGTTTCATGCAAATCGCTTTAAGTCTTTTTGCCTTTGCCGATCTCTGCAAAACTCTTTGAGACATACAAAATAATGCATATTTTAATGTGTTTCACTTGCTTTAGGGCTAATTATCCCAGGGAAAAAAAACAAAGAACTTGCTCCTGCTTTTTGGTCATAATATAAGCGCCTTTTAATGCACTACTTCATTCCTTTTCTCCATGCCTCATCTGTATGATTCATCCATGACCTATGGTTTATCGCTGGGACCTTTCTTTCTTATTTATGTGATGCTGTATCTTGTGATTTAGGAGCCATTGTTGAATGTTGATGTGGTCTTAGAGGGATTTACTACTTTTAAAGCTAAAACAGTTTTAGTTTCTTTGAAATATTTGTTGTAAGTTATAGGATACTTGCTTAAATTTCTATCATCTTTATTCGAGAAATAAATTTATTCAGACTCTCACTTCCATATCCAACAAGAACTTATGAACAAACCTCCTTAATTAGATATAGCTTTATTGTGAACCATTTTTCTTTAAGGTTGCATGCAGGGCAAAGCTAGGATTTCTGTTTTGAGGATTGAATTATAACAGTAAGTGTAAAAATATATATTATACTCAAAATGAAACAAAATTATACTATATACTTCTTTAACTAGTAAAAGATAAACAAATTTCAATCTACTTTGTGTGTACATAAAGACCCTGATAAAATTACAAAGTTCTTTTAAAAATTCAAGAAGAAATTATGAAGATTTATTGAAAAAAAAAACCTAAAAGATGATGAAGAAAAATTAAAAAGAAGTTCCATACACAATTAACATTGAAAATTCTTTGAACAGTATTTATTAGTATAGAAAGAAATTATTTGACTAATTAAAAAAAAAGGTAAATTCTTAATTTAACTGCAATTATTAAGTCTAAAAGTATTAATAAATTACAAAACTTGTCACTTATGCTAAACTTTTGTCCTTTTTGCATTAGCCAATAAAAAGAAACTCTTGTAAGAGGACCAAGTTAAAATTTCATTTGGGTGGGGGATGGGGATTTGAATAATGTATTTTCACCACAAAAAGGTAATATAATTAAATTTCTAAAGGTAAAGTGGGGCTATGGTCCCTGTAACACCCCTGGCTTCGCCCCTGGTTGTTTGGTACTTATGCTAGATGGCACTGCCCCTTGACTACCCTGATTGGCTGCAAGGTGGTGTTTAGGTCGGCTGATGTTTAAGATAAAGTTTCCAAAATCAGGGTATTGTTCTTATTAATTATTCTGAGGGTGTTCAACTTTTTGTAATTTTTTGGCATTTCTAGTTCTCTGGACTTGCATTAACTTCTTTGACTTTATATTGTATATTGTCTTTACAATGTTGCATGTAAAATATTCCTTAAAAGGGCAAAATAAATTTTCTTCTATTGCATATTTTTTTAATCTCACTCTAAACCTTTCATATAGATGGTTGAAAGAAAAGAAAAAGTTAAACATTTATGTTGAACCACGTGTGAGAGCTGAACTTCTGACAGAATTGTCTGACTTCAACTATGTACAAACATGGAAAGATGGTAAGTAGTTAGTCATTTATTCTGCTTATGGAAGTAGTTATGGTTATACTAATACCCATTTCACAATGAATTAAATATCTCGGCTTATTATATCTTTGATGCTGCCTGTCTAGAAGCTTTTAAGTGTTGATGTTCAATTCTCTACTGCTTGGTGGTTCTTTTTATTTCCTTTTATATAATTTTTAAAATACATGTTTCCAGGTTCATGTTGTTAGACAGCCAAGACATCGATTCTCTATTTGTGTTTGCAAACCTCAGATATAGATAAGGAATCAAAGATGGGGAAAATTGGATTCATTCCAGATTCTTTCTTAACATAGAATTGGATAAATTTGAGTGGGAAAATAACAATGCAATAATTATATATAAAAATAAAATTTTAGAACAAATGAATTTGAGATTAAATATAAGGGACAGAAAATATGAACATACTTATTTATGAAGGTTCTGTTTTTGCTCAAGGCACCTATGTCTTCTCCTTTGCTTCCTTTTGCCAAGAAGTCCTATCCACTAGTATCTTTGAATCTTTGCAAGCAACCTTTTTCTAGGATTAGGTATAAGTTTACAATTGCTAGCTTTTGAGAAACCTACCTTTCAATTTAATAAAGAAACCAAGATTTTTTTTTTTTTTTTTCTAATTTAGTGCTTGTTGGTATTTGTAGCTGTTGGTTACTTTCTCTGCAGTCAATTGGCTTGATGTATTTGTCATGTAACTATTTTTTACTTCTAGATTATATTCTGATTTCTTATTTAACCATTTATTTTGTTGCTCTTTAGACCAGGAAATTTTGCTCCTACACACAAAAGTTGATCTTGTCATAACCCTTGGTGGTGATGGAACTGTTCTATGGGTAAGTTATTTAAGTTTGACTGAAGCCATATTTTTAAATGAAATGACCAACCTTTGAGAATATAAAATTATCACTTCGATTGGTGTAATGTTGGAACAAATGGCATTTACATTTAGTTTTATTCTACTATATCTTTATGAAGGATTTTAAATTTCGTTAAAATGTTTGTGCACTATATCTGGATTTTGAAGCCTGCAGTATGCCATCCTTGCAGTGAATGCCCCTTGGAACCTACAAAAACATGGGAAGGCATAGTTAAAAACCCAAATACATTAGTAAAAGTGGAAGTTAATAAATTTTCTAAAATGACTTTTGTTTTCGTTTTTATGAAATTATTAGATATTTATTTAGTTTGTTTTTTGTTGTTTTTGTGAAATTAAAAATTTGCCACACTGAACATCAATTCTGAGTCCTTCCCTGGATAGTTTCTCAAAGCTCTGTACCATCAGATTTTATCTGGACTCAGTTTCTTTAACATGACTATAATCATTGGAGCAGAACTTACCTGTACAAGTAAATATGGTGCCATTTGAGTTTCTTCTGAACTAGTTATGTTGGTTTTTTTTCTTATTTATTTTGGATTTTTTCATGCTTAGCAGTCATCACCTAATTGTTCTTTACAGGCAGCATCAATGTTCAAAGGACCTGTTCCTCCAATTGTTCCATTTTCTTTAGGGTCTTTGGGCTTTATGACTCCGTTTCGTATCCTTCCACTTCATGAAGTACTTCTTTAATGAAAGATTAATTAA
Organism: Gossypium sturtianum; assembly: GCA_025698515.1. Taxonomy (NCBI): domain Eukaryota; kingdom Viridiplantae; phylum Streptophyta; class Magnoliopsida; order Malvales; family Malvaceae; genus Gossypium; species Gossypium sturtianum. The sequence continues at coordinate 166,705,960 of CM046955.1, forward strand.
GTGATTATTAAAAGTGGTTAATTTGAACAATTTTTTTTTGTAGTTGAGAATAGTTGTTAACTCGCATATCAGGACAAAAGGAAAATTCTTTGACTTTCCTGTAGATAGTGAACATTTTAAGGAATGCCTTGATTCTGTCCTGAGGGGACCTGTCAGTATAACCTTACGACACCGCTTGCTTTGTCGTGTTATTAGAGATGCAGCTAAAAATGAGTACGAAACAGAAGAACCTATTCTTGTTCTGAATGAGGTTACAATAGACCGTGGAATATCATCATACCTCACAAATCTGGAATGCTATTGTGACAATTCCTTTGTCACATGCGTGCAAGGAGATGGTTTAATTTTGTCAACAACATCTGGTAGCACTGCATATTCTCTGGCAGCTGGAGGATCAATGGTCCACCCACAGGTACATTCTGATAATCATCATAATTACCGTTAAATTTGAAAATATCATGCTTTATGGAAATAATAACATGTCGGAATTTTGATGACTAAAAATTTGGAAGTATTCCTTGCTTCTTCCTTGAGATTGGTTTGACTAAAGATAATATTATATTTAAACAAAAGCTAAGTGTTTCCAGTACTTTGCTGTTCTGTTTTGTCTATTTATACGGTAGATACGTAAGGACAATGTGATGAATTTTCTCGGTAGTTAGATATTCATTTCCATAGAATCTAAGTATTCTTTACAGGTTGCCAAATACCACTAATAACAATGGTGGTAAGAAAAAGTAAACATCAGCTGTAAAATAACTTCTTTTTCATGATCTCATTGGTATTCCCCTGCCCAATAAATTTTTGGTAGGGAGGGAGTGTAATGGAATTATCCTATGTAAAATAAGACCATGATGTGGTCTGTTTCATATCATGGATGATGCATGTTAATTATAAGATAGGGTTCAGACGTGCTGTAAATCTCATTATCCATCATGTTAATTTGAAGAATTCCATATGTTTTCACCGAGATGAAGCAACAAATTGAGGTTTGTAAGGGTGTAACGAATGGTTTAAGGCAGGCAGGGCATCTATGGATAAAATTAGCCTCAAGTTGGAATTTTGTGGAATATTATCTTTTCAGATGGATAGTGTCATTGAGAGGATAAAAGAAATCTGTTGCTACTTAACATTGGAATCTTGATCTCGGTTTATTCATTTTCTTTGACAAATGATACATAATGTTCTTTTTTTCTGCTGAGATCTTCTTAATGCACATTTGGTTACGTAACACTTTGGATTTTGTCCTAGATCTTTGCCTCATTATACTTTTTTAGTGTTTCTAGGTTTATTTTCAGAATATAATCATGATCATATAACTAAAAATATATGTTGCTGATGTAACATCCTAAAATTGCAGGTCCCCGGTATCTTGTTCACACCCATATGTCCGCATTCATTATCGTTTCGACCCCTGATATTGCCTGAGCATGTCACATTGCGAATAGTGGTGCCATTTAATAGCAGAAGTCCAGCTTGGGCATCATTTGATGGCAAGGACAGAAAACAGTTAGCTGCTGGGGATGCTCTTTTGTGCAGTATGGCACCATGTCCTGTTCCTACAGCATGTCAAGTTGATTCTACAAGTGATTTCTTATCCAGCATCCATGACGGCCTCCATTGGAACCTGAGAAAAACACAGTCGTTCGATGGCCCTCGGGAATTACAGGACATAATCCAAATTTAAGTTCCGCATTTCTAGTTGGAGTCTAACTTATATTATATATATATATATATATAGATATTGCTGTGATATATGTTTCAGAGTTATCGTAGGAAAGGGAAAAGCAAATTTCAAAAAAAGAAATGGTGTAAAGTTTTTATGATCTTATATTGTTTAGAGGAACATTGTATTAGTCCTCCTACACAGCTGACCATAACGAAAATTGTAGTTAAAATGAGTACGTGTTCATGGCTGTTATGAAATAAATAGAGGTATTTTACATGCAAAATTTATCAAAATAGCATTTCATATCACTTGTAAATTTTTATATGGTGATTTATTTACCAAGCTCGATATAGTATTGTAAATGACTGATGATCTTAATTTTCACAATTTAATAATAATATGAACTGAATCTACCTAAATTACCAAAAAATTATTCTTGATCATGAATAGGTTTTTCTCATCATCATGAACCTTACTATCCTTTGGAAAGGTACCTGCTTGCCAATTGGACAAAGAGGCCATTGGAGAGTGAATACTTCATAAAATAATTACAGCAGCTGATATTAAAATTAGAAATTAAGTCAAACAAAGTTTTCACTATTGAATTCATCATCAGTTTTTCCTAATCAAATGTCTGAAACAATTATACCCAGAAGCCAACTGCAAGAGGGCCAATAAATTATATATATCCCATTCTCAAGAAAAGTGAGAAAAAATTATAAAAAAATGAAAATTTATTCACCAATTTATTTGTTACGGAGGGAGGGGATGCAGGACTAAGACTCAAAACTGACAAATCCCTTTTCCTTCAAGCTTTCTACTGTTTCCTTGAGACTCACATCCAAAGGAGTGAACTCTATACCCAATGTTTTTGCTTTTTCCTTTGACACCTGATATGTTGGCACATAAGGCTTGTCATCTGCACATCTGCCATTATTTTATCAAAACCGCACTCTGTTTCAGTATTATAATATAATCCCAATCCATTGAGAATTTAATGGTAACCTGTAATATATATTCTTCATAGAGTGGAAGATTTGATTATAATTTAAAGTACTGGAAAAAGAGTTTAGAATAAAAACTTTTGGCTTGAAAACCAAGGGAAGTGCTGTATATAGATAGACTAGAGAAGCACATGGTGGTGAGTCAAAGAACTCACTTTTCTGGAAGCTGGAAAGAAGGATAGAGCTCACTTAACATCTTCACAATTTCCGAGCAATGTGCAACTCTCTCCACTAAACAGTACCTTCCACTAGCTGATGGAATCTCAAATGCCTGGATGTGTGCATTTGCAACGTCTTTTACATTAACCCAACCAAATGTTGCATTTGGAAATGTTTGTGCTCCTGCCCAAACAACATAGGATCAACATGAGATTAATAACCAAGTTTGACGAAAGAAATTCCAAAAACTACTGCATCGCTTATCCACTTTGCAAACCACGGACTTCCCCTCTTCTCACCATCTGTTTCTACTTTCTTCTTAGAAGGCATGCAACGCAAGAGCCTCAGTTATGTCAACAAGCTACAATTTTCTTAAAGAATTACAACCTAACATGGTTATAATAACTGGACTTACGGGATGTAAGATCTTGCCCTTTTTTATTAAGCAGTACTTATACACAAATTTTACGCTTGAAGAATTGATTACAAGGCCTTTTAATCGAGTATTTCAATAGAAAGAACAAAACAGATACTTAATAGAAGTCTTGATTTATAAATATCAGTTATTCCCTTTAAACCGATAGACATTTATATATTGGAAGGTATTACTAATACCTATAAGAGACGTACAAGGTTAAGTGTAAGTGTATTTTCAGAAGGCCCTTGAAGAATGATTGTATTTAAAAAAAATAAAACTCTCAACCACCAGGGTTAAGAATATATATCACCAAATTAAATGTAATGCAAATAGCTGTGAAGGTAAATAGTAGCGTGGCAAAAATTACCTTTAATTAAGCTTAAAACTGCTGCAGCACTTGTGTTAAGTGTTGGCTGTAAAAGAGGACCGATCACCATCGCTGGGTTTACGACAACCATGTCAAGACCCTTCTCTTTTGCAAATTTCCAGGCAGAATCTTCAGCAATGGTTTTTGAGACTACATACCAGAGCTGAACAAAGAAAAATATAAGATAAACATTGATTAACTTAAAAGATGACATTCAGCAATAATATCCTCTTATAAAATTGAAAAAGAAAAAACCCTGTGCGATATATATTAAAATATTAGGTTGTAGCATGACAAATCGTGTAGTGTGCAAACAAGGATATTGAATGCAGAGTAATGATTTCAGCAACAAGCCAACAACTAGCCAGTTCATGCAACCATGCAGAATTTGTTCTGAAAAGTGTGATCAGTATCCTCAACATACTAAAAGGACAAGATAGTCACGGATTAGCTTGTTACAAGTAAAAAAGACTCACAGTTTACACCAGTTATTCAGCCAATCTACAAGTCAATTTTTAGATCCTAAGATAGAAGTAGCCTATTACTTAGCTTGCAATGTGTTTCCAATATAAATCCTTTTTTTTTTCTTCTTATTTTTAATTTTTCCTTAGTAATTTCAGTGAAATAGGTTGAAGTTCCATACAAAACACAACACAAATCTCAATATACTACCAGACGTATAGTATATATACTCACCTTCAAATTCTTACAGTACTCAGGATCGGTAAACCAACTTTCATCAACCACAACATCTGGAGTTCGAGGTTTCCCATTGTATGTGACTGCAGCTATAGAAGACGTCAAGACCACTCGTTTGACAGAAGGTGTATTAGCACATGAGTTCAGAACATTCAGTGTTCCCTTCACAGCAGGATCAAGTAATTCTGCCTGAGAAGGGCAATGAAGAGCTAAAAATTTACTAACCAATGAGAGATAAGTTATAGCACAGCCAAGAAAAAAAAAGGTTGGGTGGACTAGTGCTCTCAAAAATAAGTTACTATACTCTTAAAATACTATATACAAACTTAAAAACTTGAAAGAGGTCACCGCTCATCACTGACCACCATGATCATCTAGTGTGTATGTCATAAAGTCTTATAGCAAATCCTTTTAAACCTTTAAATTATGGGGAATGTTTCCCTCCAATAGCATACTACAATTCACAGAGTAAATATCAGCCTACTTCTTTACTTGTAAGTAATGCAAAAGCCAAATGGTTCAAATTCTTTCCCAGTATTTTTGAAAACAAAGCACCACTTTGTTTTCATATGATTAAGATCCTGGTCACTAATGGATAATGTTATAAGAAATTTAATTGTGAAATGCTCTTCCAAGAGAAATTATTTTGCTACTTAACCTACAAAAACCTCTTCAATAATAGACTCTGCTATTAAAACTGATGACTTGTTGTCATCATCAAAACCATGCAAGCACATTTTAAATGATCCAAAAAGAAAGGAAATGATTATTTTTTTTTTCGAAAGGAGGAAATGAAATTTTCAAAAACAAAGAAGGCAACTGCTACAATGGAGTTCATTTACCAAAAACAGAGAGCCTCAAGAAAGTAATTAGATTTTATTAATGAAACAATGATTGACAAAATAGGCAACTTTCATCCTGTTGTATTAGAAAACAATATATTGCATACAGTGGAAACTAAAGGGTTGATCATATAGGTAAAGAATTCAACATCAACCTGTGGGTCAGTGACATCATGATAAAAGGGAGATGCTGTGTGAAAAACACCATCACAACCTTCAACACCAGAATCAAAGGAACCTTCTTCCAATAAGTTTGCTTTAAACAACTTGAGCCTTTCCTCAGCACCCTCAAGTGCAAGTAAGTGTTGTGTCTTTCTTGGATCACCTATTCATGAATAATAACTTATTACTATGATTGAAATAATTTAGAAACGTCTAGGTAACACTTATAAGAACAACAAAGAGTTAATGCAAAAGATTATGCATCTAAACAAACAATACAATATGCTAGAAACATGAAGTTGTGTCCCTATAAACAGCAGATGCTCGTATATAATTTGTTTTACTATGCATGGTTGGTAGGAGAGAATATTGGAAAAGGGTGGGTTGCCAAAAAAAAAGAAAAAGAGAATTAACATAACAAAAAAATCTTATCCTCATTAAAATATTCAATCAGAGCACATAAGAATATTACAATGTCAGAGATATGGCAGTTTCTTGTTTTGCATGCACGAGTGCAAATCACAAGAATACAAGAATTAACATGAAAAACATCAGATATAAAACAAAATAAAATGAAACAAAGCGATTGAAATCCGAGAAAGAAGATGAACAAAGGATGAAGATGCGAGATCATGAAAAGAAAAAGAACAGACTTGGGTCACGAACAGAGGCTTTGACAGTGTAACCACGAAGGAGAAGGTGCTTAACAAGGCATGAAGCGATGTAACCTGAGGCTCCAGTTACGCACACGGTTTTTCCTTCGCCGGTGCTCATAATTTTTATTGTTTATTTTTGGGGAAGGGGGAATTGTTGTCTGTTTTGTGGGTGGGAATTGCAGATCGTTAATTCTTCCTTTGTCACTGACAGTTGCGTTTTCAATTGCTGTCTTTGCGTTTGCTATATTTAACAAGGAAGGAAGGAACCTCGTAGCCATTGCCACTGCAATGGGCCTCACCTTCTAGTTCTAGGCCGATCCCATTCATGGTTTCTCTTATAATAATAAGCTTCATGCAATTAATAAAAAAATTATTACCACGTGTTGTTAACTATTTAAGATTTATTTCCTAAAACTGATTATCTTTTTATATTGATTATTTTTTTATGACATGACATTGATTTTGTTAATATTATTAGTCACAGTACTTTATTAAAAGAGAAATATGTTTTTTTTTTTTTTTTATCTAAGGATATGAAAAAAAGTAGTCCTTTGAAGCGAGGAATTAAGCATCTCAAATCATTTGTCACTACATGAAGTAGAGATGAATTTAATAATAACCAATTGAGTAATTTTCAGTTTACTTGTAATTTCTAAACAATAATAATAAAGGTTCGTACAATGGCATTTTAGTTTTCCTTTCATGCATCTCAAGATGTACGTTTGAAATATAAAGGAAACTTGGAGGATTCAAAGTTTTACATATTTCTTTCGCTTTGCATTTTTGTGTTTCAAGAGGTATGGGCTAAAAGCCTAAAACACGCTTCATGTTCCAATTACATGTATAAGAAAAATTGCTCTTAAAACTCTAACCAACATTAACTTATACAGAAGTGGTGGTGTTAATGGTGGAAGGAGTGGAGAACTACTGCAAAACTCTTAGCTCAGAGAAGCTGGTGGTAGGTTGAGGAGGAGGTGAGTCTGGTCCATCTATGGATGGCTTTATCACAAAATAAAACAACACATTGTAGAAGATTGTGAAAATAAGAAGAGCAGTAGTTAAAGATGTTAGGAAAGACCCTGAAATTTCTGGGCTATCTTCTACCATTTCGTCCCTTGTAAGCTTTACATCTGAAGCTGCAAATCAGTTAAAAGGAAACATGTCACTACACTTCCTCAACAGCCTTGGTTAACAAGCTAGTAACTTCGAACATGGGTATAAATGTATGATCCTTCATGTATATGTTAAATTTAGAATAACTTGATTCTACCTGTGTCACTCACCCGAAGTGTGCTATTTAACAAGCAGAAACGGGTTTATGTCCTAATAGTGCAATCATTTTAAATGAGATTTTTCTTGCTGACAAATCCTACTAGAATATGGGTTGGGTTGGATCAAGACAGTTTCAAGAAATTAAATTGGCCATTTGCAATAAGAATAGAGGGCTACATGGAATGCCTTTGTATATATGGTTTGGCAGGCTCGGATAGATAAGTACAGCTACTGTTCAGTCAAATAAATTGGACTAAACCCAAGTGGATGCCTTTTTAACTGAAGAGACCAGATGCAGCTAGATGCCTTCTTATTATATCATCGCTAAGAGAGGTTGAATGAATAAATTGAACAAAACCCAAGTAGATGCCACCACTTATTTGCTGCTTAACTCTACTAATCAAACTATTCTCTTGATTTCTTTGGGAGAAATGACTTGTTCCAGGACAGAAACATTTGGTTAAAGAATATTTACTCTAAAGCCCAAACTGCATCCATGATTTTAATTAAAAATTTAAGGGGGGAAAAAACAGAAATCTCCTTAATGTTGCCAAAATAGAAGCAATAGAACAACAGAGTGTTGAAGATTATAAAGATAAAAAGAGAGGGAAATATTAGTTACCTCTGATCTTAGGAGTGCTGACTGGTTTATTAGAGAGAGTTTGCAGCTGCTGGTCAAGCTTTTGGAGGGCTTCTTTGGCCTTCTCTGGGTCTACTTCATACCGCTCTCCATCTTTCTCCACTGCATGAACAGACGATGGTGAGTTTACTTTTTTCTTGGGATTAAAATTAATGTTGAGACTCCCACCATGTTGATGTTTAAGTTCAGTCAATTGAGAGATAAGGGAACGTTTCGTTTTGGAAAGGGTGAGCGGAGGAAATGGTGATGGATGCTTGCTGTGAAGCAACAAATAATGGGGAGTAACCATTTTCTTTTTATGTTTGGTGATGAAAGCATTGCCACCGATATGATTTTTGAGGATAAAAGTTTCTGAGGGTTATTTTGGTCTTTCAATTCAATTCGCTTAGCTTTTTCCCATAATAATTTTTAGTAATGGTCTGTTTATTTGTTAGTAAAATATTTTTCGAAAAATAATTTCTAAAAAGTGATTTATTTTTCTGGAAAATAATTTACTGAAAATATTTTTTTGTATTTGGATGAATCTGTGTAAAATATTTTTTGTTGTTTGGCAGATTTCTTGAAAATATTTTCTAGAAAAGTTATTTTTACATATATTAATAAATTTATATACATATTAATAAATTTTTATATTTTAAATTATTTTTACATATATTGTAATGATTTATTTATAAATAAATAAATAAATAAAATAAATAATAATACTCAATTATTAAGCTAAAATATTAACTTTCATAAATTGAAAACAACCAAAGCAATAAAATCGAGCTAATATGTCAATTATACAATAGTAATCATCAGTAGTATGGGTTAATTCATATATTTCCACATCGAGCTAATAAGTCAATTATACAAGTACAAAGATCAGTAGTATGGATTAATCCTTGTATGTCCTTTATTGAGTGAAAATATTGTAGGCCTTTATCAACCCATCCAACATTTACACAAACAAAAAGAACTCAACAATAACAAAGTGCCTATAGCAATATCAACCAACACCAAAATATTGCCTTTACCAAAAATAAAATAGTGGCTATACCAGCACAAACTCTGTACTAATACCAACCAAATCCAATATCCAATATCAAACTAACAAAATACCAAAGCTCTTCGTTTGCTTCTAGTTTGCAACTGATTCTTGTGTGCTTATAGGATCTCCACCAGTTTGGCATTTCCTATTTGGTGATTTCAACTTCACTAAAGAGCTTGCAATTGATGTCCAACCTGACTGTGTTGTATTTGATCTCAATCCAGACTAAAAATTGTAAAATTATAGCAAGGTAAGTAGTTATAAGACTTGGATTTGTGTTCAACAGTTGGCTACATATACCTTGACCACCAGGATGCAGCCATCTCCCATCTTCATATTTCATCATACCCAAACCATACAACATCTTACAATTTTCAAGTTTTAGGCTTCTTTGGTGTGCCTGAATTCCCTGCCTCAGCCTTGCGCTTGATTCCCAAGAAATGCTCAACCTATTGACTTGGAATATGAATTAAACTAAAATACTGAATTCTGGTATCATCCCCATTAATGATGATTGAAGAGTTTAGCATCATAATCACTAGAAGTATCCAATAAATAAAAAGAACTAGACCTTCACTTGAATTCCAATGAAAAAATTTCTATGGCAATGAAACATGATTGGCTTTCAGTAAATGTATAAGGTAAGAATTAACTTGCCTTTCTATCACCAAGCATAGGCGTCAAGCATGCGGTAAAATGAAATTTTAGATGAAACAAAAGTAACAATGTAGAACTACAATGACCCAAAGTAACCGCCAAGAACCAATGGTAAAAAAGAGAGATTGCAGCTTCAGTCAAACCTTCCTCAACATGAAAATAAGAATATGTCACAGAAAATGTAATGAACAAAAAAAAAAACCTGTTCACCAAGTTACGACGCGAGAACAAGTGCAGGTCCCCACAACTGACCCTCTTGTGCACACTGTAGAGCCTCTTTCTTTCTACCAGAAACCAGAAGATTCTGCACCTCAATTGCGGTTGCCTATAACATATATTAAAAATAATTGAGAAAATAAGAAAAAGCAGTCTGTAATGATAAAAATAGTGAAGTATAGTTGATGGCATACGCGAACATGTCCTCCAGAAGGCAATAGCTGCAAGCAGTGGCTAAGAGCACCATAAGATGCGTCCTTCCTCTTTGCAGATGCAAAGAGTTTAGCAACTGTTGATTCTGGAGTATCAGTCTCCTATAAATGGGTGCATGCCAATAAGAATGAAATACAATATAACACACAAAAGAAAGCAGAAAATAACAAAAACAGTCCCACTTCATTGTATATGAAAAAACCTCCAATGAATAGTTATTTCTTGAGTTGTAAGCGAGAAAGCCTAAGACCATTAGATTGAATGAAAAGAAAAAGGACAAGCATCTTTACAAGATACAATTAAAGCGAAAATGAAAACTTTTAAGGAAAGTGAAACCTCATTGTTAATAAAAAAAGAAGGTTAAAATTACAATAGATGTATTTACCTTCAATAGAGTGTCAGAGTCGAAAGGAGACCGAAGTTTTCCATAATGCTGACAAGCTATTTTAAGCAATGAGAGAAGCATTCTCATATCTTCATCGGCTACTACACTTTCTCTCAATTTGATAACAAACAGTATAATTAATTAAAATAAAAATGTTAGAAATCAAAGAACGATCATCGCAAGACCTAGCGAAGAATTCATGGTCTTTCTCCCAATTTGATGACAAACAGCATAATTAATTAAAATAAAAATGTTAGAAATCAAAGAACGATCATCGCAAGACCTAGCGAAGAATTCATGGTAGATTTGCCTGAGAAAGAGAGGAAACGAAACAGAATATGCTGTGAAGAGAATATATGCGATTGACTTTTACCTGGAAGAGAAGATGAAGAACGGAAGAAGAAGGAGCTTTACCTGGATGAAGGAGGAACCGGAAAAGGTCCTTGACCAAACTGATTTGCAACGCAAGGGGAAGGGGAAGGGGAGAAGAAGGCGACATTTTCCGGAAAATGTCTTACCGAATTCAAAAGGGTAAGACATTTTCCTAAAAAAAGATTCTCATTCTCATTTTCCCGTGTTTTGTAAAATATTTTCCCTTGGAAAATCATTTACAACCTACCAAATACCAGAAAAGCTTGAAACGGAAAAGCTTTTACAAGTTACCAAACGGAGCCTAAGTTTTTGTTTCCACCTCTTGATAAAAAAATTGTAAAATTTAGTTAATGGATTATTCAAAAATCTTAATTTAAATTGTTGAAATATTTAAAAGTTTTTATTTAAGTCGCTAGGTTATTAATTTTTTTTTTAAGTTTCGTTAGCGAGCTTCAAGCGACGATTCAATGATCAGTATGATCGATTGATACTCATTGACGAGTAAAAAAATATACTTTAGATCCAAGTTGACCTGACAGTCAGTATCAAAAAAAAAGTTATTTGAATTTTGATTTACAAATTTGTAACGTCTAAAGTTGTTTCAAGAAAAAAAAATGATCTGGAGAAGAGAAGGGAAAAGAGAGCTTTCAATTGGTGCAAGAAGTGTGAACAGAGAAAATCATATAGCACTAATTTTAACAGATCAATGACTTAAATGAAAACTTTTAAATAATTTAATAATTAAAAAGAAAACTTACACATAATTTAATGATTGATGATATAGTTTACCCATTTTAATTAAACACTAATTTGCAATTGCTAACCCAATTACATCTCAATAAATGCCCTTTTTAACTTAACGATTTGTTTGGATGAGAAATTTGTAAGAGGAATTTGATTGTATTAAAGTTTTCTAAAAATAAAATTATTTAGGTAAATATTTTAGAGAATTTAAAAATTCCTATGTAATTTCAATAAGGAATTTTAATAGATCAAAGTCCTTTTTTTAACTTCATTCTAATTTTATTTGATTTAATACACATGGTCCCACTAAAAAATAAAAACTTAAATTTTAAAATTTATTTTTGTTTAATTATAACAAATATTTTTAAAATTTGTTTTATTAAAACTATTATAAATTTTTACAAATATAACAATATCCATATTGAATTTTTTTATATAATTATTTTTAAATTTGTAAAATTTCTTCCAAATATTTAAACCTTGTAACAAATTAAATTTATACAACCGGTGAAGTACTAATATTTTATCATTACAACCTGTTTTGTAAAAGAAAACCAAGGTTTAGCAAAAATTAAATGGGTTGAACAAACGGAAAGATTAAAGAAATTGGGGGTTTAGGTGTGAAGTTTGTTGGGCTTTCTACAACTTAATGGGTCATTGTTGTTGTTTCATTTCCAAGCTAATGAAAGATGTTGGAAATTAACCAGTCCAGTAGGACCATAACTGAAGGACTGGATATGGATTTATTGGATTTGGGCCTTCCTCTACTACATCCAGTCCTTACGATGAATGAGGAATTATAGTTTTTATCAGATAGTTCTAATACACTCACCAACCATTGTCATATATATTTATAAGACCCACCCTCGGGGTGAAGCCAGAATTTTTTTTAGAGGGACGGAATTAAATTTTAATTTTTACTAGTAATTTTTAAAGGATTGAATCAAAATTTTATCATTTTTAAAAGGAGTCAAAGTGTAATTTTACTTTTACTAATTTAAATTTTTAAAAAAATTTAAAGGGCGGGCCACTGCCAACCCTTCTAGATTCGTCATTGCTTGTGCTTGTGATCCAGACCATAAAAAAAAGAAATGATTAAATTATTTTTTTATGAAAAGTCAGTTACTTTATTGAAACTAGAACTTGAAAGATACAATTCACGAAAGTAATCAAAAACTAAAAAGAAAGCACACACAGAGACACTAACCGACATTATCCATCAAGTGAAAATAGCAAGCACTTGAGGATAAAAGCTGGAAGAATACTGATTAAATAAAATTCCCCAAATCAAAATATCCTTAGGTTCTTTAAACATATTCGAAACAACAATATTAATTAAATTAAAATTCAAAACACTTTTTATATCAATATTACATGAAATAAATAAAAACTTTTTATTGAGAGAATAGCAAGCAGGAGATTGAAATCCAAGACTTTAGGATTTTGTTTTATGGGAGGGTTTTAGAGCAAGAAATGTGGCGAGGAGCATGTTATTTACCGAGAGGATGCAAGCATTTGAGAAGTTCTTGGTTATTCCCCACACAAAATATATAATAAATATCAACAAATAGAAAGTCCAACAAGGAGAATAAAGGGTGATATAAGTGGACCACAGGGCAGCAACATAAATTTCTGATATAAAAAGAGAGCATTCATTTCTTCTTTCTCTTAGATTGATAAAGATATATATATATATATTGGAAATGATTCCTCTTCATCAACTAATCACAACAATTCTCTCCTTCCTAGTTGCAGACGTGACAAAACAAAGGTAAAATAAAAAAAAACTAAAGAAAAAAAGAAAGTAGTGTGGGAGAATGACGAGAATATGCAATGCTAAAGAATTTAGATGTTGACATAATCCAGAATATCATGTAAGAAATGAACCAAGCTTTTGATCAAACAAAATAAATTCCATGGTGGGATGTTTCTGGATATACCCACATGAGTTCCTTTAATTAATTCTTCTACCTTTTCATACTAAATCTTTTTCATGAAAATGATGCATCAATATATTTAATATTTAATTTCTTTTTCCTTTCTTACTGTTAAAAAAATTTGGTGATATTTTTTTGAAAATTTTTATTTAATCTCTTAAATTTTTTGAATTTTTTATTAATTTTATTAAAAAAAAATTGAAATCTTGAAATTTTTGGGGAAATTCTCATTAAACCGTTAGAATTTTTAAAAATTTTAATTATACCTCCAAAAGTTAATAGTATGTTTCATCACTGTTTTCGAATATAAAATATGTCAATACTTGAGCAATTAATATATATATATACTGCTTTATCTCTTATTAAAGAACATTCAACAAAGAGCAATGGTGGACCAAAGGGAACATAACATATATGATCTTAATTAAAGAAACTGTGAACATTATTAGAGAGATATCCACCTGCTAATATACATGGGAGGCAATAGAATCGATGCTTTTCCATCTTTGAATGCATTCCAAAGGCCAGAATATCAGAAAAGAAAAAAAAAATGAAGGAACAAGGAAAAGAAGAGAAAGTAGTTCGTTTAATTTTCCTTATTCAGATAGGGTAGAGGATATAAAAAAGAAGAAGAAGAGAATATACAGAGTAGGAGTAAATACTAAAGAGAACATTCATAAACTTTGCCCCTTAAAGATTAAAGGAAAACAATATTTGCAAAGGAATGGATATTATTTAATGTTAGAGAGAGAGAGAGAGAGAAAAAAAGGCATTGTTAAAGATTATTTTCTACTTTATTCCTTTGATAACTAAAGATGCTGTACTAGGGTACTACATACACTGTATAGCAGATTTATACATCCAACATTCTATTTGTATTCCACAAAATACAAAGCATGGTTAAAGAAAAGAAAAAAAGAGGGCATACGTAAGTAATGCCTTTTTTTTATTTTTCTAGGTTAACCTATAAATAAGACCCGAAGAACAGACAATCATAAAAATAACACCAGATGAAGATCAGAAATTACGTAGCTGCAGAAGACAATGGCAAAATTTCCTAATAAGTAAAAATTAAGGAGAACATGTTGAGAGTGTTTATCCTCTTTGCATGTTCTTCTGTTTTCTTCTTTGTCATTTCTTTTATGATATCTTTCGACTTTTTCAATTTACAGACAAATTTCTACTTTATTATCTCGCAAGAATCTGTTCAACAAAGGGTATCTGTGGCCCAATGTTTTTTTTTTTTTTCTAATAAAAAAAATTGTTGATCACTAAAAGTTCGGCCCTCGTTTTCTTCATTATCTGAAAGATAATGTTGAAGATACTCTAATCGAGAGGTGTGAAGAAGAGTTAATTCTTTTATCAAAGGATGTCTTACGAAAGGAAAAGAAAAATGAAGGAATTTAAGATGAAGGAAAAGAAGAGAAAGTGTTTTCTTTTCTCTTGATCAGAAGAAGATGGGCATAAAAGAAACAAACAAGAGAATATGCAATAAAGAAACTCATGTTAAATACTTTGCTTTCTACATGTCTCAAGTATTTCGCGCAGGTGCAATTAAGAAAATTTCATAGTTTTCCGCCATAATGGTACATACAAACATGGCCAAAGCTCAAATATGTTTTTTTTTTTTTTTTGTAAACTGGAATTAAATTGTATATTCTTATGAGAACTAAAATGCAATTTTACAATTTTAATAATTTATATATTTATAATTTTTAAAGGATTAAATTAAAATTTTATCATTTTGAAAGGGGCCAAAATATAATTTTACCTTTCACTAAATTAAAATCTTTTAAAAATTAAAGGATGAAAATGAAATTTTCTATTTTTAGGGGGTCGAGGCCCCTCCCAATAGGGGTGTGCAAAAAAATTCTAAACTGAAGTGAATTGAACCGAAAAAACCAAATTTTTTCGGTTCAGTCAGTTTTCATGTTGAATTTAATTAGTTTATTTTGTTCAATATACTAAATTTTTGCTTCGGTTTTTCTCCCTAGGTTGATTTGATTTATTTGATTTACATGAATAATTCGATTTATTCGATTTTTGATATAAAAAACCAAACCAACCGAATGCACACCCTTACCTACCAGACTTTGCTCCTGCATTGCATGAATCAAAAAAGTTTTAGTATTGAATATTAATGGTATTTCAAATGGAAGTGTAGTGGTGCTTAATTCTTCTTATATTTGACTTTCTTTGCTATCCAAATATTACTAATGAATTCTCATCCGAGTTAGATTACGATATCCAGAGTTATTAAATATTCAATCAAGTGTTAGGTGCAATGATAAAGTATATTGTATTCTTAAAGAAAGACATAAGCTTGAACTTTAGAGATGATATTGTTAAGAGAAACAATCACAAACTTCAGCCATGTTCTAGATAGGAAATACCATAGAGAATAAACTTATCTTAAGGTAGTATTATTTCCTTAATTTGAAGGCTAGTTCATTATTTGAAAAGATTAAAATAAAAATATTAAGTTCAAAATGGATTTTTACAAACAATGAGTCTAGTTTTAAAGGATGAGAGTTGGTCACTAAATCTCAATTCTTGTTTGTACAAGGACTATTGGAGCACCCATGAGATGAAAATTATTCTCACAATTTTGTCCTTTAATAAAATGTGCATTGTTAGGGAAAGGTGGCCTTTACTATATGTACCCCCATATTCTAATTTTTAGTTAATTGATGCGAAAACATTTCCCCAACTCATCCCGTCTCCCCCTTGACGGCTAAATGGGTCTAGCAGATTCTCATTGACGACACTTCCCGTCTGCCCCCGAGGGATGAATGGATCCATAGCGGAAAGGATTATTGGACTTCACTTGCGATAAGGCATTGTTTGCTCCGAATGTGAAGATTGTCTTCACTGTTTTGTCCTTGGACATATGGCGTTATTATTTATATGAAGATTGCCAAACTGCACTTGAAATGAGGTATTATTCGCTTATTGTCATCATAATTTTGCCCTTAAACAAAAGGCATCATTGTCTGCACAAAGATTATTAAAACGCACTTGCAATTAGGTATTCTCTATTTCGAAAGTAAATCCATTCTCAAAATCTTATCCTTTCAAAAAATGATACCTCAAAGGAGCAAGTGATTGAGAGCTTTGTACTTACATTCAAATTCAATGTTTAAGTCTTGACAATGACTTTCCTTCTTCAAATTTGTAATGTTCCAAAAAAAAAAAAAAACACCTCGTGAGAAAAAGGTAACCTTAGCATATATAACTGCGAGATTATTCTCCCCTCAATCATTATCAATTAAGAGTTAGTGATCTTTTCTATGAACTAAATGAATAAATCAATGGAAAATGAATAATTAAAAAAAAAATGTCCACTTGAATGTAAAGGTTAAATGGAGAGTTTCACTTTAAGAAATCATAGAAGTGCAGTAGTACTGGAACTCCTGCTGCAGTCTAAAAAGCCAAAGCATTTGCTTTTCTAAAATATTTTGACAGATTATGGGCGACTTGCTTTGCTTTGCTTTGGATACAATACAACACAATGGCCAAAGCAAAGTTAGATAAAAGCTGCCACATATTTTTCCAGAAGAATCCATCTTTTCCTCTGACAATGAATTTGGCTTCCAACTTAACTTTTCCTTTCGTTTGCTATAACAATACAATGATCCAAAGCTGGTAATTCGGATTTGAATATTTGTTTATATTTGATTTTTCACAGATTTGGGATACTACATAGTTGACCATATCTTAGATATCTTTTATCGAATTTGAATATTGTAAAACTTGTAGATATTCAGCCCGCAGCATAAGTGAGGGGTGATCAAGTAATAAATTAACATCAGTGGAAAGCAATCTGGTGCTTGACAAATGACATGCATGCATGCATGCATGCAGGGGTAGCTTTTTCCATTGTTGATCCTTTAGTAGTACTAGCTAAAGCACATTGAAAAAGAAGATGCTGAGAGATTAGCCGTTACCTTCAAAGTCTTGAGATACGTATATACTGCCTTTAAAGTTTAAGCCTTTTCAGAGTATTCGATCGACTCTATAATTTATTTATTTCCCAAAAGAATATCCTTCACATCACATGCATGTATTTTGGAAAAGGAAATATCAATTGCAATTTCTCTTATAACCAAAAGGGTTTATCATCTTATATACATATTACATATCCCAATAAGTAATTTGTGTCATCATTAGTTCACTCTTAATTCAATAATTCTTAACCAGCTTTTTTTTATAAAAAAAAAAAATCCAGTTGATTTTGCTGAACCCCACGTGTTTCTTATTTATATATACA
This sequence comes from Gossypium sturtianum, assembly GCA_025698515.1. NCBI lineage: Eukaryota > Viridiplantae > Streptophyta > Magnoliopsida > Malvales > Malvaceae > Gossypium > Gossypium sturtianum. The sequence goes on from CM046955.1 coordinate 166,723,672, forward strand.
CCAAAAGCAATTTAATGTTAAAAAATGCAAAAGCAAAAGACAAAAGACGTATATATAAATATAATTGAACTTAATTGATTCATGTAATAATTTTTATAAAAAAAAAAGACAATATCTAAAATTTTGAAATTTTAATATCAATTTTTTATTACCAAATTGTGACCTTTTGTTAAAAAGAAACATTAATAATATGGCTTTTCATCCTTCTTGTTGAATTGCTTTTTTCTTTTCTTTTCTTCCATTTCTCCATCAATCATGTCCATGCAAAAACAAAGAAAAAGTAATAAAATGAAGAGTAATGGTAATAAGTTAAAAACTTTTTGAGCAGTTAGTAAATCATCTTTAAGCCCAACAGGATCATAATTATTTAGCTAAAGCTCAGGCCACCACCACGCCCCCTTCAGATTCTAATCGCCTCAACTCAGCACTGGTTTCATTTTTAACCTTTTCACATGTTCTCTCTTTTTAGCAAAACCTAGGATACCCTATTAAGTACACCCCTCGAACAAACCCAAAATAAATAAATAATTTATGAATCATATTATGTACGAATGCAGCTGAAATTTTCAAGATCCACATACAATATGTTTTTTTCTTATTGCTCATTGATTTAGATATAAAATATAAAATTATAATTATTTTAGTATTAAAATAATTTTTTAGTGACTTTGAATATAAAATATTTAAGATTTTAAAAGATGAAGGGAATGGAAGCCAACGTACGGCCCCTCTATTCCTTCCCTTGGCACCTTAACAATATGATATTGGATTATTTCAATATTATTATAATAATTAATATATATATATATTGGTGGCAATTCCATGTGGAGAGATGCTAAAATAGGATGATTCACATCATAAATAGTATGAGAGGCAGTTAAAAATAGTGGTTTGAGAAAGCTGAGTTTGAGTTTTAGAAAGAGTATAGACAATGAGATCGATTTGCATTATACTAAAAAAGAGCATTTGTAGGAAGTTGACTTGGCATCAGTCTTCGCCTTTGAATTCCTTACTCTATTGATGGGTACTACTAGAGACAAGTTAGAGGGACTCGATGAGTGGCTCATCAAGATAGGGAGATGATAGATTTACTTAAAAAGTCGATTCAATTCTTTTTTTTCGGATTAATATACCGATTAATATCTAATTAATTAATTCCAATAAAACAATAATTACTATTAATTAATTAAGAATTATTCCTCGCCATGTGCGGATCATGAATAAAATTAAAATGAATTGATTTAATTATGTTTAAAATAAAATAACTATTTTAGCATTCTAAGAATTTTAATATCTTAATCTTTAAGTATAATATCATGATATTCTTGTAATTTTTTTTTAAAGTACGTACAATAACATTTTACAATTATATTTAATATATCCGTATAAATACGATCAAAATCAATAAGCACAAAATATAAGATTGAATTTCTGTATTTTACATTTCATATGAGATACTTCAAACAAAGTATCTTATAATAATTTAAATTCAAAACATTTTCAATCGAGATTATAATTAAAAACGCTTTAAATTATATTTTCTAAAATTTTAATTTCTCTTGCGGTAGAAGGAATGAAAAAAACACTTGAAAATCCAATTTTAAAAGATATAAATCTTAATGAGATGTGATATTTTTTATGCAATTATTCTAATATTTAACATGAAACATCTATTATATTAATTTATTATTTAGTAATTTTTAAATAGTTCAATTAATTATAATGTATAGTATTATTCAAAATAAATTTAATCAAATTAAACATGTACTAATAAATTTATAAAAATTATAGTTACTTAACTTTTCTAAAAATATTATAAAAAATTATCCCCATTTAATAATTTTTTTAAAAAAATTATACAAATATATTTAGTAATTATTATGGAAATAAAAAAACTGAAACAACTATATTTTTTTGAAAAATTTATAAAAAATTAAAATATGTGAATTAAACAATCATAACAAATTGTAATAAAATTTTAAGATATAATAAGTGATAATTAAATTAAAGCAATATTTTAATTTAAATACCAATTGTACCACAAACTAAATACTTTTTTCTTTGAAAAAAATTGATAAAAAAAGATATTGTTATTGTCGAAACCATTTTTTTTTTAAAAACAGGGATCGACTTTTAAAAAAAAAAAACGGGAGTCGCCACCAATCATTTTTTGCTTAGGTGTGATTGGATCACCTTATAAAACGTTTTATTTCAAAACGTTGATTTTGGCCTACGAAATTCAAGAAAACGGGTTCGGGAGTCGGTTACGTACGAGGAAGGATTAGCACCCTCGTTGAAACACCCCACACCCGGCCCACGAGCCTGAACCGGATCTGGTATGTTCCTTAAATAAATCGGTTTTCAATGTTCTAAATGACTTAGAGAAAATTTGTGTAATTTAAAAAAATTGTTTTGGGTTGGGCTTAATTTGAAACCTATTTAATAAATTCTGGAAATCCAACTTAAATAAGGTGACGAAATAATTTTTGGGTTTATTATTTTAAAAGAAATAAATTTACTTATCTTTAATCAAACATAAATTGTATCATATTCAAATAAAAATAAATGTAAATAAAGAAAATCCAATTGGGCCTTATGGCCTTATTACATCATTCAAACCCAAAATAAAGTTTAAAGTACTAAAATTTCATAAAGTCCAAATTTCAAATAATTTCTTCAAGCGATGCATGGCCACCTTTAGCTCCTGCCGACCGGTCCATTCTCGCTCATCACCTGAAAAATAATTCCCCAGCGGGGTGAGTCAACAGACTCAATGTGTACATAGTACTAATTTCCAACAAATCGAGCATACAAGTCATATCAATATCATGTTCATACAAAATAAAGGATGATGCAACCCAAATCCAAACCTATTTGTCCATCCGCTACACACCACCCGTACCAACCTTTGTACCGCGGGACTACTAAGTCGACCCTCCATCCGCTACACACCATCGAAGGCGATCATTTGCGATCGACGCGTGCTCATCGCCCACTTATGTTGTGTCATTAGACATTGTATTCACTAGATGTAACCGGTTTACCACTTTTCACTTTATGTGACCGTAGTCACCACTTTACGTTGGTGAGACCGTAGTCATCACCTTCACTTTCTTCCTCCACAAATATCCCGAATGCCCCAATTATTTCATAACATATTTCACATACTAAATTTTCATTCATGTTATTAATCACATGTTCAAAATATATCACATTCACAATCCTATCAAAAGTAGGAAACGTGCACTGGTACTCCTTACCACATTTGTGGTGCTTAGCCACATTCACATCTTTATTACATATTTACATATCTAATGATTGCCATGCAATTTATTGAAAGTTAGTAAGAGTACACACCTTTTTCGCTTAATAGTTTCCGTGAATTCCCGTAGAGCGATCTACCGATCTAGATCTTTCACTCCTATATTCGGCCATTAATTAAAACATATAAATAAACCTATTTGGTCTTAAAACCAAATCCTACTAGAAGTAGAATTACTTACCTAGTTGCCGAATTGATTTAATCAAGTCCCAACAGCTTGCTAGAATTCCTCTTCCTTGAAATCGGCTAATACTAGGTATGTAACCATGTCGGTTTCGGTTTTTGAAATAATGGAAAACACTTAAACAAATTATGCCTTGGCCGAATATCCCTTACCTTATGATGGGATTCCAAATCAAGAGGATTCCTTTATAAGCTCGTTGAAATCCTATAACTTCGTGTTAGATTAGATCTAACTTTGAAAACGTGAATCATAATCTTTAACCACATATTTATATTTATAATCCTTACCTTAGATCCTTAGATTTCCCGAAGATCCCCTTTTGATGTTGTGGATGATTGCCCTCTTTCTTAGAATCCACAAAGATTCACTTTTTAACATGAGAACGGAGAAGAAAATAGAAGAAAAAGAGAGGGATTTTTGCTTAATGAAAATTTGGCGAGAGGGGGTTTTGCCTAGGAGAGAATTTCGCAGAGAGGAGAGAGGAGCAAATGTTGATGAGTAGCCCTCCTGTCCTCCTTTTATAGCCAAAGTTATCACCTAGGAGTCCTTTACTTGGCCACCACTCCTCTTTTTGATAATATTATCTCTTTTATTTAAAAGATAAAAGCCTTTAATCCATCAATTATCTCCTCAATTATCTCATTAGAAAATAATCCTTTATTTATCTCTTATTATTCACATATTTATGTGAATAAAACTCCTTTATTTATCTCTTATTATTCACATATTTATGTGAATAAAACTCCTTTATTTATCTCTTATTATTCACATATTTATGTGAATAAAACTCCTTTATTTATCTCTTATTATTCACATATTTATGTGAATAAAACTCCTTTATTTATCTCTTATTATTCAAATATTTATGTGAATAAAACTCCTTTATTTCTCTCATATATCCAAGTTTCCCGAAATGTTCAAGTTTCCATTTTTGGATCATTTCCAAAAATGTTTAGGTTTCCAAAAATGTCCATTTCCATTTCCATTTCCATTTCCATCTCCATTTTCATTTCCATTTTCATTTTCATTCATTTCTAGGTTTCCAAAAGTATCAAAAATTTATTCATAAAACTTAAGACTTGTCATTTCATACAATTGATCTGAAAAATGCATAGGCCCTTCCCAGGATGTTACACTCGTAACGCCCAAAATTGGTACCGGATTGATTAGTTATTGTCCTAATGTCAAAAATTCGAAAAGATTTGAAAACATGATTTCTTTAAAAACTTGAACAATTTGAGTTGGAACTTGAGATTCCTTTGTTCCGAAAGAATACAAACATCACATCCAGCATGTTAGGGCATGATGTTTTAAACCCTCGTAACCAAAATCATCTCATGATTTACAAAATTCATTAAAAGGATATTTAGTTATTTAGTCAAACGGAAAATCGAAACCCAAAGACGTTAGGGCACTATTTCCCAATTTCTAAACACAAAACATTGCCTTATTTAAAAAAAACTTTTGGATAAAATGTGGTAATTAAAGAAGATAGATATTTTTAAACAAAGATTTGAAAAAAGTAACATTAAGTTATTACAAAAAAGTGTAATTTACTAAAGTTACAGATTATATTAACAATTAGTACTTGAAAAAAGTAACATTAAGTTATTACAAAAAAGTGCAATTTACTAAAGTTACAGATTATATTAACAATTAGCACTAACATAAACAATTAAGTAAAAGAATGACAAGCAATAATAATAATGTTAAGGTAAACAAAGATAATGGATTCAAATTTTTTTTTTAAAAAAATGAACAATCAAAATAAAAAATATAGAGTAGATAATAGCAATTTTAAAAGAATCTATGTAAAAATTAAGGAAAAAAAAATTATTCACAAGATTAAATTCAAATAAAAATAATAATAATATAAGGTAAATAATATACTCAAAACAATTAATGAATATTATAACAATTTTTAGAAAAATGAAATAATAAAAACAAATAAAAAACGATATGGCAAAATCTAAAATAGTTAATATATACATAATAAAATAAATAAATATATTTTAAATAAATAATATAAAAACTTTGAATAAAAATGTATAAGGGATAACTTATAATAAGTATATAATATACCATTTAAAAATAGATAATATACATATTTTAAATAAACAATATATGGAAAATTTTGCCTTAATAATAAAACAATTTAGATGATGTACAACATACAAATTTTTAAATAATACATAATATGATTAAAGTTAAATAATATATAATATATGGATAATATATAACAAATAAAAATAATAATATATATGATAAAACAATTTAACGTAAATAGGAAAAGCAAAAAGAAAAACAAGTTTAAAATAATTAAAATAAATGAATAAATAATGATTAAGCAATTAAATGGATAAATAAAAAAAAAAGTTAAAAAAAACGCATAAGTCAACCTAACTCCCGCAATATGTGGACTCAACGAAATTCCTCCACCAAAATCTAACTCGAACGGAAGCAACTCAAAAAGAAATAAAGATGAGCGAAGAACAAAATAGGAACAAGCCACGTAAAAATAAGAACGCATGAGAGAGAAATTTGAGTGAATGCTCTCAAGAATTTTTTATTACTCAAAATTCAAGTCCCTTTACAATGAAGGGAGAGGCCTCTATTTATAGTTGAGCCTCCCCAAATCCAACGGTACAGATCAATTACATCAACGGCTAAGATTAAAAGGTATCTACAAATTAAATCTCTAAGATTACAAAATCATATCTTCTAAGATTGCATACCATATCTTCTAAGATTGCATATCATATCTAAGATTTGCATATCATATCTAAGATTGCATATCATATCTTCTAAGATTGCATACCATATCTTCTAGGATTGCATATCATATCTAAGATTTGCATATCATATCTTCTAGGATTGCATATCATATCTAAGATTTGCATATCATATCTTCTAAGATTGCATACCATATCTTCTAGGATTGCATATCATATCTAAGATTTGCATATCATATCTTCTAGGATTGCATATCATATCTAAGATTTGCATATCATATCTAAGATTGCATATCCTTGAAGATTGTGTTCCCATATACGTCAAGCTTGTAGATGGACCTTCAATCTTTTTAAGTAATGGGCCATTCCGATCGGGCCAAATGATATATTTTGGACTTTGTTTTATTATTTTGGGTTTATTTTTTTTTGTATTGGGCCTGGGCTAAATTGGCCTATTACAGCTGCCCCTCTTTACTCATTGTCGTGTAACGAGAATAGAGCAAATACGATAAAAAGACCCATTTTGCCCGGTCTTGTCGAGGCTTGACTTCTTGGTCCTCATCTTCTCCAAATAGCTTCCAACCCAACTGCAACTTCAAGGGTATTGGAACTGCAACTTTTAGAAGTATTGAACTATAAGTCTGACGGCTTCAATCTGCTTCGCTACAACTTCAGGAAGGCAATATCCGCTATCTTTAGTCTGCTACATTGCAAACTCAGGGATGCCAGACAGGTATCTTCGATCTGCTTCGCTGCAATCTCAGGAAAGCCAGATATGCTATTTTTAGTCTGCTCCACTACAACTTCAGGGAAGACAGGCTGATATCTTCGATCTGCTTCACTGCAACTTCAGGAATGCCATATCTGCTATTTTAATCTGCTCCACTGCAAACTCAGGGATGCCAGATTGGTATCTTCGATCCACTTCGCTGCAAACTCAGGAAGACAAGATCTGCTATCCTCAATCGCTCCCATCGCAAACTCGGGGATGCGGATCGATGTCTTCGATCCGCTTCACCGCAACTTCGTGGAATGTCGACCGCTATTTTAATCTACTCCACTGCAAACTCAGGGATGCAAGATTGGTATCTTCGATCCGCTTCGCTGCAAACTCAGAAAGACAATATCTGCTATCTTCAATCTGCTCCACTGCAAAATTAGGGATACCGGACTGATGTCTTCGATGCGCTTCATCGCAACTTCGTGGAATGCCGATCTGCTATTTTAATCGCCCCATCGCAAACTCGGGGGATGCAGTTGGTATCTTCGATCCGCTTCGCTGCAAACTCAGGAAGACAAGATCTGCTATTTTCAATCTGCTCCACTGCAAACTCAAGGATATCAGACTGATGTCTTCGATCTTCTTCACTGCAACTTCAGGAAGGCAAGATCTGCTATCTTCAATCTGCTCCACTGCAACTTCAGGGAGACAAGGCTGAAAGTGTCAATTTACCCTACTACATTGTCCTATAGAGGACATAACCTGCAGAATGGGTATATGCTTATGTCGAATGATTAGGATGCCCTGATCGAAATGAGTCAAATGCTCCTAATTAGACAGGTTATGATATATGAATGCAAAAATGTTATGAGAATGCTTCCTATTTTAGGTGTCATCACTCATTTATTCGTCAAGGTTTCATCTTCATTCCTCTCGAAGTGTCAATCATATATGCTCAAATAATTTGCCTCATGGTAATTTTGAGTCCATTCCACTTGAACCTTGGGACATAAGGTTTGTACCTCCCACCGCAACTTCAGGAGAATAATATTTGGTTTCTTCCACCCATCCTGTTACCACTCAGAGGTATAGAATTTGTATCATCTTCAATCAATTTAATCTGTTACACCATTCCCTGGGTGTAATGACCAGATGTATGAATGCAGGGTATCTTTTATGCATTTTTCAGATCAATTGTATGAAATGACAAGTCTTAAGTATTATGAATAAATTTTTGATACTTTTGGAAACCTAGAAATGAATGAAAATGGAAATGAAAATGGAGATGGAAATGAAAATGGAGATGGAAATGGACATTTTTGGAAACTTAGACATTTTTGGAAACCTAAACATTTTTGGAAATGATCCAAAAATGGAAACTTGAACATTTCGGGAAACTTGGATATATGAGAGAAATAAAGGAGTTTTATTCACATAAATATGTGAATAATAAGAGATAAACAAAGGAGTTTTATTCACATAAATATGTGAATAATAAGAGATAAATAAAGGAGTTTTATTCACATAAATATGTGAATAATAAGAGATAAATAAAAGAGTTTTATTCACATAAATATGTGAATAATAAGAGATAAATAAAGGAGTTTTATTCACATAAATATGTGAATAATAACAGAATAAATAAAGGATTATTTTCTAATGAGATAATTGAGGAGATAATTGATGGAGTAAAGGCTTTTATCTTTTAAATAAAAGAGATAATATTATCAAAAGAGGAGTGGTGGCCAAGTAAAGGACTCCTAGGCTGATAACTTTGGCTATAAAAGGAGGAGACGAAGGGCTACTCATCAACATTTGCTCCTCTTCCTCTCTGCCGAAAAATTCTCCCTAGGCAAAAACCCCTCTCTGCCGAATTTTCATTAAGCAAAAATCCCTCTCTTTTCTTCTATTTTCTTCTCCGTTCTCTCTTATTAATTTCAATCTTTGTGGATTCTAAGAAAGAGGCAATCATCCACAACATCAAAAGGGGATCTTTCGGAAATCTAAGGATCTAAGGTAAGGATTATAAATATAAATATGCGGTTAAAGATTATGATTCACGTTTTCAAAGTTAGATCTAATCTAACACGGTTATAGGATTTCAACAGCTTATAAAGGAATCCTCTTCGATTTGGAATCCCATCATAAGGTAAGGGATATTCGGCCAAGGCATAATTTGTTTAAGTGTTTTCCATTATTTCAAAACCGAAAATCGACATGGTTACATACCTAGTATTAGCCGATTTCAAGGAAGAGGAATTCTAGCAATCGTTGGGACTTGATTAAATCAATTCGGCAACTAGGTAAGTAATTCTACTTCTAGTAGGATTTGGTTTTAAGACCAAATAGGTTTATTTATATGTTTTAATTAATGGCCGAATATAGGAGTGAAAGATCTAGATCGGTAGATCGCTCTACGAAATTCACGGAAACTATTAAGCGAAAAAGGTGTGTACTCTTACTAACTTTCAATAAATTGCATGGCAATCATTAAATATATAAATATGTAACAGTATGTGAATGTGGCTAAGCACCACAAATGTGGTAAGGAGTACCTGTGCGTTTCCTACTTTTGATAGGATTGTGAATGTGATATATTTTGAACATGTGATTAGTAACATGAATGAAAATTTAGTATGTGAGATATGTTATGAAATAATTGGGGCATTCGGGATATTTGTGGAGGAAGAAAGTGAAGGTGATGACTACGGTCTCACCAACGTAAAGTGGTGACTACGGTCACATAAAGTGAAAAGTGGTAACTTCGTTACATCCAGTGAATACAATGTCTAATGACACAACATAAGTGGGCGATGAGCACGTCGATGCAGCGATGACGCCTTCGATGGTGTGTAGCGGATGGAGGAGTCGACTTAGTAGTCCCCGCGTGTGCAAAGTTGGTACGGGTGGTGTGTAGCGGATGGACAAATAGGTTTGGATTTGGGTTGCATCATCCTTTATTTTGTATGAACATGATATTGATATGACTTGTATGCCCGATTTGTTGGAAAATTAGTACTATGTACACATTGAGTCTGTTGACTCACCCGTTGGGGAATTATTTTTCGTGTGATGAGCGGTAATGGACCGGGTCGGCGTGGAGCTAAAGGTGGCCATGCATCGCTTGAAGAAATTATTTGGAATTTGGACTTTATGAAATTTTAGTACTTTATTTTGGGTTTGAATGATGTAATAAGGCCATAAGGCCCAGTTGGATTTTCTTTATTCCTGTTTATTTTTATTTAAATATGATACAAATTATGATTGATTAAAGATAAGTAAATTTATTTCTTTTAAAATAATAAACTCAAAAATTATTTTGTCACCTTATTTAAGTTGGATTTCGAAATTTATTAAATAGGTTTCAAATTAAGCCCAACCCAAAACAATTTTTTTAAAATTACACAAATTTTCTCTAAGTCATTTAGAACATTGAAAATCGATTTATTTAAGGAACATACCAGATCCGGTTCAAGCTCGTGGGCAAAGTGGGTGTTTCGATTGGTATCGAGCCCGCTTTAAAACTCTCGGCTTTGTGGCTCGTGCCCAAAACGTTTCAATTCGAGCCCAAATGAATTTCTTTGAAATAAGCGGTTTTATGGCATGGCACCTAAGTCTCCGACCCATGATCCACCAGTAAGTACCTTTAACCATCCGTGTGATTATGTGAATTATGAATTGTAAAAGGGTAGCAAAGGCATGGAACGTAGAATAGTGTGATAGGAACTTGAACCCTAGGATTAGACTACTCAAACACTTGAAACTCATAAGACTTAATGAACTTAACAAACCTATGACTAAGTTATTAAGCTAGGGTGTGGCAACCCACATGACGCATGTCTAGGATTGGATCCCAAGAGCCTAGTATTTAAGCGATCCTAGTGACTCACCTCCTCTCTTCGCAGTATCCTACAGTGCGTAGCTTCGGTTCGCCCTAACTCGTAAGGCTCAGTGGTGTGGCAACCTCTCATGCGCATGTCTAGAAAGATCGGTGAGAGCTTGGTATTTAAGCGATCGCGTGACTCACCTCCTCTTCATTCGAATCTCCGCACAGTGCGTAGCTTTGGTTCACCCCGACCAAGAGGGCTCGGTCATAGGCTAAACACAAGGAATAAAACCCGAAAGGGACTTAGCCGTTTTTCTTTTATAAAAAAATAAAAAAATGTATAACCAAAATTTAGTTTTAAAACTCTTAGAAACTTATGAGAACTATTTTACAACATTTTCTTCTAAAAAAATACCCTTGGTTTATAAAATGACCAAACCACCCATAGTTTTAACAAAATTTCATTACTTTATCAAATGTTCAAAAACCCTAATTTGTAAAATATCAAACTATCTTGATTTTGGAAAATTACAAAATTGCTCCTAACTTACAAAATTACCAAAACGACGATTTCCAAAAAAATTTTACAATATCATTGCTTTGAAAAGTGTAACTCTCAAAGGAACCCTCAATGTTTTACAATCTTGGAAAATATCCCTAACTTATTAAATTTTACAAATTTACCCCGATTTTTGGAAAAATTATCAAAATACCCACGAGATCAAAAATTACCTAAATACCCACGATTTCAAAATTCTTCCAAAATTTCCCAAAACTTTAGAAGTACCAAAATACTTTCACAAAATCACCAGGAACTTTTTATTTTTGAAAATTTACTGAAAATACCTGTAGGATAAAATTACGAAAATGCCCCTGGGTAGTGGAAAAGTAAAATAACGAAAACAACAACAAGAATTACAACGTTTCTTTGAATGAACGAAAGTTCATATTTGTTGATGGATGAATGAATGAATGCAAGATCAGTATGCATGTATGAATACGAAAGAACCACTCTTAAACTCTTCTTCATAAGATATCATCGCGGGTAATAAGTGAAACAAGAATACTAATACATAAAATTTCTTAATCGGATCTCGCCGATAATGAGCTCAAGAGGACGTGGTCGTCGTGTGGAAGAGGTAGAGGAAGGATGATCGTTAGATCGGGACAAGGTTACGACAATGAGATACCACCACCACCATCACCCCAACCGCCAATGTTGAGCGAAAGCAGCTCGCATGCGGGAAGATGCCGTGTCGCAGTCGTCTTTGCGAGTTTTGGAATTGGTGGTCGGTGCAGAAACAATTCAGAAATCGTAAGTCCAGGCTCGAGCGGCTCCGTGCTAATGGAGTGAAATGTTTAGAGGAGTATCGGGAGTGGCACCCAAAGATACCGGTGATCGGTTGGAAGCAACCGAAATGCATCATGGATGAGCTCGACTTGACCCCGAGGAGAAGTTGAAAGGGATGACGGCCTTTATACGCGATGAAGCGTATCAATGGTGGTTAACCGTTCGGGACGGTGCCACGGCGGAAGATCTCGACGTGGGAATATGCTAAGGAAGCATTTCGGAAAGAAGTATGTGGGAACCCGTATATAGATGAGCAAAGGAAGGCTTTTAAGGGTTGGTATAAGGAAGTAAGTCCATCACTTTGAATATGAAGCGAAATTCTTGAGGTTGAGCCGATATGCCCGGAGAGTAGTGGCGATCGAGCATGAACGCGTGTTCGTTTTGAGGACGGACTTAGGGACGATTTGAGACTTTTGATAGCACCGCATCGGGAGCGGGAATTCTCTCGCCTTGGTGGAAAAGGCTAAAGTGGTGAGGAATTAAGGACGCCACCAAGCGGTGTGGGCGGAAATAAGCCCAAAAGAGGTTTTGGGCCATCGAAAAAGGCCACAAGCGGCTAGAGTTGACAGCCACAAAGTCAACAGCCGGTACGGCCGGCAATTTCGCCCTTGTGAACATTGTGGAAGGAAGCACGGGGAGAGTGTTGGAAAAAGCGGGACGATGTCTCAAGTGTGGGTCCAAGGACCATATGATTAAGAATTGCCCCAAGCTATTAGATGAGAGCCAACCAAAGCGGCTCGGAATGCTAACCAGGTGGTAGAGGCGGACAGCAACCTCAAAGAGGTCGTGGGTCGGCCAACAGAGGTAGTGGCGAGGCCGTGGAGCTCGGGGCGAGGTGCAGCTAACGCCAAGCAAGGCAACTGGGTTTGGTTTACGAGGTTCGCCGGAGGAAGAGGAGATGCGCTGATGTTATAACCCAGACGCGTTCTTTATTCATGACAAACCCTATTTTGCTCTTATTGATGTGGGCTCCACTCATTCCTATGTTGCATGTAGTGTGGTTGAAACACTAGGCCTAGACTCAACTTTCGATAGGCGGATAATCGTAGTAAGCCCTTTAGGCCAAATGGTGAGGATAGATAGGATCTTTCGGAATGTACCCCTAGAGATTCGGGGAGCGAACTTTCTGGGTGACTTAATGGAATTACCCTTCTGGAGAGTTTGAGCTTATACTTGGAATGGATTGGCTAGTAGAGCATCGAGCCGTGTTGGATTGTGCGGCTAAACGTATGGAACTAAAAACCCCGAAGATGAGGTAGTAGTGATGATCGGAGAAAGGAGGAACTACTTGTCTAACGTAGTTTTGTGACCAAGGCCGAGAAAATGGTTAAGAAAGGATGTAAGGCATTCTTAGCCTTCGTGAGTGCGTTAAGAGGAGAAGAGGAAGGTGTTAAGGGAGTTAGAAACGATGAGGATTTTGAGGATGTATTTCGGAGGAGTTGCCTTAATACCCCCGATAGAGAAGTGGAATTTGGAATAGATTTGCTACCAGAAGCGACTCCCGTGTCAATCGCTCCCTACCGAATGGCACCAAAGGAGTTAGTGGAGCTCAAGGCTCAAATCCAAGAGTTGTTGGATCGTGGGTTCATTCGACCCGGTGTCTCTCAAGTGGGGAGCACCGGTTCTCTTTGTGAAGAAGAAGGATGAAACTATGCGGATGTGCATAGATTATCGCCGATTGAACAAACCGACCATCAAGAACAAGTATCCTTTGCCAAGGATAGATGACTTGTTCGACCAACCGAAAAGGGGCAATTGTGTTCTCAAAGATCGACTTAAGGTCTGGGTATCAATCAACCCGAAAGTGAAGGAGGCGATATTCATAAGACCGCTTTTAGGACAAGGTACGGTCATTTTGAATTTGTGGTGATGCCGTTTGGGTTGACGAACGCACCTACGGCGCGTTCATGGATATGATGAATAGGGTTTTCCAACCCTACTTGGATAGATTCGTCGTGGTGTTCATCGACGACATTTTGGTGTATTCCAAGACGGAGGAGCAAGCACGATGAGCATCTCCGAGTTGTGTTAGAAGTGTTAAGGAAAAAGAAGCTTTATGCCAAATTCAAAGCAAGTGCGAATTTTGGCTCAAGGAAGTGGCGTTCCTAGGACATGTGGTATCCGCAGAAGGAATAAGAGTGGATCCTAGGAAGATCGAAGCGATGTTGGATTGGAAACCACCTAGGTCGGTGGTGAAATCGAAGTTTCTTAGGCTTGGCGGTGCTATTACGTAAGGTTCGTGGAAGGATTCTCGTCAATAGCCGCACCTTTGACAAAGTTACTAAGGAAGGAAGTACCGTTTGTGTGGACGGATAAGCAACAGGAGAGCTTTGAAAAGCTTAAAAGGTCTTGTGAAGTAAGCTCGGTGTTAATTCACCGGAGGCGGTAAGGACTTCAGTAGTATATTGTGATGCTTCGCATTTGCGGGGTTAGGCTGTGCTAATGCAAGAAGGAAAGGTAGTCGCTTATGCATCTCGACGATTAAGGCCGCATGAGGTGAACTACCCAACTCATGACTTGGAACTCGCGGCGGTGGTTTTCGCCTCAAAGTTTGGAGGCACTACCTTTATGGAGAAAGGTCGAATTTACACGGACCACAAAAGCCTTAAGTATTTGTTGACTCGTAAGGAGTTGAACTTGAGGCAACGAAGGTGGGTGGAGTTATTAAAAGATTATGACTGCTCGATAGAATACCATCCGGCAAGGCGAATGTGGTAGTGGCGACGCCCTAAGTAGGAAGGTTGTGTCGGATTTAAGGGCTTTGTTCGCTCACTTAAGTTTGTATGATGACTAAGCTTTGTTGGCGAGTTACAAGTCAAGCCAACTTTGGTGAAGGAGGTGAAAGAGGGACAGCTTGGCGGATAAGGACTTAAGTACTAAGTTCACAGCAAATACGGCAAGGAGGATTAAAGGATTATGGCGTCAATGATGAAGGAGTACTGTGCTACAAGGAAAAGGTTTGTATGCCGAGGATAAGGAGTTGAGACAAAGGATTCTTCGGAAGCGCATGGTAGTCCTTATGCTATGCATCCCGAGGCATCAAGTCAGATAGAGATCTAAGGGAACAATTTTGGTGGTCGACACAAACGCAGAGGTGACTGAATTTGTGGGGAAATGTTTGACATGTCGCTAAGTAAAGGTCGAACACCAAGTCCCATCGAGATTGCTTCAACCAATTGAGATTCCCCAATGGAAGTGGGAAAGAATTACCATGGACTTAGTTAGTGGGCTTCCCTTACGCCCACTAAGAAGGACTCGGTATGGGTGATAGTGGACCGCTTGACCAAGTCCGCACATTTTATCCCCGTGAGGATCGACTATTCCCTTCAAAAGTTAGCCAAGTTATATGTGGCGGAGATCGTGAGGCTACACGGGTACCGATTTCGATCATCTCTCGATAGAGACCCAAGGTTTACGTCTCGATTTTGGAAAGCACTTCATCAAGCATTAGGCACTAAGCTAGACTTCACTACGGCTTTTCATCCACAATCGACGGCGATCGAATCGGGTTATACAAGTGTTGGAAGATATGCTAAGAGGTCAGTGTGATGGATTTCGAGGAAGTTGGGAAGATTACTTGCCTCTAGCCGAGTTCGCCTACAACAACAAATACTATCGTGCAAGCATTCGGATGGCACCATACGAAGCATTGTATGGAAGGAAATGTAGAACACCAACTTGTTGGACCGAGTTAGGAGAACGTCGCGTTTTGCGCCCGAGTTAGTGGCGAAACGAGGAGAAGGTGGAATTAATTCGGGCACGGTTGAAAGAAGCTTCGATGAAGATGAAGTCGTCGCAGACCTTAAGAGGAAAGAAATTGAGTTTGAAGTAGGAGACCAAGTGTTTCTAAAGGTCTCACCTTGGAAGAAGGTTATGCGGTTCGGTCGCAGGGAAGCTAAGCCCAAGGTTTATAGGGCCCTATCAAAATCTTCGGCGAGTTGGGCGGTGGCATACCAATTGGAGTTGCCACCGAGTTGCATCAAATGCACGACGTATTTCATGTGTCCATGCTACGTCGCTATCGATCGGATCTGTCTCATGTGGTACCGTTGAAGAAGTGGAGTTAAGGCCGGATCTATCCTACGAGGAGGAGCCGATTCAGATCTTGGAATGTGACGTGAAAGCACTATGAAAGAAGTCGGTGCCTTTAGTCAAGGTGTTATGGCGCAATCATGGATCGGAAGAAGCTTCGTGGGAGCCGTAAGAGACAATGCGACAACAATACCCTCAATCTGTTTAGTTAGGAAATTTCGAGGACGAAATTTTATTTAAGCGGGGAAATGTAACATCCTAGGAAGGGCCTATGCATTTTTCGATCAATTGTATGAAATGACAAGTCTTAAGTATTATGAATAAATTTTTGATACTTTTGGAAACCTAGAAATGAATGAAAATGGAAATGAAAATGGAGATGGAAATGAAAATGGAGATGGAAATGGACATTTTGGAAACTTAGACATTTTGGAAACCTAAACATTTTTGGAAATGATCCAAAATGGAAACTTGAACATTTCGGAAACTTGGATATATGAGAGAAATAAAGGAGTTTTATTCACATAAATATGTGAATAATAAGAGATAAACAAAGGAGTTTTATTCACATAAATATGTGAATAATAAGAGATAAATAAAGGAGTTTTATTCACATAAATATGTGAATAATAAGAGATAAATAAAGGAGTTTTATTCACATAAATATGTGAATAATAAGAGAGAAATAAAGGAGTTTTATTCACATAAATATGTGAATAATAACAGATAAATAAAGGATTATTTTCTAATGAGATAATTGAGGAGATAATTGATGGATTAAAGGCTTTTATCTTTTAAATAAAAGAGATAATATTATCAAAAGAGGAGTGGTGGCCAAGTAAAGGACTCATAGGCTGATAACTTTGGCTATAAAAGGAGGACAGGAGGGCTACTCATCAACATTTGCTCCTCTTCCTCTCTCACAAAATTCTCCTAGGCAAAACCCTCTCTGCGAAATTTCATTAAGCAAAAATCCTCTCTTTTTCTTCTATTTTCTTCTCCGTTCTCATCATTAAAATGAATCTTTGTGGATTCTAAGAAAGAGGGCAATCATCCACAACATCAAAAGGGATCTTTCGGAAATCTAAGGATCTAAGGTAAGGATTATAAATATAAATATGCGGTTAAAGATTATGATTCTCGTTTTCAAAGTTAGATCTAATCTAACACGAAGTTATAGGATTTCAACAGGCTTATAAAGGAATCCTCTTCAGATTTGGAATCCCATCATAAGGTAAGGGATATTCGGCCAAGGCATAATTTGTTTAAGTGTTTTCCATTATTTCAAAAACCGAAAACTGACATGGTTACATACCTAGTATTAGCCGATTTCAAGGAAGAGGAATTCTAGCAACTGTTGGGACTTGATTAAATCAATTCGGCAACTAGGTAAGTAATTCTACTTCTAGTAGGATTTGGTTTTAAGACCAAATAGGTTTATTTATATGTTTTAATTAATGGCCGAATATAGGAGTGAAAGATCTAGATCGGTAGATCGCTCTACGAAATTCACGGAAACTATTAAGCGAAAAAGGTGTACTCTTACTAACTTTCAATAAATTGCATGGCAATCATTAAATATATAAATATGTAACAAAGATGTGAATGTGGCTAAGCACCACAAATGTGGTAAGGAGTACCTGTGCACGTTTCCTACTTTTGATAGGATTGTGAATGTGATATATTTTGAACATGTGATTAGTAACATGAATGAAAATTTAGTATGTGAGATATGTTATGAAATAATTGGGGCATTCGGGATATTTGTGGAGGAAGAAAGTGAAGGTGATGACTACGGTCTCACCAACGTAAAGTGGTGACTACGGTCACATAAAGTGAAAAGTGGTAACCGGTTACATCCAATGAATACGATGTCTAATGACACAACATAAGTGGGCGATGAGCACGCCGATCGCAAATGATCGTCTTCGATGGTGTGTAGCGGATGGAGGGTCGACTTAGTAGTCCCCGCGGTATGCGTGTTTGGTACGGGTGGTGTGTAGCGGATGGACAAATAGGTTTGGATTTGGGTTGCATCATCCTTTATTTTGTATGAACATGATATTGATATGACTTGTATGCCCGATTTGTTGGAAAATTAGTACTATGTACACATTGAGTCTCATTGACTCACCCGTTGGGGAATTATTTTTCGGTGATGAGCAAGTAATGGACCGGGTCGGCAGGAGCTAAAGTGGCCATGCATCGCTTGAAGAAATTATTTGGAATTTGGACTTTATGAAATTTTAGTACTTTATTTTGGGTTTGAATGATGTAATAAGGCCATAAGGCCCAGTTGGATTTTCTTTATTCCTGTTTATTTTTATTTAAATATGATACAAATTATGATTGATTAAAGATAAGTAAATTTATTTCTTTTAAAATAATAAACTCAAAAATTATTTTGTCACCTTATTTAAGTTGGATTTCCAGAATTTATTAAATAGGTTTCAAATTAAGCCCAACCCAAAACAATTTTTTTAAAATTACACAAATTTTCTCTAAGTCATTTAGAACATTGAAAACCGATTTATTTAAGGAACATACCAGATCCGGTTCAAGCTCGTGGGCCGGGTGTGGGGTGTTTCATCTTTTCCTGAGAATGATCCCCTTTTACACTTGGGTTGACATTGCTCGTTATTTGTCGAAATAGTATCACCGAAGAAATGTCTTATCCAATAAAAATCCGAAGATATAATCATCCTTCAATATTTCCAAACCTTAGGCTTGGTGAGTTCTAAACAATAGTCCTGTTTCAGATTCTCATATTATTTAGAAGCTTCCAGAGTAATATGCAAAACTCCATTTATGAAAGTATTATTAGTCCATTAATCGTTATTTCAATATAAAATACTTGAAAAAGATCACAATAATAGACGAGAAAGAAATTAATCAAGAGCATAGCTCGAAACAAATAAGTTAATCAAAGATAAACAGGGCAATAAAAGAAAATTGATTAGGGTATATCTTGAAAAAAAAAAGTAATCAAATATAGAAAATTCAAAATGGGTAAGATAGAAGCTAGGTGCCCCAGATATCGCAGCCTGAGCTTCTTTGTACAAACTTCTTGAGGACCATTTTGAGCTTAATACGTGTTTAGAGGATCCGAAGTACTTTATCAATGCCCCAAGACGTAGCATACTTCCTTGTTGTTAATTCAGGCATAGCAAGACTACCACATGCCCTATCTTTGATCAAAATTTGAGCCGCCTTTTTCGGGTTTTCAGCTCAAAACCCCTTTGGTCTCAAAGCGCCCGTTGCGGGTTTTCACCTTGGCCTCTCCTCTTTTTCCTTTATTTATTTTTTTTTGAATTTGATCTCTAGGCGCCCTTTGCGGGTTTTCACCTTGGCCTTTTCAGGTAAAATACTTCTTGACTGAACCTGAATTTGCCGAATTGGGCAAGTCTTTGCCATCCATCTCGGCCAATATCAATGCTCTTCTAGAACAGGCCCTTTTTATTTCATAAGGTCCTTCCCAGTTTGGCATCTGCTTTCCTCATAAATCCTTTTGTATGAGAAGGATCTTTTTCAACATCAGGTTCCTTTCGTAGAATTCCTAAGATGAACCTCTTTAACGTAAGCTCGTATCATCTGGTCGTGACAGATAGCTTTTAACCTTTTTTTTTTCGATTAGGTTCAATTGGCAAAACTGTTTCTATTCCAATGAGAAATGTATTGCCCCAGCGAAGGTTCTAACCGACGTTCGATAAGACAGATGGTAAATGGTAACTTCTTTATGTCAATATGTACAAGTCTTAGTCATCTTTCCCATGATCCTTGTTTTTTTGTTTTTGTTTTTATTTTCCCTTTTTTTTGTTGCCTTTACTGCATTGTGATATGGCGTCTGATCTTTGAACAAACTTCCAAACTTTTGACATTGTCCTTTTTTAGCACTCTTTGTCGGCACCTGATCCTTTTTTTTTTGAGAATTCGATGACTATCGACTTTGTAACATTGGCATATGAAGTTGCTTCCACCCTATTAGTGAAGTAGACGACGACCACGATGATGAATCGATGTCAACTAGAAGCTTTTGACGAGATCGACCCCATAATATCCATTCCCCACATATATAAAAAAAGTGTGAAGAAATAGATGAGGCACATGAGTCTTGTCTTCCTCAATTTGACATTTACGACATAACTGAAGCAATCTCCCTTTTATGGTGGATCAATAGTACCAACCTTATGATTAGCACAAATTATTGTAGAACCATTATCATGTTCTTTAAACACCCTTATGGACCTCTTTTAAGATTTTCCTAGGCGTGTCTTGATATGATCGTGCGAAAACATCTTTGAATTCTTGAAAATAACTCAAAGATGTCTTTCCTTATTTTTGTGGTGAGCTAGGCTATAATCTTCACATCCTTTCTAGGCTCATAATATCCACTCCACCCTTTGTAGAGTAGGGTCCTGTTTTTCATCTCGCTCTACCTTTCTTAACAAATCGAAGATAGGTTACGCTCTCCATCATCTTCAAAGTCCCGAGATCCCTCTAAACACATATCTTACTCGAAAGGAGACTCGAGTCGAGCAGCGCGTTTCTCACATCATTGATATCTGGAGACCTATTGTAGGTTCGAAGGAAGATTCCAAAGAATAAATGATTCAAAGAATGATTATTTGTATGATCATAAATGAAGAATGAAAGAATACTTGAAAGAAAGTCCAAAGAACAAAGAAAAGAAGAAAAACTAAGAACAATTTTTTTGTACAGTATGAAATTAAAAAAATAAAAGAATATTTGCTCCAAAAGATGCATTTTATTGAAATAAAAATTTCAGACACGAGCCTATTTCACAAAAGGATTCTTATTGCCTCTAGGCTTAAGGCAACAAGCGTGTTTTGAATATTACTCTATATTAGCTCTAAAACTACAGGGATCTCTTTCACAGTCCCATTATTCAAAACAATCCCAAGTATGCAAGGGTTTGGAAACTTCGTTCCCCGGTTCCCTCTTCGCTTTTGACTTCTTCAAGGAGTCGCAACTTTCTTGTCTCCTCCTTCAATTATCGCATTTACTGCCTCGTCAAAGTGATCAGGTTCTGATGAAACGTCGAACTTCACAATTTCCATTTTAATGAACCTTTCAACCAACTTTTTAAACGTAGTACAATTTTCAATTGAGTGACCCGTTATTCCCGCGTGGTACTCGCATTGGGCATTCTCATTATACCATTTTGGGAACGGAGGTTGCACGGGTTCTGAGTAGGAAGGAGACACCACATGCACATCAAAAAGATTCTGATACAGCTCATTATATGTCATCGGGATGGGTGTGGACTGGAGCTTTTTTGTATTTGGCCTCGAATTGGATTCCTGCCTTGAAGAGCCTTGATAGCTAGTGGTTTCTTTTGGTTGACTGACAGTAATTGACTTCGAGTACCCTTTGTTATATGTACTCATATTATTCACCTCGTTCTCCTTTTTCCTTGGAGCTGACCTTTTGGTGCTTTCCCCTGTTTCTGTCTTGCCGCCCCTTATAGCATTTTCAATTATTTCTCCCGCCATTACTATATCCGCAAAGCTCTTTGTGGTACTTCCTATCATGTGAGTAATGAATGGGGCCTTTAAAGTATTGATAAAAAGCATTGTTGTTTCCTTTTCTAGGAGCGGTGGCTGAACTTGCATGGCAACTTCCCTCCATCTTTGTGCATACTGTCTGAAGCTTTCATTTGATTTCTTCTCCATGTTTTGCAAGGTGATTTTGTCAGGCGTCATGTCTGTCACATGATTGAATTGTTTCATAAATGCTTGTGCTAGGTCTCTTCAGGAATTAATCTTAGCACGGCTCAATTGGTTGTACCACCTGGACGCTGCCCCCACCAAGCTATCTTGGAAATAATAGATCAACAGTTGATCATTATTAACATACCCAATCATCCGTCTACAGAACATGGTAATATGGGCTTCAAGACAGCTAGTCCCATTGTACTTCTCAAATTCTGGCATTTTGAACTTGTGATGAAGCACCAAATCTGGAACCAAGCTCAAGTCTTTAGCATCATGTAACATCCTAGATTAGGGGTTATGCGTTCGTGTGTAATTCATGAGATAGTGGGCTCAGTGGGTGTGTTGGATGTGTTCTGAGGAGTTCTAGGAACCCTAAGGTGCATGGAAATGTATGGAAATGTAAGGCAATGTATGGAAATGTAAGGAAATGTAAGGAAATGCTTTGGAAACGTTAAGTTTAAAAGAGGAAAGTGAACATTTTTGGAAACTAGGGATGTAAGGAAATGATGTGGAAATGATTCAAAAGAGGAAAGTAAACATTTCTGAAACTGAAATGTAAGAAAATGGTCAACAAACAGAGCCGATCGAAAATTTTAGGAAACTTAGAAATGATGTCGAAATGTCAAATTTTAAAGTTCAAAATAGGAAATAAGGGCTAGAGGGCCTTAAAAGAAAAAGTTGGAGAAGTTTGACACACAAACAGGCTTGGAAAAGTGGCTGAGATGCCACTTGGGCCTCTCTGAAATGGCGCCACATGCAAGGTGTTGGGCCTGAGTTCGAGTCACATGGGAAGCAAATAAAAGAAATTTTATTTTGCTTCCGAAAAAAGAGGTGGACGGCACATGGCTATAAATTACGAGCTTTTATTCTTTTATTTTTAAGAGATAAAGGGTGGATAAATAAGGGATAAATAATGGATTTATTTTAGATTATTTTCAAGAGATAAATGTGGATATTATTTCTTTTATTTTGATAGATAAGGAAGAGATAAAAGAGGATTATTATTAGTATTATTTTTATTAAGAGATAAGAGATAATTATTGGATTAAGTTTTATTAAAGTGATAAATCAAGGGATAAAGCTATCAAAATAGAAGAGTGGTGGTCAAGTAAAGGACTCTAGCTAGTAATTTTGGCTATAAAAGGAAGAGTAAGGCTATTCTTCATTCATTCTTTTCTTTTCAAGAAAACCTCTGCCAAATTATCTAAAGTTTCTCCTCTTCTCTCTCGCCGAATTTTCTCTGCCATTATTCTCTTTTTCTCTTTTCTTTTCTTCTTCTATTACAAACACAATCAAAAGCCGAAGATACCAATAGCCCTAGTCGATTTCTCACTAAGCCTCAAGAGCCGAAATTGTTATCCACATCAAAGCCATAGCCGAATAATCTGCTAAGGGTTCAAGCAAGAGTTCCATCAAATTCTTCATGAAGGGTAAGATTAGGTTAGATTCTCATTCTATTTCTTTTAAGGTCACATCGAAATTAAGATTCTAATACCCTTAATATCTGTTGTCAAGAGATCTTTCGGGATTTACTAAGTGTCGACTACAAGGAAGGAGAAGTTCTTTTCCGAAGGTAAACCATAAGCCGCGTGTTCCCTAGTTATTCGGTGAATTTCGTGGATTTAAGAATCTAAGGTAAGTCATATTTAACATACGGCTAAGGGTTATTTGTTGTGAATAAATGTTAGAAATTGATCTAACATGTAGTTATAGGGATTTAAACAGAGGGATACAAGGATTTTGGGATTTGAGAATTTCAAGGTAAGTTTTAAGAATACTAATCCTACTAGGATTTGGATTTATGGCCGAATGGCTTTTTATTAAATTAGTAAGTGATTAATCAAATGTAGGAATTTGAGATCTAAGGCGATAGATCGATTTCGGGATTTCAAGGAATTCGTTAAGCAAATCGGTGTGTGTACCCTACCCTAAGTTTTGATAGGTTCATGGCTATGTTTAAATTAAATGTATTATTAAGAATGTGTGTACTCATACTAACCTTCGATATATCATATGACAATTATTTTAATATATGAATATGCATAAGAATGTGAATGTGGCTAAGTACCACAAATGTGGTAAAAGTACCTGTGCACGTTTCCTACTTACGATAGGATTATGAATATGATATATTTTGAACATATGAATAGTAACATGAATGAGAATTAAGTATGTTATGCATGATATAAAATTTATGGGGCATTCGGGATCTATGTGAAAGGGGAAGAAGGTGTTGACTTGGTCTCACCAATCGGAATATGGTGACTACGGTCACAAAATTTGAATATGGTAACTTCGGTTACATTATCCGAATTTGGTAACTTCGTTACATTATTTGAATATGGTGTCTAATGACACAAATTATATGGGCGATGAGCACGTCGATCGCAGCGATCGCTTGATGGTGTGTAGCGGATGGAGGGTTGACTTAGTAGTCCCCACTGTGTGGACCGGCAGTGCGGGTGGTGTGTAGCGGATGGTTAATTAGGTTTGGGTTTGGGAATGCATCATTAATTGTATTCTATGATTTGAATGTGTATCATTTGCATGCCTGATTCTATTATGACTTAGTGTTGTGTACACATTGAGTCTCATTGACTCACCCCGCTTTGGGAATATTTTTCGTGTGATGAGCGATAATGGACCGGCCTCAGGGAGCTTAAAGGTGGCCATGCATAGCAAGAAATTTATGATTTGGACTTTCAATTTATTTTAAGTATTTTAAGTTTTACTTTGGGATCATTGATATAATAAGGCCATTGTGGTTTACTTTATTTTTCTTTTATTTCTTATGTTTATGGATTTTTATCAATTAAAGTTTAAGTAAATTCCTTTTTAAAATTAACTCTAAATGTTTTGTCACCTTAAATAAATGGGTTTTAACATAAGATAAAAACGTTTTCAACTCAAGCCCAACGCAAACAATATTTTTTTAAAAATCATACAAGTTTTTCCTAAGTAACAAAAGAATTTTGAACCGGTTTACTTGAGGAACATACCAAATCTGGTCAAAGCTCGTGGGCCGGGTTTGGGGTGTTTCACATCAAATCCATGGTGATTATCAGCGTTTTTCAAGGCCTTGAACTTTTCTTCTAACCATCTACAACGATCCTCTAACTGCCTAAGTAATTCAATTTCCGTCTCTTCCCTTTCCGTTATATCTAAATCAGAGATAACAGGATTAGCAGGGTTATCTCCTGAGTTAGGTCCTGAGCCAACTTAGACATTCATGGACACCCTGGTATCAGCTTGACCTTTTTGAAGCCTAATTGTAACAAATGGCCTTTGAGGATATGATTTAGGTTGTGTTTGTGCATGTGGTGGGGTAAAACCCGGAGGATAATCCTCATTATCCTCTCCAGTATTAGACATGAGACCTTTTCCCTTTTCCATTGCCCCATTTAGTAGCTGAGTCATTTGAGCCACCATATTCCTTTGGGCTTCTAACATTTGTTCCCTCATATCTTGTTGGATCTTTACCAACTGCTCTTGCAGCTGGTCTTGCATGTCTCTTTGGAACTGTTTAAGTCTTTGATCCATATCTTTCGTCTTAGCGCGAGTACCGTAACGATATTTAGTTTCCAGATTAACTTTTTCTCTTTCCTCTTTTTCTAAAATAACTTCAACTAATTAGGGTCCTTTTGTAAAAGTCTAATGCAAATGATGCAATGCAATGCAGATGCATGGAATGAATGCAAAAGAAAGAGAGGCGTTGATTCTGAATTCAATTCCATTAGAACAACTTTTCTAGAAAGCAAATTTCTTTACATAAAACGGATTACATATGCGGCATTGCCCTCATATTCCAAACAAAAACATCAATCCCCTTCTTTACAAAGGTTAAATATTGCAAACTTCTAATAGATGCCTCCACTAGCTCCTTTTTGCTTAGGCCGCGACTCATTACTCACTTATCCTCGCAATGCTTGTTAGAAA
The DNA here is from genome assembly GCA_025698515.1 of Gossypium sturtianum. NCBI lineage: Eukaryota > Viridiplantae > Streptophyta > Magnoliopsida > Malvales > Malvaceae > Gossypium > Gossypium sturtianum. Next base: position 166,749,511 of record CM046955.1, read on the forward strand.
ATCGAGACGTGACGGCTCTCGAATAGTCTTCGCCAGCTTGAATCCTTGGGCAATAAAGTCTTGTATTCCTTCACGGACTATTAGTCTTCTCTCGTTGTGTTTACTTGGACCATATTCTGACGACCATATTATAATCCACTTTATCAAGAAATCCATTTTCTCATGACAAACTCTTCTATTTAGCAATCAAATTTGAATCAACACCTCTTTTCTATGATGTGGATGCAATGCAATCAAAACAAAAAAGAACACGTTAGCACAAGAGAAATAAATAACAAAATAGGGCACCTATCTGGGTGACCACTAGGGTTTGGCATAGTTCTACCTAAGGTGGGCTCTTAGGGTTCACTGTATGCGGTTTAGTTCTAAAGAAAAGGTACCTGAACCAGCAGATTCCTCAATCTTTACCCATTATAGGCTCATACAGATCGAGTTCAGTTTAAGGGAATACATTTCCCTATGGCCATGTAGAAGTGAAAACCTCACGAAGACATAGGTACAGATGTATCCCGGAAGCAATCCACTAGCCCATGCGGAGGTGAAAACCTCACGAAGGCATAGTTTCTCACTCCCACTTAAAGGTGCGACCACAACGGTCATGCAATGCAATGTGTGCAAAAAAAATAATAATCATATGCAATGACACAATCAAATGCAACAAAAGGATCGTAATTTTCAAATCAAATTTTCAAATCGAATTTTCAAATTCCGACAAAGGACAGAAAATAATCAATTTTATAGCTTGACTTTCTTATTGGTCCCCAGTGGAGTCGCCAAGCTGTCGAAACCATTTTTTTGAAAAAAACAGGGATCGACTTTTAAAAAAACGAAAACGGGAGTCGCCACCAATCTCTTTTTGCTTAGGTGTGATTGGATCACCTTATAAAACGTTTTATTTCAAAACATTGATTTTGGTCTACGAAATTCAAGAAAACGGGTTCGGGAGTCGGTTACGTACGAGGAAGGATTAGCACCCTCGTAACGCCCAAAATTGGTACCGGATTGATTAGTTATTGTCCTAATGTCGAAAACTCGAAAAGATTTGAAAACATGATTTCTTTAAAAATTTGAACAATTTGAGTTGGAACTTGAGATTCCTTTGTTCCGAAAGAATACAAACATCACATCCAGCACGTTAGGACATGATGTTTTAAACCCTCGTAACCAAAATCATCTCATGATTTACAAAATTCATTAAAAGGATATTTAGTTATTTAGTCAAACGAAAAATCGAAACCCAGCACGTTAGGGCACTATTTCCCGAATTTCTAAACACAAAACATTACCTTATTTAAGAAAAACTTTTGGATAAAATGTGGTAATTAAAAAGATAGATATTTTTAAACAAAGATTTGAAAAAAGTAACATTAAGTTATTACAAAAAAATGCAATTTACTAAAGTTACAGATTATATTAACAATTAGCACTAACATAAACAATTAAGTAAAAGAATGACAAGCAATAATAATAATGTTAAGGTAAACAAAGATAATGGATTCAATTTTTTTAAAAAAATGAACAATCAAAATAAAAATATAGAGTAGATAATAGCAATTTTAAAAGAATCTATGAAAAATTAAGGAAAAAAATTATTCACAAGATTAAATTCAAATAAAAATAATAATAATATAAGCTAAATAATATACTCAAAACAATTAATGAATATTATAACAATTTTTAGAAAAATGAAATAATAAAAACAAATAAAAAACGATATGGCAAAATCTAAAATAGTTAATATATACATAATAAAATAAATATATATATTTTAAATAAATAATATAAAAACTTTGAATAAAAATGTATAAGGGATAACTTATAATAAGTATATAATATACCATTTAAAAATAGATAATATACATATTTTAAATAAACAATATATGGAAAATTTTGCCTTAATAATAAAACAATTTAGATGATGTACAACATACAAATTTTCAAATAATACATAATATGATTAAAGTTAAATAATATATAATATATGGATAATATATAACAAATAAAAATAATAATATATATGATAAAACAATTTAATGTAAATAGGGAAAAGCAAAAAAGAAAAACAAGTTTAAAATAATTAAAATAAATAATGATTAAGCAATTAAATAGATAAATAAATAAAAAAGTAAAAAAAAAAACGCATAAGTCAACCTAACTCCCGCAATATGTGGACTCAACGAAATTCCTCCACCAAAATCTAACTCGAACGGAAGTAACTCAAAAAGAAACGAAGATGAGCGAAGAACAAAATAAGAACAAGCCACAGAAAATAAGAACGTAACAGGTTAACAGAGAGAGAAATTTGAGTGAATGCTCTCAAGAATTTTTTATTACTCAAAATTTAAGTCCCTTTACAATGAAGGAAGAGGCCTCTATTTATAGTTGAGCCTCCCCAAATTCAACGGTACAGATCAATTACATCAACGGCTAAGATTAAAAGGTATCTACAAATTAAATCTCTAAGATTACAAAATCATATCTTCTAAGATTGCATATCATATCTAAGATTTGCATATCATATCTTCTAAGATTGCATACCATATCTTCTAGGATTGCATATCATATCTAAGGTTTGCATATCATATCTAAGATTGCATATCATTGAAGATTGTGTTCCCATATACGTCAAGCTTGTAGATGGACCTTCAATCTTTTCAAGTAATGTGTCGTTCCGATCGGGCCAAATGATATATTTTGGACTTTGTTTTATTATTTTGGGTTTATTATTTTTTTTGTATTGGGCCCGGGCTAAATTGGCCTATTACAGTTATAACATATTAACATAATATTTTCATGCTTTTATTGAAAGTTTAGTGATTATTATGTAAATAAAAAACAATAAAAAGAGTTTTTTTTTAAAGGAATGGATAAATAAAAAATCTAATTAAAACCAACAAACCTCAATTAAACAATCATAACAAATGGAATAAAAAAAATTAAGACATAATAAGTGATAAATAACTTGTAGCAATATTTTCATTTAAATGCTAACCACAACACAGTACAAATAAATCAAAAGTAAATTATAAGTGAAAATGTCAGTTTTATCCCTGTTTATATAATCAATAAACACAATTACTAGAGAGAAAGTTTTGAAAATTAAAAAATATAAAAAGTAAACATGTTAATGTGTAACGACAGTAAAAAAAAAAAAAAGTATAACGTAATTAAAATTACTGTAATGAAATTTCTATGTAATCATCAACTTTAAAAAATAGAGAATAAATAGAAAGAAATGGGTAAAAAAGTATTACTCAACTAATGACCTTTTTAACATTTTTAAACAGATAATCAATTAAATAAGTAAAAAAATTAAAATATTAATCTCGGTGGCTTTCGGTTTTATTATTATTTGGGTTGAGTCATGATGGACGAAAAATACTGATTAGGGTACTAATTTGTTGGGCAACCTCGGATTCTACAAAAGTTGGCAAAGCTGATGCTAAACGAATTCATGATTGGAATGAAAAAGGAGAAGTGACATCTACCCATCCATATGCACCTAAATTAATTGGATCAACTGTTCATTTTATATCATTAATATCCCTCATTCCGAGGTCCTCTTCCACTCTTTTCCTCTCATTATACCCACACAATGTACCATTTTATTTTGTCTTTACATTTTTTTATTTTCAAACAAACTAGTACAAAAAGTCTTCATGGATTTATTTTATATTTTTTTTATTAAAACATGTTATAATTTTTTATAGATCTATCAATTTTTTTTTTCTATTTTAGATTTCAAAATTTAAATCTAATTGTTAATATTATTATCTTTTGATTATTTTTTTGGTGTGGTATTTTAAAATAACAAATATACACTTAATAGTAATGTAACTAAAAAAGTGATGTTGTAACGAAACAAAATTTAACAAAAAAAATTTAATAGTGTTAACAGTTAGAACTGAATTTTGAAATTTTAAAAAGTAGAGGGACTAGATTCTTAGAAATAAAAATTCGAAGATTAAATTCTAAATTTACGAAGAATATAAAGACTTGTGGCATATTTTAACTAACCTTTATTTATTACTTTCAATGTATTTACAGTTATTATTTTCCAATTGATTTCAAACTGTTATACCCCACCTTAACACGACACATGGTGAGTTGTTGGACTGTCTGCTTATGACCCTTTGCAAGGAACTGTTCATATCAATCGTTCGTGTGGGACGGACTATAAGCGACCCCTCGCAAATTTTGCGTAAGTTAACCTAGAGACAACTCATTACGCACTCCTTCTAGGGACCATCGAGACATAATAATCTTGTACAATCCCAAAGATGAGAGCATGTCATAGTAGGACTACATAGCATGCTCCATGACGACAATTGACCTATAGCAACCTTGCCATCCGACCAATGTAAACAACCATCAAGACATTGTACTGTCGGCCACATGGCACTACAGGACAGGGGGTGGCCTCTATATAAACCCGAGTGTACGAGGGACCAAGGATCAACTCCTTCTCTCCTAAAAATCCTATACAACATCCCTAATAAACTCTCCTCCATACACGAGTTCTTTGCCTATCACAAATGAACTGACACTCCTCTTTACCATCCTCTCCTCTTTATTGGTGACTTGTATCAACACAAACATATTTAATGATTACTTTTAGCATTATAATTATATATTAATATAATTTTAATATGTAAACCATTTTTATTATTATTTTTTTTTTTTACATTTTATCGGACCTATATACTTTTTCTGACATTGTATGTTAGTACTTTTTCATCTGCGTAAAATTATGGAGAAACATATTACAAGCCACGACAGACTCATGACCCCATATGTATGGTCATAAGATTTATAACCAACAAGCCATGAACTACGACATTACTCTTTATAAACAATTAAAAAAGGGAAAGAGATCTCATCCCATGATTGAAAGTTGAAAGCAACCATCTATATCCCTTTTCTTCATCATCATCATGATCATGATCATCATATATATATTAGAATTTGTAATACCCATATGAATGGAAAAAATATTTTTTATTTTAAAAATATAATGATAATAAAAAGAAACAGGTTATCACTTGTCGAAACGTCGAGGGCCAAGGAGAGAGCAGGCGATAGATAAAAAATATGTTTGTGCTTTCATAATTCGATTCAATTTATGCCTTGTTAGATAACTAATTGTAGACAAATAAACTTCGAAACTAAACTAGTTTTGTCTTGCTTCAAGTCTCGAGACATTCAAATATCGAAGCTAAAATAAAAAAAAACAAAGGAGGTTGGTCTTGAGACCCAGTCTTGAGACCTTGCCTCGAGACACAATTTCTAATGTCTCGAGACAGTTTAATTTTAAAACAAAAATACCTAAAATAAATGGAAACTTATCTCGAGACAAGAAGTTTCCTGTCTCAAGACACAACATTAAAACTTGATAATTGAGTTTGGATTCGAGTCTCAACTCCTAAATTGACTTAGTATCACCCTGTAAGTCAATGAATTAAACTATTATACTGTATGAAAGTAAGACTGTGATTGAAATGAATGATTGTTTTAATATGAATAATATTATGCTTTAAATGATATGATAAAAGAAGTTAACTTCAATTATATATTTCCGCAACATAATGTGACATTACACATTCAGATCCGACGATTAGGTCGAATACGGGGTATTACATTTAGTACTCTTAATATTATTGTACTTTCACTAACTAAATTAATGTCACTTGACACGTAACATTAAACTTAGTTCAAAATTTTTATGTAGTGTACATGTATATTTTCTTCCTACAAATTGTGTATGCATTTATTTATAAATTGCAACAAAAGAAAGGGGGCTTAACTTAATTAATTATGATAGAACATTAATTGTAGTATTTCATATTTCATTATTGAAGGGTTAAAGTAAACGTTTAATTAAAAATAATTATATTTTAAATGAAAATAAGATTAATATAAAAGTATAAAATTAGTTTTTAAATTAGTGAGTTATGTTTTCGCAATTTCTTATTTATTAAGCATTAAGTCTTAAAGTTGATTTAGTTTTAGCTCGATTAGTATGAATATTATTGTCAATGTAGGAGGACGTGAGTTTGAGTGCGCTGAAGCACATCATCCTTCTATCTATGGGTTGGGACATTGTGTAAAAAAAAAAAAATCAAAATCTATAATAAAATTGTTCAAAAAGAAAACATTAAATCTTAAATATCCTCTCTTTTATTTTATTGTTGTGATCATAATTTAAATAAATTAATTTAAATCATCTTTGTGAATAAATTAATTTAAATAAAAAAAGAATATATACTATAACAATATATCACGTAAATTCAAAAAAAAAAATATGGAAATTATGCATTCATTAATTACATGTTTTTATTTAATAAATTATCAATAATTAATTATTTGAAACTTAAAACTTAAAAATATTTATTTAAAGCAAAATTTTAAAAACTTTTCGGGTTTTTTTGTAAGCAAAGGGAAAAAAACAGAAGTTAGGTATGAAAATTTAATTATAAAGCTAGGAAAAGAAAATTCCATATGATATATTAAATTTTCATTAATTAACAATTTAAAATAAATCTTTTAAATTTCAATTAATTTTTTTAATAAACTATACAGTTGATGACCCAATTTTCATAAATTTTTATTTTGGACATCGAAAAGAAAAAGTATGCAATATGGTCACTATTGTTACATACTATATCATTTTAACTCACCGTTCATTTTTCATTATATACACTCATTTTAGTATATAATTTTCTCATTTTCCATCACCGAAAATAATAAAAATATGTAATGATAGTGTTAATATAATGAACTTTTTTATTTTTAATGCAAAATGAAAAGGTATGAAAATTAAGTGATTAATTGTGTGATTTATTTATTTATTTCTCAAATTCTACTAACTAAATAAACATACCGATTTTAGCATTTCCGTATTTCATCCATTATTTTTATAGTCACTGAGTTGATTGAAAGAGTTTAGATCACCATTCAAACTCTCAGGATTTGAGAAAAAAATGCAGATACTGATATGAGAACAATAAAATTAAATATGAAAGTCAACTAAGGTTGGAATAGAAAACCAAAATTTTAAAGTAATTAAATCAATAAAAGTGAAGTTAAGTGAGTTGAGGGATGTTTTTTATTAATAAAACTCAAATTCCAGATATTATTTAAATGGCATGAAACTGAATGGGAAAAAAAATGTTGGGATTTTGCAGTGAAAGGCGCAAGAATCTCTTCATAGGATTCTCCTAGCAACGGGACGCTGGGCAGAGCTCAGACACCCGTCTCAACCTCAGGAAAAGAAAAAGAAAAGCTCTATTTTGGAATGTTGAGCAGCCGACTTCATCCATTTTATGTTCTTCAACAGTTGTTGTGTTACAGTCATAATATATCTCTCAAGCTCAGCCAGTGCCAGTCTTCAACTCTTCACTCCAAAACTAGAAGTAAAATACGCGGGTCATCACAATTTAACCCATTAATCACCGGATATTAATATATTTTATAGGAATATATCTTCAAGTATTTGTTACCCAAATATGATTTGCTTCCGAGATATTAGTTTACTGATAACAAACTTGCTCTATTGATCTGTGAGTTAATATCATGAACAATAAGAAAAGAAAGCACACAGGACAGGAAGAAGTATATATTCTTTCACTTTCTCATTTAACAAACAAAAATCACACTTTCAAACTTCAGATTGCGATCCTAAATTTCAAAAGTCATCAATATTGCTTTTGAAAAAGAAAGTAGGAATTAAAGCTAAATTTGTGATTACTGTACCCTACAAATTTGAAACTCAACTTATTAAAATTAATTAATTAGCACCAGAAATACTAGGCTATGCCTACCACCTTCTTCTTCTTCTTCTTCACTCAAAACAGTAACTTCTCACACTATGGAAAGCACTTATCATCAGACTGAAATATCTCTAAATGCAAAGAAGAAGAAGAGCTCTAAATCTGGAGAAGCAAAGAAAGCAATAGGAGGAGTTCTTTGTAAGGAGCAATTTGAGGGAACTGATCTTCGCTTCTTTGGTGCTGGAGGGCATGTATGGATTTCCGGTATTCGATACCTTTGAGCCTTTGGTGTAGAGCATGGACTTGTAGTAGAGACATCATCATCTCCTTCAATATTATGATCCAATGCAAACCCATCATCAATCTTGGAAGCCGAATCTTCCAACGTTGCTGACGTGGACGTTTGAATATTGATGCTCGGCTTTACGAGCTTCTTCGTGTATTTACTTCTTCTGGGCTTGCTTGCGTTTCTTGTTGTTTTGCCTCTTCTGCTGCTGGGTGCCATTGAATGTGTAAAAAAGAACAAAAGAAAAGCCAATCAAATTAGCATGAAACCGCCCAAAGAAAAACCTGTTTTTGTTAACGTTTTGTAGGAAAGGAAAGGATTGAAAATCTAATTAAAAGAATGAAGCTAAGTTAAACGAAGATGTAATCAAAATCCTAGAGAGAAAAGATAAATAGATAGAAGACAGATTTTTTAGAGAGTTGTGAAGGTTGGGGTGTTAATATTTGATTTGGAGAAACTTTGGGCAGGGTGTGACCGCTGCCCCAATGAGTACTAAAGAAGGGAAAAAAAAAAAGTAGTAGTTTTTTTTTTCAAATTATTTTTGTGCCAATTTGGTTTTACTAATAGAGGTGACCATATTTAATTTTTAAAATGAGAGGTAACAACATGATTTTTAATAAAAATCAAAAGTTTTTTTTTTTAAAATTATTATAACCATGCTTTACAATAGAAGTGTTCATGGGCTGGGTCGGATCGAGTTCGGATTAAGCCTAATCTGGGCTTGTGCATGATATTAACACACTTTATACTTACCCAAGCCTGGCCTGACCTGAAATATGAGCCTAATTTTTTATCCGAGCCCGTCCTCATTTGTAAATGGCTAGCCCAAGCTCATTTTAGGTTCGCTTATATTTTTTTTTTTAAATTAATAATTTTATATTTATTTATTTATTAAAAATTTATTTATAGTCACCTTAATAATTTATAGTTCACGGATAACTTGGCCTTGGTGGGACAATCTCGCACCCTATGAGGACCTTCACATAAGAAGCAACTGAGTGGCTTTCTCTCACCCACCTCCTTCACGGTTACCTCAAGTCTCGCCTTATCTCGCTAGGGTTTCGCACGCCTTGTCTCCTCATCCAACGAATGGTCATTATCGACTCCCCCACTTTTTTCTCTGCCACGACTCTTGGGGGACTTCATTCGTTCCTTGGGATACTTGACTAGGGGCTCCACTACCGCCATGGCTCGCGTAAGGTCTAGAATCCCTCCGTTGAAGCTCCATCTTTAACCATAACTTAAGTCCATCGAAGAAACTAAATAGGGCCTCACTCTCACCCATATTTGATATCTAAAGCATCAACTCAATAAACTCACACACATAGTCGTGCACTGTCCAGCGTTGGGTAAGCCGCCTAAGCTTCGATCGGGCCTTTTCGTTTGCATACTTGGAGTAGAATTGTAGCCTAAACTCCCTCCAGAAGGCCTTCCAAGTATGAATACAGGCCATGTATTGTCACTCTTACGATGCCAACAAAGCAAGGCAACATCAGTTAAGTACATTGAAGTAGTGCTTACCTTAAGAGCTATCTTTCTTAATTCTGGTCACACGAAAGTATTGGTCGGCACTCCAAAGGAAGTTGTCCACATCTTTGGCATCCCTTGTGCCTTTAAACTCCTTTGGCTTCGACACATCTCAATAAGTTGACCATATTGGCACACCACCATCCTTGGCTGCCTTGATTCTCGGAAGCTCACTCTTGAGCTTCTTGATCTCGCCTTGCATCAGCTCCATTAACGCCTCAAAGGTTTCGTTCTTCCAGACAAGCTCGCCCAAGGCCTCTCTTGTAGCCCCATTAAACTCCTTCATGAGTTGCTCATTTAGTCTGTCTTGAGACACAATCATCTCAGACTTAATCTTTTTAAGGGAATCTTCGATGTCCTCCACCCTCATAAGGACATCGCTTACAACAAACTCGACCTTAGCCATTCGGGTCTTTACAGTATTTACAAAGTCCATCGACAAAACCTTCTAGCCCTTCACAGTATCTTGATTCTTAACCACGGTGTCCTATTACTCGCCCGTCTTCTTATTCTTATTAACCATCGTCACTTACCACCACGGTGCTAGAAATGCAAACTCTGATACCACTTTCCATGTGCCAAGACTTTAGCTTCAGTCATGTGCGGCCTTAGACTTGGATTTCTCGCCCATGAGCCTAGGTGATACATGCACGGATAGGGTGAAATTTATTAAATTTCATTCACCGAAGCTGCCAATTTTCAAGTTTGAGAAATCAGTAGACTTGTGATGACTTTTTGGATGGGATCTAGGCATTTCTGGGTTGAGATGTCTCATGGCGTTCGAAGATCTATCTCTTAACTTCAAAACGTACTTTGAATCACTTGATTTTGAGTTTGAGAGATCAAGTTATGATCGTTTTAGTGAAGACTGCGCGAGCATAATTTTTGGACGGGATTATGACGAGAATTACGAGTTTTGAGCTTTTAATTCGAGTTTAAATCATATTGGGTTTGGGTTTTAGGCTTAATTTTGAGTTTTATGTCAACAAGAAAGTTTAGTTTAAAACTACTTCTAATATACTTAAAAGGAGACAAGTTGTTTTCATTAATAAAGTTTTTAACTCTATGAGTTTGTTTCTTTGTGCAAGATTTCTTTTTTGTGATTTTTAGAAGAAATTTCTTCTTGATTTTCTTCAATGAGTCGTGGGAATTCATTGTTCACCTTTCAATTTGCCAATGATTATTTCTTGGAGGGTTGATTAGAGCCATAAATTGACTTTGTTGGGATTTACATCTCAAAGGGTTCAATTGGACATTTATCCTTCTATCCATCTTATCCATCGATTTATAGTTTGATCTTCCACTTTGTTTTAATCTATCTTTTCTCTATTTAGTTGTTATTTTGAATATTTATCTTTTATTATTTTTTTAATGTTTTAATTTTTGTTATTTCCTTTGTTATTTTCTAAATTTATTTGGTTTCTTCCTTTCAGGTCACATCCAAATCTTTTTTTTTGAGTCGAACAACTTGAATTCGATCCTTCTTCTGCTTCCTCCGCTCCAATTTCGTATCACTAGGTCAGCCTTCGATAATCACTCGAGAGAGGCTTGGCATATTTAACCTGAGTAAGTAAACAATGGAACTTATATAGCACAAGAGAAGAATGCAAAAGAGAGTTAGGAGAATGTGGAAGTGTCTCTATTACTTAAATAAGTTAGCTTGGATACAAATGAGGGAGGGGAGTCTCTCCTTATATAGGCAAGCCCCAAACAATCTAACGATTACAATTAATCCTAATTGACTGTTAAGATCTAATTTTAAACCCTTATCACCTAACTCGTTAAATGTTATATAATGGTGGAGTATTCTAGAACTTCCAGAATACTCTACATGGACCTGGTCCCTTCTTTAGACTTCTAGAGTCTTCCGAGGCACTCCAAGAACCTTGTGACTCAATATTTTCATGCTCGGCTCATTCCAGACTTGATGAGGCCTTGCTCACTCCCGAGACGTGACACTTGCAATCACTCCAGATATGTCATACTTGAGTTGTGGCAAAGGCAATTGTCAATGTGCCATAATGTTCTATTGATTTTGAGGTTGATGGAGCTTGTCTTTCACTATCTACAACAATTTTTTGTTGTTTTTTCCCCGAATTGTATGATCTCATTCATGGAATGAACTAATGAATTTCCCTTTCAAAAAAATTGATTTCTTTTGAAAGCTAAATAATATTTTATTTCTAAAATATACAACATCTCCAGCTTTCTTTGGCTGATCCTCTTTGATCAATATGGATAGCTAGAAATATTTAGAATCGTTTTGAATTATTAAAAAAACAAGTAAATTGGTTAAATATCTGAATAAACCATAAGCCTTTTTAACAAAAAGTTTTTAGATTTTTCATTATCTTTGGTTTTTTAAATTCGTATTATCTAAGTGTCAGACATGAGCTTCATTCACTATTTAAAACATTTTTTTATTAATTTTTAATATTTTTAATATAATTAAGTTATTATTAATTTATTCATTTTTAACTATTTTAAATAGGGACGGTTGAACCGAAAAAAAAAAAAAAAGTTTACCCCGCTACAACAAGAACTCTTGTATGTGATAAATTGTTATTGGAGCTTCTACACCTATCCATCTATAACCTAAAACAGTTTTACACTCCAATTTACTATCATCATTCCCAATTCCATACTTTGTAACACGTTTTTTATTTTCAGTAATGAATGGGATCACTATTTTTTCAATGTCACTCAGGGTTGGAAATCAAACCATTCTCAACTCAACTACCATTAAAGATTTCTGATAAGAATCCATCAACGAAAATCTAGATAATTGAAGATAAACAAACCCCGCCTTATCCGCAAAAACTCCAAGCCCAATTACCGTGAGCTCCCAAAACACCACCCTCAAATCAGTCTCTTGTCGATTTCATTTGTATTGGATCCTGAAATTTGATTTTTCCTTGCCTATCTCCCAAGGCTTCATCCATTCAACTCTCCAAAGGCTGGCTACTCCATTCCAATATTTGACCCTTCCCAGCTCCCACCCCAATCACTTGTCCCTCCCCCCACGGAACTACACCCAATCCTTTCCTAAATTCCACGTTGCTTCTCAGAAATTCTCCTTTTCTTCCCCTTGGATGATGGAGGACTCGAATACAATTTTTTATACAACTCGCACTCTACTATATATTTTATTACTGGGCATTTACATGATTTCAATTATAAAAAAATGGTAAGTGAACTAGTTTCGCAGAAATTTTAATATTTTTAAAGTCCAGATATGTTCCAACCTTATGATTTATTCCACTCTACTACTGGAGTTAATGATTTTCGTCCAATATATTGTTATTCTTTCTTGATTTAACATAACTAAATAAATTGGATTAACTAATTACAATTAAGAGTAGAGAGTAGAGGTGTAAATAAGCGGAATTTGAATAAAAAATTATTATTCCAAGTTCAGATTCTACTCTAAGACCCTAAAATGGTGAAATTATAAGTTTAGTCCTTTTAAAATTAAAAAAGGTTTTTTAAAGTTTTTTTTTTTAGATAATATTAAGGGTAGGTAATAGGGATAACAAGATTTGAACCCGTACCAAACAAGTGTTTGACAAGAACTTTAATAACTACTTTATTCAAGTCAAGACATAACAAATATAACTTAGAATCAAACCAATTATAACATCTATAGTAGACAAAAAACCATGACATATGCACATGTTGAAAGTGAAGACAACATACATTATAATTGCAAAAGGTGTTAACTCAAACCTAGATCCAAAACCCCGACTTTAACCAAATAATGTCAAAACTTCCTTGACTTAAAATTAAAAAGTTGCATGACGTGTTAATACAATAATAAATTTACATTTGCTTACCTTTTAAAAAAAAAATTCGTTTCACCCCTAATTTGAGTCAACTTATTTGAACTTAACTTTTTAATGTTTAAAATATATTAAAATATAAAAAAATAAAATAAAATCTAAATATTTTTTTTTAAAAATGTCTGACTAATAATTTGAACAGAATAAATTAAAATTATAAGAAAGTGAATCTATTTGAATTGAATAATCCAGAAAAGACAAATAAGGTTAACAAGCTATGGTGTCAAATTTGAATACTGTTTTTTGCGGTTTTGAGGTAATTGAAATTATAAACATAACATATACAGCCGCATTGCGTTTAAATTTGAAACATTAAGTTGAAAAAAAGAAAGAAAACTGTGCTTGATGAATTTAACACGTTTAGACAGACACCTCGCAACTAGATTAGATTCAAACATATGGCAAAGAACAAAGAGAGCCACCAAATTTAGGCAACCGTCCAGGTGGTGCTTCCCTGTTGGACTTAACGAATAATCAAACCCATGCAACCTATCTTTGATTTTGCATCTTTAAAAGCCTTTTTGGTTTTATTTTTTTCCCAACCATATTGGCTTGGACAATTTTGGACCTCAAAATCTACGTTTGGTTAAGCTTTCACCTGTCCTTGCAAATACACCACATTCTTCACACGTACCCTTTGCCCCACTATTTCCTTTTTCATCTCTTCCTGTTCATGAATCTTTGACTTCCCATCTTCAAACCCCATTTTCTTGGATACCAACTATACCATACCATACTCTTTAATTCTGTTTAGTTGGTATCCTTTGTTCTCTTGGGTTTCCAGTTCATACAAATAAAAACGAGAGCAAAAACTTTTTGAGCCAAGTTGTCAATTGTTGTTCGTTTAAGCTCAGGCCAGCAAGAAAAAAAAAGATGGTGGGGGCTTTATCAATGGTGGGTTCATCAGTTATGGACTCTCAAGCTGGTCCATGTTTGTGCTTGGATGCATTGCCATCCACCAACATGAACCTCAAAACCGGTGCGGAGTTGGTGATGCAAAGGAGGCATTCAATGAAAAGAAAGCATGCGATGGCAAGGCCTGGGTGTTTGGAGTTAAGCAGTTCTTTTGTAGATTCATGGCATGATTCGAGGTTGTCTTCCAAGGTGATTCCAGGTATCATGAGTAAGAATTTAAGGAAGCAGCGTAAGGACCGGAAGCTTGTGGTGGTCGACAATTTAGGAGGGCAATATGAAGATACTTTTTCGGATGTTAAAACGGTAATTAAGATGTATTAAATAGGCAGATGTTTGGAGCTATCTTTTAGGCAATCAACAAACCCAAGTCTTAGCCCTTGTGATAATTTAAGTTGTATTAAAATAGATGACTATTTTTTTTTTCTATTTGCAGCAATTGCTGAACTATTTCACATACAAAGCAGTGAGGACTGTTCTTAATCAGCTCTATGAGATGAATCCACCACAATATACATGGTTCTATCAGTAAGTAGCATATCCGGTGGCCACTGTTTTATACAAATATATTTTTGTTTGTTCTGTTTCTGATTTCCCTGTTGCTTTGTGTTTTTGCCCCATCTATACTATAAGAAGTAACCTATATTATCTGGATTATTCATTTTTCTTTACTACTTGTGTTCAACACCTATGTTCTGTAATTGTACACATTTGGACATGAGCACAAGGGCATGGTATTCCAAATATATAAAGAGAAATTAAGAAAAGTGCCCCATATTATGAACTTCTAACAGGGGAGTTTGAATAATCTTATGGGGGTTTGAACATGATTCTAAGCCCTTTAAATTGGAAACGAATCCGGCTCGAAACCTCGTACTTGTCTGTTTATTGATTCATTTTCCGAAAGCATATCATCAGGTAGGGGACAATATTAACAGAAAGTGGACGTATAGAAAGCTGTGGAATTAAATTGTTGTGGTTTTGGCAGGTTTGTAGCAGCAAATAAACCCAGTGAAGGCAAGCGTTTCTTACGCATCCTTGGCAAGGTGATTTTAAATAGTCTTCTCTGCTTTATGTTTTCTGTTTCGCCAAAACTTGGAGGTCAAGAAAATTTTCTTGATTCTTCTGAGTGACAGAACTTGAATTATATAACATGTATAATATCAACCAGCTAACCTAATGTAGAATTTTGAATTTGACGCAAAGTATTCTAAAAAAAAAAAAAGGAAAGAAATAAGGGTATTCATATTTGGCAATGACAGGAGAGGCAAGAGCTTGCTGAAAGAGTGATGATAACAAGACTTCATTTGTATGGGAAATGGATTAAGGTAATGAAAATTTTCTTAGTATAACATTGGATGCAGAAAATTAAACAGTTGAACAAATGTCTGTTATGTTGGTATAGAAATGTGATCATGCTCAAATATACAAAGAGATCTCGGATGAGAACTTGGAACTGATGCGGGAGCGGCTCATCGAGACTGTGGTTTGGCCTTCTGATGATACAAACACTGAGAAGATTGGCTGAGGGACCCAATTCTATCTGATTTTCTTTTCTCCTTTTCTTTCTTCTCTTTTATTAGAATTAGGCATCCTTTCTGTAGAATCATCAAGTCAATATGGTACCAATGACTGGTCACTCATGTATATAAACATTACCCATCATTTCAGATGGTTCCAATGGAAGGAATTGAAGCTGTGATTGCTCAATGTGATTTAACCTTTTTTCCTTTGGCAGAAAATAGACACATGGATTGCAGATGTATTAAAATTCAAATTTGTTGGATGCAATTAAGTTTCAGAAAGTAACCTCTTTTTCATTTATTTGATTTTGTGTAATTTGAGTACTTTAAAACCTCTGAATTGAAAGGGAATAACAAATAAGCTAGTCTAGATGACTTGAATAACCGCACAAACAGTTTGTACAAGAGTTAGTAGTAGGAGAAAAGTAGCTGCTATAATAGACAGGCTGCGCCATGGAGAGTTGAAGTAATCTTGTTTCAAGGTCGCATTCCACCTATGCCATCGAGATTTACAGTATGCTCTCATATCTTCACACCAGCAAGCTCAAAGTTTTTCCTACTGATTCGAACCTCTTCAACAAGGCCCTTAAAAAGGGTCGAAACTTCTTCACTATCCTTCAAAAAGTTTTCAATGATTCCATTTTTAATAAGCAGTTGTGCATCCCTCGGAGACTTGACAAGGAAACTGATCAGTGTCACATAGTCGGTTACATAGTTTCTGGAACAGTAATGTTGCTCGTACGCCATGAGATTTCTGAATATAACTTTGGTTCGGTCCATTACAAGCAACTGCGGAATTTCCAAAACCCCATTGTTGAATCTTATGTCGAGCAAGTTTTTACTCGACCCTGGTCGAAGTTTGACTCCTGCTTGTTGGAGCTCCATTGCACTGGGAATCTTGAAGTTTTTTATTTCAGTTTTGAAAGAAAAGGATGTGGGTTGAAAACAAAGCCATAGCAAGTCCACAACATGTTCAACTTGATAGAAATCTTGTTGCAAATTTTCCTCTCTGACATAAGATCCCCAAGCCCATATCCCAAATTTAAGGACCATGTTTTTTATGGAAAATTCGCCACAGTAAAACGCGGATTCAATGGCCAGATTAAACAAATCTTCGAGAATGAAAAAGGGGAGCTGATTCTCAATCATGCACAAATCTAGCTTAATATCGTGTATCATCCGAGGGCAGCCAAGTATATGATCATTCCAAAGTTCACCAAAATTGTACCTAAACAAGAGTTCAACAATGAAGACTGCATCAAACAAGACCATTTTCACAAAGTCATCACTGGAGAGCTCAATAATTTGGGCAAAGCAATCACGCAATTTGGCTTCTCTGTCTCTAACAATCATAACACAATCCTTAACACTAACCCTGGTTCGTACAAGAAAATATCTTAGAAACCTTCTTTTGTACTGTTCCATTGGCTTGAAAATTTGCTGACCATGGTGAAGGGGACCGATCGAAGTTACTCGAGGCGTATAGGCCTTATCGTTCAACTGGCGAAGCCGGTCGGGAACTTGGAAGATGCAACGTTTATGAGGTAAAGGAAGCAAGGTTTCCAACTCCCTACGCACTGAAGTTGCTAATGCTGCGTACGGGTCCTCCTTCTGCATGTCAAACATGTCGAATGGAATTCGTAAGCTTCCATCCATTTGATTCCTCAGCCTTTTTTGAGTAGTGAGTCTTGGATGATCAAATGGATGCTTGTATTTTATTTTTGAAGAGCTTCCCATTTCTCAAATTTAAGAAAACAAAAGACAAAATATGACGCCATTGAGGATTTGAGGTGGTAAACAGAGCAGGTACGTATATTTACAATAATAAATCTGTTTTTCACCATTCCTTGGGATAGATGTTAATGCATATTTATTATTGTTTTATAAAACAACTTAATATGTTAATTTGGTGGTATTACTATGCTTTAATGTTGATGTCTCTTCTTTCACATCGATGGTTACAACAGTTTAGATTTGATTGGTAAAATAAAAATATTAAAAAATTATAAGAATTTAGATTTGAATTATGTATATATTTTTTTTTATTTTCTATGTAAAAGATATAAAATGATAAGAATAGACTTAATAATACAATTTACTTTGTAAAATAAGATACTTTTATACTTCTACCTTTACTCTATTGAGATGATGTCAGGTTGACTCATAACACTAATTCAATCAAATGCTTAATATATAGTATAGATTTGTGATTAAATATGTTTAACAATAATATAAGACATAATGATAAATTTAACCCTCAACGTTTACATTTTTTGTCAATTTGATGTTTATTATTTTTTAACAATCTTTTAAAAAGAGTGAAATCACTTTTTTTTTCCAAAAAATGTTGACTAAAACATTATTTTTTAACAATATTGGCTATGTGTACTACATACGGGCACTATTTGTCTTCTATATCACGTCAACAAATATTTTAAAATTGTAAAAATATTTTAAAAATAACATAATTTAAAATTAAAATAAAAAATTCGTAAAAATTCAAGAAAATAACATGAAGTGGATCGCCAAGTTACCATGTTTAAAATTTTAATGTTTTAGTCAATATTTTTGTTAAAAAAACAAAAATTCTATTCTCTTTGAAAGGTTAAAGGTCAAATTTAATTTTTTATGAAAGATTGAGCATCAAATTTAAATAAAAATCAAATAAACAAATGTAAACATTGAAAGATAATAATACTAATTGATGGTTAGAAAAAAAGAGGTTAAGGGGAACGAGCCCGAAAGAAGCCCACATTGTGATCCATACCCAAAAAACAATAAAGGCCTACCATATCCCACCCAACTCATCTGGGGTGCCACAAAGTTTATTAAATGGGCTCTTACCACAAGTTTGGAACCAGTAGTCTTGGATGAGGGAACTTTTAGGTCTGCTGTTTTCAACATATAAAGAGGCAATGAATGCTGTTGTTTTCCTTATGGCCGAAGAACAGTCTAGATTGCATGGGTAGTTTATATTGTATGGAGGGATTACCCTGTTCTTCTTCTCCAAACTATATATATTTTACATTTTATATCTAAAATATATATAATACAAAAAAATAAAGAATATGACATCAAATTAAGTAGATGTGTTTATATTTTAATGGACAAAATTATTCATAAACCTTTTTAAAGGAAAATTTGTGTCTTTTCAGAGAGACATAGAGGCCTCTCTTAATACTCTTTATATATACACAACACAATGATCAAAAATTGACAAAAGAATTTAGTTCATCAATTCTTGAATGAATATTTTTTCTTTCTTTTGAGGATTTCTTTGGATTCATTCTGATTTTTTAAAACAATTTAAGTGCAGCCATATTGTTTTAATCCGAGATAAAGACATTTTATCATGGGAATAATGCATTTTGATTTATCTACACAATAGAGAGGAAATAAACTATTTGTAAGACATTTTTTTTTTATACAACAATTACTACATAATATGTCAGTATTTTATTATTTTCTTAAAACAAAAAACTAATAAACACTTATAAACTCAAAGTTTTACCCTAATTGATTTGTACAATCACTTTTAAAATGTGGTATTTGATAAGTTTAGTGTTAAAATTTTAATATTTACAAACTCCTCCTAGGAATAGCAATTTCATTAATTCAAAACATCAATAACAAACTAAAATGACAACACAATCTACTAAATAACAACAGTCAAGTACAAACAAAATTTCCCTAATAATTAAATATGTTTGAATTTGTTAAAAATTAAGGAAAAAAGGTAAGCGATGATCATTCTCTTGTTTAATTAACATATTTTTATTAGGGAAATTTAGGAGAATGTGAGACGAAAGAAAATATCAGTTTTGCACTTTAAATATTTTATTTTTAAATACAAAATTTTGGGCTTTATATTATCATAAAATACTATTAAAAACAACAAAAAAGAACCTGGAATATTTACTCATAATAAATATTTCTGCAATAAAATAATAATATGGAATAAAGAGATATCTTTTGGATTATTAGGTTTCTATTTTTTAAATTTGTTTTCTAGAGATTAACAATCATGTTTTCGAGGTTTTAAACCAAAATATTTCCATGTATTATGAGTAGTTTTTTTTTTTATAATTTAATTATTATTTATGGTTACATAAAAAGATATATAAAGTTGGAGATTTATTTTAATTGTTTTTATTTCCATAATTTAACCCAACAAAATTGGTTAGAATTTCCATTCATTTATTTTATTTTATCAATTTTAATATCCAAACAAAAATAAATATATTCATTTTTTACTCTTTTAATAAAATTTATTAAAACATACAGTAAACTGCAACCACCCTTCTAAGTTTGAAATTGTTTAACTACATAATTGTTGAATTAATATTTATTTTTGAACTTTGTTTAACCTGTAAATAATATCAAATATCATGAATAATAGATCAATTTTTAAATATTTTCCAATATAAACATAAATAAATTTGATCAATCACTGAATAAGATATGTATATTAGCAGTTCATCAGTTTCCGTGGACATCGAATTAATCAAGTGGAAAAATGGATTTCATGCCCATAAAATTACAGAAAGCACTAAACCCACTCGGAGAAAATTGGATTTCAGGGACAACATCGATCATTCATGCCCTTTATATTATTACTAAAGTAATTCTTTAGATTTTGAAACTGATCCTATAAACCAAGACTATTAGATTTTAGAGTCCCCGCTCTTCCCTATTATAACACAGTGCCAAAATCTTCTCACTCAAAGCTTCCTCTGATCCCATTTTCCTACTTGTTTCCAATTCCATCTGCACAATCCAAAGCAGAAGTAGTAACAACTCTTGTACGCCTGTGTATTTGGTCAATATATATATATAATCCAAGTTATAGATATTAGTACCTGAAGGTGAATATTGTAGAAGACGACACCTCCGAATGACTCGAAAGAAGAAGCATTTAATAGGAGGTATCCTTGTTGCTCTAAGTACTGCAACATCTCAGATAACAATCCACTTCTCTTGTCAACTTCCCGCATTGATATTTGAATTGCAACTTCACCATCACTTAACCTATTTATGGAAACACCAACTCCACTTAAATACCTTCCCTGCTTCCTGTTGTTTCTTTTTCGCTCTTCTTCTTTTTCTTCACTAGGTTTAACACCACCCTGCTCAGATATCCTTAACAAAAGCTCTTCTTTTTTCTGAACCAATCTCTCCACTTGCTGTTGCAGCCCTGGTATATATTTCAGTGCATGTGAAACTGTGGCCGGAAAGCTTAACTTCTTCTGAACCAACAAATATATTAAATAAGTTTGCATATTGATATTATGAAGGATGAAACAAGTAACTCATAAGTACCATATTGAACATAAATTAATTAGTACCGTTTGATCAGCTACCGGCAGCAATGAACGGAGGGATGAATACATATTGTTAACCTTCTTCCGCCGGTCCCGTTCGCTTACATTGTGGTTGAGTTTCTTAACTGTGCAGGGGTCAGAAGTACTGGTTTGGGTGAAATTAGATGCAGGAGATAGAGATTCAAGTGGAATTCCTTCTTGTGGTGGTGGAGGAAATTGAAGGAATGACTCTAAACATTCACTGCCGCCTTCATACATCATATAGTTGTGTTCGTAGCCAATGGGATTAACTAAGGGCCAGTTTGGGGTCGGAAAAGGAGCTAATGCACACATCTTGGATTGGTATAACTTCTTGGAACTTTCTTGACGAACTGAAATAACAGTTACATATGTATATATACAAACTACCCTCAACGTTCATTCATTTGTTTATTACCATGGGGGATTTTAAAAAATTGATGACCATCTTTCATTAGTACTTAAAAGTATATATTACTTCTTCTATTTATGTTTAAGTTACTCGAGTTTACGCGTGTTTACAATTCTTAATATTTAATGAATAAATTATAAATTAAGATTAAATAATTAACTTAATTAAATATCATTTTAAAGGAGCAAATTGAGAATAACTAAAGGAATGAGAAGGGGAAGACACT
Source organism: Gossypium sturtianum (assembly GCA_025698515.1). Taxonomy (NCBI): domain Eukaryota; kingdom Viridiplantae; phylum Streptophyta; class Magnoliopsida; order Malvales; family Malvaceae; genus Gossypium; species Gossypium sturtianum. The sequence continues at coordinate 166,771,344 of CM046955.1, forward strand.
CTAGTTCAATACCTATCAATTGTTTAATTTAATGTTTTCACTTAGAATGATGGAAAGATTCAGTTGCATTGGGTTATAGATTTGACTTTTTGTAGGGAATTTGCGAGACTTATCCATTTATATAGAAATTGACGACAGGCTTTTCCTAATTATATATATTTAATTGTAGTTGTTGTTAAATTATATATGAAGAAAAACAGGTAGGAAGGATTAAAAAAATTGAGAGAAGCGAAAAAGAGAGGAGCATGCATGGATTCCACAAGCCAAGGGTAGGGTCGCCACCGAAATAAGTACGCTAGATTGTGCAGGTCATGTGGAGAACATGTTGCCTACTTAAGGTGACAAATTCCTTTAGTTAAAATTAGAGTCAATTACATGACAATGATGTGCAAGCAATTGATCTCCCACCAAAAATAAATAATAATAATTTATTTAAATACTGTTGCGGTTTGAGCCATTTGATTCGAGTAGACGTAATCATTATTTCTTTACAACATTAATCATGATGTTTATAGAAGAAGATATATTAAATAAAAAAACATTTTGCTAAAGAAAAATAAGAAGAGGAGGGAGGTAGAGGTGGAAGTGGAAGTGGAGGGAGTTGACAGTTTTGGGAGTGGTTAGAGGTTCTAAATGTCTTAATACTTACTCAAATTTTTTTTTATTTTTTTTGAACAAGGCTATGAGAATATTCTTGATCCTTCAATCAAAATGAATATTATAAGATTTAGTTATTAAAATAAAAAAGTATAATTAATTATTTCATCTTTCAATTTTATTAAAAAAAAGTTATTTTAGTTTTCTATTTAATTGTTCTTTTCTTTTAGTTTTTAAGTTTTTTTTTCAACTCAAATTAGTTAGACTGAGGTGACATGGATGTAAATTTGTCACATGGTCGACACTTTAGCATTTAATTAAATTTTAAAAATTTAAAAAATATTTTTTTGTACTTTTTAAAAATAATTTTAATGATTTTTTAATTTTTAGAATATTTTTTATATTTTTAAATTTTAAAAATTAACTAAATGCTGATGTGTCATCCACATGGATAACATGTCAGTAAAGTTAATAAACATTAATTTTTCCATCAATTTTGAAGGTGACTTGATAAAAATGTAAATTTAAGGATTAAAAAATGCCAAAAACTAAATAAAAAACTAAAATGATATTTTTTATAAAGTTAAAAGGAGCAAATAAGTGATTATGAGAATAAAAATATAACTTTTTTTTTTCTTTTACCTTGCAAATACAAGGAAAGATATAAAAATAAATAAATGTGCAAAATTTACTTTTGGCATGTCAAAAGTGACCCTCTCATTTACAACTTTTGGTATTTTGGTCCTTATTTTTAAGCACCTTAACCGTGTTTTGGATCAAATTGCTTTTTTTTTTAATAAAAAATGTTGAGTGATCTGTTAAAATTTAAATGTGACAAATTGACATGAACAAATTTTAAATGATATGGGAAAACGATGTAGTTTTGAAACATAAAATAATTATAACCTAAATTTGAAATGAAAAAAAAATTAAAAATAACAAAAAAAAAAATGAAGATGGACGTTCTTTTGTTTCAATTCATGAGTTTTGCTGCACATGGTCTCCCACCATGAAGCAGCCAAACCACCAGTCTCGAAGAATCAAATGCACAAAAATGGATTTTGACACCACAAGGTTTTAGTAAAATTAGAACCCAAAGCAGAATTAAAATCCTGCACAACTCCTTGGGTTTGGAAATTTCATACTGAAGGACCGAAATGGTATTGATTCCACTAACTTTCTTTGGCAGAGTTTTGATTATCCTTGCAATACCTTTTTATCAGGAATGAAAATTGGAATAAACTTTCCCCAAATTGGCAGCTTCATGGTGAGAGACCATGTGCAGCAAAATTCATCAATTGAGACAAAAGAATGTCGATGTTCAATTTTCTTTTAAAAACTTATTTCTTTTTTTGTTATTTTAAATGCCTTTTTTTTATTTTCATTTCAAATATAGGGTATAAATATAATTATTTTATATTTTAAAACTACATTGTTTTTGCTACATCATTTAAAATTTGTCCATGTCAAATTGTCACATTAGCACTGATAAATTTTAACGGTCTAATTAACATTTTCCATTGAAAAACAAACAATTTAGCTCAAAAATGTAACATTGAGGGCCATCGTGCTAAAAAAAGAAAATACAATCCTTTGACTTTCCTTTCTATGTTTGCTTTTTTTTTTTTTTTACTGATTTTGGGTTATTTAGTTTTGTTGGGTTAGGGATATTGAGTAGAGGTGATGAGTAGGGCAATGATGGTGGTGCTTGAGTGCTGAGGTGATGGAGGGTGTTGCTATGATGGTACCGAGATGGTTGATTATTGCAGGCTCAGTTTCAGTTGAGAGAGGGAGAAAATGATGATTGATGGTAGAGGGCTATGGGTGATTAGCCTTTTCTCCTTGTTCTTTTCTCTGATACAAATTATATTAAACAATTTCACGAAACCATCGTTGAAGAATCAGTTTAGACGGTAATTGAAACTTTAGTTGCCAACAGCGAGATGTGGTGTAGTGTTTTTATTGTTGTCGTAATCGTACTGAACTGGAATAAGAGCAAATCGTGAACAAGAATAAGAAGATGAACTGGAGCCGGAAACAAAAGGAGAACAACAACCATTGGCGGAATATAAAGAGAGGACATTATTAATATATTTTTAGATTTTTATTTTGTTTTTTAAATTATGACATCATCATGATATCATTAATGTCACTTGTCACAATTCTATATTGCCACATGTCTTAAATTTAATTGCGTTACAAAAAAAAAAACCAATTTAGTTGATGGAAAAAAAAAAGTTCGGGTACCAATCTGAGAAAAAAAAACCTTATATACCAAATTGGGAGAAGTGTAGAAGTTGAGATACCTATTTTAAATTTTGCCCTTCTTTTTTTGTAAGCCGCTAAAAATTCATGGAATCAACTAAGGTGAATTGACAACTGTTGTTCTTATAGAAAGAAAACAGAAAAGTGGATTAAATGGGAGAGTTTCTTTGTTATCATACATAATTAGAGTAATTTAAGGAACCTCTAAAAACTGAAAAAGTAGGTTGAAAAACAAGTGAACCGCTTAAAAACACTTACTTACAACATTTATTTTATGTGGTAAATTATTAGTTTATTATTTACGGTGCAAAATTTTTTCATTCATTATTTGTGAATGAGTTAATATTAATATTGTTTAAATTCTCAAATTGCGCCAGTTAATTTCTGAAAATTATTAATTTTAATAGCTAATATCAAGACATTTGATAATTTCGTTGAATCCTATTGCTTTGTATTTATTTTTTAACTAAAAGTTAATTATTATTATTAGTTTCAACTGCACCAAAGAGTTTGTATCATGTACACGTGGTGCATTTTGGCGCCAGGGGAAATCATTATCTCGCCTGGTAATTAAAATTTTACATCTCCATTTTGAGATTTTAGTTAATGTCTCATAAGTTTTTATATTCTTTGTAAACTTGAAATTTAGATCTTATATTTTCATTTTTGAAAATTAAATCCTTCTACTTTTTAGATTTCAAAATTCAGGTCCTTGAGAAAAAGTATATGGACTAATACTAAATTTCGTGATTAGTATAGGGACTGATGTCAAAGTTTAACCATAAATAAAAAAACATAAAACCCCATCTTCCTCTTTCCTTATTCCTTGACCCTTACCCTCCCAAACATGGCGAAATTCATCGTTTCACCCAAATTGCTGAGACTGAAACCCAGGCTAACGCCAATAGTCTCGCTTCCTTCCTCTCATTTCCTTCACTACCACTTCCCAAAACCAACCTCGTCTTCTTCCACTGCTTCACTTCCTCAAACTCTCCCAACATCTTATTCTCTTCCTCCTAAACCTATTTCTCCACTTAACACTGCTGCAACTTTCAATAACGTTATACTCTACCCTCGCCATCTCTCCTGCTGTATGCCTGATAAACGCCTTAAAGTGGCCGTTCTGCTTAGCGGCGGTGTCGATAGCAGTGTCGCTCTTCGTCTCCTTCATGCCGCTGGTCACTCCTGCACTGCTTTCTACCTCAAAATTTGGTTCCAAGTAATCCCCTTTCACACTTTTCTTCATTTTTATGTTTAGGGTTTAGGACTGTTAGTGATCATAATTTGGACTGTTGATGGCTGATTTTGTTCTGCATTGAAAAAAACAAGTGTATAAACAAGCTGATAAATTTATTTATGTTTGTTTGTCAATATTGGGTCTAGGTAAAAAGTTGTCCTTTGGAACGGTACTTAATTGATTTTCTATAATCAAAATTACGATTGTTTTTAGAAAGAAAAAAAAAAAATTCTGTGAGCATTGTTATTAAAGGAGTATAAGGTTGTCGACTTCATATGTAACCATTAAAAGAAGGTTTAATAGAAAACTTAATCAGGACTTCCTAGTATATAGAGTCTACAACTTACTTTGTCATATGGGATGTGGCATTATGGAGGTAGCATGAGGATTGCCTTATGATTCAAATTTTGTTTTTGAAAGTTTGTTCTTACTGTTTGATTACATCAGATCGTTTTTTTAATTTGAGTGGTAACATGAGCTTATTTATTTGGATTATATGATGATCTTTAACTGATATAAGTAGTGGATACAATTTAATCAAAATAGTGGAAATATTGGTACACGATCTTTATGGAGTATGCATCTATACATACATATATGCAATTTCATCACATTGCTTGATTTGTTGAATTTCGGATAGAGATCATAGCATGATATTGTCAGTTGAAAAGAGTTACGTTTTAGTTTTTGGGAAAAAAGAAAGAAAGAAGATGTCCTTCATAATTGAACTGACCAGATATCGTTTAATAAAAGAATGAATCCTCACAGTTGACAGGAGTGTTGGTCTCTTGAATCATCAATCAACAAAAATAAGTAGAAGTTCAACAATGGCATGATAAAATTTCTGTAGCTTACTTTTGGACTTAACTTTAAAGCATGCTAAGTGTCAAGATATAGTAGTAGCTTGTTTTGGAAAATGCATTGGAAGCGTATGGATGCAAGTTGAGGTCCTTTTTGAAGTTTTTTTCTCTCCACTAGAAACTAAAAGACTCGACCTGATGCTTGGTTTTGTGTAGGAAGACTTTGAGAACTACTGGACAGAATGCCCCTGGGAAGAAGATTTGAAGTATGCAAGGGCTGTTTGTGATCAGGTTATTTTATTTTAAGAATAGTTCTTATCATTGTTCTTTTCTATTTTTGAAAAAATCTATCTTGGTTGAAGGTGGAACGGCTGAGTTGGATAAAATGTAACTATTCAAAAATCTTTGGACATGTAGATTTTCTTGTTGAGTTTTATTTAAATTCTAAATGATTTTGCAATTTTTTTTAGTATTATTCTCACCTCATTGTTCATATGTTAAATATCTTCCACTTTCATCTGCTTTACTGTCATTTAAATCTCTTGCATGACCGGTGCCTGTCTACGCTAATTTTGTGGAAAAGCTTTTTGCTAACATGGTATTGGAGCATGAATACTTAAACTGAATGTTAGTATCATGTTGGTTTTCAGGTTGATGTTCCTTTACAAGTTGTGCATTTGACTGATGAATATTGGAATAATGTGGTACGTATTTAACCTTTTGAGTTGGATTTTCAACTTGTCTTTACTAAAATATAATAAAATGGACTAGAAGTCAACTTATCAATAACACCCTAAATTTAAAATTTCAAAAATTTCAAAAGAAAAAAAAAACCCCAAGAAAAACCACTAAAATATCAGTACATATAAAAATATATTATCAAAATACAATATACTCATAAATTTATACTTAATTTAATAATTATTGATTGCCCCAATTTATCATAAAAATTACCTCTCTTTCAGGTTTCCTACATTATTGAGGAGTATCGATGTGGCCGTACTCCAAATCCAGATGTTCTTTGCAATACAAGAATAAAATTTGGTATGGACTCCATCTGAATTTTTGATTTATTAATGTAGAAGGTGTTTGGATGTGTTTTGTTCTCCTTTTTGGGTTCGGTAAATTGGTAGTAGTGACAGTTATATCTATGCTATGTTCATTTTGCATTTATGTTAATAGTGGCTTTCAGGTGCATTCATGGACGCTATCTACAATATGGATTATGACTATATTGCTTCTGGGCACTATGCCAATGTTGTTCACCCATCTGCTGATCAAAGCAATAAGGCTTCTATCTTAGAACTATCACAGGACATGGTACTTATGCAATTGTTCTTTTCAATTCTGATGGCTGTCTTGATAGTGGCTTGTTAGACTAATATAAACTGGATGCTCAACAAGTGGCTTGTATAAATGTTTCGTCTTTGCTTATTGGGGATGTATCTGGCAACCATATGTTAGATAATAAGGGATGTGCTTGAAGTTGAATTTGCTTTGATATAGAAAACCTGAGTTTGGTACCATGCTTAAACATTTTCTGGACAAATTACATTGTAAACGTGTTTTCTACCATTTCTTTTAATGTTCTATATCGTGCTTTGGATATAATCAGAACTTTGCACTTCCTAATGGAAACTATTAGTCAATTCTTCAAATTCATGATAGGAAAATATTTTACATTTTTAATTTTCATGTGAGAAGTGATTTACTGGAATATTAGTTCCTTTGGTACATATGAATCATATATATCTTGTTGTACCAGTAAAAGATGCAAAGCAAATTCATGTTTTTTTAATTACAACAATATAATATTCTGTTGATACAAGTTTGGTATAATGATTTGTTCCGTTACTACAAAAGGCTTTTTCTGAGATCTATAATGTTAACTTTGCAGGTCAAGGATCAAACATACTTCCTTTCGCATCTCTCACAGTTCCAGCTCAAACAACTTATTTTCCCACTTGGATGTCTCTCAAAGGTGAGTTGCACTAGATTGATCGCAATTTGGTCAACTGGGATGCTATTTTCACTTTCCCCTCTGTTTCTCACTTAAGGTGGCGCCTGCTGTGTTCTTGTTGTTTCCTTTTTGCTTCCTAACTTTCCTGGTCTTACTTATGCTTAAGCAAGTTCTTGTGTTGCATTTTAGTTCTGATTTTCTTCTGTATACGGCCATATTATCTACAGGATGAAGTTCGCCAATTAGCTGCTAAATTTGACTTGCCTAACAAAGGTAGGAAGGATTCACAAGGAATTTGCTTTCTTGGGAAGGTATATAATGTTAGCATCTGTTTCAAACCACATTTGCATGCATTTTAAAATCTTTCATTGAAATATATAATTGAAGTTATTTACACCCTTTTGATAATAATTTGGTACTTTGTAGGAAAGCTAACACATGTTTCCCCCTAAGTTCTGCTTAGAGGTGTTCATGGGTCAAGTCGGGCCAGGCCTATGCATGATATCAGTACCATACACAGTTGCCCAAACTTGGCCCAACTTGAAATATGGGCCTCAAACGTTGCCCCAGCCTGCCCATATTTGTAAATGGCTAACTCAAGCCTGTTTAGGCCCTTCCATATTATTATTATTTTTAAATATAATTATGTTATTTAATATTTAGTAATTATATATATTTACTACCCTTATATATTTCTTTCTTTTATAATTTTTTTAAACATAAACAACTTAAACATACTATTTAATATTTATGTTATAGTATATTTAATTTGATTTGATGTAAATTGCATGATATATAAAAGAAATATCAAAATGGGCCAGGCTGGGTTGGGCTTTGAATATTGAAGCTTGAGCTTGAGCTGTATTTTAAACGGGCCTACTGTTTTTTGTTTGACCCCATTTTTTCGGGCTTAATATTTTTGCCCAAATCCTCCCAAATTTCTGGCAGGTCTTCAGGCTTGGGCTGATAGTCCAGCCCTTCAACAGGTTCATGAAGAAGCAAATACTTTACATGAGATAATTGAGGAAAATTTAGAAAATATTCTAGTGGTCTTTTATGCACATAACTGGAATTGGCCAAACAGTTCTTAGTAATATATGAAATATTTTGCTGATTGGATATGGTGGTTTGTTATAGATAAGGTTCAGTGATTTTGTTGCAAGGCATATTGGGGAGATGGAAGGAATCATATTAGAAGCCGAGACAGGAGACTTCCTTGGGAAACATAGAGGGTTTTGGTTCTACACAATTGGTCAACGCCAAGGCCTACGTCTCCCTGGGGGACCTTGGTATGCTATATAACTATTGACCTTTCCTATCAGTAAGTCATTGTCATATTATCCTGGGTCATGAAAATTATTGTTTCAAATTTGTGGAAGAATAGCTTTAGCATCCCATGCTCAACAGTGCTTTCTCCTTTGTTATACTTTGGAGTTTCAAGGAAGGATTCTTTTAAATCAAGCTTGTATGATAATTTGTATATAACATTAATTGCAAACATCTTAAAGATGCATATGTTGATGGTTGGTTCAATTTGGTAGCATCAATACTCAATATATTCCTCTGCCGAATTGTTTGGGCATCCCAACACAAGTTGGCTGAAACAGAGACGCTTCTATTAAGTAAATATGCAACCTTAGCTTTATCAACTTGAGATCCCATCATATGATAAGATCATGAAACAGGGGCTAGGTCTGCTCGAATATGGATTTAAAGTAGGAAACTGAAAATAAGATGGTATTATGTAATGGGGCTCACCTGGAGCATAGGATTCTATAAAAACCTTCACTTATCACTGTATTCTTTGACTATTTGTTGATAGACATTGTTGTAATTTTCTTTCCAATATTTTTAAGATCTTAGGCACTTGAAAATTCCATTTCTTCCTACTTTTTGATCTTGTTTCCAACCGTATCTATTATGTTTCCCTCAGGTATGTTGTTCAGAAGGATGTAAAAAATAATGTTGTATTTGTGTCAAGAAATTATTTCTCGTTGGACAAAAGAAGGCGTGTGTTTCGTGTTGGCTCTTTGAAGTGGTTTAGTGGGTCACCTCCTAACCATATTGATCAGCTCCAATGCAAGGTGAAACAATCTTTTATTCATTGACAGTCTTGAAATAACATAATTGTGGAAATATTTTTACTGTTAGTATAATGGTTCAATTTTAGCTTAACTAGTCTGAACTCTTCAGGTCAGACATGGTCCTGGCTTTTATAACTGCAATTTTAAAATGGAGCATGGTGAAGATGGCAATGACGATATTGCGGTTGTCCAGTTATCTGAGGATGATCAAGGTCTTGCCGCTGGGCAGTTTGCAGCCTTCTATGAGGGACAAACCTGCATAGGTTCTGGTGTGATATTGGAGTCCTGGGATGATCGGGCATTTCCCGTTTGTGCAAAGGCTCTTGAGATTGCAAGAATGGAAGATAAATCAGAACTTGGGAAACCAGTTAAGATCATAACAAAACCAGGAACTCTTGCATAAATATCTGTTGTCAATGACTACACTGAACTCTCCCCAAGCTCGATTGGTTCCTGAATTTCTGTCTCAGATAAAAGGGAACATGCAACTGCAGAGCATCCAATGAGCATAGTTTTAGTTGATAATTTGGTTGCATCTACTTGAGGTTACATATGTGGCCTCCTAATGCTGGGAAAATTTAATGGACTCCGGAGGTGGGGGTTTATGTTTCGTCCATATTTTCTTCATGTAGAGCTCTTTTTATGGATTAGCTCCTTCAATTAAACTTATTTCACCCATATTGTTGTATATCACTGCTATTAAGTAATTTATGGAGCAAGTCTTGTTGCCATAATTTGGAAACGAAGTGTAGATAATGATGGGTTCAAATTTGAAAAAATAAAAATTTACTACCAAAAGAGGCGATTAACTTGTAAAAATGGTAAGGTAACAAAGCTCACAGCTTGAGTTTTTATTGGAGGCGGACAAGGAGGACAGGTCCTGTGGGCTTCTTTGGCATTAGTGACAGAGCAGTTCACAGGATTAATTGTGAGGCAATAAAGAAGGATTTCACTGGAAGCTGGGTCCTGTTGTTTGCGAATTTTATGAAACAAAGGCACAGAGGAGTAATGATGGAGCAGAAAGTCTGTTGGCAACCTAATTTCTAGATTAGGATACATTAATTTTGATTTGGTACTATTGTACACATGATACTTTGATTATGATTATGGTTTAAATATATATTTGAAAAAAATAAATACATCAAATTATTTTTATATTAGATAAATATAATTATTTTTGTATATAATAAAAATATAAAATAATGTTATATCAATAATTATGTTAATACTTTGTGAGAATTTTATGAAATCAAAATTATATATATAATTACACAAAAAATTCATAGTTTTGAGATTTAACCCTTCTTGTGTTTTTAATTTTATAAATTCAAGCTTTGTTTCAGTATTTTAAGAAAAAAATGTTAGGATGAAAAGGGAGAGGCAAGGACACATCCACTTTGAAGAGAGGAGAGGTGCTTCTTTTAGTCATTTCAAATCAAATGTGAGAAATGTGGCCAAAAAAAAAAATCAAATGTGAAAAATAATTTTCCAACTTCTTGGTTTGGATAATGAAATTGATGGGCCGCCTCTTTCACATTACTACAAACCACTACCTTGTCAACTCTATTATTAGTACTACTGTTATCATTATTATTTTCTCATTTATTGTTGGCTTTGTAATACTCTGAAAATTGTTACGGTAAGAAAGTGAGATATTATCTTTGATACAGTAAAATAAAGAAATAAAGTGATAAAAAGGGAAAATTTGAGTTGCGTCAACAAAATTTGGTTAGGAAGCATATTGTGATGTATTAATTCAAGAAATGACTAAATTGTAAAAGTGAGAAAAGTTTTGTGGTCTAAAAGTAAATACTCAAAATTTGAGGGGTTAAAGTATAAATAGGAAAAGTTGAAGGACCAACAGTTAAATATTTATGGGTGAAAGGATCTAGAAACTAAGAAAAATGGATGAATTAGGACCAAATTGAATAAGTGGAAAAAGTATGAGGGGTTAAATGTAATTTTATTAAAATGAATGATGATTCAATGGAGGAATTTTGAAAGATCATGAGGGCCAAAATGGTCATCTAGCAAGAAAGATATTTTGAAGAGTAATGATGATGTTAGTGATATTTTATATTAATTAATTAAATATTAATTTATTAATATTTTGATTTGACATTTAATTATATTTTCTTATTATTTTACTTAGTATATAAAGAAAGAAAGATGAAGAGAATTCTTCATCTTTCCATGTTTTCAACGTGAGAAGAAGAAGAAATAAATAAAATTTTCTTTTCTTTATAATTTGATCCTTTCACCGAAAATCCACCATTTTTACTTAGAAATTTAAAGAATTTTCATAGCCACCAAAAGAGAAAAAATAATAAGGAGACTATGGGGAACTAGAATATCAAGTTAGATTTAAGAAAATAGAAGTTGGAGGAGAGAGAGAGTCAAGTTAAAGTTTGGTTTCAAGTGGTAGGAGAAGAGAAAAACAAGAGATTTTGATAGAAAAGAGGTAAGTACCCATGAACTTCCTTGTTATTTAAGGATTAAAATGTGATCTTTGTAAACTAAGTGGTAATTAAGTAAATAAAAATAAACATAGTGTGAAATAATTTACTATGTGAAGTAGGAAATTATAATAAAAGTATAATAGTTGGGTTATGTGTTAGTGAAAAATATACAAAGTATTAGATAAGTGAAATCATGGGGAAATGTGAAATTTTATGGAAATAAGGACTAAATTGAAAGACTTGAGAAATACATGTGGTAGAAATAATACAAGTGAAATATATAGAAATTTGACGTGAAAAATAAGATTGGAATTAATTATATGAATTAAGTGAGTTGTGAAAGAAAAATTGTTTAATAATGAATAAAGACTTTTAAAAAAAAGTTACTAAATTGGAAAGTTATAAAAAGTTTACAAGGAAATATTGATAATAAAGAATATAATGGAAAATAAAAGAATATGTGAATTTTGTAATCCAAACTACAATTATTTCCTAAGTTGTGGAAATTAAGGATTAAATCATAAATTTGGAAAAATTTATATTAGAAGTAGAAAAGTAAAGTGTATAACACTTAAAATGTGAAAAATTGATGTTGTAGTAAATTTTGGAATATTAATAAGTATTGAATTAAATTATATGTGATATTAAAAGTAAAATATATTGCTACACGAAATATTGTGCTAATGACTAAATTACAAAATATATAAAAGTGATATGTGAAATACATGATAAGGATTATTAGTGAATTATGGATGAATATTGAATTTAGAAATATATTACATGTATTAAAGATAGTGAAGATATAAGTATATGGATTATTGTTACAAGGATTAAATTGTAAAGTATGTAAAAGCATTATGCAAAAGTGTAAAAGTGATATGTGTGCATGATATAATTTGCCCAAGTAGATGAGACTAGAACTATTAGGATATTAGTGGCATGCCATTAAGGGACCTTAGCGTGCTCTCCGATTATTAGCACATTAGTGCTCTCTGTTCAATAGTGCATAATAATGCACCTCTGTATCAGTTCTGTATATCATAAGTGTTCTGTTTAGTTTACTGGACCTCTGCTAAAAAGGTAAACAATTTTCGTTACAAGGTAAAGGTTTATCTCCGATTAATGTTCGAAATATTGAATCAGTAAAGTGAAGATGTAAGTAAATTGAATGTATTTGAGAAAGTATAAGAAAGACAATGACTAGTAAGTTAAATATGTAAAAATAAAATAAAATTGTGAAAGAATAGTGAGGGAATTATGAAAATTTACACTAAATGATGAAATATGATACATGTATTAAAAGAATAGTAAGTTTTATAGATTGATTTGAGGATTTAAGGACTAAATTGTGAAATAAGTAAAAAGGCTACAAATGAATATGATAATAAGTAATTGAGATGTAATATGATAAATAAACAAAGAAATGAGATATTGGAAATTAAGAAATTTAATAGAATTTAAGTATCATGGGTACTTACTAAGTCTTCACCGACTTAACGCGTTTATTTTCAACGCGTGGGTAAAGTGATTTTAAAGAGTCGTAGTTGAGGTAGTGGACATCCATCTCATCACATCTCCAAGTGCCAAGAGAGTATATTTAATAATTTGGAATAGAATGGCATGTACTTAGGAAAATCAAGTGTGTTCCAAGTAGTAGGGACTAAAATGTAAGTTATTAAAACTTTACTTATTTTAGGGTCTAAAGAAGAACTTGGTGATATTTGCATTGAATTATAAAAATCTTGCATACATGCATAATTAATTGAATATATGTTAAATAAGGTTGATTTGGGATTATTTTGAATTGATTTTAAACTTTGAAATGGCTTGAAATTAGTGCAGGGGGTTTTTAGCAAATTTTCCAAGTGTTTTGTCCAAAAACTTACCCGTATTGATACCTAAGGGTAAAGAATTGATACCTAGAGCTTGGTTTTGAAAGATTCCAAAACATAATGCACTTTTGGTATTGATTTTTAGATTGGTATCGATAATGAAGGAAAAGTATCGATACTTTGCCCTTGTTTTGTGCAAAAATTAAATTTTTAAACATTTCCAGGCATAGTATAAAATCTGGTAATGTCCCTGAACATTGAGAATGATAATATTGAATTAATTTAGTGAAAACTTTTATTTCTAATGTTCAAATTTATTAGTGTTTAGCCAAAATCATTTTGGCACCAAATGTAATATTCCTATATCAGGTTCATTGGGTCGAACCAAGTATAGGGGTGTTACAGGCTTGGTACCTTAAGGTTTATTGCTTGCATGGCTTTTAGGTTGTTAGGTATGAAAAACCAAATACTTTATTTTTTTCCTAACATTTATTTAATGAAAAACTAAATTTTTTAAATTATTTTAAATTAGTCCCTAATTGATTCTGAACTATTTTTAGGGCCTTGAAGGCTCGATTTTAGGCCCAAATGCATATGTTTGCTAGGTTTGTAATGAGTTTTAGGTTATTATTAAATGATATTATTGATCTGTTTTGAAGTTAATTGTTCTGATTTGGATGGTAATGCTCTGTAACCCTAATCCAACAGTGAAGATGGGTTAGGGGTGTTACAGCTTGGTTTTAGGCACTTGGAAGATCAGAATATGTCTTTTGTGATGAAGCTTAGGTTCAATGTTGTATCCAACTCAAATGCTTTATAGGTTTCGGTTCTCAAGTTGAAGTATAAAGTCCCTAATGGATTACCTGAGTCCTTAACTCATGGGTGATGCTCTTTTCTTTGGAGAAACCTTTAGTCTTGCCACTTTTCAGAGTGAATCTTCTATGGTCTGTCTATGATGGTAAATTGATCAATTGTTGGCGTGATCCTTGGATTCCGAATTATGGTCCTTTGGTAAATCATATCCCCTCCCATTCGAATATGGAGAAGGAAAACTTGCTTAGTGAAATGGTTACGGAGGATTGTTCTTGGAATCTTGATTTTTTTCGTTTATGGGTGGTGGAGGATGTGGTTAGGCACATTATGGGTATTCCTCTACCTCAGCTAGAAGTCAGACCATATAGGATCATTTGGGTCGGGTCCTCAAACGAATCGTTTTAAATCAATATCGCATATTGGAAAATTCGGGAAAGGTCATGGAATCCTAATAATGGCATTTGACACTTCCCTTGCAAGTTTCAATGCCCTCAGAGGGTTAGATATTTTATTTGGCTTATTCTCAAACAACGTCTTCTTACTAATTCGGAGAGTACAAAAATGGGGATTGGGCTAGATAGTTATTGTTGTCTCTGTGGTAATGAATATGAATATATCTACACGTGATTCGCGATTGTCCTGCAGCGAATGATACATGGACACAGATTGTACCAGCAGTCAAACTTAATTCTTTCTTCTCAGGTAATTTGCATGAGTGTATTACTAATAATCTTCAGAATAATCTTAATTTGCAACTGGATGGGGTAGATTGGTATTGTTTCTTTGGAATGGTAGCTTGGCGTATTTGGAAGAACCGAAACTTATTTTTTTCCAAGGAATTACATGGAATATTGAAGATTCGATTAAAGTTTCTTACAGTTAGGCTAAACTGTAACTGCTCGTTTTCAGTGAAATCAGAATAGTGGTTTCGAGACCACAAATCTGAATTAGAAAAAATTTATTATTATTATTATATGGTCTACAGTATGATAGAAATACCGTATAAAAATTTCGTTAAGAAATTTTACTGTTTATATACCTAATTTGATGAAAAGGACTAAATTGCATTAAGTGCAAAGATTGAGTTCTAATAGCTAAAAGTATTAAATAGTTATATAATTTTAAATTGAAGGTCCTTATATAGTAATTAACCCATTAAAATGCTTAGTGGATAAGTATGAATAGTCATCATTGGAAATTGAATGAAATATTAAGGGTAATTTTGGAAATTAGTGATTAAAGTGATATTAAATAAAATAAAATAAACTATTATCATCATCTTCCATAAAAAAAAGAAAAAAAAAAGAAACCTAGCCATGGAAGCTTGAAATATTAGCAAGCTTATTTTTCTCAATTAGGTATGAATCTTTGTCCCATTTTTTATGATTTCTATGTTTCTGAGGTCGTAGTAGCTTAATCTAGCTAGCTCGGGGATTAATTTGCAAAACCGTTAAAGTATTAGGGTTTTTCCATGGATGAGTATGCTTGAATTTTGAAATTTTATGATAGAAAATGAAAAGTTGTTGTTAGATAAACAACTTTTGTAAAGAGAATTTTGATGAAATTATCAATTAGGAATTAAATTGAAAAGATGATAAATTTATGGTAAAATTGTGAAATTGTGAATTATGTGGGCTGCTATTAATATGTATAAAATTAACTAGGCTTGAGTAAGGATTAAATTGCATGAATTTCATTTTCCGAGCCTAGGGACTAAATTGCAATGAATTAAAAGTATAGGGGCAAAATAGTAATTTTGCAAAAATGTGTGTTGGACTAAATTGAATATGAATATATGTATTTGGTTGGATATGCATATATGTCTTTGGTTATCTAGGTAAATTTGGATATTTGGTTGACATGTTTTTAAGTTGTCAATTGAAGTGCCTAAGGGCATAGTGGTTGTATGTTGTGATAATACATGTTTAAGACTTGATTTTAGCTTGATTTGAATGCCTTGTTCTGGCTTGTTGATGTGCAAAAATGTTGAGTTAGGTTGATGTCAAATTGGGTGAGAAACGTGGCTTAGAAAATGGCCTATTTTTGTCCACACGGGCAGAGACACGGGCGTGTGTCTTAGCCGTGTGTGACACACGGCCATGTGACACGGCCGTGTGTCCCCTGTATCTTTTAATTTGCGCAAGTCAGTATGCTCACACGGCCTAGCACACGGGCGTGTGGCTTGGCCGTGTGACCCAAGTTAGTATACTCACACGGGCACGGGCACGGGCACGGGCTGGTACACGGCCGTGTGTCCCTAATTCGAATGTCCACACGGTCTAAGACACGGGTGTGTCTCTTGGCCGTGTGTCCCCTGCAGGTTTGAAAAATTTTAATATTTTTCGAAAAATTCTTTGAGCATCCGATCTAGTCCCGAGTTATTTCTAATGCGTAGTTTGGGCCCCAAGGACTCGTATAAGGGACAATATGTATGATTTTGATTGGTTATTGATATGAACACTATATGATATGAAATGTTTACATTTTCTGTCTATTTGATTTGTAAACTCCGGTAATGTTCCGTAACTCTATTCTGGCGACGAATTCGGGTTAGGGGGGTTACATAAACAATATACCTCTTCACTTAAGGTAAATGTTTCCAACTGGCAAGTTCTAATACCAGTTCTACCTATGTTCGAGAATTTGATTCAATTAAACTCTGATGGGGGCAGTAAAAGAGGATTCCGATTTAGCTACGATTGGAGGAATTCTTCGTGACAGATACAGTAGATGGATTCTTGGGTTTAACCGGTTTGCGGGCATTTGTTCAATTTTAAATGCTGATTGTGGGGAATTTTGGAAGGCTTGATGATTGCTATTGATAGGGGCTTTGACAAATTGTTTATCTTATCAGACAATCAAAAGGTGGTACAAGCTGTTCAGATGAGTGCTACAAAGGTGTCAAATTCTACTTTGGTTAGAAGAATCAACTTACTATTAGCTAAATTGGAGTACTGGTTGATTCAACATGTCTCCAGAGACCATAACAAAGAGGCTGATAGTCTAGTTAAAATTTTTGTTGATAATAACAATGGTACTCAGTTTTTTAAAACGCCTCCAAAAGAGCTTGGATGTTTTTCTAAGTAGTTTTCTTATATTGATTTCATTAAAAAAAAAAAAGCTCACAAACTTTATTTAAGTCCAAAAATAATTCCAGCTTGTATTATGCTACATTTAAGGTTGAAACTTGTGAGTTTGTTAATTCTATTTGTAAAATTTTTAAATTTTATTATCTGTCTACAAAATAATCCTATATTTTTTTGTGGGTTCGATTATGAATTTTACATTTACATTATTGTAAAATTATTATATTGTAAATCCATAAAAACCTAAAAAGAAGAAGAAGAAAACAGTGACATAAATGGGCAGGAACTAGTGACATGATAATGATTTGTTTAAGTAGTTTGAGGGTTTCTTTAATATATTAAACTTTTGTGTTTTTTTTTTTTTGCTAATATCTCAATTTATCTTATATTTACCAAAATAATTTGCTTTCAACTCTAACTTTATTTTCTTAAGATATAAAAAGTTATTTAAATATTTCAAAACCATTTACTTAAATCTTTTTAACTAAAGTATAACTGACTAACAATTTCTGGCAAGTTAATTTGGAGTCCATATCTGCCCAGCTAGGAGAAAAGTTAAAAAATAATATTTATATTAATTGTAAGTGATGTAACTATATAGGTTGAATCACACTTCACATGGGTTGATTTAAGATGTGTGCTTGTTTTTCTTTTAAAATTATTAAATATTTTTAAATAAGTTGGTCAATGAATTCGATTTAAAGTTTGCATCTAACTAGCTCGAAACAAAAATAAGTTTTGTATTTTTATTTTTAACGCTTCGTCTTAAATAAATGTTATAAATTTTATTTAAAAAAATAAACAATAATAATTATTTTTCGAGACAATGTCCACAATTAGGTATAATTCTTCACCAATTCTTAAATAAAAAGATAAACCCGATTCAGTATATTCAAACTCATGTCCTATTATACCGGTAACAATATTAATACTAATTGAGCTAAAACTCAGTCAACAATTTATACTATTACTTTTGTTACTAGAGCTTTTTTTTTTAATAAACAAAGTTCTATAAATATTGAATTACACTTTATATTCATCTTTTATACTCGCATTAAATTACACTATCAGTATCATTTAATTGTTAAAATTTATAGATAAGAAAATAAAAAATAGTTAATTTTGCATCTTTAATTAATTAGGTAATTAAATGTGCGTAAGAAACTAGTTAAAATATAAAATTATCAAATAATTCTAATTTTATAACATGAATAAAACAAAATTATTGAATGTATTATATTATGAATAACAATGTTCCTTTCTCGAAATAAAAAAAATTTAGTTATCATGACTTGTATTTGAATTTTGTGGGAATGACAACGCAGTAAACGTTACGTTAGGCGTTAGCCAAAAACAGGCACTTGAATTTGGATTTGGATTTGGATTTGGGTTTCGGTTGTGTTTGTCGGAAGGAAGGAAAGAAAGAACAGTGAGTGGCTATAAAATGTGGGCAATTAATCTACCCAACCATATCTCTAATGTCTAAAACTGTCTGATGCTTACAGCTTATTGTCACGCTATCTCAAACCGGATAAGGTCACATCAACGCTAACTTATGAATTTGGAATTCCAAAATATGTCTGACTTTTAAAATTATTGTACAATCTGTATTTCTAGGCAAAACAATGTTATTTTTATAAACCAAAGTAGTTCTTCTTTTCTTTTTCTTTTTTTCTTTTCCATTTTATCTTCTAGTTTGGTATTTAAAATTGTGCTTAATTAAACACGTTGACCTTTTTGGTTAATTGCTTTACTCAATGTTGGGTGGCAAAATAGTGTCTAATAAAAATACAAAAATACCACTTTAACACTATGCCATCATTATTAAATGAAATGATTTTTAAAAAATAAAAACCAAATTAAAATTTCAAAATATAAAATAATTCAAAAATAGTTTTTTAGGAAAATTAAAATAAATGAAAAATATAAAACCTTTTAGAAAGGTCAAAATAATACTTATAATTTGTTTTTGGGATTTATATAATTTTTATATATTATAAATATTTTTCAAATTTTAATTCTATATACTTTTGTTTTATTTTATTTTATTAGAATTGTAGTATTATGATATTTATTTTTAGTTTTATGTAATTTTAATAAATTTTAAATTATAAAAGTAATATATAAAACTATAAAAATTTTAGAAAGTTCAAAAAATGATTGTTTTTAGAAAAAAAAATATAAATGGTAAAGAATGCAGATCATTTTTTGAATTTTATACATTTTTTATATTTTAAATATAATATGAAAATTTATAAAATTTTCCAAAAAAATAAAATTAACGTTTATATTATATTATATATATTTCAATTTTACATATTTTAGAAATTATAAAAAAAATTTAGAAATTCAAAAATAATATCCTATCTTTTTGGAATTAAAAAAAAACAGCTTTTATATAGCTTTTACAATTTTTATTTTTATTTTATGATTTTTTGAAAATTTCAAGTATCCTACTTAATATTTACGTAATATTATTGAGGTGACTTATTTGTCACACGGTGTATTATTATTGGACCGTACAGCGTAGTCCAATGAACCGATATGTTTAAAGAAGAAAAAGACTTTACCCAACTCGTTTCGATTGAGGACCCACCCTAACTTTTATGTTAAAGACAATAAAAAATAAAAAATTCAGCATTTACTCCTACAGTTGGAACATTGGATCATCAGATGAGGACACCAAAGGCTCAACGTCCTCTAATCATCTGCTGATTCTTGCTCTGCTTCAATACATTGTAACTGTACTTTTTAATATATATTTACTGACATTTGAGTGGTTGTCATGCATGTTGTAAATAAAAATTAAAATATTTTATTTTGTATAAGCATGGTATGGTGATCGGTGAATCCAATAATGAGGGTCTTTTTTAATATATATTTTATTCTCCTGTCAGAATAGTCCTTCCATAACTTTTATAGCTCCCTCCACTGTTATGATTTTATTTATTTAGCGTTGCTTCTATTTTTAATGTTAATTCAATATTTCATTTATAACAACCTAATTGCAGTTTGCTCCCCAGTTCTTCAAACATGATTCCAGATCTCCAATAACTTAGGGTGGGTTTGGATGGGCGATTGAGTGCGGTGCGGTGCGGTACGTTTAGCTTACTTTTTGTCTCACGCTACAGTGTCGTTACAGTATCTAATCTCACCGCTACCACTGTTTTTACACTAATCACAGGTAAACGCACTGCCCATCTAAACCCACCCTTAATCTATCTTAATGATCTTCACAATAACGTTCTAAAATTATAGAAATACATATTTTCTTAATGTAGCATAAGTTTCTGTGCTCTTCAAGAATTTAGAATGTTGAGCAGAGGTGATGGCGGTGGTGCTCGAGTGGTGAGGTGATGGAGGGTGTTACTATGGTGATGCCGAGATGGTTGGTTATTGGAGGCTTAGTTTCGGTTGAGGGAGGGAGAAAATGATGATTGATGATGGAGGGCCACCGGTGATCAACCTTCTTTCTTTGTTCTTTTCTTTGTTTTTTAAATTATGACATCATCGTGATGTCATTAATGTCATGTGTCACAATCCTATCCTGTCACATGTCTTAAACTTAACGGTGTTATGAAAAAATATCAATTTAGTTAAAAAAATCAAATATCAATTTAAGAAAAGTGGACAAGTTAAAGTATCTATTTTATATTTTACCCTTCTCTTTTTTGTAAGCCGATAAAAATTCATAGAAGCAACCAGAGTGATTTGACAACTGTCCTTCCCAAAGAAAGAAAACACAATAGTGGATTAAATTGGAGAATTTCTTTGTTATCATACATAATTAGACTAATTTAACGAACCTCTAAAAGCTAAAAAAATAGACTAGGTTTTGTTTTATATATAATTCTCAAGTGCATTATTATTGTTAAAAAAAAAAAGGTAATAAATTTATACAAGTTCATTGTAGGACTAAAGGTCACATTTTTGTCTTTCTTTCTTTCTTTTTTGGTAAGTTGAAAGAAAATAAAAATAAAAAAAATTAAATTTTAAATATACAAAGAGTATAATAATTTAACTTTTAAAATTTTATATTATAATTTAATTAAGAAATAAATAATTTATCCAACCCATACCAGCAGCATTTAAAAGGATGACACCTCTTTTAAAGGAGAGGAAAATAGAAAGTGAACAGCATTAACTCCTAAGTCTTCCCTCTTAAAAAACCTACAAATTGAAAAAGAAAATATTTTGATCAAAATATATTAATAATGTAGCTTGGGATTTTTATGGTTAGAGTTTCAACCAAACTGTATTTGAACTGAAGTTCAATCCAATCAGTGATTTAAAAATTATATTCTCGAAATATTTTAATAATCTGTATTTTAAAAAAAAGAAGAATAAATTAAAATTTAAACTGAAATGGTTGAAGTAGGGTTGGGAAGTAATGTATACCGAATGCAAGCCCACATCATAATTGTGAGTGGGTGAGAAAAATGACCGAGAGACGCTAGCTGGCTTTTTAAGAAAGTCCCCACTCAAATGGGCAAGGCCACAACGCCCAGAGCTGCATACAAACACATGTATATATAGTTATAGGTTGTTGGTAGAAATGAAGTATGCAGGCAGCGTAAGATAAGAAAGCATGGAGAAAGATTTGGGGAAGGAGATTATGGAGATGAGGGAGTGTTATAGGAAGGGAAACACCAAACATGTAACATGGAGGAGGGCTCAGCTCAAAGGCTTGCTATCTTTTCTTGCGGAAAAAGAGGTGGAAATTTTCAGGGCTTTAAACCTGGATTTAGGGAAGAATTATGTTGAAGCATTTCGTGATGAGGTATGGAGAATTTCTTTTTACTTCTTAGATGTAGGGTAGGTAGAATGTTGAAGTATTATTTTTGTCTCCTTTTACTTGTTGAAAATTTCAGTGTTTTGCAGGTAGGACTTTTAAAGAAATCACTGAATCTTGCATTGAAGGATTTGAAAACATGGATGGCAAGCAAAGAGGTAATCATCATCCTTAATTATATTATCACTCAGTAACTTTACCCATGATTTCATTATTTCTTGCATTAAGTATGGACTAAACAAAAACTGTATTCTTTTCCCAAGTAATTAATTTAGGGAAAGGATTGTATGAAACAGTGACGCCATGTCATCTGTATCCCTTTCTAATAGTTTTATGCCACATCAATATTTTTATCCTGAATTTCAAGTTTTTCATCATGAAAAAAATCAAATCCAAATTAAAATCCTGATTTTCATCCTGAAAAAAATTAAATCCAAATTGAAATCCTGAAATTCAGGATGAAAATACTGATGTGGCATAAAACTATTAAAAAGGGATACAGATGACATGGCGTCACTGTTTCATACAATCCTTTCTCATTAATTTGACACATTAATTCTTACATGAGTACCAAAATAGTTTTTTTGATTTAATACGTAAATAAATTTTGAGTAAACTATCAAAATAATCACTTTTGTTTACCTCATATTATATTTTAGTCATTTATGTTTGAAATGTTACGTTTTAGTCACTTACGTTAAAGTGTTGTAACATTTTAGTCCCTGAGCCATTAATGGTGTAACTGTAAGCTGATGAGGCACGTTAAAATCATCATTTCAAACAAAATTTTTAGGTTAAGTTATACAATTAGTCTCAATATTTTTTCGTTTTGAGCAGTTTAATTTTTTTCTTTATTTTTCATTCTCTTCTGCTTCTCCCTTTGTTTTCCTCCCTTCTCCATCTCTTTTAACTTAATTTTTCTATGTTTTCCATTTGTTAAAACTAGTCCCTATACTTTTATTTTTTTGAACAATTTAATTTTTTTATTTCTTTATTTTCCTTTTCTTCTTCTCCTTTAGTTTTAACAAATGAAAAACATAGAAAAACTACATTAAAATAGATGGAGAAGAGAGGAAAACAGAGGAAGAAGCAGAAGAGAAAGAAAAATAAAGAAAAAATTTAAATTGCTCAAAACGATAAAATATGAGGGACCAATTGTATAATTTAACCTAATTTTTTTTAAATGATAATTTAACGTGTCACGTCAACTTACCATTACACCGTTAACGACAATTAACGACTCAGTGATTAAAATATTACAACACATTAACGTAAGTGACTAAAGCATAACATTTCAAACATAAGTGACTAAAATATAATCTGAGTTAAACAAAAGTGACTATTTTGATTGTTTACCCATAAATTTTTGTAGATTTTATAAAAGTCAAAATGATTGATTTATTTACACATAAATGAATTTTTGTTATATATTTAGTTTTAAGATTACATTTTTTTGTACATATTGAATTTTAAAATTATTAAAAGAATTAAACTTAATTTCTTTTTATCATAATTCAATTTGCAGATGACACAAATTTTTAGAGAATTTCATAATAACTAGAATTTGGTACACTCTCTCCATGACTATTATTATTATTATTATTAATTATATTATGCTGTAGTTCTTTTAAGAGCAACAAGTGTTACCAGTTTTTTCCCTTTTTCTAAGTATAATTGGCAATTTTTTTGAGAAAAAAAATTATTTTACTAGAACTTATACAAGATAAAAATTTTCTTGTTAATTTTAAAATATATATATTTAAAGAAGTAAATGCAAAAAAAAAAAAAAAAAAAAAAGCAAATGAAAATTATATATTTTCACTGCTTCACTTATGGAATTAAAACCCATGGGAATGATTATTTTTGTTCTAATGAAAAGCCAACTCTTAGAGAAGTTATTATGGCTTTAAATATTTTGAAGTTAATTGCCACATTTAAAATTAACGTTATCAAAACATTTTACTTAATTATTAAAAAAAAACATGCGGAATTAGTCAAATTGTGTCAGTGTTTGATAGTTGCATGTTGTGTAAGCTGTCTTGAGCAGTGCCAACACACTGAACTTAGGCGTATGTCGACTGTAAATGAACAATAAAATAGAACCTATTACAGCAACAACTGCAAGTCTGCAAGAATGCAATTGTTGTTGTTTTTATTTAGAAAGTAGTAGTAATTAGCAATTTCAAATTGGATTCTGAAACATTATTTAAATGCTGATTCCATGACTAAACAAGTTACAAGTAGATTTTTTTAACTTTGAATTTATACTGTTGTGGCAATCACAGGCTAAACTTCCTTCAATTGCACTGCTTTCATATGCTGAATTGGTTCCTGAGCCTCTTGGCCTTATCCTCGTTATCTCTTCTTGGAACTTTCCCATGGGTTAGTATATCTTTTCATCATTTCCTTTTTCACATGAATATTGAAAAGCTCAAACCCAAATGAGATTTCTGTGTTTTTATATTATATATTCGTTAAGGGGCTCTGGAAGAGCCTAACAATCTCCAAATTGTAATGTAAAATAGGATTGTCCTTGGAGCCTTTGATAGGAGCCATAGCTGCAGGAAATGCTGTGGTTATAAAACCATCAGAGTTGGCCCCTGCAAGTTCTTCTCTTCTTGCTAATGCCCTCCCCAATTACCTTGATACTCAAGCTATCAAGGTCATTGAGGGTGGCCCTGCTGTTGGTCAACAACTGCTTCACCACAAATGGGACAAGATTTTCTTCACAGGTATATATCAATGTATATCAGTCGCTTCACTTAGATAATTATTTGTTAAGGATCCATTTCAATTTTCGTTAGCAATATTAATGGTAGCAAAGGAAAAGGGGCACTACACTGCAGGTACAATAGGAACGAGTTTGATAACAAAATGTTAATAGAAAATGTAATTTAAAACTGGGAATCTTGTTTATGAACTTCCATTAAAAAATGTTATTCTTCTACCTTAGTTTAGCTTATTATTTTGTTTTCGAATATTAAAAGTGTAAAATTAATGGTAGGAAGTAAAAAAGTGGGACGGATAATAATGTCAGAAGCAGCAAAGAATCTAACGCCAGTTACTCTAGAGCTGGGTGGGAAATGCCCTGCTATTCTTGATTCCCTTTCCTGGTCTTGGGACAAGGAGGTTGTATTTCTTTTACTAAAATTACTTCGGACTTTTAATTGCTTGATAGTTACAACTTTTGACAATATATATATATATATCTCCAAGGTTGCTCATTTAAGATGTGTATTGTTCCATCAAGGCGGCTATAAATCGAATCATTGGGGCAAAATATGGATCTTGTGCGGGTCAAGCATGTATATCAATTGATTATCTATTAGTGGAAAAGCCATTTTCATCTACCGTGGTATGTCCAACTTGAATCTCTCTTTTTCATCATGTGTACTATGCTTTTTACCTCTTATATGGTAAATAGTAATAACATACAGATTAACCGTCTTTGCAGGTGGAACTGATGAAGGCCCTGATCAAGAAAATGTATGGAGATAACCCTAGAGAATCACACAGTATTTCGAGGATAATTAACAAACATCATTTCTTGAGACTGAAAGACCTTTTAACTGATCAAAAGGTTAAAGATTGTATTGTCTATGGCGGTTCAATGGATGAAGACAGCTTGTAACTCACTCGCTCACTCTCTTTTCTAAAGCTTGAATTATTGATATATCTGGTTTCAGATACAAGTTCATGGTTCTTTCACTAGGGGCATGAGCATGAATGATGGATAATCCCATGTTTCTTTCGCTTCTGACCGTGTTAATATGAAATCCATGCAGGTTCATTGAGCCAACAATATTAGTGGATCCCCCACTAGAATCAGCAATGATGACAGAAGAGATCTTTGGTCCATTGCTTCCAATAATCACGGTTAGAAACTTTGATGTACTCTTAAAACACGTTTGCAGGGAGCGATCCCTTTTTCTTGTCTTGAAAAATCAGGGCTTTTTTCTGGGTAGTTGGATAAGATTGAAGACAGTATTGATTTTATCAATTCAAGGCCTAAACCATTAGCACTATATGCTTTCACCAAAAATGAGGTGTTGAAGGAGAGATTGGTATCTGAAACATCATCTGGAAGTGTGGTTTTTAATGATGCAGTCATTCAGGTATTTAGTAGCCATTTACAGTAAGTTTCAAGTTATCAAACCAAGCATTGAATAATAACAATGGTGATTTGAATGAAATGTAGTTCGCAGCTGACACCCTTCCATTTGGGGGCATTGGTGAAAGTGGGATAGGAAAATACCATGGGAAATTCTCCTTCGACACATTTACACACTACAAGGCAGTGGTCAGAAGAAGCTTACTCACTGATTTTTGGTATAGGTTCCCTCCATGGAACAATTACAAACTGGAACTCCTTGAGAATACTTACAATTACGATTATTTTGGATTGCTGCTTGTCATTTTGGGGTTGAAGAGGTCTAGAAAGACTTTTCACGTCAACTAGTACTTCAGACATATACATATACCTCTTTATCCATGCATGGCTATATTATAAGCAACCTTAAAATGTTGGTAACGATTTGTAGCCATCCATCAATCCCCAGCATTTCTCTTCCATTCTCGTTGTGTAATGTGAAATGTAGTTATTTCAGCATAAAATGTGTATATAGTGGAGTGTCAGATGATCAAGATATTGTTAATGCCTGCTCCATAATTTACCAGGATTTGGAAAATAGTGAATAAAATTCCTCTGCTATGGCCCTTTATGTGAGTGAATTAATAAATTATTGGCATATTAAGGGGAGTTTGCCGTTTAACTTTTATGTCATTTGTATTCCCAATTTACTGTTTCTCTCCCCCCAGAAAAAAAAAAACCATAAAGATAAATCTATGTATATAGTTGGGGGGCAAGGAAGATGAATATGACAATCCTCATCTAAGTTTGAGTCATGCTTTAAGGCCACGAAGTAGATCATAAAGATGATTAAATGGGAGAAACATAACCAAAAAAAAAAAAAAATTACTGCTTTTGAGTGTTTGTTATTAGAATACTTTTTGTTAAAAATATAAATTAAAATTTTATACGTTTGAAAAAAAAGAAGCACTGAAACTACAGAAAACACAATGACCAGAATGAAATAAAAAATTGCCTTGGTGAAACTGTAGAAGAATTTGCAAAATTTTGATTTTTTTTATTAAAAAAATACAGAAGTAATTCATTCTTTGCTAGCCCAGGTGTATTAATTTAGTAGTGCTAGCTTGTCACCAATAATCATTACAAGAACAGATGTTATCTTTAAAATGGTGGAAACGATTTGAATCCCTAACAATGATCTCTTTTTGAAGGAAACCTGATGCCAACTTCATGAAGTTATGGCAGTCAACACAAATTCGGATGTTCTTCATTATTCTTATCACACTCCCACCACCATGCAACTTCCCTTCGTTCATTACTGCAAAAACCAAAGCCATCTTCTCACTATGGTGGAACAATTGCTCTTGTTTGTGCTCCTCCTCTATATCATGCAAGGCCAAGCTTATTTCCGGTACATATCCAATCTCCTTTAACTGTCCAATCAGTCCTTGGAGCTTGGTGCATATGGCCTCTCTTTGAGGATGATGTCTGCCTCCCGAGGCAAACTCGTGCACCTGATTTCCAACCTCGATCCAACTTAGTCCGGGCTCTTTTCTAACTCCTGATCCATCCATTTCTTTTCTAATTGTTCCTGCTTCGTTGAATCTGCCACCTGATGAGTATATATTTGACATTTGTACATATCCTAATGAATTTTCAGGCTCCATCTGTTTCAGTTTGGATACAACAGTTTTAGCCAACTGGGTTTCACCATGCTTCCTACATGACCCAAGTAGTGCACTCCAAACTACAGAGTCAGGCTCCATAGGCATTCTACGTATAAGCTCCTCCGCCTCGACGATGCGTCCAGCTCGTCCAAGAAGATCTACCATGCAAGCGTAGTGGTCTAACTGTGGAATGATACCGTGATCCTTGAACATGGAGTCAAAGATTCTGAGCCCCTCTTCCACCATCCCAGAATGGCTGCAAGCTGAAAGAAGAGCAACAAAGGTAGCGGTATCAGGTTTGAGGTCCATTTGTGGAAAGAGTTGCAGTGCTTCCTTAGCTTTTCCATGCAAACCATAGGCCTTAAGCATCGAGTTCCAGGAAACCAAATCACGACATCCCATTTCTTCAAACACTTTCTTAGACAAAGCAATGGAGCCACATCTTGCGTAAGCATGGATCAAGGCATTTCTTAGCACCGTTTCATCCTCAAAGCCAGCTTTAATCACTTGTGAATGAATTGCCAAGGCATGCTGCTCAGTTACAAAGCCTGCACAAGCTTTTAGTACAATGGAAAAAGTATACAAGTCTGGTGTCAAGCCCTCTCGCAGCAATTGTCGATAAAGGAAGAAAGCTTTAGCTGGGTCAGGTTCTGCTAATGCAGTTATCATGCTAGTCCAAAAAATTATATCTTGACAACTTGTCTCCAGGAAGAGATGATAAAATTCAGAAACATCGCCTCCAAGCTCCGAATAAGCTTTCATAAATGCGGTTGCCACTTCAACTTCAGAAATGAACCCAGTTTTAACACTTAGGCAATATACTTGAAAACAAAATTTAAGACCCAAATTTATATCAATACCGTTGCTTCCACATAATGAAGAGAAGACACTGAGCAGTGTGGCACGATTAAAGCCAATGCCCTCGTGATGCATTTTGACAAAAACGCCAATAGCGTGCATCCCAAGCTTTGCTAATTGAAACCCAGCAATCATTGAATTCCAAGAAACTTGACTCCAACAGCTCAGACTCTTAAACAATGTCCAAGCCTCCTCTACCTTATAACTCTTGCTATACATAGTAATAAGAGAATTTGTTACGTAAACAGAAGCACCCAATCCCATCTTCAACACCAGTGCATGCAATTGCTTACCACACAAGAAATCACACGAACTAAGGACGCTAGTAAATGCAAAGTCATTCGGCCGACAGTCACGCTCAGCTAACATATCTGAAAAGAGACGAAAACTCTCCACACCCCGACCACATTGTGCATACCCTGAAACAAGAGCTGTCCAAGAAACGACATTCCTTTTAGGCATTGCGTCGAACAGTTGGTGAGCATATTGCAAATAGCCACATTTAGAGTACATATTGATGAGATGGTTAGTGACAAAGAGGTCAGAGGTGCAGCTGGGGAAATGGGCAAGCATGAAATGATGCAAACGAAGGCCTTGTTGAAGATATCCATGGCGGGCGCATTCGTGGAAGAGAGTGGCATATGTTTGTAGAGAGTGAAGTTGTGGTGATGAATTGTAAAAGAGTGAGAGAGCTTGGTGGAGTTGTCCGCGTGAGGACAGCAGGCGCACCTCGTTGAGAAGATCGTTGGGTTCATGGCCTGCAAGTGCTGGGAGAAGATTGGATGAGCTGAAGCTTCGGATTGAGCCGAAGCAGGCGCGCGTAGTTGGGCACCTCATAAATAAAACCAGAGTAAAAAACTAGCAGAGATTCACTTAGATTAGATCCATCCATGACTCATGTTAATTAATTAAATTAGCCGCCCAAATAATTTACTTCTTCCTCTCACCTCTTGCATTTTGAGGAGCAGATGAATTTCACTCCCTTCCACTATAAAATTTGAACTAATTAAAAATAAGGTTTATTTATTTTTAAAATGTTGTAAAATTATTATTGAACTATTTAAAAGTTTTTATTTAAGATATTATGTTATTAAAATTGCTGCCGTATAGTTTCTCTTCTATAGTTTAACTTTTTTTCTTGAAATAATATTGAATGTTACAAATTTGCAAATCAAAATCCAAACAACTTTTTTTTTTTATCACCGACCGTCAAATTAACTTAGATCTAAAATATATATTTTTTTACTCATCGATAGGTTCTTCACCGTACCGATTGTCGAACCATTGTTTGAAGCTCACTATCCGAACTTTTTAAGAAAAAACTTAATAACCTAATGACTAAATAAAAACTTTAAAATAGTTCAATGACTTAAATAAAAACTTTCAAATAATTAAATAATCATTTTATAACTTTTGAAGTTAAGTGATCAAAATATAAATTTAATAATAATTTAACAACTTTAAATATAGTTTACTCTAAAATTGAAAAACTTTCTTTCCTGTATCATAATATTGTACTAACTAACAACAAATGTTAAGAGAAAACCTAGGTTGGAATTTAAAGATAACTTTATTGAAAAAAAACATTCCAGTAACTAAAGAGTGTTTACATAAGATATCTTTAAAAAATATATAAATTCTGCAATATTTTTTAAAAGAAAAACTTCATTAATACTATATATATTTTTGTAAAAAATGAGTAAAGTTTTAAAAAGTTTACCGCAATAGTTATCACATTGGTTGAATTTAACAAATATCTTAAATTTTAATATTTTTAAAAATATTGATTAAAATATTAAATTTATATTTTAAAATAAAATATTTTTTTGAAAAACTTCATTGATATTATAAACTTTTTAAGCAAGTAAATTTAAATATATATTTTAGAAAATATTAAACTACATTATTTTAAAATATTTTGCGAAAATATCATTGATCCATTAGAATAATTTTTTTTTTATTTATTACAAATGAAGGGGAAAAAAAGAAGGAAGAAGCAAAAACATCCGAGTGTCCCATGGCCACAAGTATGAGCATGTCGAAAGGGGAAGACCAAGTTGAATTCCTTGAGCCAAATCTACGAAACGATCAACATATTTATTAACCTAGTCTCTAGGAATGTAACGCATTTTCTGGGTAAATTACCCAAATATACAAAAAAAATTAAAAATTTACGGAATTGAGTCGATTTCTAAAAAATTTACGGAAAAGGGCTATTTCCCATCAAAACGCGTCCACGTCAGCGCGTTTTGAGGGAAAATGCCAGCAAAGCGCCGCCACGAGGGCGCTTTGTGCCACCTCAACAAAGCGCGTCCACATAGGCGCTTTGCTGATTTAACACAAAGCGTCGATCGCGCTTTTAGACTACAAACGGTCAAAATTTTTTGACCGTTGGTGCCACATCAGCAAAAGTGTGACACCCCTAACCCGTATCCGTCGCCGGATTAAAGTTACAGGCATCAGTAAACCAAATACCGAGTCAATAAAATTCATTCGAACTATCATGAGTTAATTTAATGTCATCTCATATTATTACTAATACACATGCATAACTCATCTAATCTCAATACATACCATACTTATTACATTCATCTCATTTCTACTTTCAATGTAACAATCAAACTTTCAACTTATTGAATAAATATATTACGCATTTGGACATGTAAGCTTTCTATTTTAATAATTCAAGAGAAAATGACATTTGTTGCTTATTTATTACACCTCGAAACATACCACAACTTCAAATTCCAAATCAACTCATTTGATTTCAAAATCACATGTCACATACGGCAATTATCAATACAATAATAATTTGGCCATTTACATCTTATGGCCGAATCTACTATAAAACATAAGGAAGGATTTTAAACTCTAAAACGAAACTAGCCATGGCTGAATATCTACAGTTTATTTACCCAAAAATTTATTCCTTAATATACTTCTATGATAATAGCATATTCCAAAATGTGACCTACTTCATCCATATCTATGCATATTAGTACATTTGAATAATCATACCTAAAAACCATATCTTAATCAATCCATATTATAACGTAGGTCATATTCAACCAATTCCATAAGTTTAAAACTCACATATAACAATTCATAGAATAACCTTCACATTAGACTTATAATATACATAACTATATAAGCAACATGTTCAATCAAATTCCGAATTTGAAATAAGATCAACCAACTCATTCATATAAACTTAGCCATTTTCGCATGGCATAAACTTTTATATACATATCATTCAAAAATACAATTCCAAGATATCAATATATTGCCTATACATGCCATATATGTATTTCCAAAAGAGTCCAACTATAAAAGTACCAAAGTTGGATGATAGTGCAAATGACTTTGACGAAGATTCCCGAGTACGAGCAAGCCTTCTAGATCTATATAAGAAAAATCACACAAACACTGATACGGTAAGCTATTTTAGCTTAGTAAGTTATAAGCAAAAGGGAACATAAATAAATTGAATCATTATACTAATTTAATTAATTTAACTTAAACACTCACAAGTCCGTAACAACATTTCATATAGCATAATAATCTATATCAATATCACTTTCATTAGATTACCAAAACCGAATATACAAATATTCCATATCCTTTTTAAAATCGAGTTCAATGAACTAATGAATACATCACATATCAATAAATTAGGACATGATAACTACTTACCTCTTTAATATTAGATT
The DNA here is from genome assembly GCA_025698515.1 of Gossypium sturtianum. NCBI lineage: Eukaryota > Viridiplantae > Streptophyta > Magnoliopsida > Malvales > Malvaceae > Gossypium > Gossypium sturtianum. The sequence goes on from CM046955.1 coordinate 166,803,594, forward strand.
ATTAGGTTCTCATGCTTATCATACTTACATGTCTCCTATGGGTGTTTCCATTCATCGATTCATATCTTTTAGAAATCCGAACATACGCACACATAGTGCATTCATGTAACGTATCGCACACTTAGTGCCGTTACTTGATAATTAGCACACATAGTGCCGTCTTCCGGTAATGTATCGCACACATAGTGCCATTACCCGTTTCTCGCACACATAGTGCCATCATCCGGTAATGTATCGCACACATAGTGCCATTACCTGTTTCTCGCACACATAGTGCCATATTCCGGTAATGTATCGCACACATAGTGCCATTACCCATCTCTCGCACACATAGTGCCATATTCCGGTAATGTATCGCACACATAGTGCCATTACCCGTCTTTCGCACACATAGTGCCATATTCCTTTCAAAATTTCCACTTCATTCTCATAGAAATAAATTATCACATCTAAAAGAAAATATAAAACATCATAGATATACATGATCGATTCCATCTATCCCTACCAAATTCGGCTTTAGAAGGCAATCATATACTCTCATCAATTCAATACCATAATCATACATTACCAATCTATAATTAACCACACCTCAATCATATTTTTTTTTTCCTTTTGTTTTTAACTCAATTTATTCAAAGCTAATAAGAAATACTAAGCTCATATTCGGCTAACACATGATTATATATACATATATATTTTTGTTGCCATTTCACATTCGGCAATTTACCAACAAATATATTTATCTTTACTTAAAAATTGTACTTCATTTAATCAAATTTCAATTTAACCCAATTGCTTAAAACTTACCTCGGAAGTTGACAATTTAAGCTTCCCGGCTACTCGTTTAATTTGGCCTTTCCCCGATCCAATTCCTTTTTCCTTTGTTCTTGATCTAAATAATTACAAATTAAACCCATTCAAATACATTTCTATTCAATTTAATTCACAATACATAATTATACAAATTGCCATTTTTACCCCCAATATTTACGTTGTTTACAATTTAGTCCATATAGTCCAAAACACAAAATATTAAGAATTTAATCATATCCAACAAAGGCCGAATATTCATTACTCTTCAATCAACTCATTTCTTCCATTATTTTGCTATTTAATCCTTTCGAAAATTTTCTTTTTACCAAATCATCCTTATACCAAAATCCATCAAGAGTTCCAAAGAAAACCTTATTAATCTAACTTAATAATAACATGTACTACCATTAATCACACAACCACCAAATTTTCCATCCATGGCAACATTCGAAATATACAACCAAAACAAAAATTTAAAAATGGGCTAGTTAATGTTCATGACAACAACCTCAAAAATGTTAAAATTAACGAAAACTAAGTCTAATTACTAACCTTATTTGAACATGCAAGTGCCGAAAATGGAGAGAGCTTAAGTTCTTCTTCTTCTTTCTTGTTTCGTGAAGATGAGAAATAAAGTGGGAAAAAGAAACATGTTTTTCTTTTAATAATATTAGTATATTAGATGACATTCCACTATCTAATAATAATAATATATATAAAATGTATTTTAATAGTAGCCTATAATCATTGCCGTCCACTACTCTCAAAATAAAGGCTAAATTGCAACTTAAATTTCATGCAATAAGAAAACCACTCAATTTGGTCACTTAATCATACAATAACTATTTTCTTCACACTTACTCAATTTAGTCCTTTCACTTAAATTAATCATCCAAACATGCAAATTAATCTACGATATTTTAACACATGCTTAACCACATAACATAGATATCAAAATAATAATTAAAATTATTTTTCTATCCCGGATTCGTGGTCCCGAAACCACCGTTCCGACTAGGGTCGTAATTGGGCTGTTACAAAAAGCGCGCTGACGTGGACGCGCTTTGCTGAGGTGGCACAAAGCGCGTCCCCAGGGGCGCGCTTTAGGCCGAACGGTCAAATTTTTTTTGACCGTTGGGCCTCCAACGGTAAAAAAAAAATCTATAAAAACCCCCAACCCTTTTATTTTTTTCACACTTTAATCCTTACTCATTCTCCTATCAAATTCCTCTCAAATTCCTCTCAAATTTCTCTTAAAGTCCTTTAAACTTCCTCTAAAATTTTGAAATAGTCCTTTACTATTTACAAAAAGCCCTTTTAATTTTTTTTTTTAATATATTTTTTGGAAAATTTTAAAATTTTCGATCGTATTACAATGGCTGTGGAATTACTTAAATCTAGACGATAAGCACATCTCCGTCGATCAAATGAAAATGGTAAGTTTTAATTTTAATTTTTAATATTATTTAATATTTTTTACAATTATGCAATTTTAATTAATTTTTATTTTATAATTTTTAAACGATGCAGAGATCGGGTGTTGCAATGTTATATTCGCAATATGCATGGTCCCCCATCGCCGTTGATCGAGAATTACCTGCGGGAAGCGGGTTTTTGGCACGTGGCCATGATAGGCCGGGGGTTCAAGTTGGAGCCGCCTTTGATCAGTGCGTTGATAGCGAGGTGGAGACCCGAGACGCACACTTTCCATCTTCCATGCGGAGAGTGTACCATCACTCTGGAAGATGTGCAGTTGCAGTTGAGATTACCGGTGGACGAGTCGGTAGTCATCGGGTCCGCAACTTCTGGTGATTGGATGACCGTATGCTACGAGCTTCTGGGTGCCATTCCGGATAAAATTCAGGGAGGTCGGATCGAGATGGCACGGTTACGAGACACATTCCCGAGCCGAATGAGGTTCGACCAAATAGAGCGAATCACGGCATGCTCGGGCATACATTCTTCGAGATAATTGGAGGCTATTTGATGCCGGACCTTTCTAGAAACCTCGTACACTTGAGATGGTCAATGAAACTTGTTGATTTTAGAGCAGCCGTGAATTGAGTTGAAGTGCGCCGTGCTATCGAGGTTGTATCGGGAGATGTGCGGGCGACGCGGCGAGTAAAGCGAAAATCGGAGGTTGCCTATCACTCTCGCAATCATGGGCATGGTTTCGATTTCCATTTTTACGTCATCGACTCGACCACCCATATTCATTCCCACTGATAACGAGGTAAATTTAATGTTATATTTTACAATTATTACGTAGATTTATAGTATAATTGTATGCTAAAAATTTATTTAATTAGGTGGAACCATTCGGCGAGTCATGCTGGAATACCTACCTCGCTTGAAGATATACGGCTTCTATTGGACCAACGGTCGGAATCACAAGTAAGTTTCGAATTTCGTATTTATAATTTAGTATTTCGTATTTAGTGTCTAGTATTATGTATATAACTAATATTTTGGTAATGTTAATATAGTTTCAATGGACACCGTACGAGGATCCGAAATTCGGGCAGTAATTCCGGAGGAGTTCTTGCAAAATCCGAACAGTTGGCACGTGAAGGTCCCATTGATCACCTATGCGACCGTGGAGATGCACCAGTCAGATCGGGTTCTGCGACAATTTGGATTCCGCAGAATCGATTCCGTGCCACACGAGGTGCTCGATGATGAGCACCACAGTGGACTTACTGGCGATTGCATATGGATTGGCCAAGATTTTGGTCAACACATATCGAGACGTGGGAGAACCGGTATGACTATTTACGGCCACCGGAATCGATCGTCGTTCGGAGTTAGCGTGCGTGTTTTGGGGAATACATGCCATGGTTTAAGATCTATGGTAAGCGTATTTGTTGTCGGAAGAAGAGAGCGGCGGCAACTTCGCAACAAAGGAACGTCGGGCCCCTTAAATCCAATGAGAAAGGGTGATGAGACGGGGCCATCAACAAATGTCGACACGATCCACGGGCCCATCAACAAGACCCACAAAGTCATCGGGCCCATCAGTTCACCGACGACACCGACATCACGACCTTTACCCTTTATGCCAAAGCGTACCTCTACCCTTATATGTATCCTAACCCATATATGTTTCCTTTTCCGAGTCCACCCCAGTTGGAATGCATGGCGGGTTCGAGTCCGTTCCCGACTACTCCGATCGGCCACCGATCTTGAGGCCGTCGTCGCGTGAGGATCACGGGAGCGCCGTCGGGAGCACTTCTTTTACCACCTCCTCCTTCGCCATACGGGATTCAAACACCCGCGCCGGTTTATGCAAACACCTCCGGTCGTTATTTTATCAAGGTGGGTCATCCTCGCAACACCCACTGCCAAGGAACCGGAATCCCCGCCCGGGTTCCACGACCCCGCCAAAGCTAGAAGAAGGAGGAATCCAGTAGCGTAATCGCCACACCCCCCGTGTGGCACTGATTCCGACCCGGCATCAACATTGATTCGGATGGGTTTTTATTTTTAAATTGTAATAATTTTTTTAATAAAAAAGTTATTTTTATTTGTGTTTGTAATTTAATTTTAATATCTTCACTAAAATAGAAGTTGTTTATTTTTTTGTATGTAATTTAATTTGAATTTTTAATAAAATAAAAAGTTGTTTTTATTTTTATTTTTTGTAATTTAGTTTTAATATATTTAATAAAATAATTGTTGTTTAATTTTTTTATTGTAATTTAATTTTAATATCTTTAATAAATTAGAAATTGTTTAATTTTTTAATTGTAATTTAATTTTAATATATGTAATAAAATAAGAAGTTTTCTTTATTTTTTTTATTTTTTTGTAATTTAGTTTTAATATATTTAAGAAATAAGAAGGTTTCTTTATTTTTATTTTTTTGTAATTTAGTTTTAATATATTTAATAAATAAGAAGTTTTCTTTATTTTTTATTTTTTTGTAATTTAGTTTTAATATATTTGATAAATAAGAATTTTTTTTATTTTTTATTTTTTTATTTCATAAAATAATAGTTGGTTATATGTTTTTGTAATTTAATTTTAATATCTTTTATAAAATAAAATTTATTTAATTTTTTTTTGAAATTTAATTTTAAAAATAAATATCCAATATTTGAGGAAAGGGGAAAGCGCGCCCCTGTTAATACTTTACTAAAAAATTTTTATGATATTAACATAGAATTTAATAAAACTTTTTATGTTATATATAGCTTTTGTAAAAGAAAATAAAAGTAAAAGGCAAGATTAGGTTGGAGTTGCTTTTTCCGAAGGTGGAAAATGTTATATGCTGACCAGAAGATTGTTTGAATCATCGTCTTTTTTAATAGAATAGTAAAGTAAAAAGTAATATATATTTTATTATAAAGTAAAGCAAAGCAAATGGTAGAAAGAAAAAAGACGAGCTTTAGGCAAGGAGAATATTACGTATTTACTACTCACTACTTACTTTATCCTTTGCTTGGGTTACGCTCCCACAGTTAGCCTAACTTCCATGTTTCGTAAATGGTACTTTAATTAATGGTTTAAATTCATTTTTTTTCTTTTTTACGATACCAAAACGATGCAAGTTTAATCACTTTATTTGAACCCGTGACCACAATACCGTCAACTGGGAGCTCGAATTACAATACAATATCTTCTAAGTTGATGGTGCACTCCCCACGCAACAAATGAAATCTGTGGGTCCCAAGGTGCTACCTCTCAATTAAGGAGGATGTCAAGCCGATCGTATGTTCGACTCTTGTGACGTTAAATTATTATTTCAAACGAAAATTTTAAGTTAAATTATACAATTGATCCATATATATTTTTTTTGTTTTGAGCAATTTATATTTTTCTTTTATGTTAAACGCGTCCACGTCTGCGCGTTTTGAGGAGAAATGGCCCTTTTTTTCGTAAATTTTTTAGAAATCAACCTAATTCCGTAATTTTTTAATTTTTTTTTGTATATTTCAAATATTTACCCGCATTTTCTTTATTTGTAAAGGTTAAATAATTATAAAGTGTACTCAGAAGAATAACAATCATCATTTGCCTAACTATAAAAGCGAACAGCTTTTAATAAAATTAATGTTAAAAAATAAAAGCGAATAACCTGAAAATGAAAAGCTTTTTTGCTACCAGCATCTCTTCTTGCACACCCCAAAGCTCATAAGTATCATTTTCTGGTTTTCAAAATTGACATTAATTTCAACATTTTATTATTATGGTACCATATTGTGTTAATTGTTTAAATTATATATTGTTATAATTGAAATTAAAAAGATTTTTTTGGTAAAACTGCTTAATTGAGATTAAATTACGATATACTAGCCGACAAATAAAATTACGTAACAAATATATTTATAAAAATAATAATATAAATGTCAAATGAGACTTTGGTTGAATGATACGCATATTTTCTATATAAAAAAATATAAAATAACAAAAAACCTTTCAAAATAATATAATTTATTTTATAAATATTTTCGTCATTATTTAATAGAGTTAAATGTTCGGTTAAGTTGTGACACCAACTTAATAAGTGCTTGAATGCATATGTTGAAGTTTGAAGTTTTGAAATTAAGTTGGCATAACTTAGTACCTATAATATAATTTAAGTAACTTTCATTTATTTCTCTTATAATATTGGGAGAAAGGGGGAGTTTATTGTTATTGTTGTTGTTGTTATACTTTTAATCGCAACATGGAATTCAATTTGGCAGTAATAATAATAAAATATGAAGTGGTAGGGCACATTAGTATTCAGTAACTCATCAAGGATCTTAACAAGTACTGGACCCTTTTTGCTAAAAAAAAAAAAAAAAGCAAACACAATTTACATATATAAATGAAGAATACTGAAAAACATGTTCAAGAAGCTTATCAAAGAAATTCCACGATTATTCTTCTTCCTTGTCAAATCTTCAACCCGAGTAAAGAGATTAACTATTAACTTAGCTTAGTGGCCCTTTGGAACTGGTGGTGATGTAGGGTAATAACGAGGTGGAAATTGCACTCAAGGAGAGGTAACTAGTAGTGATAAAGAGGTGGTGGAGGAGGTGACTTATAATAGTAAGGTGGCGGGGGTGATGGAGAAGGAGGTGGTGGTGATTTGTAGTAGTAAGGAGGAGGGGGTGATGGAGACGGTGGAGGAGGAGATTTGTAGTAGTATGGAGGTGGTGGTGAGGGAGATGGTGGTGGGGGACTAGGAGATGGTGGAGGTGGAGACTTGTAGTAGTATGGTGGTGGGGGACTAGGTGAAGGTGGTGGTGGTGATTTGTAGTAGTAAGGAGGAGGTGGTGAGGGAGACGGTGGAGGTGGTGACTTGTAGTAGTATGGTGGTGGGGGACTAGGTGAGGGTGGGGGTGGAGACTTGTAATAGTAAGGAGGAGGTGGTGAAGGAGATGGTGGAGGTGGTGAGTTGTAGTAGTATGGTGGTGGAGGACTAGGTGAAGGTGGTGGTGGTGAGTTGTAGTAGTATGGTGGTGGGGGACTAGGTGAAGGTGGTGGTGGTGATTTGTAGTAGTAAGGAGGAGGTGGTGAAGGAGATGGTGGAGGTGGTGAGTTGTAGTAGTATGGTGGTGGGGGACTAGGTGAAGGGGGTGGTGGTGATTTGTAATAGTAAGGAGGAGGTGGTGAGGGAGATGGTGGAGGTGGAGACTTGTAGTAGTAAGGTGGTGGAGGACTAGGTGAAGGCGGTGGTGGTGACTTGTAATAGTACGGAGGTGGTGAATTGTAATAGTAAGGAGAATAATGTTTGTAGGCAGGGTGCTTTGGTGGAGAGGAATATTCGTAAGGTTGATAAGCAACCGCAATTGTTGCTACAAGGCAAAATGTGAAAGCAAAGAGGGGTGGAGGCCAGTGGGGCGGTGGGTGTGCTGAAGTCCCCATTTCCCTGGCAATACAATTCTAAATGCTAGGAAGCTAATTACTCAATCAACTGTTTGAGGCATATATCCATGGAGAAGAGAAAGCCCCCTTATATACTCATTGATTGAATTTAATATAGACAAGATAGCAAGCTGGATATAAATGTTTTTCCAATACACTATCTAACATCTGACCTTAATATAATAAAATTCCAAATTGCCATCACGATTGGCTGTTTCCCTGGAAGTATGTAAATATAAAAATGGGTTAAGTTTGACCAATGCAAAGGTGATTGTCATTAATAAAACTCCAACGCGTTCAAGCTGAAAGAAGAGGTCTCACATGATGACTTTGCAGTACATATATAATAATATGGTTTAAACTCAACATGCAGGCTGTCGCCGGTAAATAAATCATTAGTAGAACTAAAATTTATTTATTTGACCCTTTCGTCTCTTACCTGCTCCCGAAGATGAAGGATTTAGGTATTGTATGCTTTTAACCAACGAATTAGTCTAAGCTACTGGTCGGATCTCCTTTTATTCTCTCCCCTTATTTTAGTGAAGGTGTAATTAAGGGCAGATTTCTGATCTTATACTTCATTTAGAGGCTAGATGGGATTGAATTTCTGTTTTGTTTTCTATTTAAGTTATTTTTGGATATATTATTTTACTCTAAAATTCAAACTCCGTATGATCAAAGTTTTTATGCAATCAACCAGTTTTACTTTAATGATGTTGGGTTTGGTGGTTGAAAGTTTTGATGGAGAAAATGCGTTTGATGCAGCTAGCTTCATCATTGGTAACTTAAGTTTTGCATATGCAGCTAGCTTCAAATATTGCTACTTAATGTATACTTGATATATATAATCTTGCGTACCAGAGAATAAAATAGATAATAGTATGAGGCAAGCTCTTGCCGAATTGTATTTCTGAGATTTAAAATGTGCAAATTAATTTTTCCCTTCAATTTTTTTCTGTTAAATGATGATGTATAACATTAAATGGAAAAATTCATGTAAACTCAGAGTGACTAAAATATTAAATTTTGAAAAATTTAGTGACTACATACAAAAATAATAATTGGGTATCTAAAATAGAACGAAAGATATAGTCGAATAACCATATTTATAGTTTGCCTATAAAAAATAATATTTCAACATGAATTTAACATTCCACGTCATTATTTAATAGAAAAAAATCTAATAAAAATACTAATTTGTATATTCCAAAATATATAAGGGTTAATTTAATATTTTTTTAATCCCAATACTTTTACCGAAGAAAATATGAACACCCAGACTTTTTAGCATTTTTGGGTCGCTGCTAATTTTATATACCATTATCCCCACAAACTAAACCCTTAAACTATCTTTAAGAATACATAAACTAATAATATGGATAATATTTAATGTATCATTAGCGTGCAAATATCATACATTATTAGTTATAACATATTACCATTAAATAAAAAATATAAAGAATAAACATAATCAATTATAATTATTTGGATTTGAGATTTCTTTGAAAAAATATATAAAAATTACTATTAATACTTACTTATATATAAGTAAAGATTTTTTATTAGTTACAAAAAGAAGTTGAACTATAATGCTCAACGGATAGCAATAGACTAGTTACTCGGCACTTATCTCTCAACATTACATATTGCCAATTCCTTATCATCCAGTTGCGAATCTCCAATGCCAATCTCTTCAATCCCATCACTTTGGCTCCAAGTATTAGGTTTACTGTTGTTTTACTATCACTATTAATTAGCAGCCAACGCACCCCCTTCTCCCAAGTCGTTTATAGCCCATCAACAATTTCTCAAAGTTTTGCCTCTAGGATTGAGCTAACGCGTATGTTGCGGCCATACCCAAATACTCAGTCGCCCTGGTGACATCTTACTATCCTGTCGTCGCACTTCTAGATCACATTTCAACTCTCTCATATGTATTAAGTTTATATCATCGTGTCCAAGGAATTTCCTACCGTGTAGATACAATCTGCTGTGACTCAGAGACCACCTGCGTCAATACTTCAAACCAAAACAAACTGGTCATGACTACTTTTTACTTAATATAAAATGTCATATTATTATTCACTGATGATGTACATAATATTCCTACATTGACGTATCTTATTACAAAATATTAATATTCTATTTTGTGGTTGCACTTGCACAAAATTATGATATTTCCATTTAATTTCCTTTTGGTTAAGACTTCAATCGAAATTTGTAAATATTGTTGGAACCTTTTTTGCACTAAAAGTTTGATAGAATTAGAAGTTATAAATAAATTAAAATTATTAATATAAATACATCAAAATCAAACATGCTCCTATTCGAATCTCATATATCTAAGTTAAAATTGAGATTGAAAATAAAAACAAACTGATTGTTCGTCTTTCTTGTGGACTTAATCAAAGAATGATTCTAAACAAGCCGGATCAAAAGACGGGCCGAACAATTTAACTTATGCAAGGACAGAATAAAAGCATCTTCAGTTCAAATAAAACAGTCGCCCTTTCCTTTTTGTGGGAATTTTAATTTTTTTTTTTAATAATGAAGATTTTTTTTGTTCTTCTTTTCTTTTCAAATGTGTTGGGTTCATTTTCATGTGAATGCCAATAATTAACAATTTCAGATATGAGATTCCATGTATTATCCTTCGAACAAAAAAAAAAAAAAAAAAAGAGAGAGGTGGGATTCCACGAAATTGCTAATTTAGGCATCACATTCTCGTTCCCTAACTACTGTGATTAATTTATTCTTGGAATTGATCAACAAGAAGAGTGATTATTGAAGCTTTAATTTTATAATTATAATATACTAATATCCTTAAAAAGAAAAAAAGAAAAGAAAAAAAGTAGCCCAACGTTACTAACAAATTATACTCTCCCTTCTCCCATATATCCCACACCAGAAGCCCCAAAGTTGAGAAAGAAATTCGAACTTCAGTAGTCATTCAGCAAGGGTTATTCTCCCTACCGCTGAGAGCTCCCTAAAACTTCTTTGCTATTTGAGATTAATCACATTCTCAAAAGTGTGCGATAATGAGGGAAATGCATAGGAAATGGACAATAATTTGAATACGACAAACAACCCCCGCTTTTTCTAGTTAACACATCCATCTTCTACCATATCCATACTCCCTTTCAATTATTGCAAAAGTCAATCAACTATTCTTCTGCTAAACAAAGTAAAAGGTCGAAATAGAACATCTTCGTATTAGGGGGAAATACCCAAATCCAACCCAAAAATATTGATAGCATACGAATATTTTCTTTATGTTCATCGTCATTGTCCCTTAATGTTTTGATCCATTGCCAAACACCTCCGTATAACATATAGGGCAAGCCTGGAGAAATAAAGCTTCAATTAGCAGCTTCCTAAAATGCTGCCTAAATAAATGGAATAAAGATCCATGTTCTTAACGCTTTATTTTTTTATTTTTTATTTTTTGTCGAGGGGGAATGTTTTATGATTTCAATCATGAAAAAAAAAAGGGGGTGGGGAAGTAGGTTACCTTATTGATGCTAAGCCATCTGGTGCCACACCCAGCATGGTAGACATGCTTGCAAGGTAGGGTAATCTGTCTCTCACCTCTTTTATATTCCATCTGGCAAATTACACATCTGGTCCAAAAAATAATAATGATAAGATTCACCATATTGACCGACAGAAAGAGAAGAGACCAAAGGAGGGGAGTGGTAAACCATATTAAAACAAGCTGCAAATCTCAATGGTATATGGAGAATGTGCGGGGCATGCATATTATTCACACAACTAATTAGATCAAGCCATTATAAAAATAAAAATAAAATCCTGGCATTGATTTTGAAAATTATAAAAACATTTATGTACATGATCGATGTTCCTACTCCATCATTGAACTGCTAATCGATCCAAGAGGCAAAGACAATCTTTCCTTTAAAGTTTAAACTGACCTGCCAGAAACTTTTACTAGGTTATCCTAAGAGGGTTTGATAAAATATTATTACTGCATGGAAATGCCCAACCATTCATCTACATGTGTATCTGTGTGCCCATCACAATTTCCATATATTACAGATTTCAGTTTATCAAAATCCTATTAAGTAAATAGATTTTTCCATTAAGAAGAAGAAAGTCGAAAGATTTTACTTGACACATAAAATCCCAAAGGCCAGTATGTTACAATTTAGTTTGTTAACCTACCTAGACATTCTTATGTTACTACGTTTCTATACAATGGCATCTGAGGGTGCCTTGAAGAAAAGGCAACTCAAACATCAAATCCCCCTACTGAAGTCTGCTCATCACTACTAGTATCCTAATTGGTATAGGTTCAATATGAGCCTTTTACAAGAACCAACAACAGTTATAACACCAAAGAAAAAAAAAGCTGAGGTCTCGGGCATGGAACGTGGAAACCAAACATAAATTTAATCTGGATACATATTTATAATAAATACAAACATAACCTTGCAAACCAGTAAAACTTATGCCAAGATGAACTAGGGTTGTTGAGTATTTCAATTTAAAATCTGTGGAAGACCAAAAGCAGCAGCTGATAAAAGCAAATCACATTTTAATGAGGCAAAGATGAAGCATAAGCAGTACCTCTCTTTCCTTGATTTCTTCCTTGAGAATAAGCTGCACTTGTATTTTGAAACAGGTAGCAATGAAATAAGTTCTTGGGTGAGACCCCGACTTTGTGTTCCAACACTCTCCCCTAACTCAAGTAATTCCTAAAGAGATAAATGTAATCATGAATGATTAATAAAAAAAATAAAGAAACAATTCACAAATGCTAAATTATTGTGTTTTAACCTATTAAAATTAAGCAAAGATTTCAGCTAAGTCTAAGGATGAGTATGGACTGGTTTGGATTGGTTTTAAGGAATAATCACATCAAACCAAAATATTTTGGTTTCCGAAATTTGAATTCAAATCAATCTAAATTATAACAAAAATCAAACAAGCAAATCAAAATACTTAAATGAGATTGTAAGGAACCTATAATGAATAAAGAGGATGACCATGGAACAGGACCAGTATATAAAATAAAGCAGATATAAATAATGTTTATATACAACGAAAATTAGACTTGAACCAAAAAGTCGTAAATTAAAGAAAGTTTATATACTCAATTACTCATGAACAAGCATGAATCAATGGTGAAGCTTGGAGAGTACTGGTTTAAAAAAATGTCAAAAGAGTTTGAGTGTCAGCATATAGGAAAACCCTAAATTAAAGAGAGCTTATATGTTATAAGATAAAATTATTAATAACAAAAAAAGATATATAAATAGAACATAAAAAACTATATAATATCATTATATTTATTATTTCAAATAGAGATTTTGGTTTGGATTGGTTTTAAATAATAGGAAACAACAGTGAAATCAAAATTGTGGTTTGGTTTGGTCTCAAACCAAAATTGTGGTTTGGTTTTTAACTTTTCAAACTAAACCAAACCAATCTAAACCAAATTAGTTGTTGTATTAGGTTTTGACCAAATAATGCTTGGGCCCTAGCAAGACCACTGAGTCATAAGCCAGTTCCATCATCCAGACAGCTTCCTTAGTTGTCTATAAACAAGCAACATGAGTCACGGGACGGTTGTCCACTCTGCCTACCCACCCGTTGGGGTGCTAAACATGAAACTAGGAAGTAAAGGTTTGGCTCTAAAAACTTGTCACGGGACCATTACTCTCTTCCTAAAAGACATAAACTTGCATGATTACTGCAGTAACTCTAATTGCACTTTGAAATAATGCCCGAATATCGGAATTCTAAATATCAGAATTATGCCCTTTCAGGAGAATAAAACTCTTTACTCAGAAGCACAGTGGGATAACTAGGGAAAATATTGTCCCTGAAATACTTTTTTTAAAAATTGAGTAAGCAAACCGTATTCCAACTTCACACAGAATTCATTGAACTAAAAGTATGCTAAGTGATTCTAGTACTTTTTTGGGGGCTAATTTTCACCTATAACAATAAACATATACTAGCTAAGTTTTTCCTTCACTAATGTAGGTTACCAGTACTCTACTAAGAGCAGAGTACCGGTACTTTCTAAATGAATGCTCCATCTCTGTCTCTCTCTAAAAGCTTCTGCACCTCACTTATTCATTCTTGGCAGGGAAGAGCCAACAACAGCCCTTCCTGTTTTCTCTCCTCTCTTTTTTTTATTTCCCTTTTATGTGGAGCTGGTGGCAGCCACTCACAAACTTCATTCATACGTCTATTTCCTCTTATTTTTAAAAACATTTTTGTAAATATGCTAGCACCCTCCCCCTCTCCCTGAGGCCTCAATGTTCTCAACCCCAAAACATTTGTCACCTTTCATGAGACCACCAACCCAAACAACTAAAACAGGAGAATGACCTCTGAATCCATTTTGTTTTACAGCTGTCTCAACGACATAGCAGCCAAATACAACATTTCATTTCCCAACCGGAAGACGTTATTCTTTCAGACCTAACCTCCTACTTTTACATAGGTCCTGAAAACAAGGTTTAATCTGCAAATGCACTGCATTGTGTTTTTCTCTTTTTCTTAAACTCAAAAGTGCAACAAATTAAGAGTTAATTGAAAGCCTACTGAGAAAAGTAGAGAAATAATGCACCTAATTAAGCTAGAAAAAGATAAAAAATAGAAAATTTCTTCTAACCTCATATGTCATGTTGTCAGGATCAACACAATCTTGCCAAATAACCTGCATATTTTAACAACATTTTGCAACATTTAACTTTTGTGAATCACGAAACTGAAAAAATAGTAGGATTTAAGTCTCTAGAACTCGGTATTAATTATTGGAAAAGCATAGAGACACACTTAGACATACATACAGCTTCATAACTGAGATGATTGAAGTCACTAATATTAAATGCTAATGCAAATAATCTAATAAGATATATAGGTATGAAAATTCATACTACGGGAAACGAGTTGCACACATCTATTCAACAAAGAAAATAACAGTGAGAGAAAGAGACCTGGTAATCATGAGCATTATGTTGTCTCCGTGGACCTAAAATTGAAAGAAAGCATTGGAATCAGGAAACTTTTTCAAAAAAACATAGATAGCTATCGTTATAAGAATAAGGTGCCACCAACCAAATGATAGTGAGAATTAGTGATTCATTTACGTAATTAGAAAGTGTAAGTTAACAAGGCTTCTCATAGTTCAGGTAAGCCACACAACTTTTATACTAGTCAATCAATTTTCTTAAACAACTCTGCACATATCAGTGGGAAAGCATACTCATAAGTAGTAGTTTCTACTGATGCGACAAGTTAGCTAGGCTAGCACAAGAGCCATGCCATTCCAAACTTAGAGTTAGAGGTATTTGCACACAGTTTGCAACAAAAGCTCAAAATTCAAGGTGCAATATTTAGCAAACGAGCTAAAATTCCAAATGGATGAAGCTTGAGAACTTCAAGCCAATCAACTCAATTTTTCTACATCAGACCCAAGTCAAGATCATTGCTGCTATATGGGGCAAAGTAATTATCTCTTGGTTGGGAATGAAGGCAAGGAATTTGCTTGAGAATACATGAAACCTTAACCACTTGACTGGCAGTGGACCTAGTTCTTAGTTAGACATGGCAACCGTGGACACAATATGATTGCATGACAGAGAAGAACAAACTAAAACACAACATAGAACTCAGAATGAAAAAAATAACACTAACTCGTAAGCATGTCAAAATCTATAGAATACAAATTATTAACATATCAGAATATACATTGCTTTAGAATCACAACTATGACATTTGACAATACACTGACACGACAGTGATACACAGAGGGCTAGGTCTACTCTTAGTGGTGGTTTCCCAGTGCTGCAGGTGTTATGATCTCAACAGCGATGGTGTTCTAGTGGTGGTATTGGCATTTAAGTAGTTCACACCAAGAAGAGCTAGAAGGAATAAGCACAAGCAAATGTAGAAGCTGAACTGAAAAAATCCTCCAGGTAGGAAAAAAATAAGAAAAAAGGATCCCGAAGAATCATTTTGCAGGAGGTGGAGAAACCAGAAAACCAGTCTACTCGTACTGCAATTAAAAAGTCTCAGTTATCATTGTATTACCAGTTTTGGTGGTAACTTTATGACCAGAAACAGTTATACAGATAAAGAGACTGCATTTTACTTCATGATAAAAAAGAAAGGAAGAAAGACAAACAAGTCTAGTAAGTCGATCTTGGAAAAAAGCCAAAAAACTATCATCAAGACAAAAGATTCTCGGGATAGCTTTGAAAATCTTGTAGCTGCTAAACTGGGCCTTTTATTTGGGGACCAAACGGGATATAAACACAACTTAATCATGAAGCTCGCTGAATCCTTAATTTCTCTTCAATCAAGTAAGATCTAAAGTTTAAAATCCATCAAAACAGAGATGCTGGGTAATATTCTGGGAGCCAAGCCTAGATTAATAGAAAACACAGCATCTAATCCATTTATAAAATTTAGAGAAAGCACGAAGTTGCAAACAATTTGATAATTAATTAATGACCAATTCACCATAGAAGCTCAAAAACCTGGGGAAAAAAATATTTCATCACATTACACAACACTGATTAGAAAAAAGCAATATTGAGAAGGAAAGCAAGTTAAATCTTGCCATGCACATAAATTCTCAGCATAATTCAAAAACATACATGTTACCTTATAGGCATCATTATAAACCATTTTAGCATTATGTTACATACCCTTAAACTTGTACCAAAAATAAACATTCCCTTAAACACAGAATTGAGAAACTTACAATCTACCGAGTTTTCAAGCGAAGTTGCATGTGCGTTTCTTTCCCATTCCACATTCATTGCTGCAGTCTGTTCATTACTCCCTGACAAGGAATTCTCGGATGCCCTTCTATATTCATCAATGCACAGGTCATGGTTATTCACCTCGTAACTATGATCATTACGATGATCATAATATGAAATACTGCCAGAATCAGATGGGCCAAACTTGTAAAAGCTTGAAGTCATGGATGGGTACACACTCTCCTGCAGACAGAAGTTCAATTTTTGGCTGTGACCAATAGCAACAATTCATTTGCAATAATCTAATCAATGGATCAATTACAATCAATTCATCCAAAAAGTCGGCCTATTTGTCATCTGATTATTCTTGAAAACACAAAAGACATTAAAGGAATCACTTGAGTACATCCAAAAACAAAATTGTTATGTTTTGAAAAACAAACACAAAATTATTGATAATGAACGGTACCTGGACATGAGAAGCACCGTCGAAAATAAAATTGACATGTTGATAAGTAAGACCTTCAAAATATTCGATAAAGCTGCCAGCACTATTATAAGGGTAGTTACTGTTGATGTATTGAACCTCCATATGTGGATCCCAACTCATCCTCCAAAATCCAATAAATCTACGTACATAAATTTAGACAATTAAAAATTGTAATTAGTAATAGAAACAGACAATGATAATAAAGTAATCTAAATAAAAAAACCTGATCTCCTAAAAATTTTCACCAAATTGCTAGTGCATTTCGGTATTCTAGTGTTAAAGGAAGAATCACATAAGAATATAATCATAAACAAGAGTAAAGAGTAAATTACATTGAAAATTTAAGAATCTCCAGAAGAAATTATCAAAATAAATAAAGTGTCTAGAAAAACAAGTTAATTGAAACAATGAGATTCAGTTACTGCAAGAAAACGTGGAACGTATTAGCAAATGTTCAAGTACATGACAAATGTTTAAAACAAAATGATCAAGTTTCCGTTTGGTAACCGAGAAAAAAGCAAGAAAATGAGGAAGAAAGAGAACGAAATTACAGTTAAGCTTAGTCAGAGCTGATAAATGATTAAATCTTCTACTGAGAAAGCTTACTTTTCCGGTTGCTTTGATGCTGAACTGAACTTTCTGGGCAACCAAACAAGAAAATGAGAGCTAAACTTAAAGCGAACTATCTCATTCTATGATTATTGGATCTCCAGCTAAGGAAATGCGAGATCTTCTCGCGATAGAGATAGAAATGGACTGAATGGATCCAGAGATGGATAAGGATAGAATTAGAAATAGACTGATATATATAGAAATGGAATAAATAAATCTTTAAAAGAAGAGATCCTTTGAGAAATAAAGAGGAGAGATTAAAGAACTAGGCAGCCGACGTTCATCGCTTTTATTTAAGCTCCGCTTAGCAAACAATACTCTCTCTCTCTCCCCCCTTCCCTCTCTTTGTGTCTTATGCCTCTCTTTTTTTTTTTTTTTTGGTTCTTTTATCATTAATAACAGTAGTATGTGGCTTCATTTATAATTGTAAGGGAGGGCGACTTTATGCAGTAGTTTCAACAA
The DNA here is from genome assembly GCA_025698515.1 of Gossypium sturtianum. Taxonomy (NCBI): domain Eukaryota; kingdom Viridiplantae; phylum Streptophyta; class Magnoliopsida; order Malvales; family Malvaceae; genus Gossypium; species Gossypium sturtianum. The sequence goes on from CM046955.1 coordinate 166,821,570, forward strand.
CACGCAAACTCCGTTAAACTTAGATGGGAAATTATAGCATGTCTGGCGGTATCAGATGAGACTATACTATTTTAATATCGACTCTACCCTTTTTCTAATCTTTAAATTTAATTTCACATTACCCACATTTACTATAAAGAAAATTAAATTCACATAAATATAAAAAAAAATTCATATAATCATTTTAAATTTTGAGAATTGTTATTTGACTTCAAATTTAAATTAAATAATATTATCCAAAAAATATTCAATTAATTCGAATTTAATAAGTAAAACAGAAAATGAATTTAGATTTAGATTATTGATTTTATCTCCAAAAATAAATCCTTTTTGAATTATGGATTCTAATATTTGCATCCACTAAAAACTTAAAACGAATTTTGATAATAAATATCTACATGTGTTCTAAATTTCTACAAATAATAAGTATGCAATATTTTAATCGAAAAATGCGGATCAAATATCTAAAAATGTCCAAAGTTTTTCTTTATCAAATATCCAGAGTTACACTATTCGAAATCATCAACACTCTAATTGAGATATAAAACCAAATGTTAAAAATACTTAAAAATTAGAGATTATTTTAAGGTTGTTGATTTTAAAAAATATATATTTATTTGTTAATTCAAAAATATGAAATTTTTTTTTTTTTGTTAACAGTAGAATCAACAAGTAAGAATATAGGATGATTTACCCTAAATTAAGGCAAAGAGTCACTGTTCTCAGTGAGGATGAAGAGAGTTAAAAGGTTAGAGTACTATTGATTGGGGAAGAAGGCACTAAGTGCTCTTAATGTATGTTCCATCTTTCAAGTGTTGCGTTTGGGCTTATATATAGAAGATAATAGAGGTCTCGCGTCACGAGTTTATTGACGATAGAGTCATATTTTATCTCCTTACAGTGTTGGTAATGTGACTTTCTAGATCGATGATATAATATTTTAGGATAATCGAATAACCAATAGACTCAAGATTCTATTCGTGCTTGACGGAGATAATTTGCCAAGAGTTTGTCATGGTGTTGCTCGATACATAAAGTTCACTATTTCACTTGATACGAGGTTCACCAAATAAAAACACGAATATAGAACACGTGCATAATAATTTTATTTTAGTGTAATTTGTTTGATAAAGTTGGTCAACTAGAGGAGAATGGGCACTCTCTAACAGAAGGGAAACCTCTTGAAAATGCTAAGAAACCAACTGCAGCTGCAGCTGATCAATTAGGAAAATGTGAGAAAGTCAACCAAACGAAAATAGAGTTGAAGCTGGTTTAAAAAGTTGAAAAATAAATAATTCGCTTTTATAGATTATATGGAGCAGACATCTTCCATTTTTACTTTAATTAAACATCTTTTATACAAAAAATGTAACATTTGAGTTACGGGAAAATCATTAATTATATTTATAATCCTTTAAATATCATCTTAACAAATCTCTAATCACTGGTTAACATTTTCCTAAAATAAAAATTATCGTTAGGGATGGTAAGTAGGCACAACTGGCAACAGATTTGTTCACCAGTCAGCTGTTCCATCAACCATTGAATTTTTTCAAACCTCTTAATTATCAAAGTTTAGTTAGGAAAGTCTGTTTTAATATGAGTTATACTAATGGAATAAAAAATAATTAATGAATCAAATTGAAGGAATAACCAAAGTCTAACATGCATACACGATCGCAGTTAACATGTTTTTTAAGTCATAATTATATTGATAATTAAAAAAACTCACTTCTTTGCTAATAAATTAAGACTTAAAAACAAAACAAAAAATGCTGTTATTAACACAGAAACCTAATGTTATAAATACGTGGAAGCAAATCCCAATAGTTATTACAGTGCAAATTACAAAATAGACCCCACAAAAACTTTTTTGTATTCACGGATTTCACAACACTTGTTTTACCTTTTAATCCTTTTCTTTAAACAGCTTGCTTTTGATGATAATTCTAGTTAATTCGAGAAAGAAAAAAAAAAAGTAATTGTACCCCAGAATAGATGACCTGCACTAAATTTCCACGTCAATGGTGATATAATAATATCATTTCCATCAAAATTTTAAATATTATAGAGAAATAGTTATTATACATTTATAACAATATTTGAAACACCTATAACAGTATTTGAAATTCCGATCATATCTGAATTTCTTTAAATTTCAGAATTAAAAATTATAATATATCAATAATATTAAACAGTCAGATATATAGATAATATCTTTAATAGAATTAACATATATAATTTTTATTTATTAAAGATTATTTTATTTAATAAAATATTATCAATATATTTATATATAAAATTTAAACATTTTATTTAAATAACATCTTAATTAGTATATTTTTTTTTTATTTCCATTAGCATCCGAATTAATTTTACTAAAATTTGAGACAAAAGGTTGTTGTAGAAAACAAATTGAGTAAATAGTATATTTTATATTTGATGGTTATTGTTATTATAAATGAAAATTGTTATAGAAAATTAAAATAAAACATTAAAAATCGATGTCAACTAAGACTTAACTTGGTTGGCATTGACATTGTTACCCGTATAAGAGGAAGTGAATTAGAATATAATATGTTTTTTTTTTAATTATTTAAAAAACAACATCAAAAGAATAAAAATGAATCAAGACTTTTTGGATGGCAGGGACCTACATTGTTGTTGGCCGGCAATTGCAAGCAAAACAAAAGAATTCAAACCAAACTTGTGAATCAAGATTTCAGCAATCAAAATTATTCCTAGGACATGCAATGCAGGGACTGGAGATTAATTAATTATTGTTATTATTATTATTATTATTAGCTTCCCTACCATGTGCTGCAAAAGATAAGGATTCTCTTTTGCTTTTTTTACAGATGATTTTTATCATTTACTCAGCACTTCACCATATATAGTTCTATTTTCTTTTTCCATCTTTATGTCCTTTAATTAATTTCTAGACATTTCTTACTAAAATGTTGAGAGAGGGGAAAAAAAAAGACTTTTTAATGAAAGTAATGTACTAATAAAGAAAGAGTAAAAATATGAAATTGAGAGAGTTTGGGTAGCTTAAGATATACCCTAAAATTCAGTTTGAAACTTATGGGTGTTTTGTTTTCTGCACTAGGGAAAGTAACGTAGTTAAACGTTAAATACTTGGCTCATAAATGACTGGTTTCATACTTTTTAAGACTTTATTTGGTATCCCAATGGAGAAAGGTAGAAAACTTGTGAATTCTAAATTAATTATAATTAACAAGTTTTTCATCCTTTATCTTTGGAGACAAACCGGGGGGCTTGCCTCCTTTGTTCTTAAAATTTCTTTTACTCGACATAAAATATTTGACATTACCATTTATAGACTCGGGTAGTTTGGAATAAACATGAAACAAAAGGAGAAGTTGAGTTTGATTACCTAACTAAGAAATCGTGCTAAATGGTGTTAGATGAACTAACGTGACCTTTTAACCTGGTTCATTCCATGAAAAGAAATTTATTACTCATCTTCAGAAATAAATGGAACATGGGTTCTTCATTCATATGATAAAGCAGGCAGACCCAGAGAAGGGAGAAAAAAAAGTTGTGTGGTGCAGGCTGCCTGCATCCCAATAATTTTGTTGGTCCAATAATGCTAATAATAACTTTTTTCGCAGGTTGGACTCTATACAATCTACTAAAACCAATGGGGTGATGTTAATCACTGTCATTCCATGATACACAAAGCAAAAGCTGTAAGGCATGTGGGAGAGAGAGATGGCAGAGAAAGCAAACAATGAATTATGAGTCAGACAGAGAGTGGAGTGTATGTGTGAATGGAAAAACCCAACAGAACAAAACAAAACAAAACAAAACCAAACCAAACCTAGCGTGCAAGCAAGGACTGCGAATCATTATATTCCTACATTCCTTTTGTCTCTACACTTTGTGTAAACCGAATCTCTAAAGTCTAACACCAAACCCATCAATCACATGTTAACTTTATCTAGAATTTCTTTTATCTCCTTCCATTTACATTATCTACGCTCAGTCTGAGTGTCAAATAAGGATACTTTTAGAAAGAAATGGAGAGTCCTAGTAGCCTAGGCTTGAAGTTTTCTCAAGGGACCATAAACAAGAAGATGGAAATTAGTGTCAATTCTATCATTTTTCTTGCAGCAAAAAAAGTAAGCATTCCTCGACTCGAGTTATTTCCAGTGGCCTAATCATGTTAAACAGCTTTATGCGTCAGCAGGGGAATGAAATTTGGCTTTTCAATCATTTCCAACATCACTTTATTCCATTGATGGACTGCAGTGCATCATTTCCTATATAGGGTCCAAAAATGTGTCCAGTATCCGAACAAGATAAAGAAGATGGTAGACGGATATATACTCAATTTAGCTGCTGTAAGCATACAGCAAGGCAATTTTGATAAGTCCTAACAATATGTACAGCAAGATTGCACCAACATGCACCAGAATAAAGACTACTGAGAGAGTAAGAGCTTATTTTTGCAGGTTTGTAGTAACTACAGAAAGACAAATATTGATGAACATATACATTGCACCTGCCTTCACTGTATATAGATACAGTTTAACAACATGTAGGCACAGCTTGATTGCTACTCTGAGCCATGCCTGAAAGCTTCTTCTAGAATGCTTTGTCTCCCTTTCTTTGAACACAACATCAACAACCTTGGTTTATAGCCACCAGTCCAACATGTTGTCCAACTGTTATGATGGAAGTTTTGAAAAAATTAAACCACATTATAGTTTTTGGTTCTTGTTTCCCCCCAATTATTTCAAATGCATGCATGCTCTGTGATGAACCCAATAAGCACAACGGTGAAAAGAATGATTATCATTGCTCATTGCTCATCCTCGAAAAATTGTCTAACTTTTTCCCATCATATTATTAGAATGATCATTGGTTAAGAATAGATAATCCAACAACTCTGCATGAAACACAACATCTAAAGTCAAATCCAGTTAGACCCAACTTGTAATGGAGTCAACCAATTGCCGCTTCCCTAACAGCATGCAGCCGTCGATGTTTTTATCACAGTTCAAGAAATTTGTGGCACCAGTATAAAAATGGAGAAAATACCTCGCAGGTGACCGGCCAATAAAATTAATTTCTATCATTTTAGTTTTTGTACTATTAAAAAAAATTAAATAAATCTAAATTTTGAAAACTTATAAGATTTTGCAAAGGAACAAATAATTTTAATCACATTTTTTAAACAATGAATGTTAAAATAATTCCTAGTAAGACTTCAAGCCTGAGAAAGTTTAGACACTAAAGAACGTTATATAAGGAGAGTAGTAACTTGAATCTGCTAGCCCTTCAAATTTAGACAGATAATGGAAAAAGAAACTGCAATAGTAAGTTTATCTTTCAACTTGAAATGAATATTAGTTTGAAAGTATAAAACAACTATAATTTGAGAGCATACAGATTGTTAGTTTACATATTAAATTAAGTCTCATTCATGTATGTATGTATGTGTAACGATTGATTGTGATTATAACTATTTATACAGTAATGATTAAAAGAAAAAGATGAATAACAAAGTAATAATTCAGTATTTATCCTTGGAATTTCCTAAGATATAAAGGACAATACATAATTTCAAAAAGTAGTGTAGTGTACGGTTGCAACCAGGGTAAAAATATTCCTCCCATGAGGACTAATGTTCTTCTAGGAGACGAGACAACCTCTCTAAACTAAGTTATTCAAAATGAGAATAAAAATAATATTTGCGGTAAGCAAGGCAAAATCTGGAATGTAATAAATAACATTGCAAATGAATTTGATGACCCATCTGTAGTTGCCATATGATTATGCCCCACCAGAACCATACTTCTTTCCGAAAACAATCACTTGGAGCTTATCATAGCCTGCAAGCACACCCGCACCAGCAACCGCACGCAGGATGTTGGCACCAGCTCCCTTAAACAGTGACTTAAAGCCCTCCTTCTTAAGGATTTGCGAGAACGCATCCATCGAGCTCTTGTACTTCACGGCTTCACCCGATGTCATCATCATTCTTCTGCGGACAGTGTCGATGGGATAGGAGGCAAGACCTGCTCCATTTGTAATAACCCAACCAAGAGCAAAGCTAGCAAAGAAGCTATCCTGATATTATCCAAAATGTAAGATAATGCAGGTGTGAGTGTAATCCTTTAGTTTGAATGTTACTTGATGCAAAAAAAAAAAAAAAAAAATTCTACTAACCTGCAACTTTCCAACAAGGATAACCGGCTTTAGAGAATCATACATTCCGAAGTACAGGCCTCGGTACACAATGATACCAACACATGAAATGTTGAAACCTCTGTAGAGGCCAGCAATACCATCTGATTTGAGAGTCTTGGTGTATACATCAACCAAGCCATTGAATTGCCTCTCCCCTCCTGTCTTTGCGGCTTTGGCATCGTTAGCCAGACGAGTCCGAGCATAATCCAGGGAATAGACAAAGAGAAGGGAAGAGGCACCAGCAGCACCACCAGATGCTAAGTTCCCAGCAAACCACTTCCAGTAGCCATCACGGTCCTTCTTAAAGTTGAACAGTTTTTTAAAGTAATCCTTGAAGGCAAAGTTCAAAGCCTGTAAACGCAGAATTCAGAGAATATAAGTGAGCAGGCAGATCTAAATTCTAAATTGTAATGAAGATAGGAGGTTTCTGTGAAGACGTTAAGAACCTGAGTCGGGAAATAACGGATCACATTAGCTGTATTTCCTCTCCACAAAGACATCATGCCTTCATCTGCTATTGTTCTTTTAAAGCAATTACCAATACCAGTGTAAGGTTCGGAGAGGCGACCGGCTCTAATCATCTCATCCTGGTTTTGGATTAAGAGCTTGACACGTTCAATAGGAGCAGCAGCAGTTTTGGACACAGCAGCAGAAACTCCACCCATGAGGAAATCGATAACGAAACCGGAAATGCCTTTCTCTGATGGAGCCTGGGCACATACAGGTGATGAACTCGATCCAAACAATGAGAGATTACAGCTTACTGGGTGGCATGCCAGCTGTGTCATGGGATGCTGTAGTGTTGCATTGCAACTTGCAGATGCAAAACGCTTCTGATGTACAGCAGGCCTTTGGAATCCTCCATACCGATATCGAACATCTTGAGAAAGGCTGGAACCAAGATGGAGTTGTCCAGCAATCTTTAGCATGACAGAAGGATGTTGGTGCCTATCAGCCATCATTTCTCCAATAAACAACCTAATCAGGAACCCAAATATTATGAATACAATGAGTTGGTAAAGAACAAAACTTGGAAAAGATGACAACGATATATGGCCCTATACGATTATAAACAAGAACCCATTTAAAGTTCCATGTTGACAGAGTGAAAGAGAATAAAAACTAGTTGAAATTGAAACAAATGAAAATTTGTCCCCCAGATCACAAGGTAGAGGCTTTTCTTGTGAATATGCTTTTCATTTTCCATGGTTGCACTATCTAAAAACCAAAAAGATCCTTCATAGTATCAAAGACTAATTTTACACAATGCCAATGTAGGTTATGTTGAGAAGAAACAATTAGTCAGGAAATGGGTTGAGGGGAGGAAAATCAAGTTAATCTTTTTGATGAGATCAATGTTTAATCTGTGAGATTTCATGTTAGTAATATAGTAAAATGATTCATTGGGACATAGAAAGTAAAGATCTTTCTAATGATTGGTTTAAGGTCAGATGTTACTGTGAACCAAAAGCGCCAAAAAGAACATGGTCTGCAATGATTCTGATCAAATCAAACCAATTGCCAAAATATCACGTCCAGTAATATTATTCACGATTACACAATATAAACATAGTATAAAAAGTAATCCAAAACATACACACAGAAAAGAGAAAAAAAAAACAAGAATATACAAATATATTAAATCTAAATAATACGAATTATTATCATATACAGCTTTCATTGAAAATTGCATTCTTTGAAAAGACATACATACACAATAGAAATCATAAAAATAAAAAAATAAAAACAAATACATTATGCAGAGAAAAAGATGTAAATAGTACTGACTGACCTGTAAAAAAAATATGCAACGAAACGAGCAAAAGAAAAAATGAAAGAGATATAAAGAAGGCAAAAGAAAGAAAAGAAAACAAATTAAAGAGGGAGACAAGTAAAAGAGGGTAGAAATGGGGGTTTATAAGAAGAAGAGAGAGGAGTTAAAAATACAAGAGCAATAGCAGAATGTAAGCCGAAATGAAAGCATGCCCATAAAACCAGAAAAGCAGTTATCACTCAAACCAATCACACCTCACATATAAATTATGTAACTGGCACAGAAAACCTAGGGAAAAAAACCTAGAAAAGAATGAAAAGGAATAAAAAACTTATCCAACCTCCAAATGCGGAATAATATATTGTATATATTATGATTGGATAGCTCCCATTGCATGGCGAAGGAACCTGAAAATTATCTTCTAATTTATCATCAAATATGTATTTTTTTTTTTCAAATGAAATAAAAGGATGAGTTTAAAGAATATAAATTCTGATCTTGATTATATTATTATTTTTATTAAATGAATTTATATAATAAATTAAAATTAAAATTTACATATTTAAATTATTGAAAAAAAGAAAAAGAAAAATCACATTACTTCAGTTTAAATAACCATTTTTTATAGAACTGAAATAGCAAATTTTGATTATTTATATAATAAGTAAGTTTATATTTCATAATATATATATTTATAAATAATAAATCTAATATATATTATGAATTGCATGAGTTATTTTTATAGGATAAGTAATTTGTGTAGATAATTGTTGCATTATGTTATTTTTATAAGATATTCTGTATGTTAGATTGAAATATGGGTGATTACTGATTAGGTAGTGTTAGCAGATACCCCCACGCCAAAAAATAATGAACCCGCCCTAACCCAGTAAAGCAATACCAGTAGCCTAACTTTTTCAAATTTTCATGCTGCTGTTTTGTTTGCTTCTTTACTAGGAATCAAAAGCTGTTGTCTTCCATTTGAGGAAGAAATATCAATAACGGTAGACTGTATGCGCATTTTATTTAGTTAAAATATGATATCAGTCCCTATACTTTTACAGAATTTGAGATTTAGTCCATCTACTCTAAAAATTAAAAATTCAATCCTCTATTTCTTTTTCTCAATTTTAAAACCCTAGTTCAATCATTAACTTCGTTTGTAGTTTCCGCTAAAATTTGTTAACTTGTTTAATTTACATCAATCATACGCCCTATCACGAGGACAACTTAATTAACATGCCAAATTGACAAATTTTAATAAAAAATACCTATAATTGGTATAATTTGACTGGAATTTATAATAATAATAAAAAGAAATAACAATATATTTTAACCATTTTTTTTCTTTTTTGTTAAAATATATATAATTTTAATTATGAACTTCAATGGAAAAAACTACCAAGCACTGGAAGATGAATTTAGGGGGGGAAATGGCTTTATAATGGGAGCCATCGTCAACATGTCTACTTAATTTCATATCTACTAAAAAATTTAATTATGTTTCTTTTTCTTAGCTCATTCTTCTTAACTTGCTAAAACACTTACAAGTGATACCGATGAAGAGACAAATCTACAATGGTTCTCGAAATTGGATGAAATGCTTGGAACTTGAAACGCAACATGCATTTGTGACCATTGAAACATTATAAAGCTACAGTGCCCATCCAATATATAGACCTTTATATTTCCATTTTTCATGTATGTATGCCAATCACTTCATTGGAAATGACCCATCCAATAATCCCAAACTTACAAGACCTGACAATTTTAGTTATACAAGAAATGTAATTGAAGGACCTTCTACGTTTCCATGTTAATAACTGATAATATGCAGTTGAATATGGAATTACCGGAGAATGTCCCATCATGTGGATTTGGAGCAATGGCTATGTCCTCTTTTTGTATCTTGAAATACCCAAGACTTCCTATAAGACTGCAACAACAGAGAAGAACAAACAACACTAAGAGAGGAGGCGGCCATGCATGCACCAGCTAGCCAAGGTGGTAACCTAACTCCTGTGAAGGGATATAAGATTCCAGCAGCAACTGGCACGCCCAGAATGTTGTAACCAAGGGCCCACACATAATTAAGCCAAATGCGGGAAATGGTCTTTCTCGACAGATCTATTGCTGTAACTACATCTTCCAAGTTGCTTTTGATAAGAACTATGTCAGCTGCTTCTATGGCTACATCAGTACCAGCACCAATTGCCATGCCTACATCCGCTGCCGCCAAAGCAGGCGAGTCATTTATTCCATCTCCCACCATAGCAACCGTCAAACCTCTCATCTGCATTCCATATTTAAGGTAAATAATGATCAGATGTTATGTACTTAATGTATGAAGAGTGAACAACTTGTAGGTTAAATTAAAATTTACATTGAAGCACACCAGGGTACATTTTCAAGGCTAACTGAATATCAAGCTCTCGTTCTCACCCCCACCGTTCATCCAATTTATTTATTGAAAATTTACTAGAATACCACCATGCCTCAGCAAATTATTATTCATAGGCATATAATAAATCTAATTGTCACTTTCTAACGACCAGAATTTCACAACTTTTTCACCCTATGAATAGCCTTTCATAATGCGTTTTTGAGAAAAAAAGCCATAAAACAAAGGAAGACAAGGAAAGTGAAAGTGAAAGGAAAAAGAAAAGAAGCTTACCTGCAAATCTCTGATCCTATCAGCTTTTCCTATTGGATCCGTCTCGGCAATTACCTTCTCTATTCCAACCTCTTTGGCTATGGCAGTTGCAGTAGCCCAGTTATCACCAGTTACCATGATGCTTGAGATCCCCATTGAACGAAGATACAATATGACATTCTTAGCTTCCGGCTTCACTGGATCAGTTACTGCAAAAGCTCCAGCAATTTTTCCATCAATGGAAACTAAGACACATGTTCGAGCCTGTTGCTCATGTTCTGAAATGTAGCCCACAATCTCAGGACCAACTGTGACATTATAAGTCTGCATAAGCCTCTTGTTCCCAACTAAGACCATTTTGTCACCAACTTTCCCGCTCACCCCAGTGCCAGGGTGCACCTCAAAGTCCTTTGCCTCTGTGACATGTTGATTATTGGATTGCCTGTTAGATTCTATCTTCTGACGCAATTTTCTAGCATGCTCCAGGAAAGCTTTGGCTATTGGATGTTGACTATTTGCCTGAAATTTTAAGGCTTAAATGTAAAAAAGCCCCTAAAATTAAAATTAAGAAAACCATCCAAACCCCTACTATTTTATTGCAATAAACTGAAGCCATTTCTGATTGGATGGAAAATGGTTAACGGTCATCGAGGAATCAATTAGATGACAACAGATGTTTGAGGACTCAACTGATTGCATTAAACAGATAAAAGTTTGGGTTAAGTAGCTTAAGTCATTCAATGGCATTTTGCACCATTCAAGATGCCATAGCTCTAAAAAGGAGAAAAGGAAATCAACTTTGGGTAAATCTAATATATAGAATTGCATCTTCTTTCAAAATAAGCTTTGGTTTAATATTTCCACTCCCCAAAAACCAAAAGTAACAAAATTCAGATCTAGTTGTACAATTAGAGCTATCCAAATTTCTCACGAAGCTTTTCTATATTTGTTCCCTAGCAACTTCACTAAATAGAATCAGGAGAGTACAAAAACTAGGCATGTACCTCAGCAGCAATAGCAACATCGCAGAAGTCTTCCATTGACACGCTTGAAAAGAGCATAACATTTACAACCTCAGGTTTCCCAACTGTCAATGTCCCCGTCTTATCAAACACAATTGCTTTCACCTACAGGATAAAGAGAGAAGGTAGTTCAGGTTGCAACAGTCATCTGCAAGGGAACTCGTTACATTGAATCTATCCAAATTCCGAGACCTAGGTTCACCTTGTATTACTGTGTATATATTGGCCAATGCATTGTTTTGTTGTTAAAGGACTCGTAAAGATAAGGCAATAAACAACACTTCTGAACAAGACATCTGTTATATTGTTATAAAATTATAAATGACACTGACAAAAGTGTATCGAAGCTGATATTCTGGTTATCTGAAATGAAGAAGTGACCTTCCACTACAAGCAACAACCATGAAATATAAAATCAAAGGGTGATGCCCTTTTTAAAGAAATCCACATTTTTATAAAATGTTAGTTGATATGTAGTTTGATAGATAAAAGTTGCTATTTTCCTAGGCAAAAACAATTATTTTAGAATGAACCCATAGTAGATAACTTCTAAAAACGACTACCACTTAAAACTATAACTAAAAGGTCGGCAAATTTGATAATGGCAATGAGTTGTGTTTTTTGTTCACACTATTCCGAACCGAGTATAATTATCAATCGACAAATTTTTCAGGACAAAGAAAGTTGCTAATAATGCTCAATTATGATTGTAAACTCATACATACTAAATTATCAACCCAAATTCAACCTTAACCCGTTCTAGGTTTTTCTAAACACAAAATGGTTATACCTTATGTGCCTTCTCAAGGGCATTTCCACCCTTAATCAGCACACCAAGTGAAGCACCCTTCCCTGTGGCAACCATGACAGCTGTAGGGGTTGCTAGTCCTAGAGCACATGGGCAAGCAACCACCAACACTGAAATACCAAACTGGAGTGCAAGTTCAAATTTATCCATGCCTTTCGGGATCCAATGTTTAGGGTAAATACCAATAACTCCAGGGATCAGCCATCCCAACCAAGTGATAAATGCAGTGAGAACAATCTGATATTGGACCAAAAAAAAATGATACATTCTGTTAGAAATTTGCATAGAGATGCATTATGTAACAAAAGGAATAATTAGTAACATAAAGCCCAGCATGATGCTCAAGTTCTACACTCTTCATTAATGCAAATAGATTAAGAGAAAGTGCAAAGTAAAACAAAAACCACATACACAGCACAACTTGTAAGCCTAAACTATTAAAAACAGTAGGAAATATAAGTTATCAATAGTCATTCAATAAAAAATAATCTGTTTTCCATGGAAACAAAGCAAAAATGTGTTGAAAATAAGAAAAAGATGTTCTTTGCCTATCAGTGATGTTTCCAGCCATATTCATTTTGCCATGTTGGCCTCTTTGCAAGCAGTATGAGTGCAGCTGTGCATCATACACAAAATAAGTTATCATAAATAAGATCATCCATAAATCAGTCTCTCTCTCTTTGATTTTGTATTTTTACTTCTGCACAATATATGGTTTACAACTTTGGCTTAACCTAGAAGATCAATTAAAGGTTCAAATGAATAAACCATCCAACAAACAAGTCCATTGTCTACAATTATAGTGAAAAAGATCTAAAACAAAAACAGAAAGAATCATGTTATAGAGTTCAGGGAATCCAACCCCCAGCTGACAACCTGAGGTATGGATGATTAGAGCTATTTGATACATTCCAAATTAATGATAATAGTTTGAAAGTTTTTAAATATTTCAAGAAGCAAAGAAGCCTTTCAACTAAAGAAAATCAAGAAAAAGAAATTATACCCATCAGTTTTAAGAAAAAGCAATAAAAATGGTATAAACAAAATTTTGGGCAAGGAAAAAGGAAGTTACTGCAGGAACAAAAAACCGAGAAATCCGGTCAGCAATTTTCTGAATAGGTGCTCTGGCGAGCTGAGCAGCTTCAACAAGCTGAACAATTTGGGAAAGCGCAGTCTCTGACCCAACATGAGTAGCCTTGACCAGTAAACATCCATTCTCATTCATAGTTCCACCAATAACCTGCTCATAGCAATTGAATTAAAAGAATTCAACATTTCATAAAGTCAGGCATACCTTAACAAACAAAAAAAAAAAGGCAAGAAAAGAATACCTTGTCACCAGGCTTTTTAGCAATAGGTTGTGCCTCCCCTGTGATCATACTCTCATTCACATAGCTTTGACCATCAATGACAATGCCATCAACAGGAACTTTCTCGCCAGGAATGATCTTGATTATGTCATTCCTTTGTATTAGTTGGGTGCTGATTGCCACCTCTGAGACAACATTTCCATCATCATCTAATATCAGCAAACATGCACTATCAGGAGCAAGGTTTGTCAGCTTGGCTAAAGCATCTGATGTTTTCCCTTTAGCCAACACCTCTAAATATTTTCCTAAGAGAATAAAGGATATCAGCATTGCACTTGTCTCAAAAAAATCTTGTCCTTTAAATGTGTCAGAGCTCAGAGACTTAATTGCTACATAAACAGAGTAAAAGTATGCAGCATTGGTGCCCATGGCTACTAAAACATCCATATTAGCAGATTTCAGTCTCAATGCGTGGTATGATCCTTTATAAAACCTGATAGAGACATCAAAAGACAGAATGGTTATGCTGCAAGAACTGGTCACAATTAGTATATGCCTCTCCTGAGGAATGGAAATGCTGAATCTTTGACCCAAAAAAAAAATATAAGTAGCTAATATTCTACATGGAAAATGACTACCAACTCATTACCTTCGGCCAACAATGAACTGTACTGGTGTGCAAAGAACCCATCTCAGAAGCAATCCGACAGTAAACATGTTGTAGATCTTGTACTCTAACCAATCACCAAAAGGAGGAAGCATTGGAAGTACCATGGAGAATATGAACAGAGGAACTGAGAACAGGCAGCTTAAAAGGAACTGGTTCCTATAGTTATTAATTTCATGGTGCTGCTCAGTTTCTCTTTGTCTAGGAGGTATATACAAGCTTGCCTTGTATGATCCATGAGCAACTTCTTGTACAGCTTCAATAATGGATCTTGGACCAGTAAAGTCTGGGTCATAGTTGACAGTGGCCCTTTTTTCTTCCAAGTCCATCTCGACGTGATTTACACCTATGGCTGACTCAAGGTAGGACTTAATAGTATTCATATCCTCCACTGATGACACTCCTTCAAGTTTTAAATGTACTTTGTTTGCTTCATTTCCAGAACTAATGAGATCAGCTCCAAAGCCAGCATCTTCTATTGCTTCAATGATGCGATCAGAATCAGTAACATTGGGATCAAAGTGAACCTTAGCTTCTTCAAGAGCTAGACCAACAACTGCCTTTTTAACTCCATCAAGGAACTTTAGAGCACGTTCAAGGGATTCGGAACAACTTGTACATGCCATTCCCTTAATCCTGAGCCGGCAGACTGCTATCTGTTGCTCTGAAAACTCCTTAACAGGGAAACCAGCATCCTCTATTGTCTCTTTAATTATTTTTGGCTAAAATAAAATACAAACAAGTGCTTTTGAGTTCCCAATAATAGAAAGATATAAACTAATTATGAGGAAACCCACAAAGAAATACCAAAAGACAAATTAAATTCATGACAATGGAGATAAACCCACAGATTAAGATCTCCACAAAGTGTTGAAGCCTATAAGAGAAACATGGTTTAAGAACCAAAGATTTAGCACTGCACTTGCACTGAATAAATTTTATATGCTTGACCATGGTGCCATCATGGCGGCGGTATGGGTAGTTAGAATAACCAAGTTGTCAAAGTAGTCTATTGTGAGTAGTGACCATAAATCATTCTCCACATTATAAGGATAAAGATTCAATAAATTTCTTAAAACTTACATTGACGAGCTTTGGAACATACTCAATTGCCGCGTGGCCATGAATCGGTGACACTGATACACTCTCAACACCGTTGATCTCTCCAAGCACAGATTCTATGGAAGTCACACAAGATGCACACTTGATATTCCCTATTTTGAACATCACTGTTCTCTTCTTTTCCAGCTTATCAACAGGTTCAGGTATAGTTACGCAAACACTATCTGAGGGCTCCAGCAAAGGCCTCTTAAGATCATCCCTCCCATTCAGTTCCATTTTATTGTCTCCAGCATTAATATTCATGACTCCTGTGAAAACATGGTAGGCAAAACATAAATATAAATATGTGTATACATCGCAGTTTAGACTTCTTCAGTAATAAAACGGTTTCCAATGCATAATTTCACGGTCAATTTGTGAAGCTTAAAACAAATTTTAGTGAAAGATATGAGCAAAAACTTTTCTGCTCGATGTTGCATAAAATTGAACTAAAAAAGAGACAACAAAATCAGGGTTCAATCATTACTTTAAAACAACTGTAAATATCAGATAGCAATAAAAAAAAACAATTGAATGGTATTAATAGATAATTACGCAATCGAGGGGAAGTAAAAAATAGGGGCAAAAACAAAGCACATAAAAAAAGCCGCCGAAGCTTTGTACAAATCAAACACGATAAAAGTTGCTTAGAAATTAAAGTTCTAAATTATCGACCATAAATAAATAACGTAAAGTCCACAGATAAACTTTCGTGAATAAAAATCAACTCCAGAAGAGAATTTCACGATTCAAGCTGAAACCAATTACTTTTACTTCAAAAGTATTAATTTCTGTCAACTCGGAATATGAATCAATAAACAAAGAAGATAACCTTTAAAAAAATCCAGAAGTTTAAACAGGCCAAACAACTAAAACTCCTAGTTCTGACATAAGAAGAAGAAAATAAACTCACACACAAGCACACACATGTATATACAAAAAAAAATCAAAGAGACCTTTTTTCACAGGGTGGTTAAGGGTGAGTATTTCTTTTGATTGGGGAAAAAGATAAATGAAAAGTGAAAGTTCTTTTTATATTAAAAAAAAAAAAAAAAGAGGGGGGAAATGATTAGGGTTTCAGAATGGAAAGTAGATTATATTTGCTAAGGTTTGAGAAGCGGAATTGGAATTTTGTTCCCAAAGAGAAGAGAAGGGGAAGGGGGAATGGAATGGACGGTCGCAGGAGAAAGAAGAGAAAGTGGCACACTTTGGCTTTTCGAGGGAGGGTTTCTGTTCGTCTTTTTTTAGTCAAATTTATATAATGGAGGAAAAATGAATATTTGAACTTAACGTCTTATATGCCATTTCCCACCACCTTGCTTAACTACCCCACGGACCACCGCTAACTTTATGCTATATATACATATATTTATACACCAGTGTAAAATTCATTAATTTTTTTAAATCATTAAATAAAAATAAATTAAGGCCGATATTAAATTAAAACTTTCCATTTTTTAAACATTAAAACATTTTCTTTCCTATACTAATTATTTGAACCCATGATAACTTTTTTTATAATAACAAAAAGTTTATGGTTTCTTTCCTCTGTTCCATTTCCCCATTTTGTTACCCATGATCAATCAAAATTTATAATTTTCTTCTCTTTTTGTTTTATCATAGAAGTAGTAATTGTAATTTAATATTGATTTTAATTATCATAAATTGTTCATTTAAATATCTCGTAATTAAAAAATACTTAAAAATGTGTCATAAAATAACCTATCAACAAAGATACTCCAATAATTACTCTCGACGAAGATTTTTCGACTCTCTCAATCATAATTTACCAATGGAGAATAAAACTTTTTTTTTTTTACTATTATAATAACAAGATAAAATCCTTCAAATCCCAACATACCTTAAATCTTCAACATAAAATAATTAACAAAGCAAAACAAATGGAGGGAGTTAAATGATGGAATTGGACATGCCTTGATTTTTATATAGGATAAAGTTACTCGTAAAATATTTGTAATTTGATTTGTTATTACTATTAATAATTTAATAATCGGCCAAAAAGATTATTTTAGCCAACGAACACTTTGAAACTTGTATGCGTCAGGCTGGCTTTGATAAAACATATTTTTTTTGTTTCTGCTATTAACAGCTTACTATTTATTTAATAAATTTCACCCCTTTTTAATTGTAATGTCAAAAGTCAAAACATGCATCATAATAAACCAAATGCATGAATATTGCCTTATAATATTTCTTGTTGTAAGCTCATATTTGTTATTAATTACTATTTTATGAAGTCAAATTATACATTCATATAAAAAAACGTATTGCAGAAATTCTAGCATAAGCTACGAAAAGAAAAATTAATATTAACTTAGCCTAAGTTCCTAAAACTGAGAGCGGTCAGATTATATGTAAAAGAAATCCAGAAAGTGAATAAATAAATAAAGAGAAAATGAAGAAACCGGTATTACCCGGAAATCGGTTACCAAAAAATTAAAAAGCCATGTTGTGAGAAAAAAAACCCTCCCTTCATTCCTCTCTCCCTTGTCGTCGTTCATCATCATTGCCCTCTCTGATTCTGCCGTTCATCATCGTTGATCTGTCCGCTCCCATCTCGTCATTCAACATTTTTGACCCATCCACTCCCATCACAGAAAAAAAAGTAATTTCTCCTCTCCCCTATCGCCATTCATCATCGCCGACGCCTCCCATCCCGACGTTCATCATTGTCAACCCGTCGACTCCCATCCCACCGTTCATCATCGCGGAGCCCCACCACTTCCTCCATTTTTTCAACAATATTAAAACTATTCGTTTTTTTCCTCTTAATCTTGTAATTGGAATTATTAAAATTTTTACACATATATATTTCTTGATGGTTTTTTTTTAATAAATATTATATATATATATATTGGTGTTTTAATGTTTTTTATTTGTTCATTTTGCGCATTCTTTCATACCAATTGGTTGTTGAGAATTTATTTTCAAACCATTTTTTATTAGATGAATGTATTTCTTAATCAATTTGGGGGATTGGTATTTGTTTCATCATCTAATTTTATTTTATTTTGCTTTAATTTTCATTATCCCCTCAAGTATAAAGAGCTACTTGTTTCACATTCTCATGCTAACAAACACAATAAATTGTATAAGGATATGCATTTTAATTATAACATTAATCAACTAATATTTTTTGTTTTTCTTTATCTTGCATTATACAAACAGGACTAATTAACAAAAAAAAAATCATTTCATTTAAATAAATCGAGAGGTGCAGAATATAAATAAGTTACTTCTTAAATTTAAGCCTGTTCATTCAACTTTCAGCTATGCTGTTTTTTAACATATAGAAATTCATGAAGTTTGTTTTATGTCATTTGTTTAACACCCTCTTAGTTCCTTTCAATATTTTTCTTGCAAGGGAAGGGACATTGTTGATGACTTGATGACAAAAAATCATTGATTTTGGTTTTTGAAATTGATTAAGATAGACCAAATTCCACCATCTGATGCACAAGATGAGAATGAAAATGTTGAGTTGCACTTTTGCTAGTAAACTGATTGTCTAATTACGGATGTTAACTCTTACTATTTTTTATATTAGTTTTATTTCAATTTTTTTATTTGTAGATATGGATTACATGATATAATTTAATATATATATATATATATATATTTTATGTAAAGTTAGTAAAGTGTGGTCAAATTCAAAGAAGTAAGGACTTATATTTTCTTTATACAACATTCATAATGCCATCCAAATAGCTAAGAAGCTGTTAAGATGAATGAATGCATTTCGAAATTTTATACTATAAATTAATAAATTGTATAATGATTTAACAAAAACATTGATTTACCCATATTTATAAGATTTATCAATATATCCAAATTTTCTAAACCTCATATAAAGTCTTAACAATTGCTAATATTTTTATTGTTTTACCAATATTTTTAACAAATTACTAAAACTTCTAAGGATTTTTCAAATTATTTAACGAGCTACCAAAATTTCTATTGTTTTACCAGCATTTATGAGTTTACCAAATTTTTTTTTTTATGATTTTACCAATATTTCAAAAGTTTCTAAACACTAAATCAAATCTTAACAATTACCAAAAGTTCAATGGTCGGGCAAAATACCCAAATATACCAAAAAAAAATTTATTTACAGAAAATGGCCGGTTTTTTTTAAATTTACGGAAAAGGGCCATTTCCCCACAAAACGCGTCCATGTCAGCGCGTTTTGTGGGGATGCAGCAGGAAAGCGCTTCCCCAGGGGCGCGCTTTTGCCCCGTCTGTCTTTTCAGCTGTTTTTAGTGTTAGGGTATGAAATTTTAAGATTTCTGGGCTACGGTTTATGATTTTTTATGGTCGATAGATTTAGGGATTTTAGGGGAAATTTAATGGAGTAGATTAGGGTTAATTAGGGGTTAGTAAAAATATATTTAGGGTTTTGGACAAAATATATTAGAAAAAAATTTATTTGAATTTTTTTTACAGTTGTATCTGGCAAAATAATTTTGAGAAGACGTTTACAACAAACAAAGTGGCCAAAACGCTTCAAGCAGATGCACTCGTCGTGAGAGTACTCAAAAGAGCTCCCACGTGGGCGCTCTTTTGCTACTGATAGTCTCCGTAAAATAATTTTGAGAAGACGTTTAACAAACAAAGCGGCCAAAACGCTTCAAGCGGATGCACTGCCGCTAGAGTACGAAAAGAGCTCCCACGTAGACGCTCTTTTGCTACACATGGACGCTCTTTTTGCTACAGAGTCTCCGATAAAATAATTTTGAGAAGACGTTTACAACAAGCGATGGCCAAAACGCTTCAAGCGAGGATGCACCGTCGCCAGAGTCTGCGAAAAGAGCTCCCACGTGGGCGCTCTTTTTGCTCTGATGAGTCTCCGGTAAAATAATTTTGAGAAGACGTTTACAACAAACGAAGGCCCAAAACGCTTCAAGCGGATGCACTTGTCGCAGAGTACTTGAAAAGAGCTCCCACGTGGGCGCTCTTTTGCTCTGATGTCTGTGGCAATCCTTAGACTATAAATCACCCAAATTTCATTCTCGGTTGCATAACGTAAATTGAGGCAAAAGAAAAATAAAAAGCGAAAATGAGTGAACGATATTAATCTTTGTTATTTACTACGATGGTGAGGTTTGTGACACCAAAAATGGTGTTGTTTTTTTATCGAAGAACACAAATACGCGATCGGGTTTTAATAGAAACATAGATTTGTTAGAACTTCGCAAAAGAATTAGGCGTAAAACCTTCGGAACAACGCCAATGAAAGTTTAGTCTATTAAGTATAGATTTTGCGCTTCGGTTGATCCGGTGAGATATGAATCATTCGACATCAAAGGTCCTCGGAGCTTTGAGGCAATGGTGGAGACTCATCTTGCCAGTGGATCACCTTATCTTGAGGTATATGTACAATTTTCATCGCCAAGTGATCTTCTTTTGACCTCAACATCTACTTCTGTTCGAGGGGAATACACGACCCCAAGCCGACACTCTGTTAGTGGGAGGCAGAATACGAAAGTGCCCGTGTTTGGTGGTAGTATGGAAAACATAACCCCTGCACGACACTCGGTTGGTGGATGGGACATGCATATCCTTCCTTCGACGTCCGATGATAGAAATACGTATTGGGGAACGTCATCAACTTCTAGTGGTTGGCAATCCACATATGATTGGGAACGTTACGAAAGATGTTTAAGGAGGGATAATGTACTCCCCACGACATCCACCGGCGAGGGGCCCTCGTTCGTTGCAGATTATGGTGGATCGGATGATGAGTCGGATGTGGATCCACCTTGTGAGCCCGGGCCTGATGGTGCAGAAGTTGGATTATTTTCTGAACCGGAGCCTGTTCCAACCGTACCTGAAGATGTTGAGGGCGATTCAGACGAAGAAGAATAAGATCCACTATTCAGGGTGTACTCGCCTCCAGCCCACATGCATAATGTCGATCTATCTCAAGACGATGCATTGGAGTTTCCTGAACTACCACACCGGACGCGTGACCGTACAACTTCGTCGTTGGATTCGGACGAATTAGAAGTTGGTAACGAGTTTTCCAACAAGAATGCTTTTCTTGTTGCATTGAAACAATACAGCATCAAGCACGGGGTTAACTACAACGTGGTTAAATCCAAGCTCGATAAGTACAAGGCGAAGTGTGCAGTGCAAGACGGTACATGTTCATGGAAAATCATGGCCTCGTTGAGGAAAAAGACAAGCTTGTGGGAGATCAAAAAGTACAAAGGTCCACATACATGCATTACCGGTACAGTATCACTATGTGTTCAATGTTTTTGAATAATACTAATATTACGTAATGTTGCATTATTTAACGTACTTCGTTGACAGGTGTTACACAAGATCATCTGAAGATGGATTCAGATATGTTGGCTAACTTAATAATACCGACGGTGAAGGCCGATCCCAAGACTATAGTGCCGGCCTTAATTGGCAATATTCGTAGCCAATTGGGGTACACGCCCTCTTACAGGAAGGCTTGGATAGCCAAGCAGAAGACGTTGGAAAAGTTGCATGGTCGGTGGGACGCTTCATATAATGAAGTGTGACAGTGGTGTCAAGTGCTGGAGAGATATGTCTCAGGCAGCATAACAGACCTTGAAACGGAACCGGCGTACTACAACGATCGTTTGCTCCGTGGATGCGCAGTGTTCAAGCGTCTTTTCTGGACATTTAAGCAATGTCGAGATGCATTTATATACTGCAAGCCATTAGTACAAATTGACGGTACATTTATGTATGGAAGATATACGCATCGACTATTGCTAGTTGTGGCACAGGACGACAGTGGGAGAATCCTTCCGATTGCGTTCGCAATAACACCGGAGTCACCGATGATGGTGAGATTTCTTCCTATATAGGTTAAGGAGGCATGTCTGCCCCCAACCTGATATATGCGTTATATCGGATCGGGGCCCTGGAATAGTAGCCGCAATAGAGCGACAAGGAAGCCTGTGGCATCGCACGCACCATCGATATTGCCTAAGGCATGTTGCATCCAACTACTACGGGCAACATTGATCTAGAAGTCAGCGACAGCAAGTGACCAATATGGGTATGTAATATCTATTAATATAATTTCGTTTGTAATATTCAATTTATTCTTAATTGAAGAGTGGTATGTAATATTCGCTATCAACGTATATTGGTAGGGTACAAGATCAATAAGGACCGTTTTCAGGAGATGTTGGCGAGTTTGCGATCAGATAACGAAGAAGGCGCAAACTACCTGTGCAATATTCCTTTAGAATAGTGGACACAAGCATACGACGACGGCCTACGGTATGGTTATATGACCTCAAACCTGGCCGAATGCATAAATTCTGTTTTAAAAGGAACGCGTCATCTGCCGATAACATCGGTTGTGCGAGAGACATATTTTCGTTTAGCGGCACTATTTCCGATGCGAGCAGCGAGTTATAAAGGCCAAATGCAAGGAGGCCATATATGGAGCGCGAAGGTCTTGCGAGAAATTAACAGAGGGAAGGCACGGGCCAACAACATGCACACAGTGTGTCACGATCGCGACAACCTATGGTTTCGTGTGACGGAGTTTGACAGACCGAACCAAGGTATTGTTGGCGGGCGATGATCGTGTACACTTGAGAAATAGGACCGCGATCGTGGATATTTGATGCACTTCGTTACCCATGCGCTCATGTACTTGCGGCTTGTCGTAATCTCCGTCTTGATCCCATGAGCTATGTCGATGAAGTGTATAAATTAGAAAACATGTACAACGCGTGTGGAGACACGTATTCCCACCATCCCGGATGAACGTAAGTGGCCGTCGGTATCGCTTGCACCGTATAAGTCGCTGCCGGATAGACAAATCGAGGCGCAAAAACTAAAAGGTCGACCTTGCTCGAGTAGAATACGCAACAATATGGATATCCGAGAAACGAGCAACCAACGTAGGTTGTGCGGATGGTGTAGGAACCCGTGCCATACATCTCGCTCGTGTCCAAATCGGAATAGTTGATGATCTTCTTAACTTTTTTTTTCTTTGCCATCTATGTAAATTCTATTTATTTGTTGATGAAAACGGTGAACTTTTGTAGAAAGACTAATTTGGAAAAAAAACCTTTAAGTTACAATAAAATTACAAATATTGGACTTTTATTTTTAAAATTAAATTTCAATAAAAAAATTAAACAAATTCTATTTTATTAAAGATATTAAAATTAAATTACAAAAAAATAAAAACAACTATTTAATTTATTAAATATATTAAAACTAAATTACAAAAATAAAAATAAAAACAACTTCTTATTTTATTAAATATATTAAAACTAAATTACAAAAATAAAAATAAAAAACAACTTCTTATTTTATTATATTACATATATTAAAATTAAATTACAATAAAAAAATTAAACAATTTCTATGTTATTAAAGATATTAAAATTAAATTACAATAAAAAAATAAACAACTTCTATTTTATTAAATATATTAAAATTAAATTACAAAAAAAAATAAACAACTATTAATTTATTAAATATATTAAAACTAAATTTGAGAGAAAATTGAGAGAAAGATGATAGAGGACTAATGTATGAATAAAATAAAAGGGTTGGGGGTATTTATAGGGTTTTATTTTTTGACCGTTGGCCCCCAACGGTCAAATTTTTTTTTACCATTGCAAGGCAAAAGCGCGCCCTTGGAGACGCGTTTTGTGCCACATCAGCAAAGCGCGTCCCCGTAGCGCTTTTTGCTGATGTGGCACAAAACGCTCTCCAAGCGCTTTCTTCTCTTTCATCCCCACAAAACGCTACCGACGTGGGCGCGTTTTGTGGGGAAATAACCTTTTCCGTAAATTATTTTTTGGGTATATATGGGTATATTGCCCTTATCAAAATATTTAAGGATTTACCAATACATCTAACTATTTATCAATATATCTAACGATTTATCAAAATTTCTATCGTTTTACCAACATTTCTAAGGATTTAACAAAATATCTAACGATTTATTAAAATTTCTATTATTTTATCAATATTCACGAGACTTTACCAAATTTCTTAATATTTTACCAATATTTTCAATTTTTTAAAACCATATATCAAGTCTTAATAATTACAAAAAATTAAATGACTTTAACAAAATTTCTAAGGATTCCCTGTAATATTTAACGATTTACTGAAATTTCTAAAGATTTACTTAAATATCTAACGAGTTACCAAAATTTCTATCGTTTCACCAATATAACTAACAGTTTATCAAGATTTCTAAGGATTTACCAAAATATCTATTGTTTTACCAATATTTATAAGACTTTACCAAAAATTCTAAGATTTTACCAATATTTTCAAATTTTCAAAACCATGTACAAAGTCTTAACAATTACCAATAGTTCTTTAACTTTAACAAAATATCTAACGATTTACTAATATTTCTAAGCACTTACCGATATGTCTAACGATTTACCAATATTTTTAAGAACTTACCAATATATCTAACGATTTACCAAATTTTCTAAACACCATACCAAGTATTAACAATTACCAAAATTTCTATCACTTTATCAAAATATCTAACGATTTACCAAAATTTATGAGACTTTACCAATATCTCTGAAGATTTACCAAAATATCTAACAATTTACCTATATATCTAACAATTTACCAAAAATTCTAATGAATTACTGATATATCAAACAAATTACCAAAATTTATAAGGTTTATCAAAACATCTAACAGTTTACCAAATTTTGTAATGTTTTATCAAAATATCTAACAATCTACCAAAATTTTTCGGATTATGTTACTTTATCAAAATTTCTAAGATCTTACAAATATTTCCAAATTTTCTAAACTTTATACAAAATCTTAACAATTATAAAAATTTCTACGACTTTACCAAAATATCTAATGATTTACCAAAATATCTAACAATTTACTAATATATCTAAAGATTTTCCAATATTTCTAACAATTTACCAACATATCTAATGGTTTACCATTTACCAAAATTTTTAAGGACTTACCAAAATATTTGACAATTTACTAATATTTCTATGGATTTACCAATATATCTAACAATTTGTCAAAATTTCTATAGATTTACAAATATTTATGACACTTCACAAATTTCTAAGATTTTATCAATATTTCCAATTTTTTTAACCCTATACCAAGTCTTAACAATTACCAAAATTTTTATGACTTTACCGATATTTTTAATGATTTGAATTTGCCAATATTTTTTTGAACTTACTAAAATATCTAAGACTTTACTAATATTTCTATTGATTTAGCAATTTTTAAATGGATTTACCAAAATATTTAAAATTTTACCAAAGCAATTAACATTTTAAATTTACCGAAATATCTAAGACATTACTAATATTTATATGGATTTACCAAATATCTAACATTTTTATTAAAATTAAATCCTTAAGAACTTTTTATTTGGAAGCATATAATAGAAGTGTCGCGCGTATTGGTAAGACACTAACATTTTTGATGCGGACTGACGAGCATCTCTATATATACAAACATAGATATATATTATTTTTATATATATAAATTCAGATGGTTTCGAATTTTTATAATGAAAATCAAATTTATTTTCTTAAACCGACGGGAAATTTCATATATATAAACATAGATATATATTATTTTTAAAATTTTTCCCATGGTCCAGTAGGGGCTCCCTCAAAAAGAAAAAGAGAAATTAGATGGTCCCAATCTCATCTTCTTAAACCACCAACAATCTAACGGAGTATGCTGATATTAAATATTAGGGTTCAAATCTTAATCTATAATGTTAAAACTACATAATCCTGAGCATGGCCACATTATTTGAATTGCTCCAGAATGGGATATGTCATCTTTTAGGGCAAACCCAAAGTTTACTGACCCCTTCATCTTTCTAAGCTGCGCTACTCTTCCTTTTTCCTTTCTTATATTATTCCTTCTTATCACCTACTTTAAAAAGGAAAAAAAATCTAGTCAGGTCGCTACTATATCAAGGTTTTGTTGGTCAATGATAATCGGCCATTTTCAAGTTGGATGACTTTGGTCGTCAACCGTTGGGCTTCGCCTTACACCCAGTAGTGTGAACTTCATGTTAGCCAGCGGATGGTCAAACACTGGTAACTGAAAATATTAAGAAATTATCCGAATATTTTTATTGAAGTAGTTAAACTATTCGAAAATTTATAATTTATCACCCTAAAGTGGTGGGTCTTGAAATATTAGGGCTAGTTTGGCAATGTTTTTGAAAAGTACTTTTGAAAAGTTTGCTTTAAAATTAAAGTGTTTAGCATTGCTGTCAAAAAGTACTTTTGAGAAATAAAATGTCTATTTTAGACATATTATTATCAAGTAACAAATATACATTTAAATAAATTTTAAATTAGTTAATATTATTATATTTTAGTAAGAATATAAAAATTACTATAACTTATTAATATTTTAATATATGAAATATAAATTTTAAATATTTTTAAGTAATAAATATTAATTACTTATAAAATTTAATTAGAATATATAAATTACATTTTAAATATTTAAATATAACCATTAAATATTTGTAATTAATATTTTAAAAAATATTTTTTTATTTTTAATTAATGATTTTAACACATTTGTAATTAGGCACCATAAAAAAAGGAAAATACTATGTTATTAGAGGGGTGAAAAAGTAATTAAGCACTAAAAGTGCTTTTAGGAGAGGAAAAGCTAAAAATTTTAGCTTCTCATTTTTAAAGTGCTTTTGAAGCAAGCTTCTTCAAAAGCTAAAAATTCCAAAGAAAGCGAAACTTTTATTCTCAATGCAAATGCTTTTCCTCCAAAAGTGCTTTTGAAGCCAGAAGTACTTTTGAAAAACAATGAAGAACTGAGCCTAAATCATTAATAAGTTTATATTTTGGTTTATCAATTTAAAAAAAAATTATAAAATAATCATTAAATTATTTAAAAATTTTCATTTAAGTCACTTAACTATTAAAATCTCTACAACATGATATTTTTTATTTGTATTGTCTACACCAATTAAAAGCTCTCTTTCGTTTTCTCTTTAACAATCAATTTTTTCTTCATAAAACACCTTTTAACAATATGAATCAGTGAACCAAATCAAAATAATTTTTTTTTGATATCCGACACCGACCATCATATCAACTTGAATTTAAGTTATATTTTTCTATTCGTCGATAGGTTTTGATCGACTATACTGATTGTCGAATCGTCACTTAAAACTCGCTAGGCGAATTTTAAAAAAATAACTTAGTAACAACTTAAATAAAAACATTTAAATAGTTCAGAATTTAAACGAAAACTTTCGAATTTTAACATTAAATAACTAAAACAAAAATTTATTAATAGGTTAATGAGTCTATTTAAATATGATTTAAACACAATGGAATTGCAAACCCAATCTCGACACAAGGGAAAGAGAGGAAAAAATTTGGGAGCTGAGGGGCTCAGAAATGGAAGGGCCTATGAGCTGTTCATCCTAATTTTACTCGAAACCTGTTTAGATTGATTGCTTCATAAAAACCCTAGCCCAACCACAATGAGAGTTTGTGTTATACTAGTACTAGTCAACTAATGTTAATGTCGTTCCTTTCCTCCCTTCTATAACTAAAACAATAACACCTCAAATTTCTCAACCCCCAAAATTGTTGCACTGTGTGCAGTATTCACTCTCATAGATAGTATTTGAGTATTGAGGAACTCATTTCTTCATATCCCCATCCGCAATGCATCGCAACGATGGCGTTTGTTTCACCTCCTCTTCTTTCAAAATCCCTCTCCCTTCTCCCTCCCAAACCCTAACCTCTCCCCTCTCCAGAGCTCGTCGCTCCCTTTTCCAACTCCTTCACTCCCTCAGGAATCGCTCCCTCCCTCCTACCACATCCACTCACTCTCCCCTACTATGCTGTTCGTCTCTCTCTCTAACCGCCCAGACCTACAACCTTGTTAATGCGCCTCTGCTATGTTCCGCTTCCTTGTCCCTGTCTCAACCCAACTCTCCCGACTCCACTCAGTCCGGCTCGGAGGTGCCTCAGAAGGGACAGTCCACTACCGCTGGTCGTTACGACGAGGAGAGGGTTTTGATAAGCGAGGTTCTTGTCAGGAACAAAGATGGAGAGGAGTTGGAGCGGAAAGACCTCGAAATGGAAGCCCTTACCGCGTTGAAAGCTTGCCGAGCCAACTCTGCTTTGACGGTGCGGGAGGTTCAGGAAGATGTCCACCGGATCATCGATAGCGGTTACTTCTCTTCCTGTATGCCTGTGGCCGTTGACACGCGGGATGGTATCAGATTGGTGTTTCAAGTATGTTGTCTCAAGCCTTCATTTTACTTACATTTTGGTGTCGTTTCTATTTTTTTCCTACTTGTTTTGAACAATCATAGGATTGTAAATAGAGGATTGTAAATAGGTCATTGCAATGGATAACATTCCATTTGAATCTAGAAACTGGCCTTGGAAGCAGAAATTTGTCTTAAAGCCTTGGAACAAGACCGTTATTGGTGAGGCAAAGAGGGGAAACCAATGAAAGGGAGGGTGTCGAAATGTAAAGGATGATTTTGGCAAAAACAGAAGTATAAAGAAAAAAACAGGGAGAGAAAAGGCTTGTGATTGGAAATGGAAAATACCTGTCAGGTTCCCAGGCCACTATGACTGTGACAGACTGTTACTATGTTTCTTCTGGCTGTTACAAGTCTGATTCAAATTCTCAGGGTCGTAGCAGCATAGTGCAGTCTTGGAGACTGCTGCTACTGCAGGACAGTGGCCACTGCCCACTAGTTCACCAGACATGCACATACACATGTCTTTATATGGTCAGGATGGAGTTGGGGGCTTAGGTCAGTGATCTCTTTGGCACTAGTCTATTCTTCTATGTTAGAATTTGGGGAATTGGAGGGAAATTGTCTGGTCTGTGCCCCCTTTGTTCTGTCTTTGTTGTCATCTGTTTCCAGTAAAGTAGAGCACATGCTTACTTTATGGAGTGTCTCTGGGAAAACTTAATAGAATGAGATAGTCTCATAATCATATGTTGCGAGCAAAAGTATAAATGCTAGTTTTGGCTGCCCTTTCATGTTTCATAGTTTTTCTTTTTCACTTTTAGTTGAACATTTTGCTCCTGTCTTGGGCATTATATGCCTATAACTTAGGCATATGGAGAAACACAATACTGATTAGTGATTTGGTTGACATTGGCTTCTTGTGGCATAAGGTAGAACCAAATCAGGAGTTCCACGGATTGGTCTGTGAAGGAGCCAATGTTCTTCCATCAAAGTTTCTTGAGGATGCTTTTCGTGATGGACATGGTAAGTTTTCTTTTTGCATTCTTAAGTATGGATGACTTGCTCTTAGATGATTAGCTTGATGAGCTGCTTGTTAACTATGGTCATAGGAGGCCTTCATTATTTTCACTTTTGGTGTCAAGCTGTGCAGGAAAAGTGGTAAATCTCAAGCGTTTGGATGAAGTAATTAATTCCATCAATGGATGGTATATGGAACGTGGTCTTTTTGGCTTGGTTAGTACCTTGCCTTGCTGGGTTCTTTAATTTGTACTTGCAAATGTTCTATTTGTTAATCTTTGAAGACAAACCATGTTGTTTAAACTGTCCTTTGACCTTATAGGTTTCTGGAGTTGATATTTTTTCTGGAGGTATTATAAGGTTACAAGTTGCAGAAGCTGAGGTCAACAATATATCCATACGCTTCCTTGATCGAAAGACGTAAGAAGCTTCCTTCAGTTTGCTTTATCCACACTTGGGGGTGTGTTTACTTAAATAGGCAGACTCTCAAACATGTATATTAGACTCTTGGATTTATTAGTATTGGGATATATGACCGCAAAAGCTTGTAATTGTTTCAGTGGTGAACCAACTAAAGGGAAGACAAAGCCTGAAACAATACTTAGGCAACTCACTACCAAGAAGGGACAGGTGTGACCCTAGGTCCAGCTTTTGTTACATGCATTGACTTTTAATTGGTGATTAATCATGAAGCTAGTCTATTCTTATCAAAGAAGAGTGCTTGTGGTGAGCACCACTTTCCTGACTATCTTGTGTTGCTTCCTTTGAATGATCCTCTTATAGGTGTATAGTATGCTTCAAGGGAAAAGAGATGTGGATACAGTGTCAACTATGGGTCTTATGGCAGATGTCAGTATCATTCCTCAACCAGCTGGAGGTGAGTGAGTATATCTTTTAAAGAAGCTTGCACAAAATTGTATGTTGTTGTTCCTGAAAATGTATTTAATGTGCATTCTCCTAGTCAGTTTTTGGTTTATTGTTTTATGCATTTACTTGATTAATGCAGAATTTTCAGGGTGATAATAATGCAATAGCAAGAATGTCTACTGAATTTTATTCTGGATTAGTATTGTTATGGTTGTAAATATTATGTTATAACAGGAATCTTCACTGGTTTATTCTGGATTCTTATTATGGATTAGCGTAACCGTAATCATGTTATAGTAAACAGCAGTATTAGCAAATTAAATGTTATTTGCTTTGTTTATTCCCATTGTAATTGATGGAAATCTTTCTTAGTGACTTCAAAATAGATACGAGAACAGATTGACATGGAATTTCCTTTAAGCTTTTAGAATATGGCTACCATTTTTATTTGTCTGAAATGCTCACATACTCTCTTTCTTTTTACAAAGGTTTCTTGTATCTTTTTTGAGTGTATGGTCCTAAGAAATTTCCAATGCTTCTAAGAACACATGTTCTGTTGAATATTGGCTTTGGTTGGTTGAGGATTGCTGCAATAAAGTTGAGTATTAAATTAGGAAGACAAAGGCTTTGTACTATAGGTGCTTTTAGTTCTTGCTTTTTTTTTTGTGTGTGTGATAGATAATGAAAAGTAATAAAATAAAATAAAAATAATAGTATAAAGGAACTGAAAACAAGGGATAAATAGTCCCCCAAAAAAGAGCAAAAGTGTCAACTAGATTAAGTCAAAATTTTTGATGGTCTGACAGTAAGATTTTCTTTTTTCTACTTTTCAGTTGCCATAAAGACTTATTTTAGTTGCTAGGGTAGTACAAAGCTGTTGTTGAAAACTTGAAACCAATGGAATACATTTGTTTTTTCCTTTACAGGATTTGATGCTAATTGATTTTAAAGGCATCACATGACATGCTTTTTTTTCTTTTTTCTTTTCGGTAATAGTTTGCAAGTAAAGAAATTTTCAGAGCTTTTCTATGCATTTATTTGTCTATTATCGTTTGATTGTAAACATTTTAGATGCTGGTAAAGTTGATTTGGTAATGAATGTTGTTGAACGTCCAAGTGGTGGTTTTTCTGCTGGTGGTGGAATATCAAGCGGGTAAGTCTTGCTAGTTTAAATTGCAATACTACATGTTCTACCTAATTTAGTTACTAAAGTCCATACTTATTTATCTGTGGTATATCTTAAATTATATTTATGCAAGTGGTCTGTAATTTTGCAGGATTACAAGTGGCCCTTTATCAGGACTTATTGGAAGGTAACATAGCATATTTAGTTCCTGGCTGATTCCTTACGTGCCATTCATCTTACTCCTTTTGCGGTTCCATTTTATTTGTGCATACAAATGTTATGTTTCATCTCACTGACCTGTTTATGTCGCTTTGAGCCTTTAGCATTGCTTGATTCCTGTCCTATTGCTCTTGAGACTAAAGGGAGAGGAATTTGAGTCTTCTATATATATCTGATGCAATGTTTTATGCTGTTTATCTTGTCTCATTTGTTATGTCCTATGTGCAGCTTTGCATATTCTCATAGAAATTTGTTTGGAAGAAACCAAAAGCTTAATATTTCCTTAGAGAGGGGCCAAATCGACTCTATATTCCGCATTAACTATACAGACCCATGGATTGAAGGAGATGATAAGAGGACATCTAGAACAATAATTATCCAGGTGGGTTTTGCTTTTACTTTTTAAATAATTGGAAGGTTGATTTCTACATTGAGCTCTCTCTTTTTTTTTTTTAAAGAATTCAAGAACCCCAGGGACACTTGTGCATGGTAACCAACATGACAATAGCAGTCTGAGCATTGGCCGTGTAACAGCTGGTATAGAGTTTAGTCGACCACTGAGGCCAAAATGGAGTGGGACAGCAGGTCTTATTTTTCAGGTATGGAATGTTACTTCACTCCATAGGTTCTTTCTTTTTTGGTCAGCTAGGTGTTTGTTCTGTTTTTCCTTCAAAGAGAAGTTTGTGAAAAGTAGCACCCTACAAGTACCTTTAATTCTGAACTTGAATTTGATATTTTGGGGGATTATGGGTTATGTTTCAGTTATATGATTTATTTATAATATATAAACATGCAGCATGCTGGTGCTCGTGATGAAAATGGAAATCCAATTATCAAGGACTTCTATGGCAGCCCACTTACCGCAAGGTTTGTACGTCTGTGGCCTTGTGTTTATAGCTTCTATAAGATTCATTTACAGCATTAGCTTGCTGTTTTCAGTATTCTTTTAACTTTATTTGCTTGCTTCTAATCATCTATTAAATCCCCGTTTTCTAAATTGAAATCTTAATGTAGTGGTAAGCCTTACGACGATATGTTAGTGGCTAAATTTGAATGTGTCTATACTGGTTCTGGTGATCAAGGTTCCTCCATGGTTAGCATCTGCACCCTGTGGCTTTTCATCACTTCTGACATGGATGGGCCTAACTTCTGTTACCTTTGCAGTTTGCATTTAACATGGAACAAGGGCTTCCTGTCATGCCTGAGTGGCTGTTCTTCAACAGAGTGAATGCTCGGGCAAGAAAAGGTGTTGAAATTGGTCCTACTCGCCTTCTTTTAAGGTATTATGCTTATTATTTACTTTTTCATGAATACATGGAACGGTATGTTATAATTGTAATGGTTTATATTTGGATGGTAATCATCCCTGAGCTTAAATTTTTATCCAAAGAAAGAAATTGAAGGGGAAACAGTTGGAGAGTGTTGCCATACGGTTTGCTGACTTGCTCTGTTCTTTATTGCTAGTTTGTCTGGTGGGAAAGTGGTGGGAAATTTTTCTCCTCACGAAGCATTTGCTATTGGTGGAACAAACAGCGTGAGAGGTTACGAAGAAGGTGCTGTGGGCTCCGGACGATCTTATGTAGTTGGATCTAGTGAAGTTTCTTTCCCAATGGTGGGTGCATAAAAATCCTGCCTCTTCTTTTGTTGCTTCATGAGTATCTTGTGCTTGCTGTAAGGATTCCTTGCACCTAGGCTAGTGTTTAAGGCTCTGTTTGGCAGAGCCATTACAGTGATGAGCATGTTTCGGAGCAAGGTTCTGTGTCTATTCAGCAAAAGTCTAGCAGCACAATTAGACTGCTTCCAGCTGCACTGGTGCTGCACAGGCCACTGGCCTTTGAAGCTCCATTGCTTCCACTGCACTATTGCCTCTCCTTTTTCTTTTTCCAGTTTTACCCATTTTCATTATTCTTTGTTTTCTTTTCAATCCCGACTTGACAGTGATGATAGATGGGAATAAGATAATACAGTTTAAGAAAAAGGAAGAGTGGGAAAGATGCAAGAAAAAATTCAAAATGCTTGGAGAATTCTTCTATTCAGTTGATTATCTTATTTTACATTTTTGCTGTTGTGTAGCTGGGGCCTGTGGAAGGTGTTATTTTTGCTGATTACGGACATGATCTATGGTCAGGCCCCAGTGTGCCTGGTAAGTCTGTTCTGATTAATCTTCGTTTTCATTTTTTATTTAATCTGCTTGTGAAATCTCTGCCCTTGTAACATTCTTTCTTTCCTATTAACTTTTTTGTTTTGGTTTTTCAGGTGATCCTGCAGGGGCAAGATATAAGCCTGGAAGTGGATATGGATATGGTTTTGGCATCCGAGTGGACTCACCTTTAGGGCCTTTGCGACTCGAATATGCTTTTAACGACAGGCAGGCAAAGAGGTTTCACTTTGGGGTTGGCCATCGGAACTAAGAGAGGTTTGACACACAAAGAGGTTTCTCAATTGAAAGCCGTGAACCTTTCTGCTTCGAAGTGTTTACTTTTTGATGTTAATTGCCTTTCACAAGTTCACAATTTTGATGATAATTGTCAATATATTTATAGATATATTATGGAGAAAGAACACGGGTCATGAATGGCATGATAGATTTCATTTATGCATGATCTACAAGTGTATGGAGCAGAGGATTCGATATCTCATCATTATTTGGCTTTGCTGCATTTCATGCGTCCATTCTATGCCCACACTCGTTACATTGACCCTAAAGTTTCACCTTCTGGACCGCCAAATATAGTTTGTTTGCATATCAGGGATAAAGTGTTCAATTTAATGATTACGGTTAAGAAGGAAAAAAAAAAGATTTATAGCTAGTAAGTGTTATTGATTTTGATGTTGGATTCCAAAGTGAAAAAAAGGAATAAAAACACAGGGGAACCCTCTACGAGAGATTAGCTAAAAAAGATGCAAGATTTCGAGTTATCAATGGAAAATATTAGTCTGAAAAGAGAAGGCCATATCGGCAGACGAGAGTTTGTGCTGTGCAAGTAAAGCTGGCAAATATTTAGGGGAGATTGACCCCTAGTTTCACTAGTAACCTGTTGATTACCATCAACATTGCTCTTAAATCAATACAGTTGACATATGCTTTGGACGTGCTAACCAATGGAGTAGATTATAAGTAGTTTTGTTTTACAATTTGAATACTCCAAATTTAAACGCCCAAAGGATATTGCGTTTTGTTTAATGTGCAAAATTATGGGGATCCAAAGAGCATCTCTGACTTCGAAAGTAATTGAATCCTATCAGCAAAATGCACTGCCGCATTTATAATATCATAAACTTTTATGGTAGGAGATTAGATATGGACTACATCAAAATTTGCACCAAGTCTAAAAAGGGCATTCAAAATTAAAGTTAAACTTGGCATTCTTGTGTTACTTATTTCCTACTCTATAAGAGAAGCAATTAAAGCTTCAAGTGCACGAAGTCAGAATTATAGAGCCATCCCACTAGATTCAGCTTCAAGATACTTGCAGATCCTCTCCATAACCTCTCTGCCCTTCACACTATTTTGCATAAACCTCTCAGCACATCGTTGCTCCACTTTCTCAGCCATGGATGCCAGAGCTGATAATGGCTTAATACGAATGCTAGTCTCCTGTCGACAAATGGTCCATCCTGTTGGATTATCTGGGTGAGGATCATACCTTATCTTCTCCTCTACTTCTATAAACTTCTGAAGACTGACATTACGGGTTGTAAGTTGCATTGACTTTGATTGGGCATCAACCACTGTTGATTCAACACAGTGGCAGATGTCCTGGCCAATGACTTTGCGAACAAACCATGGCCCTGGAGCATGGATGGTAAGAGCCCGAGTAGTGTAAAGCTTACCAGAGAGAGGATCGAGTTTGCGATTCAATGTGTCAACTTCTAGAATATGAGACAAGGTACGCTTGTTTTCAGGGTCAGCGAACTTACGCCAAGATGCAGAAGTTACACGCTCCCATGGATGTTTGTAAATGTGCTCTTGCGCATATGCTTTCACCATCACGAATGCTGTTTTATAGATAAAGAACAACAACTCAGGCCACATAACAGTGTGCATCCATGATTATTCAGGTAGAGTTCACTTCATCTCAAATGAAAGAAAATACGAACTAACATTCAGAAATCAGGTTGATTCAAGATTTTGTATTCTTCACAGCAATTTAAAAAAATTAACTTGGTCAACTTCAAATTCAATCTCCAATCAAGTGTAAATTTGAGAAATAATAGCTATTACTTATGATGCCTACAATATCATCCACATCATGCATAAAATTCATTTCAGACAAACATTCATGCCAGCATTATCAAATTAAAAATCATAAAGTTCATATAATTATGCAGTAATTTACATGACAGAATCAAGCTCCAGGAGCTAAACCCTAATAATTAAAAGAAACAAGAAATTCTAAAAACAATTCAGCATCTTTTTCTTGAACTTTCATCATGATCTAAACAGAAGAGGCTAAAATTGTGTTCTATACATAATTTAGCAGCAAAACCTGGACTCATAAAGTATAAAACAATTTAAACCAAAGAGAAAAAGGGGGGACACCGATCTAAAAGATAAGCATCCAAAATCCACAAAGACCTAGAAATTAATTACAATTACATACATAGATCATCCAAAACTGAACAGCCCATGTATCAATTGGATTACAAAAGAAGAAAAATGCCAGAGCACGAGCTCAAATCCATCTTAAAAAAAGGGAAAAGAAAAAAGACAGATAAATAATATTTAGTATAACTAAAAGAGCCTCCAGCCATTAGTTAGAGTTGATTACAAGTGTGATCATTATTAAACATTCATGAAGAATGCATGAAGATCAATTAACAATAATAATAATAAGATGATAAACAGTAATGAATAAGAAAAGCAGAGAGAATAAAACGCACCATAAAGAAAAGCAGCGGGGAGAGTGAAACCCTAAAAAAGATCTGAGAAATGTAAAAGAGGAAAAAGTTGGATATCGACGGTGATGGATGGCAGTGCCTGTACTAAGAACCTTGACGGTGTCGTTTTTATTGGAATACGTATGACCGGCCTTTGAGTTGAATTTTCTAGCAGCCCAAATTTTCCTTCTCTTCTAGATTCTTCAATACGTTTGGGGCAGGTCAATGTAAAAATAAAAAAAAACCAGAGGTTACCATAGATGTAAATATTGACCAAATTAATTTTGTTGAAAGATTTTCCCATTATTCTTCAAAGTTACATTTAATTTTTCATTTATTTTACCATCTGAGTCTAATTTTAGTGAAGTTGACTGCCGTCTGCCCCTCAAGCGCGCCTAAGTTTCAGGGCTTGGATTGCTGCTCTGCTAGCCGTAGCGTCGAGGATGCATCGCTGTCGTTGTTTCATCCAATTTTGGTTTAATTGCCTGGTGTTATTTGGGGCTTATTTCTCTCACCGTATTTTATGGGTCATATCATCAATTCATCCAAGTTTGATTTAAGATAAAAAAGAAAAGAAAAGTGGCGATAACATCAATACTCTACATCAAAGTTACAGCTATTTTGAATAGCCTACAAATTACTTTATTTGAATTCGGGCTTTAAAAGCTCTGTCCAAGGCCTGATTTGTTTTTTAAGATGGGCTTATTTGTTTCCAAAACCCTTATTTAAGGCCTTGTTTTTTGGTTTAAACTCTCTGCAGGTAATAATATAAATGGTTGGTTCCACTCGAAGTATTAACTTCAAATTTTACTTAGGCTCACTTGTTATTGGAAATGCCTCACCCATGCCCCTCTAGACTTCCTCGTATATATCTTTTTAAATTTTTTTATCAAATTTTTAGTAATTTTATATATAAATATTTCCTTTACTACCTTAATATATTTTTATTAAATATTAAATATAGATTATTTTTTATCATTACAAATTTGGAGAAGGAAATGATACCCATTCTTTTTTTTTTTCCCCAATCACATCTACTTAAAGTCTTGCATTTTAATTCAAAACCTCACAGAATTCGAGTGGGTAGCTCAACCCTAAAACACATCTACATGTATGATAATAATAGTATATATGGTTGCCAAAGTCCCACTTAACTTGAAATATGAGTTTCAAATTTTGTCCTATGTATGTAAATATCCTACTCTAGTCCATCTATACCCACCCATGTTTAAAAATAAAAATAAAATAATATTGTTTCTATTTAATATTTAATAATTTTATATATAGATATTTCTTTTACTATCATTATATAGATTCTTATTAAAATTTTAAAGACAAAAATATTTATTTGTTTGTTTTGATAATTGGGAGAAGGAAATGGAGTTGCATGAGATCAAACCTAAGTTCTAATGCCTACAATACTAAGAAATTATTGACAAAAATATTTAATTTTTATATTATACAAATTACACCATATAATAAATTTAAAAATAAATTAAGTCGAGCTCAAGTCATTATTTAAACATACTTATTGCTGAAACCATATTTTAGAATTAATATTTTTGCTCAACAGAGCCTCCAAGCTTAGATGTTTAATTAGTCATTATTCATTTGAAATATTTTATATACACTATTAAAACATATACCTATCCTTATAATAATATTTCTTGTGTATTAAAAAAATATTGTTGACTTTTCTCAAATAAGAAAACTATGTAAATATAGATATTGTTATAAAATATTTTAATGACGGTTACAATTTAAAGTACATGAAAACTTATCTCTATTTCTACACTTTTCTTTTCTTTTCTTTTCATCCTTTAATTTTCTTTCTATTTACAAAATTATCTCTCAATTAATTTTATCCTCAAAAACTTTATCTTCAATTATTTTCATTACAACGCTTTATTTTTTTGTATAAACCACAAATGTATTCATCTATTTTACGGTTTAAATATAATTATGTTCGAATTAGAGTAATATACAAATAAAGTCCTCCTAACAATGTTAACTATAAAATTCAAACTTGATTCAAATGCCCTGGCTTGCCAATTTAGAATGATGATTATAGATAGATAATATTAGTTTAGAACCATATAGTACATGAATTATTTCATGTCATCAAGCTCTGCAGTGAATTATATAATACACTTATAAAAATATATATTTTAACTATATCAGTATAAAAATTATGTAAACATTGTATAACTTAAATAATTAATAGTTTTTTTTTAAATGGCAATTTTCTTTTATTTTAAAGAATAATTTTTAAATATTTTTTTAGGATTTAGGGTTTTTAAAATATTTCGATATAAGTTAAAAGTCACATATACCCATTTAATAGTTATTACTAATTTACAAAAAATAATTTGTATATAAAAGAAAGATTTTTGAGTTTTTTCTTAATTGGATTACTGTTTTATTAACTCTTAATGTTGAATTATAGCATAGATTAATTAACAAAATAAATGAAGAAGAAAAAGAGAGAAAATATTATTAAATATTTTGCTCATAATTTGTGAGGTGAGCATGTGGTAATAAATATATAAAGTTAATTTCTCCAAAAAGCAATTGAGATACAACTGCAAACCAAACTAAAAAGGAAAAGTTTGTACTAAAAACACTGTATGGTCGATCATTAATCATAAATTGTGGGGTATGAATTTGATGATATCAATCAGACGGTCGAAAATGATTGAAAAGGAAATGAGATGAAACATGAAACGGGTGTTTGCATTGCAAATGTGTGTAGGGTGTGGCAGGTCCCACTTTTGAGCTCAAATAAAACAAATGTACATTGGTGTATCCCACATTAACCAAGATTGAATTGAAGCCTCTTTCTCTCTCCAATGAATCCCATGCAGCGCATCATTTCATCATCTTTTCACATTACACGGGTTTTTTACTAAAATATTACAAAAAAAAGGGTAAATTACACCAACAGTTACTCAATTTTGGGATAACTGACAAAACAGTCACCTAGGTTTCATTTCAATCACTCAACTTTCAAAAAGTAACAAAACAGTCCTTTTTGCCGTTTTCCGTCACAGACGTCACGACAAAGTGACGTGGCATGTGACGGTGTCCTTGCTGTCAACCTTAAGTCCAGCTGGCCGGTTACTCACACTTTAACAATTGTAGCAGCACCATTTTAGGGTTAGAGAAAAAGAAAAAGAAGAAGAAGAAGAAAAAGAGGATGAGAAGAAGAAGAAGGAGAAGAGGAAAAATGCAGATGCCTAAAGTGATTCCGGTGTGCTATTGTGGAAACCCAGCCAAATTAAACATGTATTGGTCCAATGACAACCCAGGTAGGAGGTTTTTTGGGTGTAAGAAATTCGGCAGTGGATTTCAAAATCCATGTCGGTTTTTCAACTGGTTTGATTTGCCATTGACGCCCCGTTCAAGATTTGTGGTGTTGGGTCTTCTGAAAAAAATGAGGACATTGGAGGATGCAAGGAAGAGGAAGAGAAGAACATGGTTATT
Organism: Gossypium sturtianum; assembly: GCA_025698515.1. Lineage (NCBI taxonomy): Eukaryota > Viridiplantae > Streptophyta > Magnoliopsida > Malvales > Malvaceae > Gossypium > Gossypium sturtianum. The sequence continues at coordinate 166,861,981 of CM046955.1, forward strand.
GCTGCTTGTAATTGTAACTGTTTTGTTGTTTTTAAAAGCTTAAAAATCATCTTATGTTCATTGAAAACCAACTTATATTTTGTAATTTTGTTGTTTAGTAAATTGTTGCTTATGTTGGTATACATACATTTCACTGGTATATTGTTATTTAACATATGTTATACATGGTCGTTGGTATACATGGCTAACCAAATTTCATGTTGTTGTTTACAAACACTTGAGAAAGACTTGAAATGGGATATTTTTGTTGATTACAAATTGTGTTGGAATATTTTTGTTGCTTAACATATGTTATACATGGTCATTGGTATACATGGCTAACCACTCATGTTGTTGTTTACAAATTGCTTAACAGATTGGTATACATGGTCTGCTGGCTAGAAGAGATAACAGTTGGTATACAAATTGCTTAACAGTTGCTTAACTCATATATCAAAAAAAGACAACAGATGGAAAAAAAACCTATGCATTTCTCATATATTAAGGCCAAAATGCCAAACTGTTTACAAAAGTAATGAGGGGCAAAATATTGCCAACTTTTCCTGCAATTCACCACAATTGAACAGATGTGAATTGTAGGGAAATTTACAAAAAGTTTAGTGACTATATGCCTAAGTTTATCAACAAAGAGCAATTATAGGAAAATTTATAAAAAAATCATCCACTAAGTTAATAAATCAATGTGAGCAAATTTACACATTTTCAAAAAGTTAACAAAATGCAGTCTGTTCACATCATCACCAATGGTCTGTCATGGATGACTCTTGAGTAGAAGACATCCATCTAACAGTGGTTGGTTTTCTCTTTAATGGGAGCTTTTGTCTTAGGACAGCTTGTTGATGAGTTGGGGCAGTAGGTAACTGAGTTGGGGTACCTCTCTTGATTTTGGGGTAGCTCATTCTTTGTTGGGACACCAACTTTATGTCTTTTAACCTACAAGAACATGTGTAATCATCATTGCTTGGTATTAGGTCCAGTAGAATAGGATACTACCACTTTTTACCTATCTCAAAGTCAAAAGACTTCAATTCCACAGTTCACTGCAACTGTAAAACATCGAATAAACAAGAGTAATAACACTACATATAAATGTAGGCCAATCTCGTCCTTGTAAATCTTGACCAGTGCTTAATAAACTATGGTGAATTACTATACAAGGCTATTTCAAGTCTTAACAATAATCAAACGTAAAGTGATATGTGGATCTTAAAATAGATTTGATCAATCCAAGCTTTGTATTCGATGACTACAAAACACTTCATAACTTTTGAGACCACATATATTATTGTAGTGCTAATCGAAATATCAAAATGACACTCAACAACTAGCAATTCAATTCAAAACCACTTATGATTAAATATTCTTATTTCAAACATATATCAGATTGAAAATTTTAGTAAAATAGAATGCCTTGGGACAAATAGTTTCCCGAAATTTTTGGAGGCAGGTTCAGTTTTAAACGATCTCAAGAAAATACCGTTTTAGAAGCAGATGTTGGGGGCATAAATAATGTCAAACCCCCATCAATGCACGAGACGATTTGAACATTGTTGTCTTTGGGCGAGGAGCAAGATACTGTAAAGATGTTTTGTATTAGGTTCTCGTAACTTCATAGTAAGCGTTTCAATGTAGAACTATGCCTTAACCAATTACCCAGGAATGAAGGAAGATGTAATGACTGCATTGATCAAAAATTCTTTAGAATCAAATTGATCTACCAGTAAACAATGGCAGATATACACAATAACACACCATTTTTGTCATGTACATGGCAGACAATAACAGCCAATAACCAGTACAATATAGCAGCTTGGATACAAACAATGGCAGATATACACAATAAACATCAGTTTGATAATGGCATTTATACAATGGCAAATATATACAATAAACATCAATTTGATAATGGCATTCATACAATGGCAGATATACACAATAAACATCAATTTGATAATGGCATTCATACAATGGCAGATACAAACAATAAACATCATACAAACAAATAAAACCAAAATCGAAACAACCCTAAATCAAAATCAAAATCGAAATCAAAATCAAATTCTAAATCAAAATCGAGATCGAAATTGAAATCAAAATCAAAATCAGAATCAGTGAGTGTTTCAAAATTGAAATCAAATTCGAAATAGAAATCAAAATCAAAATCAGAATCAGAATCGAAATTAAAATTGAAACCGAAATAACCCTAAATCAAAATAACAGCATTGAAATCCAAAAAATTTAAAACTAAATGCAACAACTTACCCGTTAAAGTGGATGTAACAACACTGGTAGCTTCTCTTCTATTGCCCATTGTCGCTTAAAATAATAAACATTGAATGGTTTCTGGTTCGTCTTCTTTTCTCCCCAACAAAATAAACAATCGTACCCTAAACCTTATACCATGTCAATCAATTATTGAACCGATTTCTAACCCTAAACCCTTCTTAATCGATTCCCAATTTAGTTTAAACCCTAAAAAACCCCAAATCAGCAAGAGAAAATTTCCTAAATCGATTTCCCTTTTTTCCCCCCAGTCCCCTTAATCTTAATCTGTTTTTAACCCTAAAATATTAAGCATAACCCTTCATTTTTTTTCCCTTAACCCACCCCAAACCCTAAACCCATCAGCCGTCGCCAACGTGGCAAGTTAACTTGCCACATCAGCTGGTTAACTTGCCAGGCCAGCAATCCCGTTAACACCCTAATGGTAACCGTTAATCAGTGACTATTTTGTCATTTTTTTATAACGTTGGTGACTGTTTTGTAACTTTTTGAAAGTTGAGTGACTGAAATGAAACCTAAGTGACTATTTTGTCAGTTACCCCAAAGTTGGGTGACTGTTGGTGTAATTTACCAAAAAAAAAAATCTAAAATGGCATGGCATTTTGATTATGTACCAAAATGGTACATCCAGGGTGGTCACGCCTATGCCAGAGGCGGCACCACCCTGGTCTAACATGCTCCAGCTAAAAAAAAACATAATCTGAAGGAAAAAAAAACCCTGAAACACAGAAAAAGGAAGAAGAAGTGACGTGACCTGGTCAATGGTCTGCCACAGGCGGCACCAAAGGTGCCAGTGGCAGAGGCGGCACCGATGGTACTAGTGGCAGAGGCGGCACCAGTGATTTTGGCATATTCTGGCTTTTGGGGACCTTATAATGGTCCCCTCCCCCCTCCCCCCCGATTTTGAGTTTCAGGTAGAAGAAGAAGAAGAAGAAGAGGGTGGTGACGCCAGAAAAAGAAAGAGAAAGGAGAAAGAAGAAAGAAAGAAATAGAGGGAAGAAAAAAAAATAGAAAAATTAGGTATATTTTTTTTTTAAATAATGAAGATGATATTATTATTGTGTTGATTTTTTGTTGTTATTATTGTATATTAATTTTTATTTTATTATTTGTTGTTAGTTAGTTTAGTTTATAACTATTGTTAGTTAGTTATTAGGATTAGTAGGTTAATTATTATTTTAGTTAGTTAGTTAGTTATTATTATTAGTTAGTTAGTTAGAAACCCTAAAATAATTAATATTTTAGTTAGTTAGTATATTGTTAGTATATTATATTAATATGTTAGTTAAAAACCCTAACCTTATTTTAGTTAGTATATTGTTAGTTATTAATATTGTTAGTTAGTTAAAACCTTAATTATTATTTTAGTTAGTATATTATTAGTAAAAACTATTATTATTGTTAGTTTAATATTGTTGTTAGTAAAAATCGTAATTATTATTTTAGTTAGTATTATATTATTATTGTTAGTAAAAATATTATTATTTTTGTTAGTTATTAATAATATTGTTAGTTATATAAAAAAATATTAAAATAATACATTTGAAACATTATGTATTAAAATAATATAATACGAAAATAGTATATTTTTTGAAAGTAATAGAATTTGAGAATAAGGAAAATACGAATAAATGGTCAAAATAAGTGGTTTTTACTAAATTTATATAAAAAAACATTAAAATAATACATTTGAAATATTATGTACTAAAAGAAATAATATAAAATAATAAAATACGAAAATAGTATTTTTTTGAAAGTAATAGAATTTGAACACTTAGAAAATACGAACATAGGGCCAAAATAAGTGGTTTTTACTAAATTTATATAAAAGAAACACTAAAATAATATATTTGAAACATTATGTACTAAAATAATATAAAATAAAACGGACAAAGGCTCGTAATATATAATAATTATGTACTAAGTTAGGGTTTTTTATTAAAATAATATATTAAAAAAAAGGTATACGTATACGTAATATTGTTATTAAGAAATCCTAAATATTATCATTATTAGTTTAGTTAGTATAATATAACCGTTAACACCCTAATGGTAACCGTTAATCAGTGACTATTTTGTCATTTTTTTATAACGTTGGTGACTGTTTTGTAACTTTTTGAAAGTTGAGTGACTGAAATGAAACCTAAGTGACTATTTTGTCAGTTACCCCAAAGTTGGGTGACTGTTGGTGTAATTTACCAAAAAAAAAAATCTAAAATGGCATGGCATTTTGATTATGTACCAAAATGGTACATCCAGGGGTGGTCACGCCTATGCCGGCGGCACCACCACCACTGGTCTAACATGCTCCAAAAAAAAAAAACATAATCAAGAAGGAAAAAACCTCAAACACGTAAAAGGAAGAAGAAGTGACGTGACTGAAGTCAATGGTTCGCCCAAAGCGGCACCAAAGGTGCCAAGATGTGAGGCGGCACCGATGGTACTAGTGGCAGAGGCGGCACCAGTGATTTTGGCATATTCTGGCTTTTGGGGACCTTATAATGGTCCTCCCCTCCCCGATTTTGAGTTTCAGTGAAGAAGAAGAAGAAGAAGAGGGTGGTGACGCCAGAAAAAGAAAGAGAAAGGAGAAAGAAGAAAGAAAGAAATAGAGGGAAGAAAAAAAATAGAAAAATTAGGTATATTTTTTTTTTTAAATAATGAAGATGATATTATTATTGTGTTGATTTTTTGTTGTTATTATTGTATATTAATTTTTATTTTATTATTTGTTGTTAGTTAGTTTAGTTTATAACTATTGTTAGTTAGTTATTAGGATTAGTAGGTTAATTATTATTTTAGTTAGTTAGTTAGTTATTATTATTAGTTAGTTAGTTAGAAACCCTAAAATAATTAATATTTTAGTTAGTTAGTATATTGTTAGTATATTATATTAATATGTTAGTTAAAAACCCTAACCTTATTTTAGTTAGTATATTGTTAGTTATTAATATTGTTAGTTAGTTAAAAACCTTAATTATTATTTTAGTTAGTATATTATTAGTAAAAAACTATTATTATTGTTAGTTTAATATTGTTGTTAGTAAAAAATCGTAATTATTATTTTAGTTAGTATTATATTATTATTGTTAGTAAAAAATATTATTATTTTTGTTAGTTATTAATAATATTGTTAGTTATATAAAAAAATATTAAAATAATACATTTGAAACATTATGTATTAAAATAATATAATACGAAAATAGTATATTTTTTGAAAGTAATAGAATTTGAGAATAAGGAAAATACGAATAAATGGTCAAAATAAGTGGTTTTTACTAAATTTATATAAAAAAACATTAAAATAATACATTTGAAATATTATGTACTAAAAGAAATAATATAAAATAATAAAATACGAAAATAGTATTTTTTTGAAAGTAATAGAATTTGAACACTTAGAAAATACGAACATAGGGCCAAAATAAGTGGTTTTTACTAAATTTATATAAAAGAAACACTAAAATAATATATTTGAAACATTATGTACTAAAATAATATAAAATAAAACGGACAAAGGCTCGTAATATATAATAATTATGTACTAAGTTAGGGTTTTTTATTAAAATAATATATTAAAAAAAAGGTATACGTATACGTAATATTGTTATTAAGAAATCCTAAATATTATCATTATTAGTTTAGTTAGTATAATATAATATTATTATTAAGAAACCCTAAATATTATTATTAGTTATTAATATTGTTAGTAAAAAACCCTAATTATTATTTTAGTTAGTGATAAAAAACCCCTAATTATTAATTTAGTTAGTATTATTATTAATATTGTTATTAAGAAACCTTAAATATTATTATTAATTATTAATATTGTTAGTAAAAAACCTAATTATTATTTTAGTTAGTAATATTATTAATATTGTTATTAAGAAACCCTAAATATTGTTATTAGTTGTTAATATTGTTAGTAAAAAACCTAATTATTATTTTAGTTAATATTATTATTAATATTGTTAGTAAAAAATCCTAATTATTATTTTAGTTAATATTATTATGTTTGTATAAATAATAAAAAAATTGTATTTATTATGTGTCGCTTATATTATGTTTTTGTTATATTATTATTATTGGCATGTTATTTTTTAGTAATTTAATATAGATTTATTGTTTTTTATGTAGGTAAAAAATTAAATATTTGAGACGACAATGGCTTCATTGATTAGTATAGATCCTCACATATCTGACGCAGTTAATAATATGGTAATATATTGTTATTTATTAATCGCGGGTTATATTAACAAAATAGCTACATAATTTAGGGAAATAAATTATGTTATTATAATTATTTTTTGTGATTTAACACCGCTGTGGCTCGCATGCAGTGTATTAAAGGGCGGGTGAATGGCTTAGGAAATCCCCCGGATGAACGATTGATGCCCTATTTAGAGCAAGCTGGATTCGGGTCAGCAGCACTGATCCGGACGTTTGATCTGCGGTATGATTTAATATCCGCACTAGTCGAGCGTTGGCGCCCGAGACCCACACTTTTCATTTCCCGTGGAGAGTGCACAAATCACTCTAGAGGATGTTGCGAAGGCAACTTGGGCTCCCAATCGACGGGAGTCCCGTTACGGGCGTCAGTGCGATAGCTGACCCATTTGCATTTTGTCAGAGCCTACTAGGAGTCTCGTACGGCAATGATGAAGAAAATAATTCGAGCTTGAAATTTACATGGCTGAGAGCGAGGTATGAACACTTATCAGCTAATGCCACTGAAGGCGAGTTAATGTGCGCTGCTCGAGCATGCATTATGAAAATCATAGGGGGTGTACTGATGCCCGATGCAAATAATAATAGGGTTCATATCATGTACTTACCCCTATTAACTGATTTGCACAATGCTCGCTCGTATAGTTGGGGCTCCGCAGTTCTTGCGATGTTGTACCGTGAGCTTTGTCGGACGACAAAGCCAGCTGCCGTAGACATAGGCGAATGCCTGACATTATTGCAGTCGTGGGCTCTTTATTGGATGCCATTCTTGGAATCAGTTACACACCAACCATACGTATATCCACTAGTAAATAGGTGCTAAAATATAACTTGTTATTAATTGATAATTTCTGTATATTGATACTATTGTAACAATACTATATTGACTTGAAATTTGTTTTTGTAGATGGAGTATTTATCCGGGTATCGGAAGGTCGTACACTGTCCCGATATACCGACTTATGATTGAACAACATGCCGGGGAAGGGGTAAGCGATTCAAATATTCGTGACGTGTTACTTTGTATATCTTACTCACACCGTGTTAAATTTTAACAATGTTATTAATCGTGCAGTTTATATGGATGCCATATCGTAGACCGGAAATTGCAGCCATTATACCCTCGTCTGCCTACATTCACTCGCATATGGTGCACTAACGCACCAATTATCAATTTTAATGTAGTCGAGTGGTACTATGGGGATCGAATGCTGCGACAGTTTGGTTGCATCCAATATATCACGGATTCGCCATGCCCGGTGGGAGAGGTTCACTGCATGAACAAGAGAGGGAAACATGGATTGCATTGGGGGGGTTAACCATCAGAGATTTATTGCGGTGTGGAATGATCGGATATCTCGAATACCCCAGATGGATATGTCTTCCGATTTGCAACCTCCATTAGAGTACATACAATGGTACTCTAGTATGGGGAAGCCATATATACTCGGAGGGCAGTCGACTGTAGTCCCCCCACACATGAAGAGACATGGGCCATACGAGCCAGTGGCCGATATGGAGGCCGAGACAGCTGCAGATCCTGATCTCGAGCCGGAGCCCGAGCAATCACATTCACATTCGGATGCACATTCGTATCATCCAGATGTTCCGGGCAATGACTACTTCCCGGGCTCGTCAGGGGGTGGATAACATTACGGGTTTGATATATTTGGATCGTACCCACCGCAAAGATAAAGACTCCCGCCAGATCCACCGCAGCAGGATATCGAGCCTCCGGTCGTATCCACTGCATCATAGCACTCCTTCTGGCTCAAGTTCATCGATGCCATTCGAGCCACATGATTTTTCGGCCATGTTTAGCACACCCCCACCTGGGCCTGAAGAGGATGTTGGTCGTCGCGAGCACCCACGACGTGAACGTCGACCACCGCAGAAGTTTAGGTGCGGTTTTAGGTGCGGTTTTGATTTTCTTCTATTTTATATTTTTTAATATTACAATGTTTGTACTTTATTTGTATAAAATTAACTTGATTAATTGGAGCTTTAAAGTTTGTAACAAAATTTGACCATAACAAAATTTGTATAAGGCATTACGAATCAACAGTTCAATTCCAAACTTTCATATATTCACTAAAGTCACTCATGATTTAACGTTAAAAACAAACTATTAATAATCATATCTAATTATATAATCATATTATAAATTTTAATAAGTAATCATATATGAATATTTAATATATTATACCATAGCCGAATATGAAATTAGTGTACATGAACATAATACACAACCAACCATAAAATAGTAATCTCACTTGTCATTAAATACATAATAAAATTATTTACCAAATATTCATGAAACACTTGCAATTACCAAGCCCTTTTCGCATGGCTTATATACATTCAACCCAAAATTCAACATTTATTATTTTACCCATATCGCACAAAAACGGAATTATTCAAAATTTGACTACACCATGGTAGGGCCGAATTTTACCCATATTCATACAAATCCATACATGTCATTTATTTTGCATTGTAGTCCCTCAATTTATTTATTTTTACAATTAAGCCCTAATTACTCAGAATCACAAAAGATCTCAATACAAAACATGTTAATCTAAATAAGCTCAATTCCCACTCGATCGTGACGATTGTCCAACATGATAGTGTCGCTACGGGTATTTACTTCGATTATGACCACCTAACCTGCATACTCCACAACGCTTACCGTCGGATTTCTCCCTAATGTCCATTTCATTACGTATTCTCGGATGATTGTGGATGACCTCTCTGATTCTCGCGTAGCGCTCATCTCGGGACAAGCTCGAAAGTTGTCTGAGGCACCTCCCACGTAGACAAGTCGTCGAGCGGACGTGGAACTCATTTTCCCAGACACGCAACGTGCGCTCGAGCGTTTACACATCATCGACAAATTGTTTAACATTAAGGTTCGCTTTAGTACACGTCTGTTCTGGAGATCAACTCCATAAGACCTAGGTGGCATACCAGGTCGACGACCGATGGACTCCGTGAATCTCGAAAAGTTTCCAGGCGTCGTGAATATATTTCTACATCATCGACCTCGCAATCCGACGGTTTTCAATCAATGCATCCCTGACATCTTCCACAAACACGTGTCCCGCCTCAACTGGTTGACTTGTTATTCACCCATTCTTGGCATCAAGGTTGCCAACTCTGTAGAATGTAGCCGAGAAGACGGATGAAATCGGAAGATGTCGTGTTTTCAACAACACGTTAAACCCCTCCACCAAGTTTGTGGTCATTTGACCATAACGAAAGCCCTCGTCAAAACTTTGAGCCCATTGCCACGCTCCACTGTACTCCAACCATCGCCGAAAAAGATTTGTTCGCTTGACCTTCCATGTCACTCTCAAGTCGAGTCATTCTTTGGCAAAAATATGTGGCTCTAACTCAGATCAACAGATATGTTTTAAGATAAGATAAGTTACAAGAATCGGATAACATAAAAACATTAAAACTTATATTGAAAATATAAGGTTATCCTTTACCCATTTTCACCACTTGTCTCTTTCAGTTTGCATTCTTATAATCTCGAAGGAAGTTAGCTGCAATGTGACAGATGCAGTAAACGGATCTCCATGGCACACCGGAATGCCTAATTGCGGCAATTAATCCTTTTCCTCTATCGGAGATGATGCAAATATTATCGTTGCTAATAACATACCTCCGTAGGTTGGTAAGGAAGAATTCCCAGGATTCCATGTTCTCCTTATCTACTATGGAAAATGCTATTGGGAGCACGTTCATATTGCCGTCCTGAGCAACCACAATAAGTAAGATTTGTGTATATTTTTCGTATAGCCATGTCCCATCCACCTACACAAACAGCTTGCAGTGTGGAAATGCCCGCACACATGGATCAAACGTCCAGAACATCCGATGAAAAATTCTTTTCCCCGGCTGTAATTGGTCATCCGGGCCATAATAAGGTCGTGTCAATAACTCAATCACAGTTCCCGGTACGTACTCCCGCATAGCAGCTATCCATCCCTGTAGCTCGTTATACGATGAATCGTAATCCCCATACAATTGCTCTATTGCCATCTGTTTAGCTATCCATGCCTTTCAATATGATACTCGATAATGGAATCGTGCTTGTATTTCAGCAATCAGTACAAAAACTTTAATGGTCGGCATATCCTTCACTATTGGCATGATACACGTACAGATAGTTTTGGAATCAAGTTTTCAATGATCTTCTGTCATACGTGTCGATCTGCATGTGTGAGGTCCAACCAATTTTCGTATCTCCCACATCTGCGAATTTTGAATGAATGCAGCTCGTACCCGCCAATTGCAGCCTTCCGCTACCTTCCAACACTCCCCAATATATACCGTCGGTTTAGACACTGCGACTTTGTAATCCACTGATATATCCATGATATACCGCTTTAATAGCAGAATCGCACTCTTCTTTACTTTCGATCTCTCGCCTACGAATAACTCATGCTCGAATTTACGCCACCGGCGGAGCGAGAAGTATTTCGAGTACTCCGAACTCACTTACACGCTACGTGCGGTCGGGTCTATGAGCGACATGTGTGGCCCAGGATTATTGTGTATCATAATACATCGCATCCGGTTCCCGACCAAGACGCGCTTAATGTTTCCATCGCATTCACATCTTCATCGCCAATATCATCGTGTATATCGTCCATATCGGGATCACTGTCACTATCGACCTCTTCCTCACAATGATCACTACTATCGTGTCCATCATCACCAACCACATCAATATCGGGTGTAATATTAAGATCGATATCGATCCCATGTATAGTCGATTCGACATCAACATACGATATTGGAGGCACCATGCACGGTTCTTGAGCTCCATGTTCTTCACCATATGCATTGATGTCTTCATTTTGCTCAATACCGGCTAACTCAGCAAATAAGTGAATCGGTGCATTTTTGTTAGTCTCATTCCCACAGTAAAGAGCGATCATTATCTCCTCGTCTTCGTCTACAAGTTCCATTTCTGTGAATTTGATCGGATCTGTCGAAACTGGAAAGTTGTAGAAAATTCTCGAAATCGTTCTCCCACAACGTCTAACAATTTTTCCGTTAATCCTTCCCTTCATATCATCCAACGAGACATTTCTATTTTAATCTCACTGCTATTTGTTGCCGACATTCAAATATGCATCCAACGGTTGTTGTCAAGATGATTCCATCGAAATAAACGCATACGAAAAACTGATCATCCATCTTCAATATTCAATCATTAAAAATAAACAAAATTTCTCAAAAAAATTCGATCAGTAAATAATTTACTTAAATAAAAAAATTAATGTTTCAATATGCAATTTTTTTCATTCTTAAGCTCATACTATTACAGTTATCATTTTGTACATGAACAACATTTATCTTTACATTTAACCACTTAAATTCAATTCTACATTTTCTAATAACTAATAATAACTAACAATAATAACGACATTTTAGGGTTTCTAACTAACAATAATAATAACTAACTAACTAACTAAAATAATAATTAACCTACTAATCCTAATAACTAACAATAGTTATAAACTAAACTAACAACAACAAATAATAAAAATAAAAATCAATATATATAATAATAATAACAACAAATTATCAACACAATAACAACAATATATATCATCCATTATTTAAAAAAAAAATTATACCTACTTCTATTTTTTTTCTTCTTTTTCTTTCTTTCTTCTTTCTCCTTTCTCTCTTTTTCTTTTCTTTTTCCGGCGCCGCTGTCTCCTCCTCCTCCTCCTCCTTCTTTTTCTTCTTCTTCTTTCCCGTTCTAATCTGAAACTGAAATTATTGGGGACCATTATAAGGTCCCCAACGCCATAAAATGCCAAAATGGCATGACAGCTCACACCGGTGCCGCCTGTGCAGACCATTGACCAGGTCATGTCACTTTTTCTTCCTTTTTCAGTGTTTCAGTGTTTTTTTTTTCCTTCAGATTATGTTTTTTTTTTTTTAGCTGGAGCATGTCAGACCAGGGTGGTGTCGCCTCTGGCATAAGCGTGACCACCCTGGATATACCATTTTGGTATATAATCAAAATGCCATGCCATTTTGGATTTTTTTTATAATATTTTAGTAAAAAACCCACATTACACCCTTCTTTTTATATCAAAATAATTCAATTTCTTGCTCCAAACCAACTAAGCTACTTTTCTTATACAAGTTTAAAATTTATAACACATTTACATAATAACACTTGCATAACAAATATTAGCAAACAATCCATTAACTTTGTTCACATTATATGCATATGGATGCTATATCAATATTTTTTCAAAAATTCAAAAAGAAATTATAAAAACTATTTTCAAAAATTAAAAATTATTTAAAGGTTGACATATCATCTACGTGGCAATCTATGTGTATCCACGTTAACAAGCTTTTTAGTTAACAAAGATAAAAGAAGACTAAAAATTAAACCAACTTTTTTTATAAATAATAAAAAGGGAGGGGGGGTCGTTGTATGTGGTGAAATCATGGCCAACAAGAGCATCATAAAAGTATATATACTTTTTTCTTTCTTTCTTTAAAGTACAGATATATTCCTAACATTGACATATGGGGTGAGTGGAGGGAATATAATTACTGGTTTAATTTTCTCATTGCTTTTTTTTTTTTTTTTTTTTTTTGAGCTTAGGTGGAAGTGGAACCTTACATTTTCTCCCACCAAATCATGGCAGACAGGAATACATCATATTAAAAACCCAACTTCAAAAAGCATAAAAATTAGGTTTTGTGTATGCGTATATATATAAATAGCTGGTGGGGTTATAATCTCCAACTGGACTGAAACGATAGCAAAAAGAAAACAGTAGAAAAGATTTTATGTATCCTAAAGTTGTATGATATGGGGTTTGTAGGTTTGTGGATCCTTTTCCAAAGTATATATATATATATGTTTAAGCAAGAAGATGCCAACATCTAGAACCCCACGAAATGCCTTTCTTTACCACTCTATTCATATCTTTCAAAAAAGAATATATATAGCTTTTATTTGTTAGCTAACACCCTATTTTCTCTTTGCTCAATCCCGCGAGTCTTTTGATGGAAACATGCAATTCCAAAAGAGATTCTATGCAAAAACAGGAGCCATTATTAGATAGGAAATAGGACATGCGTTAATGTTAATTATCTATATAATAAAAAATTTTAAAGCAACCCTTAATACCATTCTTAAAACAAATTAAGGTCGAAGCCCAATGGTATATATTACTCAACTTTTGAGAGTTAGCTTCATTTTTGGATATACATTTCTATCAACTATTAAGGAGTTTTAAAAACTTTGACTTTCGTATGTATAATATTACATTATCTTTTTATTTTTCATAAATTTGATTCATAATTTTTAATTCAAAATAAAAAATCATTAAGCTTATTTTGGAATAGAGGGTGTTTGGTAAATAGGACTTTGAGTCTTTTCTAGTTGATTTGGGTAAAAATGGTAGATTGAATAGTCAAACTTTCTAAATGCAGTGTTTAATAAATGGATGTTTGCAAGAGCTTGTTGAGCTAAAACCTCCAAACAAAACACACATGCATGGACAACTTTTTTCACAATTGATTGGCAATGAGATATGTGGAATGACATATATGTCCATATTTGCTAAAAAATTACTCCATTTGTCACATGCTCTCAAACCTAATAGGGGTGCAAAGCTATCAGTAGCTTCCATTTAAAAAAAAAAATTCACTAATTAATTTATTTTCAATTTACTTGTGCAAAATGATTTTTTATCCAACTTAAGAAATCTGTTTATTTAAAATTTCAAAAATATTCACTAATTAATTTTCATAATGGATGTTTTAATTCCTTGGTACGCAGTATTGTTTTATTTCAATAATTTCACTCACTAGAAACTAAAATATTATAAACAAATAAATACTTAACAATAAAATGTGTCATGCCCTTATTTTTTATTTTATACATATCAGCTTTCAGCTATTAGCTTAATTTTACTAAACACTTTTAAATAAACAGTTAATAGAATCAATTAATAAAATCATGTAGTAGTTAAACCAATCACTGCAATCTATTCTCAAGCAGGGCCATAATTTTTTTTATAGAAAAAAATATGGAATGAATGGGACATATAATGAAGAAAGAAAATGGATGGGCGGGATGTGAAATATATAAAAACAAAAATGTTTTCAATTATTGCCTTTTTCTATAAGCTATGCAAAAAGATTACCTTAAATTTAAGTGGGGAAACACTTTTTCTAAATTTGGTTTTATGTGTCAATAGTTGGGGTTAAATATTAATTTGCATAAAAACTATTTCAAATATTAAATAAAACATGACTAAGAAAGGTAGTATACACAAAGGCACTAAGGTGGAAATTTACATCGTATTTGAATGTGAATGAATTTAAAATATTTTAAATAGATGGCAAATTCAATTTTTTTTTTTTTTGAAGCTAATTAATTTGTTTTTAAAATAATCAATAATAATATTAAGTGACAGTCTAATTTGAAGTAATAATTAATATTTCTGCAAATCTGAGTTTGTAGTTATAAAATAGTAATGCATCAAGCAAGAAAGAGGTAATGATTATGGTGAGAAGATACACGTTAGATTTTATTCACCCTTTTAAGAGCATAATGATCAAACAAATCAGAAATAGATTTCTGCCTTAATAAATTAATTAATCCTGTCAAATATCCCTACACACCTTCACCTTGTTCCGATATCACTCTAAATCCAGAAAAAACAACCCTGCCTAATTTATCAACATTTTTGGGATTCTGGAATTTAAAATTACCATTAAAACCCAAATTTTGTACATTAAGAATGTTATAATTTTATTGATTTAAGAATTACATCATATTTGCATCAGTCATACATTATTACACGTGTGTTGGTCAAAACATAATGCCAGAAAATTGTTATAGGAAGACCATAGATAAATAATAATTTTTTGAATACTAGAATGTAATTTTATTATTATCGTAATTTCATCAAGAGATTATATTTTGACGCCATGTCAATATTATCTCTAAATTTATTCTAGTTCATTACTAACAAATGAAGTTGATTTTAATTAAAAGATTATTTGTAATATAAAATAATTAATTAAGCAAGGTAGTGACGTTGATGTTCAATTTTGATACGACATATGGGGAGGTGAATATTGAATACGACAATTCCCATGTTGGGAGAGTATACATAAATATATATGGTCGCAAACTAAGTTACATTGATGGCTCTCAAGACTCGAAAATCCCCATTTGCTCACATTTTTGCTATAAAAGAAACGCTTCCTCTTTGTGACTGCTATCAACAAGCATTTCCGTATTATTTAAATGCACTTAATGCAACCCACATGCTATAGCTTCAATAATTGAAAATTGAAATATTAACTTCACGCTCCGGGAAAACTAATTAATATTACGATGATTGGCTCAATTTAAAATAGATTCGTGTTATGTATTTATTTGTAGAAAAATAAAAAAAGGAATTTGGAAGGTGACAACATTCCAAAAAAACAAACCCTAAATTCATGAAGATGCACGATCGTATCATTTTCCCTTAGATTATGGGTAGCCCCATGTGAAACCCGTATATCGAACCCATCATTTTTGTCTTTCATTTGGCTCGATGCATCATCTTTTATTTCTCACAAACACGTGTGCGCTAATTTCCTTTTTGTTTTTTAATAATAATAATAAGGGCTATCCACTTTAACCAACTCATTACACTTATAATGACCTCCCTCCATATGGGTGGCAATTGCCAAAAATCCTTTTTAAGAGTAGAATTATTGTACTCTCATTATAATAGTAACAAATAAATAAATAAAATAATAATGGTGGATACCACTATGCAAAAATGGTATAAGCACCTTATTGTACCCTTACCCCGTCCCCTGCCATATTTGTCTTAGTGATATCATATTGATAAGTTTGTTGGAATATTATTTTCACCACCAAACATTTCTAAATTATGATATTCATTTTAAATTAATTCTTAAATTTTAAAATGTTTTAATTGCATTTTAAGACTATCAATGTTACATGAATTATTTCATTTTTATTATTAAAGTTGTTAATTTAACCGTTAAATGATACATCAAATATTATATGATTAAATTTAAAAGTAAAAACTATAAATAAACTAAAATTGAAAAACAATAAAACTTATATAAAAACTTCAAAACTCTTAAAATTAATATTTTAAAACATGTAATGATAATTATTTTTTTTTAATTTACATCACATAAGATTTAGCATGTCATTTAAGTGTTAAAATAACAATTTTGATAACGGAATGATGTAATTGATATAACCTCGATAATTTAGAGAATGATTTAAAGTTTAAAGATGAATTTAAAATAATAATCTTAATTTAAAAATGTTTGGTGGTTGGTTGTATATATAGAGAAAAGTATTGAAAGTGGGTAAAAAATCCACTTACCATGTAAAATAAACAAATCCCTAAGGTACTTACTTAATAAATTTTAAAAATTGTTATTCTATTTTATTATTTTCTTATACTCAGTATTTTTTAATTAAAAACAATAAAAATCTAATTTATTATAAAATATTTTAATTAGTATTAAATTATAAATTTCATAACAATACGATAAAATTATATATTCAACTTGATGTATTTTTAAGTAATACATATAAATTTTTTAAAAGTTATAATTATAGATATAATTGCAATCACCACATTAGATCAGGCATAGTCGAGCATATATATGGATTGAGTTTATTGGTCTTTGATATTTAACATAAACTCTTTTTCGTCAAATATTGGTCTTTGACTGAGTTTATCATCGCCAATTGAATTTGAACTTAAGATTATCAAAATCTCTTTCTTCCATGTACTCTTCGAGTTATAGATCATCCCAAATCCACCTAAGAATGAAGTTATGAAGTATGCAACATGCTAGTACGATCCAATCTTATTTCTTTTACGTTATACTAAGGTAATAATGTTGTTAATATGGGAAATATTTTTTACAACAACTAATGTTTTCTCAAACGCATTTCAAAACCTTGAATGTATTAAATTAAAAAATTCGTGAGCCGTCTCTAGTACTTGTGTCTAACTCAATTCTCTCAAATGTTATCATACCTTACGACATGGTGTAAGAAAACCTTTTTTTTTTATTTGCATAATTAATATTTATCATATAATATTTTGTTCATGGTGCAAATAGTCCGTAACTTTAATCATAAAAAACTTATATAAACTTAGTTTGGAGAAAGAATTATGCTATCTTATAACTCTTTTTATAATATGTAGATTAAGCAAAAAAACAATATAAAATTTATAGTACATAACTTCTATGATTTTTTTTTATAACGTGTTCAATAATTTTCATCACACTTTTTATAAATAATATATTTTTTTGTCATAATTTTAGAAATTTATTTTTTATAGAAATAAGTTATGATAAAAAAAATTATAACAATTTTTTTACGAAAAAACATATTATTTTTATAATATAAAATGTGGACACATAAATCAATTATGTCCGTAACTTTTTATAAATAAATATATTATAATACTTTTATAACATGTAAATTAATTTTTATACTAATTTTTTTGCCATAACTTAAAAAAATAGGATTTAAATAATATAAAATATTATAGAATACACATAAATTATTTTTATAATATAATTTTTTAAGATTTATAATAAATCTTTGTCATAACCATCCCAAATATCATACATGTTCATGCTCATAATATAAAAATTAATAATTTGAACTTGTATAAAAATAAATTTTCTAAAGTTGAATTACGTGTGTAATTACTTTAATTATCACCCTTCCCTAAGAATGTGAAAGTATAATTGGGGTGCTTCAATTATACCCAGTTCAATGGGATCCACCAATTTAAATGGTTATCAAAATATACCATCACTCAGGTATAGTTAGAAATGATTATACCAAAATCTAATTATCAGATGATTTTTCAAACACTATATTAATAGTTTTTAGAGTTTGATTTTTTTTATGGAGATTAATCTTTTATATGAAGAGTAAATATAAAATAATTTATGGACAAAAAATTAAAGAATAATAAAACTTTATTTTTTTAAAGTTAAAAATACATAAAATTAAACAATATATATATATAAATTTTATTAATATGTAGACGGATAACGTTGAAAATTGGAAGTGGCTACTTAAGCCACCCGTCTCTGCGATAAAAGGAAGTGACAAAACTATAACGAACTTACAAACGAACTTGAAAAGAAAAAGCGAAACAGTAACCGGATCTAACCCGACCCATATGCGTAGGTTTCGTTGTGGTGGGTTTTATAATTTGCGAGAAATTTGTTAGAAATGACGAAAGGACTGAAATCCCTGCTTCACACACACCAAAGAACAACCTCACTTCCACCCAAAACAAATACCAGTGCCATCAACTCAACCAAAAACTAATTCTCTCTCTCTATATATATAAACACCAAACCTCAGCCCTCAGCGCTATCTTCCCCTCTCCCCCTCACCAGTCTCTTCCTCCTTTTTCTTCTCCCTCTGAAATGGTTATGGATAATCCTCCATCTTCACCCTCATTTCCACCTGAGTTAGATTTGGACCACCTCAAAGCCATCAAAATCCTGGGCAAAGGAGCCTTGGGTTCTGTCTTTCTCGTGCACCACACTTCTACCGACCCCTTCGCTCCTTCCCCGTTTGCCCTTAAGGTTGTACAAAGATCCAAACCTGATTCTGACCGTCGTGCCCGTTGGGAGGTCGAGGTCTTGTCCAGGCTTTCCCCTCCCAACCCTACTCCTCACCACCCATTTCTCCCTCGTCTTTTGGGTCTTCTCCAAACCCCCGACCTTATTGCCTGGGCTGTCCCCTACTGCCCTGGCTCTGACCTCCACGCCCTTCGTTACCGTCAACACGACCGCGTTTTCTCCGCCCCTGTCATCCAATTTTACCTCGCCGAGATTATTTGCGCTCTAGACCACTTGCATTCCCTGGGCATCGTTTACCGAGATCTCAAGCCTGAAAACATCCTCATTCAACACTCCGGTCACGTCACTTTAACGGATTTCGACCTTTCACGCAACTTAAAGAAGAAGCAATTATCAGAAACTGTAGCTGACCTCAAAATGGATCCGAATTCATCGCCTGCCATTCCGGTTCGACGAAACTTTATCCGATGGGTCCCCACCGTAGCTGATAACAAATACCGCAAAGCTTATAAGAAACCAAAACCAGCCCGAGTCAGCCCAGTGAGTCGAAGGAAACCTAGTTTCTCAAACGGGGAACGTTCCAACTCCTTCGTGGGCACCGAGGAATACGTGTCACCTGAAGTAGTACGTGGAGATGGACATGAGTTCGCCGTCGATTGGTGGGCTCTCGGAATTCTAACCTACGAGATGCTCTACGGTACGACACCTTTCAAAGGGAAGAGCAGGAAGGAGACGTTTCGAAACGTTTTGTACAAAGAGCCGGAGTTTATCGGACAACGAAGCGATTTGACGGATTTGATCCAACGGTTACTACACAAGGATCCAAGAAAAAGACTCGGGTATCACAGAGGCGCGTGCGAGATCAAAGAGCACGCGTTCTTCAAAGGGGTCAGGTGGGACCTCTTAACGGAGGTATTACGACCGCCGTTTATTCCCTCAATCGAAGAGGGCGACTTGACGGAGAAAGGCCAAATAGATATAAAGAAATATTATCAGAGTTTGAAGACTCCATTGTCAATGCCACCGTCACCACTACCGTCGCCGTCATCGGAGCATACACTAAGCGTTTCTTTCTCGGAGTTCTAACGCACGTGTGAAGTTTTGTATGCACGTGTAAGCTTAAGTTAGATCAAATCCTTCTTTTACATTTTAATTCGCTTTTTTTTTTTTGGGTAGGATTAGTGTACATAAAATAACGGTAGCAACGTGAAAAATGGCGGAAACTAGTGGGGTATAAAGCCATTATAAATTGTAGTGTGACGTAAATAGCTCGTATTTTTTAAATTTACGATTATAAAATTATAGTATATCTTATTTTTAGTGAAACCAATACATATGAAATATTGTCTCCAGTTTCATCTTCTTGGTATGCAAGAATTTGTTACACTTGTTATTTTGCTTCCACATAACTCACCAAACATAGAATCAAAAGTTTTCTTGAATAAAAATAAAAGAATACGAGCTTATTTAATTTAAAAAAAAAGAAAAAAAAAAAGGCATAAGAGCTTAGTGTACCCATTTAAAGATTTATCTAACATAATGTCCTAATGTGTATATATATATTCCATGGTGAAAGAGGCATTTCTTAGAATGGACGTATTTGAATAGAGAATGGGATTCCTGCCAAGTGATCATATATATGAGGAAGTTGCGTGGAATATTACAATAGGATAGGCACAGGGGTTTGATTGAGAAGCTAGCATTGTAAGGCCAATAATCAGGGTTAAAACTGGCGGGATATTTATTTGGTAGAGGAGAAATATCCCAATCATTATCAACTCCAATATTACTCTCGACTCGTTTGCCTCAGGTATTGAAATATATTTGGAGTCGGAATGGTTTTTAACATCATCATGCCAATCTCATCATCAAATTAAATTTTATGATTAACTCATCTTATCACCACTTTCTTTGCTTAATAATCATTCTTTTCTTTTTGAAAATTAAAGGTGTGTTCAAAATACAGTGGATTCAATACCAAATTATGTCTATTATAATAATTACACGACTTAATAGTCTTATTGTGTTTCACAAATAATATCTTTTTGAAATAAATAAATAAATTTTTAAATATTACTCATCTTTTATTTGTTCGTATAATTGATATTTATAAATAAAAAACACTTGAATTGGAAAGTGTATTAAAATCATAATTAAAAAAACTAGTTATGACTAAACTTTCTTTTTATCGGGTAAAATAAATATTGGTTTGTAAATATACGACTTTAAGAGGAAATTAATAAATGATATTGATCACATAATAAATAGGTGAATTCAATTTAGTTATGATGATCCACGATTGTGATGGCTAAATATTGATCAAACACTGTGACCTACTCATTACCACAACATACTTTCAACATTTGCGCGCCGCATATACAACTTGGAACTACATCTAACTTAATCATTTCTGTCTCATCTTGTAACAAAATAAGTTTGCCATAATTATCCCATCCCATGTGCAAATACATATAGTAAATTTTCCAACTCTGAGGACTGAACAGCAAAGTGGATAAAATGATCATGTTACTTTTCCTTTTTCTTTTTCTTTTTTCATTAAAACATTAACTTATGCAAACAATATCTATTTTTTATTAATCTCACAACTCAATATTATTTAGGCTGGTCTATCCTGATTTATTATTTATTTAATTTTTTAAAAACATGCAGAAAATTTTATAAATATGTGCAACATGGGGGCAGCTACGAAATCCGGATTCAGAACCTAATTAATTTCTTACTATTAGGGCTGCTGAGCTTCCTCATAATTAAAAGTGGATATCATAGCTTTTGTAAAGCTTCATGATATATATACTATAAAGTTGGTATGGTAGTGGTGGTATTTAGTGAAGCTTTGGTATCAATCAAAATATCAAATTAATTGGGGGTACAGCCGGAATCAATAATTAATATACCAAAAGAAAGCACAAATAGACAGTACCCAACAGGAGTTGACTAAAATATATAACAAGTACAAATTAAATTATTTCGGTAGTGGGGGGTATTTTAGAGCTACCTATATATATTTGTTGAGCAAATGTTTTTGCAGTGACTGTGACTCAATTGAATGGAGTTTTTGTCATTTTGGGTGATTGCAATTCCATCACGATCGTCACCTCCCCACTTCACTAGACAAAACAAAAGCAGCTTATACACTGTGTAGAAGAAGATAATTTATGGGACCATTATAAAACGGTACGCTAAAGTCAAAGTTATCATGGTGATAATATTAAATGTTTATTTTTTTCTGATAAATAATAAATAAATAAAAATTAAATTATTGTAGAATAATTAAATGGATATATTCTTTTTTCATTTATGGAATTGGCATTTTCTACATGTTCATAAGTTTAAGAAGTCCAAAAAATATCTGCAGAAAGCTCTGAATTGAAGCCCAAGAACTTAAAAGAAATTCTGAAGAACACCACACATGTTTTAAAGAAAAGTTGTCTTTCGATCCAATTCATCCGTGGAAAATCGCTTTCAATTCGTTTCAAGAACAGGTCAAGCTGACACTTGAAACAAACCACATGCATCCAAGATCAAGTCAGGCAACCATTAAATCAAAATTAAATTTGAAAGAAGAATCAAAGAATTGTATTCGGGAAATTTTCAAAAGTCATTACTTTTCTTCCAAAAATATTAATAAATATAATTTTAAATTTTTAAATCTAACTTTCGACTTCAAAAATTGTGTTTACCTTCTCCATTCTTAATCCACAATAATATGGTCCTGTTTCTTTTCTTTTTTTCTTTCGTTTTCCTAGATATTCCTGTTGGTTAATTTTCTAATTGTCTGTTCAGGTGCGATTATTTTTGGCCTTTTTTTTTTTTTACCCTTCTTGGTTTAGAAAATTATTAAAGTATAGGTAATTCCCCTTGCCCTCATAAAAAAAAAAAAAAAACCTTAATATTGGAAATTTTGATGTATTAGGATAACATATCTATGGTGTCAAAAGAGATACCAAGTCATACTTTTTTTATTTTTTAGAATTAAAAACAAAAGATGATGAGTTGTCTTTAAAAATATGAAATAAACTGAATTATTGTCATTGAAAAAAAAGATATAATAATAGTTCATTTTAATTTGCGTATTTGAAGCACACAGAATCGGCCCACCAAAAGCGAAAGGTGTGGGCACGTGCTATGCTGACAGCTAAGTGCATGGTTGCATTTATTTGCATGGGATTTTGTCTCAGTATCCCATGCATGCTCTTCAATATTTATCGACAACAATCTGGATGCAACTTCACTTATTATAATACAATACAAATAGTTCTATGGATTAAATAAAATCATCATCAATATAATGCCCTAAGCCTACTACTCAGAAATTTGTAGAATAGGGCCAAAAATATTTTTAAATGGCTAAAGTTACTCTTTCTCTTATTATTCACGCATACCAATATAAATTTATATAATTATCTTTCTTTCTCCCTCTATATATAATAATTAAGGTCAAATTTACGAGATTATTGGAATGAAAATATTAATGTAACGTTTGTTACTTAGAATTTAAATTTTGAAAATACTATAAATTGAGTGATAATACATTTATAATTGTTTTTTTAAAGTTATAGATTTGTTGGATGCTTTTTAATAAAAAAAAATTAAAATTTTTAAGGAATTTATGAATTTTACAAAGAAATATTTTTTATTTTATTTTTGAAAGCAGGATATCACTGCATTAAAACCCTAATGTAAATACAAGGCGAAAAAAAAAAGAGATGATTCTAAATATTAAGTTAAGAGGTTTAAGTTATACATCCAATCTTAAATATTTTTATTTCGTTGGCGTTAAAGAAGAAATATTTGTAGATAAACTAGCAAGGGGAATATCAAATATGTGGTGGTTTGCATGAAATAAGATCACCCTAGTCAACTGCCGAGTGACCTTATTAGCATCCCATCAAATTTAATACAACATAATTATGATTTCAATTGAGAGCTTCTCACATGACAAATGCTTCAATCACATTCGAATTAAAAGGGCTGAGAATATGGCCGGTGACTCCCTTAAAAAAATGACAATTTCCGCCTCGAATCAAAGCTGCAAAACAGGTTGTAGTAATTAATAAAATATATATTACATTGCAATCCAAATAATTTATATAGCAAAAATAAAAAAAATAAAAAACTTTTTGAGTGTAAGAAGGAGAGAATTGATGTTGGTTGTTTTGTTTTTACCAAAGACCCAGCATTGGTAAATATATTCCTCTAGATGAAGTAATTGTCGAGAATGCATCATATTGTCATAGTCTTGTTGCTTTGAATTGGTCAAGTCAAATTCCTCTCATTGCCATGCTTTCATTTGGTCTTTGGGTAAAAAGGGATAAGAGTTGTCCAATGCCTAGCCGGCCTTTTGGATTATTTTATTTAACGTTCATGTTCAAACCAACTTTTTAAAGTCCTTACCTTTCAATGGATGCCTTTGTTAATTACATCTTTAGACCATTTAGCAGAAAAAGGTAATGAGATTACTTCTCTTTTTCAAATGTTTAAAAGGGAGGGGGGGAAAAACATACCTTTCTGGTCGGTTTTAAAGGCACCAAAGCTCCTTTAAATGTTAAAAATAAGGAGTCAAGAGAGCATGGAGTTGAGTTGAATGTTTTCCTTTTCAACCTCATTAAATACTTCATTCAGGGTACCATCTTCGTTTTAAAGGTATCAAATTACTTAACCGAAATATAATCCATTTGACGACCATGATAACAAATTTACAAGCTTTTATATATAGTTTTTCTTTCTGGTAATACGAGGAAGAAAAGTTTACACAAACAGGGTAATTAAAGACACAACTGTCACCTGTATGGCCACTCATTACAATAGGTGGGCTGCTAAACCGGTATATTCTCAGTTCCCGTCATTTTTAATAAGATATAATGTTTTTCTGTTTGCCATTTTTAATTTTATACATCATTAGAGAATTAATTGATGATACATTATTAAAAAATAATTTATTATTGTTATAAGACGTATAATTATAATGAGTCGATGGCTTTTTTAATTAGTTAACTTGAATACCTTTAATTTTATATTACACTAATTTTGTTTTTATAGACATGGAGTTGATGTTTTTGAGTGGTTTACAACGCCGACGGTGGGGCAGACAGACACTGTGGTGGTGGGAGTGATTACGTTACACTTTGGGTCAGGCTATGGAACATGCAAAAAATATTACCATTGGGCTCCGACAAGAGATCCAATTACTCAACAATGAGGCAGTCCATCAAGTTTTGGACAATGTTCTTTGTTCGCTAATGTTGAACATATATGTATATATTTCATTTATTGCACATTTGAAATGCGATATTTTTAATATTAAAATTCTTCGCCTAAATATGAGGCCTTTGAACCAACTACCATTCGATCTCTTTTTGAATCAAAGCAAAAATGATCCATCATTAGCAGTAGATATATATTGAAAAACATTTTGGTTTCAATTTGATGCCTTGATTGATATTCCAATAAAATTTAATAAACTGTGTCTAATAAACGAGCAAAGTAATGAGAGAAATCAACCAATCGGATCAATAAATTTTACTCAATGAATGATTTTATTCAATAAATATTTAAACCACTTGTTAGTTGAAGTTCAATCTAATCTTACATAATAGATAATTGAAACCTTAATAATGAACTCAATTGTTACAATCACTCTCCAAAATAACCTCATATGAAAATCATAATACTCTCTAAATAATTCTTACAAAAATACACAACAAAAAACCTTAACAAAGCAGTTAAAGGAGACACTCTAAAACTCCTCACAATGTGTGACAACTAGCAAACTTTTTATATGCTAACCCAAGATCTCTCCAACGCGACATTTAAATAAGCTTGAAACACTTGGTTAAAAGCTGAATTTATCTAGAGCTTTGTCCTCCCCTTGTAATTCACTAAAATTTTTTGAACTTATCTCTTGTATTATCTCCAGTAATTATCTTATAAATTCCTTCATATGCAAATTTCCCATCAACTTCAAATATAGGATAATGATAAATTTGTTTTGAATCTCCCTCTTCTCTCTTCTTTCATTCTACTCATTCAATCAAAGCAAAAATAAATTAAGTAAAATATTGTTAAATAAAAATGTTGGTATATAAAAATTCACACGTAATTTCATATTGAGCAAATATGTCTTCGGTTCCTTTTTTGTGCTCTTTGATGTTTTCATCAAACCTATTTTGTTGTCAATTGAGCATTAGCTCAGTTGTCATTGCTACTATTGCAACAACCACGAAGGTATGAGTTCATATTTAGTACCTAAACTTGATTTTTTTTGTTCTAATTTGTTATTTGAACTTAATACTTTTTTTCTAATTTATTACCTAAAATTGTTTAACATTATATAAATCACTCCAACATGCTAAAAGTGTTATTTTTTTATGAGGTAGAAAAAATAATAATTGTATGACCAACATGTGGTAGATGGCATTTTTTTTAATTTTAAATGCTCAATTATTTTTTTAAATTTTTTAAATTTAATGTAATTTTTTTTTTTGAATTTTTAAATTTCTTGTTTTCTTCTTTAATATTTATTCATAAAGAATATCTCAAAGCAGATTTTTTTAACACAGTTTTCCTCTGATACTGATGATATTTTGTTGAATTCAAAACTTTGTGAAGACAAGGTCGTACTTTAAACATGCGATCCTTCTTGAATCATTCCTACCATTAATTAACAATCAAAGTCATCTCAACACTAATGATTTTCTTTTTTTGAGCATTTTGTTTAGTAAAACAAATGAAACTCTAAATAAATGTAATCATTATTACAATTAAATTTCATGTCATTTGCCGCATGCTAGTCATACATTAATTATTTTTGTCTCATCATAAAAACTAACATCGTTAATATTTTGGGGGTAATTTTGATAATATTTAATAAATTTAAGTATCTAATAGGACAAAAAAAAATTAATACCAAATTAATAAAAAAATTTGTCAAATTCAAGCATCAAATTGTATGAAAAAAATTAGACAGGAAAAAAAATATCAAATTGAATAGGAAAAGGGGTGAGACCAAAATTAAAATATTTACTAAAACATGCTCTTATATTATATATTTTGGTTAGGGTTCCTTTTGTTTATTACCAAAGAAGTATTCTGGACAGGAAAAAGATATTCTTATTCTAATTCCACACAAATTTCAACTCATCTGAATTTATTGTCCCACGTAGATAACTCATCTCTATTTAAAAAAGCTCACCAAAAATTGGAAGAACACTCAAAGTATCTCATATAAATACATACCTTGGCACACTCCATATCCTCACCGACAGAAGAACGAGTAATGCATGTGGGTATTGCTTGACCTCTAAATTTACTTTCTTCACCGAATCATCAATTAGCTTTGTAAGTCCTTTGAATTGGTTGGCACCATGAGAAAAGATGTTAAGTTTAAATGATGTGGACACATAAAAACAAAGAGATTATAGCATTAAAGTGTCATATAAACCAAGCTTGATTCCAATGAATTATCAAATTAGGAATCCAAGCATTGGATGTTTTTAGCATAAATGAGCACCCACTTGACCTTGAATGAGCAGCTGGGTTGAGTCGTTATCATATACCTCCGTTCACGTGTAATGTCTTCCTTTTTTTATATACATATTAAAACACGCATTCCCTGTTTAATTGATCACTAATGATCACTTTTTTTTTATATAATTTTTTCTTAATTCTCAATAAACAATCTCATATTAGACTTTTTTTTTTTTCAAAATTAGATACTTAAATATCGAATTAGATCCCTAAACTATAATATCATAACCATTACGAGCTTTTACTATTATTTCCGTTAAAAATTCCACTTCAATCAATTAAAATTTGTCATGTGTTTATTTTGTTTATTTACGTCATCATTTACATAAAAATAAAAATACATATTAAAATTAAATAAAATTATTATTTTTCATTCCTTTCACATTCTTTTTTATTTTTCTTTTCCATTAAATATGGGGTTCTGCAATAATTTTTAATATTTTTTTTTCCATTTTTCCATCTTCACCTGCCTTTCCCTCCTTAAAATGAAAAGAAAAACTTGTAAAAATGAAAAGAATGTAAAAAAAAAAAAAAAAGTGAGGGAAGCTCATATTTAATGGAAAAAAAGAAGAAGTGAAAACATGATTATGGGGAAAGAGAGTAAAAAACAATGGGATAAAACGTGAAGAAAAAAAAAAAAGGGAGATTTTTATGTCAATCTTCCTTTCTAATTTGCCCTATACATCTTTTTGTACCTTGTAGTAGATTTGATGTCAATCCACCTTTTTCCCATTATAATGCATATAAAAATTTCATTAATTACAACTATAATTATATTTCTGCTCATAGAGAAACAAATTTTCCGATTAAGTAACATAGAATTAAAAAATAACTGAGATTATGTATTTACATTGAACTATAATCACATATCTTCACAATTATTGCATATGATCAAAGATGAAGTTAAGAATTTATTTTAGAGTCAAA
Organism: Gossypium sturtianum; assembly: GCA_025698515.1. Classification (NCBI taxonomy): domain Eukaryota; kingdom Viridiplantae; phylum Streptophyta; class Magnoliopsida; order Malvales; family Malvaceae; genus Gossypium; species Gossypium sturtianum. The sequence goes on from CM046955.1 coordinate 166,890,631, forward strand.
AATAAATTATAAAATTTTAAAGAATCCAAAGTACAATTTTATCTTTGTATATGTTTGTTATTTTAGAATTTTAAAAGGGTTAAATTAAAAAAATTCATCTTCAAAAGACCAAAGTATATTTTTAATACTAAACCAATTTAAAATTTTAAAAATTTAAGGGATTAAACTGAAAATTTACGATTTAGGAGTCAGACACAGCCCGTTGGCCCCGTCTATCCTATGATTTATTGTTGAATTGGTAAAAACTTTGTTTGGGATCAAGAATAAAGCAAATATGTAATTCATGGGGGGAGATATTGAGGATTCTAGTAGAGACCCAAGGCTCCTATAATATGAAAATAGGGTATAAATTATGTCGCCATCCATCCCGTGTTGGAAAACGCTTCCTATCAGATTGCAGAAAACAATCATTAAATACTCGTAACTCAAATCTTAAAAGAAATCTGTCTCACCGGCATGATGAGTCAATAATAAAATATGCATTTTTATGTTCATCTTTAAGCAAATTATATTTTATAATTTCTGTTTAAGTAGGGTTTACATTATCATTACAATAATACAATAGATATAAGTGGTAGATAAATTTTTATTAACCATATGTCATCAACAAGCTCTAAGCGGTTTACCACAAAGACAGTCGTTGTACATGAAAGAGGATGCTTCCAGATGATCGAACGGTGCTCCCGCCGGAATCCGCCCGCATAGGTGGTTGTAACTCAAATCAAGGTGCCCGATGTAAGATGCCGCCGACAAACTTCTCGGGATCGGACCCCTTAACTTGTTATGCGACAAATCGATCACCGTGAAGTAAGATGTCAGCCCGAAAACATCCGGAATGTTACCTTCCAAAGCGTTTCGGCTCAAATTGAGGTTGCCGATGGCGGAAGTTAAAAGGGTTGTCGGTATCGTACCCATTAACATGTTGCAATCCAAATTCAACGTCGCCAGGACCGCCATTTTCCCAAGACAAGGAGGAATCACCCCCGACATTTTGTTCATCGAGAGGTCCAAATCAGCGAGACGATAAATTCGGCATATCGACACCGGGATCGGTCCGCTAATCATGTTGCCGCTCAACAAAGCACGGCTCAACATACTGAGATCCCCGGCTTTGCTGGGAACTGGACCCGAGATTTTATTGTTCCTCAAATCTAAATGCATCAAGTTTGATAAACTGGTCAATGAAGATGGGATTCTCCCCGATAATTGGTTGTCGGCAACGTTTAAAACTGTGAGACGCTTCAACCTGCCGATATCAGCAGGAATTTCTCCGGAAAGCTTGTTACCGATCAAATCAAGGATGCGAAGAAATGGTAGACTGGTAATGCATTTAGGAATCTCGCCTGTAATCCCTTTCCAATCAGCGATAGTAAGACTAGAGAGGCGAGTTAGCTTGCATATTTCGGGAGAGATAAAACCAGTCATAAAACCGGTCCGGTGAGCTCGCTCAAAGATGGGATCTTCGGACTCACCACGGAGATTAATGTCGGCGACTCGATGTGACTGTGGGTCGCAGCTAACGCCGTACCAGTTGTGGCAACAGTCGGTGCCCGTCCATGAGTTGAAGATGCCCAAGTAAGGCTCGCGGAGAGCTGCTTTGAATGCTAGCAGCGCAGAGCGGTCCGACGGAGGGCAGCCGTTGACGGCGGAGATTACGGTGAATACAAGTACCGAGAAAATAGTGACGACTGTCTTCATTATTACGAAAGGGATGATGTTTTTGTCTGATGGTTTAAACTAGATTGGGAAGTGAGCATGGTTTTACGTTGTTTATTTATAAACGGGAATGATGAGGAGTTTGTGTTACGAATTTGCCCCTAACGTCCATTATGGTAGTTTGCTTAGAACGTTCGATGTAACTGCGGCACCTCACTCACATTAGCGACAAGTCAAGTGATGGTCTAATTTTAAGGGTGTACATATAAATTTTCAAGTTTAATCATTGATGTGATAGCTTATGAAGGGATGATACAATCTTTCAATCTACATACTCTTTCACCCTCATTAACCCAAATATTTTCTTTATTGCATTTGGTACTACATAATAATAATATTTTTTATTATTATTAAAAAATTCAAATTAAGTTTAAATTATAATAAAATTAATATTTAAAATTTTATTTCAGATAAAAAAATTTATTTGCATAATTATAAAAATTTTAAAAGTATTAATTCCCTCAAATAATAAGCTATATATTTTTTAAATAGTAAATATTAACTATTTTCTAATTTTGTCTTTATTTAGTTCCTTTTAATAGTATATGAATTAAATTATCCTCTCAATAGTAAAGTGACTAATTTAATCATGTCTCTATAATAGAGGCACCTCTTGAATACATTTACCATTTTTATTACCTTAAATCATTTTCTTAATAAAGGAAAGCAATTCATTCGGATAAGCATCGCATGAGCTACCCTTACGGAGACAGGGGAAGAGATAAGCTCTTTTTTTTTGGGGGTAGGAATGGGATATTATTGAGGTGGAGAGTAGAGTGTGAACAATAAATCAAAGCATATGGTGGCTGAGCAACGTGGCTTCTTCGTACCCATATGATTTTTTATACTGATTAGGTTGCTAGCTACTTTTTGTTTTTCTTTTAATTTATCTTTATTCTGTAAGCACATGAATTCGACACAGCAGAAATTCTCAGTATTAATTTTTTTAAAAAGCAAAATATCGTTTCTACATTAGTTTCCTAAATGCATCCCCTTTCCTAGCTAAGGATGGCAATAAATTTGTAGGGCCATGCAGATGCAGGGTTACATCCAATCAAAGTCTGTTTTCATTTACGAATGCATGAATGTTTGAAGAACTTAGGCTTCAAAGATGCAGTCTTCCATTGCTAACTATTTTGATGATAATAATTTACACAAGTGGTTGAGCCGCACGCACATAGATGTGGCAATCGCAGCTAAGATATGACCAAGTCATTATCTAGTGTAGTAAACGTCGATGTGTTTAGTGGATTTGCCAGTCCCCATAGCCATGCACAACCACCTCCATCTTTGTCTGCTCCACAGGAGATCACTGCTTGCTTACGTCCTTTAGGTAGTCGAAACATGCAAATCAATACACTCCACTTCATACAAAAATTGGGATCTTCCATGGATCTGGACGCTTTAACCACTCAATCATTCCGATGCCCTAAAAGGACTGCGGGCCATCCAAATCATGGAACATATCAAAGTTAAAAACAACCCATGTTCCATTCACGTGACTTACTGTAGATTTTCAATCTCCCAAAAGCTTATATATATATCTTCAAGCCAAATGGTTGAGTTTGATGGGACCGTGGCAGACAATTACTAAATATAACACTAATCAAATAATATAATATGTTATTCTACTCTTAACTCGATTGGCATAAACATTATTAATGCAGGAAGATTTTAATTCAAATACGCTGAAATATATTATCTTTCTATTTATAGATAGTTCTAAGTATTGTTTCGAAAAAAAACAGATATGATCAGAAAGAGATTATTTTTAAAAAAATCAATATGTTACAATTTCTTAAACGTGAACTTAGTACAATAGTAATATAAAATACACCACATTGACAAAATTAGATCTATCTCCTAAGTACACATGTTATAACATTATTTATTTCAATAAGTCAATATTTACTAAATAATTTATCCAAATTTTAATATATCTTATTTCCATAGACTTGAAGTCTGTACAAATATTATTATCATGTGGATCCGTGCCCAAATTTACTAACCGAGAATGGCAAGCTAGCAATCCTCGGCCCATAAAACTGGCCTGCACTCAATGAAGTAGATTGCAAGAACTAAAATTATCACTCCCAATACTTTTTCATTGATAGATTGATTTGAAAGTATGAATATACGATCTTCCAAATATATATGAAATAACTAAGAAAAGCTCAAACATATCACTCATCCCAAGTCTCGATAACAGAGGCAGCACTGCACTAATCTGATGTCAGTCACCAATGTCGAACATAATATTATATATAAGCCTCTGTGGCAGGCAATTCTCCAAAACACAGTCAATTTTTTTCTCTTGACAAAAATCTGTATGCAATCGGCTTAACGCAACACTTGACCATCACAAACCATGTTAATAATATATTAGAGGCAAGCAGGAATCTAATTAGCAAAGCTAACATACATGTGTAAAAGCAGAGGCAAACATTAGAAATTCGTCAGCTGTGACGAACCTTGTAGTGAAGTCAAGGCAATTGCCAAAATCACAAACTGCTCTTCCTGACACCCTAAAGTAGCTTTACATGATCTTTACAAATTGAAGGTAAAAAGCAAAAGTTACCGATGGAGTCGGTTGTCGTGCAAATGTGTAGCAGCCACGTTTTGAAAATGTGTTGATGCAACATTTGTAAACATAGTTGGCACCATATTATGCAATTGTGTTGGTGGCATCACATTATGCAAATGCGTAGGCCTCATGTCTGACATCTCCTGCAACAAGCAATACAAAGATTAAGGTTACAAAACTGCATGCAGCTAACAATTACATTTTTTACGGGTACAAAAAAGTGCTCTTAATTGTATATTGTGCCTAGAATGACCCATCCCTGCACTCTGATTTCGTAAAATCAAATGAAAACAACACATGCTAACGACCTTATATTAAATTGGGTGACAAACAAGTCTGAAAATATCTAATGAAAATAAATATATAAGAAATAATAGAACTCAGCCTGAGTAAAACTAGTAACGGTTATAGTTCAAATCCCACTTGGTATGTTTCCAGTCCAACAATCTGCAAGACAAATCTATATCAACCACAAGCACCACAAAAAGCCATCAGCAGGCAGCATGAATCAGATTCATCTGTACAAGTTCTCATTGTAAATTAAGGACTAAACTCACCCAAAGAATCCTATGTGAAACTGATCCAAGTTCTTATCCGATCTTATATTAGCATATTATGTACCCAATTAAACACAATTTGTTGCATATGCTATGCTTCAGATATTACACTATTCTAAGGCAACAAAATCATGAGAACTGACTACTAAGTGCATTACAAATAATTTCCGGAAAATGTCAAAAATATCAGCTTGAAATCTTCAGTAACACATGTAGAAGCATTTCATGACATCAGAATACAAGAAAATAAAACCATATTATCACCATTGAGAAGAAGAGGGAGGAATGGATGAAAGTACAACAAACCATTTGGTGAAAGCCATCTTGTGACCCAACATTCACAGCTCCCGCAAGAGATACCTGCTGATTACAGAAGCAATTTTTGGTTATTTACCTTTTCTTTTCCTTTCCCTTTATAAATCAAAATGTTCTAAAATGCAATCATAGATATAAACAGACTGGTTACTGACCTTTCCTTTTCTAGTTGCATTATTCTCATTAATTTGCTTCTCCAATGCAGTCTCAACACTTTGACAAGTCTTGGTCGTATTTGTCATTCTAGGGTCTGCGGCTTTTTCTTGAGTATTTACACATTGGCTGACTCTTTCAACACCAGAATCAACACGAATTATTGAGGTATTAGGTCTGTACTCACTCTCAACCGAATTATTGACACTTGCACACTGCTTCAGAGCTTCTTTTATGGCAGATAGAGCAAGATTATAGCTCTCTTGAGAAAGTGAACCTTCTTCGCTTAATATTATGGCACGTCTACACAAATCATTGTAACGACGGACCTTAGATTGGACCTCGTCCAATTTCTGACTGATTGGCAGCCTACTCAAGGCAGCGTTAGTCCACCGTTGCAAAATATATTTTGATGGGATGTTGAACACACCAGACATTTGAAGCACAACAATAGCATGTCTACAAAGGTAGCCCTTGTATTCAAAAGAGCGGCATGAGCAATATATGTCTGATTTAGCTTCATTCCATTCAACCATATAATTTTGATTATCTTCAAAGTCCTTAACACTATATGTTGCAGGCACCTGGTCTTCATTTTCCTTCTTAAGATGACAAGCAGCAGCTCCCAAAACTTCAACTTGGAATTTCTTGAAAACTTCATGTGTATATACAAGTGATATTTGTTTTTCAAAAGGTGATGGAGACTTCAGCTCAGGAGTTTCATGCCATGCATTAAAATCAGCTTTGGCTTCCTCTTCATACCTGTCCTCAAGGATTACTCTATAATGCTCTATAAATTCCCTCAATGATGTTTCTCCATGCACATATTTGTCAAATGAAGAACTCAAACTGTCTGAGCGTAAAGCGGTAGATAATCCAGCAAAAGATATATCCCTCATAAAGACAGGAACCCACCGTTTGCGATCTTCGTACAAAGACAGAACCCACTGCATCTCTCTAAGATGAAACTTGTCAACCATCTTCCACCACCTTTTTTCAAATTGATCCTCAGACCAAGACCGATAAATACATTTATCAAGTTTTAGCATTAGACTATCATGCCACAAGCTTAGATATTCAAGATGCCTGGGTAGTTTTTCCAACACATGCCATAAACAGAAACAATGGCGTGTAGTAGGAAACACAGCAGCCACAGCTGCTTTTATGGTATTGTTCTGATCAGTGAGCATCACTTGCGGAGCCCGTTCCCCCATTGCTATAAACCATGTTTGCATCAGCCAAAGAAAAGTATAAACTGTTTCATCTGCAATCAAAGCGCAACCAAGTAATGTGGGTTGAATATGATGGTTGACTCCAATAAAGAGTACCAAAGGTATTTTATACTTGTTCGTGAAATATGTAGTGTCAAAAGACACAACATCACCAAAGTTACTGAAATCTTCCATGCCTTTGGCATCAACCCAGAATACATTTCTCAATCGATGCTCTTCATTCAAATCAACTGCATAGAAAAACTTTGGGTTATCTTCCTGCATATGCATTAAAAGTTCAAGAAGTACTTGAGCATCTCCCTCTTCTAAAACCAAACTCCGTCCTTTATCATGCTGGTTTCTCATATAACCTTCCAGAAAGTCAATATTTTGATACGCACTAAATAGTTTAGAAACTGAAGCCAGATTCTTCCGCTTCCTTCCAACATCAGTCTTAAGTGGATCAACATTTCTGTGGCTTCGGAAAAAATGTGCTTGGGCAGGCAAAAGTTCGTGATTATGCTCCTTTATGAAACTATAAACATACCACTTTCCATCCTGCCTTCTCTTCACATGCATGCTTGCTTTACAACCAATTTTTGGAGAAGGCCGAGGATTAATGGCATCATCAGACTGTTGCTTATTTCCATATCTTATGCATGTAAATTTAGCATCTATAAATTCCTTGGACACCCTGGACCGTCGACTGCTCAATTTAGCAGTACCAAAGCCCACAGACTTGGCATAATCTTTGTAGTATGAATAAGCAGCTTCATGTGATTCAAATTCCAATTCCCGGTGTGAAGCTAAAATCATATCACTGGTGCCAATGCTAGGATCCATTGTCTTAAGGAGAAAATTCAGATCCACTCCACATACACTATGATTTTATCTCTAGTGTTCCCTCAAACTTAGTTTACCATAAAACATTGTAAAGATAATCCACAGCGGTGACAATAGAAACCTAGGACTGAATGATTTCAAAGGGATAGTACCTAAAATGCGGATGTAATTCATGCCGAGTCAATACAGAATCATAGAAAATACTAAATAACAAAAGACAGCAATATCTCAAACAATAAAGATAAGCCATATAGCAGACTATACTATATTCAACCAATTCAAGTTTTAAGTCTTAACAGATGTGCCTGAAACTAGAACAAAGAGTTCCATTCGCCTACCAAAATCAAAATCACTAATGATATATTTGTACCTAAATTCGACAGAAAATTAAAAACACTTAAAAAGAATATGGAGAGGCGAACTAACCAAAAAAAAAAAAACAACATACCCTAAAATTGCAGCTGGGAATACTGGAGTTGGGCTATTGAAGACAGGGGCAAAGTAGAGGAGTGGGAGCATGGGTGGGTTAAAGGCAAAGGAGGGTGTTGGAATAGTGGTGGTAGCCTCGGGTCTGATTGTGATATAAGATTTAGAGGACACGAATGAGTGGAGAGGAAATGGGCGAAGTGAACAAGGCAGAAGGCGAGATAGCTGATTGAGAGACCTTTAATGGAGAAACAAGGTATTATCGCGATCAAAGTCTGAAATTCGGAATTTGGGGAGGACTCGGAAAATGGGTCTCTTTTAGACCCCATCCCATTGTTTGCAATTTTCTTTTTTAATTTATTGATGTTATTTTCTTTGTATAATTTTTATTGCTGTTACACAACTTTTTACATATTATATTGGGTTTTTTCTATTTTTTAAATAAAAAAATTCATTTTTCATTTTCATTTTTTTAAATTTAATTAAATTGTGAAAAGTGTTTAAAAGTTTATAAATTCATATAATATTTAGAATTACCCTTCCTTCGTTTCAATCTTTAAATAAGAAAATAAACGTGTAACTCACACTTTCCTATATTAAAATAATAGCAATACCAACTCAATTGATTCATTTTCTTTTTTAAAGGTTTACAGTTGCAGATTATATTTTGTAAACCTAAATTTATGTGAATTTTAATAAAAGTGAAGTTAGGTGAAATTTAATTATATATTAATTTATGATTTTGTATTTTGTATTTTGTAAGTATTTATGATTTTATATTTAAATTTTACAACCTTTTGTCTCATTTTCTAATAAAAATATAAAAAGAGATCATCATCAATTGGGTCTTATTGGGTTTCGACTTTCGAGTCCAAATCGGCCCATAATTTTCTTTTCATTTTCACTTTTGGACAAAAATGGTCTAATCAAATTCAGACCCAGTTTATGAACTCTTAAAATCAACAAGTCTTCTTTCTTTTCTTTTTTCTTTTTTACGAATTTAATGTAAAATGATTTTTTTTTAAATAATATCAACGTATGAGATTGATAATAGTGATGATCATTGAACTATAACAGATATTCATTTTTGTAAGTATTTTATTTTTATTATTATTGCTTCTATTCTATGTGTGTTTGTTTTCATTATTATTGTATTATTGTATGTTTCGTTTTTATTCAAATGTTTTATTATCTTAATTTTATTAATATATTGTGATCATATTTATTTATTTATTCCACAAAGATTCTTAATCAAACATTTTACTTTTGTTAATTGATGTTGACATTTCTCTTTTACACAAATTTGCCACTGTATTATAAAAGTGGATTGGATTTCATACTTGTAAAATAAAATGTAAACAGTGCTTTAACATTTGAACGAAATGAAAAAATAATTAATACAAAAAGGATAACAACACATCTTCTTGTCTCGCATCGAGCTGAGAGAAGAGAGTTGAACAGCAAGACTACATACCGGCAGTGTCACATGGAAAATCGAAATCGGGTTATCAACAGAGAGTGCATGTCGAATCTACACACCTTACTGTTTAAATCGGTGGGAGTATTGGAGGAACCATGCCATAATCTTAGGCTGCCAAATCACTTGAATGAGTGCGAAGGCTCTTGCATGGAGTAACCCCATGCCAACACTAAATCTTAAACTACAAATTTAATTGGAAGAATTAAAAAAATAAACAAAAAATGCATCATCTTGACCAAATTGCTAAAAATTACATTATAGTTTTGCCATCATCAAATCAACCCGATGATGAATTCTAATAAATCAAGAAACTATTGACAAGATTTCCAAGAAATCTACCGCATTAGTGATGCATAAAAGGCTAGGTCTCATATGGTCTATCATTCTTTGCATTATCATCTTATATTCCAACTTTACAAACACCATCATTGTCATGTATCATTGTAAAACTCTTTGAGAATTGTTTCTATTAGATCATGATAAGGCCTTCACAAATCCCATATATACGCCACTAAAAACCAAACACTAAAACTAAAACTATTATTGCTTTAAGAGAAATAAAAGTGGATAAGACAAAAACTATGATAGTGTGAATTGAATATAAGGGAAATGATTGTATGAAACAGTGACGCCATGTCATCTGTATCCCTTTTCAATAGTTTTATGTCACATCAGTATTTTCATCCTGAAAAAAATCAAATCCAAATTAAAATCCTGATTTTCATCCTGAAAAAAATCAAAATCAAATTAAAATCCTGAAATTTAGGATGAAAATACTGATGTGGCATAAAACTATTGGAAATGGATACAGATGACATGGCGTCACTGTTTCATACAATCTTTTCTCTTGAATATAAATACCAAAGAAAATTTAAAGAATTGAAGAAGTCGCGAGTAACAATTAACTCGAAAATTAGTGCAATCATGACAAAACTAATATTTAATTTGAAAATCGAATGTGATGGAATTTTATTTCTTTCTAAATGTAACTCTTTCCCCTTTTTATCTACCAAAAAGATAATAAGATGCAATGCTAATAATACCTAGTTACTAAGGAAAAATATAGTAGGAAGTATTTAAATAATAATTTATTTTTACAATTTAGCAATGGAATGTCCACTACGTAAGTGGGCATACTTGTATCTTTTATCATTTACAATTTGATTGTATTATAAAAGTATAGTAAAAGGCTCGAAAGAAGTAATTCCTTTTTCTTCTTATTATGCTTTTCCCCTGCATATTTTGTAAGAAGCAGAACGGTGGCAGGGCTCCCATCACCGAAAGCAAGAAGGAAAGCCTTATTATTCTTTCATGAAAAAAGATAACGAGAAAAGGAAAGGGAAGGGAAAAGGATACGTGGATGAAGGGGAGACACCAAGGAAAATAAAAATTTAAAAACCTCAATTTCACATTTTAAAAAGATCACTATTTTTAATTTCATAAATAAATTTTAAAAATTACCATGTCTCTTTTTTTTTAAAAATATTTATTTTTTATTATATTTTTATAGAATATTTGTTAACCTCTTGACTCTACTTATGGAGTCTAACCACTCTACTGACAAATTATTCTGCTCACAGTCAGTGGAGTAAAAAAAACCTTCACAAGCGAGTTTAAGATGATGTTAAGTGTCTTTTTTAATTATTTAATTATTATTGTATAGGAAAATATTTAGTGCACTATCAGCGTTTTTAGACTCTACAAGCAGAGTTAAAGGGTCGATAAGTGTCTCATAGAGGTATGATAAAATATTTTTAAAAAAGACACATGACAATTTTTTTAAAGCTGCTTGTGAAATAAAAAAAAGTATGCCACTAGTCTATCAAATATTAACCATATTTTATTATATCCTAAAAGCAAATGGCATCAATCTATACTCACTTGCGAAGATTTTTTACTCAAACGGCAGTGTACAAAATAATTATCCAAAAAAAGTTAATTTATTTATAAGGTTAGTATTCGGTACACTAATAATATTTTTTTCATTTCATAAGCAATTTTAAAAAATTACCATGTATTACTTTTTTTAATATTTATTTTTAATATTATACTAAATTCTTATAATATGAAATTTAAAATTTTAGCTGAGTACTAAATGTTATTTATATATATATAATCTTAAAAATTACCATTCTTCAAGGACTGGTTTATACTTCTTTTAATTTTTCTTAATGCATTTTAACATTTCAATGTCATCAAATATATGAGTACGTGTACGGTATAGGTTTTATTTATCTGTATTTGTTTTAGAGAAAATAACAAAAGGAATTGTCAAGAATGGTCCGTACTCCATCGGTAATTAAGACTTTTGTCTTGTTTTTCGAAACTGATGCGAAATTTGTGAAACTACCCAATAACTCCAAATTATATTTCCACAGTAAAACACATCACGGCTGCAAATAGTAAAATCATTAACACCGTCCTATAATACACCATCAGAAGAAAAAACCTTATCAAACCACGTAACACCCCCTCCTTTCAGCACTAGCCCTTCAATTCAAGAGCACCCAAGTTAAACAAGATAAAAAATCACCCCTCCAAAGGTCTCAAACAGCAACCACAACACATGTGACCCCCCAAATCAGCCACCACCCAAGTAAGAGAGCAAAGCAGAGCACAATATCACCAAAGTCATCCATGATTTAATTACATCTTTTATCTAGTCGAGGCTTTTACTAATTGATGGTTTAATATTTGTAATATATTTTAATAAATTATTTTTATTTTTAAGATTTTTAATTTTTTTTAGAATTGTTGTTAAGAAAAAAATTAAAAATTAAAATAATATTTTAATTATAGTTCAGGAACTAAATTAATAATTAACCATTTAAATTAACATACCATGTTATCATTTAACAGGTAAAATTTAAAGGATGGGTTACTTTGCACGTTTCGAAATGTATAAAGACTAATTTTCATTAGAAGAGTCGAAATGCAATCCATCTTAAGGGCTTCCTAAAATTCACATGTATTCATAAACATTAATATTGTATATAGACATATATAAGTTTATGATTCTTAAACGATTTTATTTTCGTTTTTTAATTAAAATTTATGCTTATTATTTTAACTTAATTATCATAATTAATATATATTTATGATTCATTTAAAAAATCTTAATTCAGTCCTTGAATTTTGGTGTATAATGTCCTAAAATTAATTCAATGGGTAGACTAGACTAGCCATTAGTGACTTTTATGAGCAAAAATGTGTTGTACGGACGACTTTTCTACTCCTGCACAAATAGTATATAAATATATTTTAAAATGAAAAGTTTTTAAAAAAATGAATAATATCATAAAAATATTAATTTTGAGGTTTTCAAAAATATTTTTATAGAAGCTTTATCGCTCAATTCTTCTTCTTCGATTTTATTTTAGTTTTAATATTTACTTTTAAAAGCTATATGGTAACTTTTATTTTTTTAAATTATGTCACATAATATTTAACATATAATTTAACAATTAAATTAAATGTTTTAATAATTGAAGGACCTGATTGATATGATATCGATAATTCGAAATGGCGTTTTAAAAATTGATGAGACCAAATTAAAATGAAAATCATAATTTAAAGATGTTGGATGGAATTAAATGAAGATGAAAAGGCATGGGATAACGGTGGTTCAACGATCCTCCACCTAAAATCCAGGAGCTGAATTCTATTTGAAATTGATGTTTTGATATGTGAGCAGAGATATTAAGAAATTAAAAAAAGTTAAATCACATCATAACTATAGGGATTATTATTTCATCAAAGTCTGCAAAAATATTATTGATTTCACATTATAAATTGGGCAAGAATACAATTATGTTTTTGCCATTTGAAAAAGTAAGAGTTGGCCCCATGATACTGTTATTTTCGATGGAATGGGCTGTTAGATTTGTACTTGACGATGGCGAAATTTTAAGACACCTAATTTATTTGTAATGAAGTAAAAAAGAAGAGTGCAATGTAACTATACTTGCAGATTAAGAATATAAAGGAAGGAGAGCATAATTAAAGTGAAAGAGACGATTAAATAACGTCGTATTCTATCAAGTTCAACCTTTTGGGGGGATTTGGTTTGTTTGTCGCAATAATTTGTTGGCAAACAAAAGTTTTTACCTTTACCGGCGCAAAAAGTGAAAGTACCCCTCCCCGCGTGTCCCCACTGTTGTGTTAGATATGGTCGGCAGGTAGTCATAAGTTGCCTTTTTCTTTTCCCCCATGGGACTCAATTTAATTTTATGTTAATTTACGTTTTATATCTTATATCCCATAAAGTTTGTGTTTTCTACCACTGAAGTTTTTTTTACCACTAGGAGACGCGATTCCTAATCTTGAGAATTTTTATTAAATAAATAAATAAACACACACACACACACCCCATAATTGAGAGATATACGATGTATATTGTATAGGAAGTGAAAAGAAGTAAAACGCCAAAAGGTAGGTGAGAGAGCATGATTGTCTCAATATGAAATCACCTAATTTAGTTGCCACCATTTATATTTACAATTACAAAAGATGAAATCAAATTATGTAAAATGAAATTATGCTACACATTTGTTAAACCATATTTACAATCACATATGTGTTCACGTAGTACATAATTAAATTTAAATATATATTAAAAAGATTTTATATGTTTTTATGATTAATATTTTGATCATTCAACTGTTGAATTTATAAAATATAGTTGTACTAGTAATGTATATAATTTTTTGAAATGATCTAAAATCTCTATTATATCAATATGAAATACTGTATATAATATAAAAAAAAACTTATATTAAGATGATCTTAAAATATATATAGTTTTTAGGTAATAATAAAATAATGTCACATCATCAATTTTTAAAGACATACAAAGATTATTTTGTACTCAATCACATACGATGTCATCTTTTATTTAATTTAACTTTAATTAAAATAATTAAAAAAATTGGGGAATGTTGAAATTATATGCCATAGAAAACATAACCAAAAATATTTAAAAATATTTAAATCAATAATTAAATTATAAAAAAGAAACTAATAAAAATCATAAACACAAATTCAGAAAAAACTAAAATCAACTATTAAAAATCTAAGAAAAACTAGTAAAAAATCAAATTTTGAAAAATTACAACCACCATTAGAAGTTTTAACAAATTCTGAAATTTGATTAAAAATTATTTTTTTTTTAAAAAAAGAAAAATTACCTGCCTAGAAATTAAAAGAATTAAAAATTGATGATGTAATATTTTATTGTTGTTGCCTAAAAACTATATATTTTAATATCATCCTTATATAATTTAGGGTTCCTTTTAGATGGACGGTGCGTTTACTCGCGATTAATGTAAAAACAGTGACAGCAGTGAAATTAGATACTGTAGCGTGAGACAAAAAGAAAGCTAAACTAGTGGTGAGCAAAATTTGATTCGATTCGAAAAACTCTATAAGAAATTTAAATTTCGAATTAAATAGTTTGAGTTATTCAAGTTAATTGAATTATTCAGATAAACTCGAATAAAAAATTAAAATTTTTAGTTTAACTCGAATATGAATTACACAATTATAGTTATCCGAAAATCCAAATAAAAAAAAGACAAAACTACGTTATTTTGATAAATAATTGCTTTTTCTAAAGTTAAAAGTCAAAATTACATCGTTAATTTTGATAAATGTTTACCCATTAAGTTAAAATGTAAAACCATCATATTGTTTATGTAGTTAAATAGTCTTGTACTTCGTCTACTAGTTAAACAACCGGTCCATGTAAACACAACATTGAGTATAAATAATATGATTTGTTAACCCAACTCAACTTGACTCGATTCGATTCTAAAAAAATTCAAATTGATTTCTGTTGCTAAAGTAAGATTCCTTAATTCGACTAACTCAAAATTTTTTGACTCGATTCAAACTCGACTTGATCAAATACTCAACTTTAATCTAAACGCACCATAATAGAGGTAAACACTTATCCAAAGAACTTTTATTCCATAAAAAGATTAAAAGATAATTTATTCTATATGCATAATTTACATAAATAAAAATTAGACTGTTAAAATAATAATTATAAATAATATTACAAAATTATACTAAATTTACATGAATGTAAATAAAAATTCGTATAAGTATGAAGTTCATAATTTAATCATGTGTGTCCCAAAGTGATTGGGTTTGGGAAACTGAGACGAGTTTGTTTTGGCGGTGAGGACATCAAGGGAAAATAAAATACATCGTTTTCCTCATTTGAAATTGATTCATAAATCAAATTATTAATTGGAATTGAAATCAGAAATAATTAATGTAATAAAACGAAACCTGGAATTGGTGGGCCCAGAATGTCACATGGCACGTATTTGATTAATGAGGAAATAAGAAAAAGTCGTTGTCTTCACATCATTTTGGGACAATGCTCCTTTGAAAATGCTACATGATCTGAAAATCTACAATTTCAAAAGTGCTTTTTCTCTCCACGCTATGAGCATTGTCATTTAGTGACTTCAATTACATTAAACAAATGCAAGATTAAGTTGCAATCACTTTAGGAGATTAGAATAACATATCCCCTTCTTATATTCTTTTCTATATATACATCACACTACTTTTATAATAATTATTTGTAAGGTAAACTACATTAATTGCTGTTAATAGGTAACAGTAAGTTGCTGTTAATTATCCCTATATTTTTCGTTTTAAATAAAAAATAAATTCTTTTCTATTCTCTTCTGCTTCTCCCTTTGTTTTCCCCACAAATAGAAAATATAGAAAAACTATGTTAAAACAAATGAAGGAGGGAGGAAAACAAAGGGAGATAAAGAAAAAAAATAACATAAAAGGAATTTTTTAAATAACATAAAGGGAGATAAAGAAACTATGTTAAAAGGAATTAGTTTTAACAAATGTAACATGAGATAAATAAAAGTGACTATTTTAATATGTATTAATCACGATTAACTTGTTTTGGACTTTGCTTATTCATTAAATTGACTATGAGGGTTTTTTATTAGAATTTGTATTTTTTTTTGGCTAAGTTCCTTAATTGGAAGGGGAACTCAACCCCAATATTGAGGATGAAGATTTTACTTATACAGAAGGAGTAGGCCTTCTATTATTAGGTACTCTTTTGAATACATTTAGTACCCACCACTTTTACCGACAATGGATTACAAATAAATTTGTTCTCAATTTAGCAACATCAAATATTTTTGAGATTTAAGAGTCTTATTCTAGTATTGCTATTATTTGTGTATAAAGAAACAAGTTTGAATTGGTAAGTGCAATCTCATAGTAAGTGTGTTGGTGCCCCATTATTCTCTTTTCTTATCATTGTTTGAAGAAATAGAAATGGGTGGATTTAAGTTGGTGTATAGAAATATCAATTTAAACACTTATATAATTCTACCTTCAATTCAATTTTGAAGTCTGATTTATAATAATAAAAGGGGGTCTGTCATGATTAACAACCAATTGTGCCACAAAGATGACACATTATCAACATATCTAATCAAATCTAATTAAA